>CM040436.1:11058287-12258287 GCA_022702705.1 Papilionanthe hookeriana x Papilionanthe teres
TTGAAAAGAGATTCATATATTTCATAGCATTCCTTTTTGACTTGAACAATGGTAAATATTAAGTCTAAAAATTCATTAGATGGAATATTGATAATGTCTATAGGTCTTTTAGGGATGTTATCATAAAGTATTTAATTGTTGTTAACTTGGTAGTTTTAAAAATAGTGTTACTATAATAAATTATAACATAACCAAGAGTACATAATAGTTCTCTAGGGTCTTACCAATAATTTTATAAAGAGACTTGTTGACCTCATTTATGGTGAGGTCTAAAATTCCTCTTAGTAGTTAGAATCTAGTCATAGGGTTTCTCCTTGACTATCTTAGAAGACTAGAGATGGAGCCCACCACCTAAAAATTTAGACCACTATCTAACTCTTCTTAAGACTCTACGTGGATAGTTACAGACCTCCAAATCACATAGAAGGTTAAGACCAATATGTGGAGGTTCAAGGATGAGTTCCCATAGGAATGATTGAACTTAGGGCAACCACGGATGACTAGGGCTTGGTCTTGCACACACACCCCTAATCCTTTGAATTCCCCACTAATTTCAAAACCCTAAACCAATTCCCCTATACCCTTTAGGAAACTCTCATGAGTGTTCCCAAGCCTCTGGTATTTGATTAAGATAGCTAAGATTAATATGTGAAAGTTCATAAAGAGGTTGACATTTGGCTAGGCTTGGTCCCAAAGTGATCAGGCATGACAAAGACCAATGATAAAATACCCCAAAACCCTAATTCCACTCTAAATCCAAATTTTCTAACCAAAATTCCCAAAATTTACCAAAACCTCCAAATCCATTCCAAACCTCACCAAAATCAATTTGAAACCATCAATTGACCCAAAATCACTCAAACCTATCAAAATTGTCCAAATTACTAAAATACCCCCAAAATATCTAAAATTGTAAAAATTCAAATTTCACCCAATTAAATCCTAAAAATCATTTGAAACTTCTCCAAATCACTCAATTGTCCCAAATCTGTCAAATTTGACAAAATTAACCAATTTTTACCAAAATCATAATTTTACCCCTAAATTGTCAAATCCCCAAATCAACTCCAAATTCCACCAAATTGATCCCAAATTTTCCCAATTTCACTTCTAAACCCTAATTCAACATGTACAAATCCAATTGAAACCAATTTGTAGCCCAGTCGAATCAACCCCAAACCCCACTTTCAATTTTGAGCCAAAACCCTCAAATTTGACCCTATCCTAAAATTTCATCAAATTGAACCTCATAACCAACCCAATTTTCTCAATGTTGAATTCTAAACTTTTCATAACATTCCCCTAGACCAATTTGAACTCTCAATTGGGCTAGACTTAAACTCAAACCCAACTTAAACCAAAACCCCCAATTTTGACCTAAAATCCCAAAATCTCCAAATTAAGCTTCATGTCCAATCTAAATACTCCAATTTCAAATCCAAATCAAACTCCAACATGCCTAAATCCAATTTCAATCAATCCCAAATCAATTTGATTAACCCATAATCAATTTCAAAAATTAAATCCATCACATGCATAATTAAAAGCCCATACCTAAATGCATTTTTTAAAAGCCCATGGTCCCAATTTTAAAAGCCTAATTTAAGCCCACATGACAATTAATCCTTTCTTCATGATCCCATGGAATTTAAAACATCTAATCATGGCATCGTACCAAGCATACCATGCATGTACATGAAACCTTACCTAAATTGGACATGTTGGCATTTTCCATTGAAAATTCATAAAATCAAAAATTCCTTTTGCATGAAACCTTCCCATGGAATCATGGCATGACCCATGAACCCTTCCATGGTCATCCCAAAGTCAATTTTGCCAAATTTGGCAAGGAGAGGTGACACTCTCTCTTCCCTCTCCACTTGGACCTTTCCCCTTATGAAACTTTTAAACCACTTGCCCAAACCACCAAGCCAGCCATTTGACGGCACCTAAACATACTTGAGGATCTTAAGAGCTGCCCTAACCACGTTAAGACTTGATTTAGCCAAGTTAACAAGTGGTTAAACCCAATCCTAGCCACTTTACCCAAACTTCAAATCCACTTTAACCATGGAACCACTCTAAACCCAAATTGACTCCACCACTCGACCTCCCTGAATCACCTGAACTCAAAGGTGACCTGACCTTGGCTGGCTAACCACCCCAGCCACAGGAAAACACCACACTCGAGAAGACCCAAATGGCCAAAAATCAAAATTGGACCCATCTGAGTTGGCTAAGTCTTATTGGCCACAGGAGCTCTTCTTCCCTTCACTTAAGCGACCTCTCTGCTACCCATGCTTACTCTGAAGACAGCCATGACATCCTCTATAAATTGAGCCACCCTTCACGATCAAAGAGGATGATGCATCAAACCCCAACCAAGCTCTGTAAAATCTGTCCCAAATCATTCCCACAACCCAGAGAAGCTCAGCCCCACCATTTTCCAGCCTCCATTGCCTCTGCATGAGCTCAATTTCAGAGCCCAAAATCAGGGTGGAAACAGGAAACCTCTTCAAACTCCACAAAACCCCAAATTGATTGTTCCCTGAGCTTCCCCAGAGTGAGAGAAGAAGTTCCCCACATAAACCCCCATCTCCAGAGCCCTCTACACCAGACTTTCTCCCCAGCCTTACCACCTGCTAAAGTAGTTCTGAACCAGACAATTCACCAGGCTAAACCAACACTTCCAAAAGGTTCGTCGGAGTCCTCTGAAGCTTCTAAAAGCACCTGATTGAGGTCACACCTCTCAGGCAAAAGGTGTTGAACTCTCTCCCCAATCTGAGCATATTTTGATTCTCCATGCATGTATGCTTGATTTAAGACTTGATTAACCAAATAGATAAGTTTGTCTCACTTAGATGAAGCTCTAGGATTAAATCCCATGCGATTGGGTTGAGAATCCAGTGAGATATTAGGGTTAGAAAACGTGCAGTTCTCGATTTGAACCAGTTGGGGATGATGACCCATAACAGTTCGATTGTGCTTGTATCAGACGGACGACGCTGATGCGGTCGGACGAAGGAATGGAGCATGAATATGGAGCCCCATCAGTGCTGAGTCAAATAGCGGCGTCCAGTAGCACGACGCAGCATGTTCTTTCGATGGGTACGAGAATCCAGTCAGCGCTAACGCGGATAAGTAGAAAAATAAGGATTACATGGATTTATTTAATTCACTTAACTTAAAAAATTCATAATTTGGTGTAGAAAATTCATAAAAATAAAATAAAAATACTATCTTGCTCAGTGAATAGACGAGAATAATGTGGAATAAAAATTTAAATTATTTAACACGTCTTTACCTTTAATTAATTAAATGACCTATGGGATATTTTAATTATAACTCATTAAATAATAATCACCATGGCTTAAAACTTAGAGGTTGATTCCTCATGTTAACAAGGGTATCCTCTAGTATTTCCAAAGTCAAAGAGCATCTCTGGTATGAGAACCCTAATTGTCAAGATTAATCATCTCTCTTTAATTAAAAATTCATAATAATTAAAAGATAAATAAAAAAAATATAAATTTTTCTTTGGTAGGTTCCTTAAGATTAGAGAATCATAAGAAAAATATAAAATGGATTTCATTAAGTAAAAATGACACTTTAAGTATTTAACTCATTAAAATGAAAAAAATTAAATAATTAAAATATAATCAGAAAAATCATGAAAATTAATCCACACTAAAGGAAATGGTCAGGGAACTCCCCATAAAAATTTGAGCTCAATATGAATTGATTTGACCACTAAACTTAATTTTTCAAGTAGAATGATATTTTTAATATTAAAATAATTATAATAATTAAAATACATGTCAAAAAATCACAAAAATGGTTTTGGGAGTTCCTTGTGAACAAAGGAATTTAGGAAAAATAAAATTGAAGTTAATGCCAATAGTTCATTTTTAGCCTATTTTCTAATTTTAAAATAATTAAAAATAATTAAAAAATAAAAAAAATAACTAAAATATTAAAATGCACAAAAATATTCCAAATTGCTTCCTGATCACTTAAGAACAATTCAAATATTTTTTTTTTAACTTTAAAAATAAATTTATAAATTTTAGAAGGCTTAAAATGAATTTTAAAAAGCTTAAAATGAATTTTCCTAAATTTTGCATTTAAATAATTTCAATAAATCAAAAGAAAAACACAAAAATATGAAATTTGTTTTTTGGATTTCCTGAACTCAGAGAGATTTAAGAAAGATATAAACTTAATTTTCAACTTAATTAATTTTTTTTATTTAATTAAAACTCAAAATGAACAAGTAATTATAAAAATTAAAATAAAACTCAAAAAATTATGAAAATTGGTCTAAATAGTCATCCGATGTAGATAAACCTCTAATAATGTTCTTAAGCATAGATATATTACCTTGGCTAAGTTATTGAATTAATATTGAAAATCCCTATTTTTCTTTAAAATAATTATAAAAAATAAAATAAAAATAAGAAAATTACATGTTCTCATTTGATATTTTAATTGACTCATGAATGGGGTAAAATAAAAATTTCAAAGTCATTTGAGTTATATTTAAATAACTATGAAGTAATAAGCCTAAAAGGGTAAAATGATAATTATCAGATTTAAGCCTTAATTAATATTTAGATGTAACCAAATGGGTAAATGGGCAATGAACAATCTTAACTGACATTCTTAGATGATTGAAACATAAAGGGCTAAGAGGCAGAAACCAATTCACCACTTTTCCACATTAACGGTAAAATTGTAATTTCTTAAAATATTGAAATTTGGAAGTTAATTAAATCGGATGATACTAAAGTAAAGGGGTTTGATATAAGAAGATCTTAATTCACTAATCTAAACCCCTAATCAAGGTATTGATGATAATTTAATCTTTAATAAAGATTAGATTTCACTTACTCTAATATCACTTAATTACAAATCTACTCATAAAAGTTTAAGAGCTAGGTAGTGAACCATGTTTGATCTCAACCTCAATTAATGAGGATTAGAAAAGAGAACGTAATCACTTATAAACATTTTTGAAAACACTACTGGACCAATCTTAATTAAATTGGCTAAGTCCACTAATAATTCAGCTTGCCCTTAAAGACTTTCACTCGCATAACTCATAAACGAAATATTAAATGAATGTTATTTCACTTAAGGGATAATCAAAATGTTTAAGTTCATTGAGCAAGGATTATAAGACCATTAACAAACCCTAGTTGAACATGAGTGATTAATTGGACTACATAATGAAACCAAATGAACTCTAAGTGGACCAAAGCTTTGAGAAAGATGTTCAGAGTTATGCCCCGAGCGCTTCCTCAATATAATATAATAGGTTATTTTAGAAGAACAATTAAATTTCATTGTTCTTTGATCAAGAAAATCATCCTTAACATACCTTAGAGACTCACCAAGTTATGAGATAGGATCCTTGTTGAACTTAAACCAGTGAACTTTAATCACCACTTCTATACCTGTTTTAAATGCTAAACAGGTACACATTTATGTTTATTGCAATTTACATTACTTTATTTATTAAATGTTTTACTTCTTTCTGCATGTCATACTTGCGATCACTGCCAAAAAAAAAAAAAAAACTAAATTCACCACCACACCAATCAAAATATAAATCAGCTCAAAATTTAGTCACGAACAAAACAACAAAACAACAATTGTAATTAAATTAATACGGCTATATCGGATGATCGGGAATCCCTCGGAGGAGGTAACCTACGGTTGCTAACGAGATTTCTCATGGTCTGGATGAAATTATGAAACTCATTCATTTGAGTATAGTAAATTCATCTAGACTAAGTGAATCTAAAGAAAATAGTGGTGCTTGAACGAGATAACCATGGGATCCTAACCGATATCGCTTAATCAACTTAATTATTTCCCCTAAATAAGACATTTAAATAATAATGAAAACTTGATAGTCACATCGAAACTTGAACTTTAGAACATGACACTTTTCTCATCTATTCAATTTAACACTTCTAAAATCAAACCTGCTGCAAGGAGAAGCTTGGAGCATGTACAGTGGGCAGCACAGTCATCTTTAACAGCAAAAAAAAAATCTACGTCAACTAAACAATTCCTTTTAATTAAAATAACAAAGCCATATGACTTCGAGGTTGTTCGTCTAGACGACATAAACCCTCACTTTATCTCTTTAGACCTTTGCATCTCGTGCAATATAAGCCCTAACCCGTCTTAGGTTTCTGAGGTTGTCGCTCAGTACAACATAAATCCTTCTATCTTCCAGGCTATTTGCAAAATAAATATTATGCAAATGTAAGTCATACTTAATAAAATTGGCACGATGAAACATCTAATATTACTTCCAAAATTAAAGCCACACAATTGGATAGTTTGGGAAGTCATCAGGGTTCTTCTCTGGATCCGTGACGTCCCCCACCTCTCATTCCTTTGGATTCTTGAAAAATGACTGTTCCTAACCCATTCCCATTTGATATTCTCCAAGTCTACCATTGAAAACTTTGAACTTTGAAAATCTTGAGAGCAAAACCACTAATCTTTATCGAGATTTTTCTTGAGTAACTTTGATCATTTAAGATGTAATTAACTATAAGGGCTTGTCTTTATAGAAAACTTTAGAACTCATGTAATATAAACCCTACCTAATTCTTTTGTATTAGGTAGGAGAACTTGTTGGTCAACATAAAATTGGTTTACAGACCAAACAGATGTCATAAATCTATTAATTTATTTAATCGAGCTTCACTATCAGGTAATGTGTCTATCCCTTGGGATAGGTGCATAGCTTGCGGTGTATGATTTGTTTATTTAAACTATTAAGGATATGAGATCGGTTTGATCTTGTATTTTCAAAATCAAACACTACTTTCCAAATTATTTAAAATTATATATATTTAAATTTGGAACTTAAAGCGCTAAATAAAGTGATGACTATTGTAATCTTAGATAACATAACTACAGGTATAATATCAACATTTACCTTGCATTTGAGAATAAAAGTATAGTTAAAAACAAACTCTACCCATTTTTTTCTTTTTAATGGCTATTTTTTATGTCTTGATAAAATCATGGATCAAATGTTCAATATGTAATATGAATTTCATATGTTAAATAATATTTATAATGTTAGAGATATTGAATGGTAGTATGAAACTTGTTATTAAATGTACAATATGTATACATGTGTGTGTATGCACGTGCACGTGCGCTTACTTATCATAACCTACATTTTCATTCAAGTATGATATAAGGTGATAGCTTTGAACTAAATACACTCCAATGCTTACTTTTAAGACATCATTAAGTTACCTCAAAGTCATAGATGGATTTAGATAATGTCCATATAAAATACTAGTTATGGAGACTCTATTATGGTCAAGTGCTCTTTTGCACTAATAATTGACATAAAATTGTATTTCTTTAGTATGGTAGTAAGTGGGGCTACGATGAGATTAAAATTTTAATGAGAATGTCATAGAATATGAACAAGTCTTAACCTAACATCTATAAATGATTAAGCATAGGCTAATTAGTGATGGATATAATCATGATAAGATTGGATCTAAAATCAAAAGTAGTCTTATAAAATTATAGAAACTTGAGATTTTAGCTCATGAATAAAAATCACTTTAAATACAATCATAATTTTTCTTTGTTTATCTTATCCAAAACTAAATTAAGATGATGAAAATGCTAATCTATATTAGGATAAAATATGAATATATCATTGATACAAATTACTAGAAAAACATTAATAAATAATTTTTACATAGTGTTCATTTTCTTCACAAATAGGTTTGATGTATTATATAATTCAAAGGGCATCACTAGACATTCTTATGGTCAATATGGGGTTTTAAATCCTAACTTTTACTCTTTCTAAGATCTAACTTTGATTTTATGCTAACCAATTTCTAGGTAAATCTTTAAAAAATAAGTGGCACTCAAGATCTAATCTAGCATATCATCAATTTTATGTAAAAGAACTTATATTCAATAATGATCATATTCATAGTTTTTTTATTCAAGCATATTCTTTATGATTAATTCTTCTTATGTGCCAATATGGCCAGTGCAATAGATAAACTAAGTCATTGTAGAAGAAGCCTTTTTCATTTGGAACTCGTCAACCTTGTTTTTTCATGTAGCATTATTATTATAGTGTGAGATATTTGACAAAGATTAACCAATAGTTATATCAACAACAATATGTATCTTCTTCATGAGAGTAAGCTCGTTATGTAAGTTATTTAGACTGACATTAGAATTGATAGCTAATCGGTCTAACGACACAAGTTGTGGCCATCCGTAGACTCAAGTGTCACATCTTTAACATAAAGAATGTAAAAAAAAAGGGATTTAAAAAGACCTTCATAAAAAAAGTACTATATCCAACTCCATTATGGCTAATACATGATCTAAAGTAGAATAAGGGGATACATGATCACTCTATAATTAGAATTTTTTAATATTTGGTAGTTTTTTACCTCATTTTTTATGAGTTCTACATCTCTCCTTTCCCAAAGCATTCTTAAAGCCTAGGATTTACCCTTAGAGTTAGAAATCTCTCAGTGGCTTTCCTAGAGGTCTAATTAATGGTTGGTCCAAATTTAAAACTAAATTAATGTCTTTATTTTCCTTAGTTCAAAATGCACCTAATTTGATCTTAGCTCATGATTATTGATGTCGGGTTGATCATTTATCTGGTCTTTGACATGTTGGTATCATTGATGTTACAAATATATGCATGCTTAGCTTAGTTATTTGCGACTATTTAGTCATGATGTTAGACAATGTATTACACATTTTTCTTTAAAATAATTATAAAAAATAAAATAAAAATAAGAAAATTACATGTTCTCCTTTGATATTTTAATTGACTCATGAATGGGGTAAAATAAAAATTTCAAAGTCATTTGAGTTATATTTAAATAACTATGAAGTAATAAGCCTAAAAGGGTAAAATGATAATTATGAGATTTAAGCCTTAATTAATATTTAGATCTAACCAAGTGAGTAAATGGGCAATGAACAATCTTAACTGACATTCTTAGATGATTGAAACATAAATGGCTAAGAGGCAGAAACCAATTCACCACTTTTCCACATTAACGGTAAAATTGTAATTTCTTAAAATATTGAAATTTGGAAGTTAAACACTGCCGTTGCCGGTCCCAAGCCCGGATGTGAAAAGTGGAGGGTTGCGTTAGGTAGTCGACAGCCAGCGTAAAACTTATCGAAATATCATGACATGAATCCTTTAGATCATTGTGTAAGTGCTAGGGCGTCCCCGGAGCTGACCGTGCTGTATGGCTCCGAATACGGTGGAAAGTGTGCAGAGCCGCTACACTGGCTGCCGGGTGTAGTGTCAAGTAAGCGAGGTTCCCACATTACGGACGGATGCGGGTAAAGAAGTTAGTCCATGATACTAAGTATTAGGATAAGATCTTGGAATATAGGTACTCTCAATGGTAAATTAATGGAATTGGTTGATATTACGATCCATAGAAAGATAAATATCCTATGTATTCAAGAAACTAAATGGGTTGGAGAAAAAGCTAAGGAGATTGATAACTTAGGTTTTAAACTATGGTATTCTAGTAATAGTCGTACTAGAAATGGTGTAGGTGTAATTATAGATAAGAGTTTGAAAGATAATGTTGTTAAAATTAATAGAGTTGGAGATAAAATTATAGCACTTAAGATTATTATTGATACTAAGATTTTTAATATTATAAGTGCTTATGCTCCTCAAGTTGGTTTAGATATAGGATCTAAAGATAAATTCTGAAATGATTTAGAAGACTTAATACACTTGATACCCTTGAAGAAAAAATTTTTATTGGAGGTGATTTAAATGGACATGTCGGTAGAGTGGTAGAAGATTTCGAAATATTCATGGTGGCTACGGTTATGGAGCGATTAATGAAGAAGGTAGAGCCATTTTAGATTTTGCTTTAGCGTATGATATGATTATTACTAATACTTTATTAAAGAAAAGAGATGAGCATCTTATTACTTATAAGAATGGATCTAATAAAACACAAATTAATCATTTGCTTATGAGAAGAAGAGATCGTCGAGATTGTAAGGATTGTAAGGTCATTCCAAGTGAGCAATTAAGTACCCAACATCGATTATTAGTTCTAGATTTTAAGATGAAGAGTTGTAAAATAAAAAATATTAGGATTCAACATCGTAGAATTAGATGAGGGTACCTAAAAGACACAAATAAAATTATTTTTATGAGTAAAATTCAAGATTTAAAAATTTGGGATGTTCATGAAGACGTGAATGTTATGTGGGAAAAATTAACTAAGTATTATTAAACAAGTGGCTAAAGATGTACTTGGAGAATCAAAAGAAAAAGTTTCTATAAATAAAAATAGTTGGTGGTGGAATAATAATGTGCAAGAAAAGATAAAATATAAGAAGTTATGTTATAAAAATTGGTTTAAATGTAAAAACGTAGAGAGCTGGGAAAAATATAAAACGGCTCTGCAGGAGTGTAAAAGAATAATCGTGACGCTAAAAATTCTGCTTTTAGTGATCTTTATAACATGTTAGATACTAAGGAAGGTGAAAAATATATGTATAAACTAGCCAAACAAAGAGAAAAGAAAATTAAAGATTTAACTCAAGTAAAGTGTATTAAAGATGAAAATCAAAAGTGATTTTCTTAGAAAAAGATATTCAACATAGGTGGGTGAGTTATTTTGATAAACTTTTTAATGATGATGCTGAAAGTACGATCGACCTTAGTGATCTTAATATCATTAATAATAATAAAACTTTTCATTTTTACCGTCACATTAGTAAAAAAGAAGTTGATGAGGCTTTAAAGAAAACTAAGGGGGGAAAGTCTGTAGGACCTGATGATATCCCAATTGAAGTGTGGAAATGTTTTGGTGATATGGGGGTTTCCTGGCTTACTAAACTTTTTAATATTATTTTAAAAACTAAAAAGTTGCCTGAGGAGTGGAGAAACAACATTTTGGTCCCCATTTTTAAGAATAAAGGAGATGCACAAGAGTGTGCAAATTATAGAGGAATTAAATTGATGTGTCATACTTTAAAATTATGGGAGAGGGTAATTGAACATAGGTTAAGACGTATTACGAAGATTTCTCATAATCAATTTGGATTTATGCTTGGGCGAGTCTACCATGGAAGCTATTCATTTATTGAGAGGTTTGATGGAGAAGTACGAGAGATAATAAGGAGGATCTACATTTGATTTTTATTGATTTAGAAAAAGCTTACGATAAGGTTCCTAGAGATGTTCTTTGGAGAGTCCTCGAGAAGAAAGTTGTTGATATGACTTATATTCAAGTCATTAAAGATATGTATGCTAGAGCCGTTACATGTGTTCGAACTCGAAGGAGGATTGACCAAATATTTTACTATTTACGTTGGTTTACATCAAGGATCGGCTTTAAGCCCATATCTTTTTGCTTTATTTATGGATGGTCTTACTCGGCCATTTACGGGAGGATGTACCTCGGTGTATGCTTTTTGCTGATGATATCCTCCTCGTGGATAAGACAAGAGAAAAAGTCCAGGAAAAACTTGAATTATGGAGGTCTACATTGGAGTCTAAAGGTCTTCGTTTGAGTAGAACTAAAACCGAATACATGGATTGTAATTTTAGTAATAGTAGGTCTAGTGACGAAGTGTAACTTTGGGTAATCAAATTATTAAAAGGTGTGAACGATTTAGATATCTCGGGTCCATTGTTCAAAGCGATGGTGATATAGATGGGGATGTTAATAGTAGAATTCGGAGTTGGTTGGTCGAAGTGGAGGAATGCGTCCGGCCTTTTGTGTGATGAAAAGTACCGCTTAGGATCGAAAGGAAAATTTTATAAGATGGTGGTGAGACCTTCAATGCTCTATGGTGTCGAATGCCGGCCTTTAAAAGAGAAACATAATGTTAAGTTAAGTGTTGCGAGATGAGAATGATTAGGTGGATGAGTGGTTTTACACTTAGAGACAAAATGCGAAATGAATATATCCGTATTAGGGTTGGAGTTGCACCAGTGATGGATAAAATTAGAGAGAGTCGCCTTAGATGGTTTGGTCACATTAAACGTCGACCACCTGATGATCCGATTAGGAGAGTAGATGTTTTAAATACAACTTATGTTAAGAAAGGCGAGAGCGTACCTAGGAAAACTTGGGCTTATTGCATAAAAAATGATCTTAATTTATTAGAATTAAACGAAAATTTGACACTAAATAGGACGCAATGGAGAAAAAGGATTCATGTAGCCGACCCCACTTAGTGGGATTAAGGCTTTGTTGTTGTTGTTGTTATTGAAATTTGGAAGTTAATTAAATCGGATGATACTAAAGTAAAGGGGTTTGATATAGGAAGATATTAATTCATTAATCTAAACCGCTAATCAATGTTTTGATGATAATTCAATCTTTAATAAAGATTAGATTTCACTTAATCTAATATCACTTTAAATTACAAATCTACTCATAAAAGTTTAAGAGCTAGGTAGTGAACCATGTTTGATCTCAACCTCAATTAATGAGGATTAGAAAAGAGAACGTAATCATTTATAAACATTTTGAAAACACTACTGGACCAATCTTAATTAAATTGGCTAAGTTCACTAATAATTCAGCTTGTCCTTAAAGACTTTCACTCACATAACTCATAAATGAAACATTAAATGAATGTTATTTCACTTAAGGGATAATCAAAACGTTTAAGTTCTTTGAGCAAGGATTAAAACACCATTAACCAACCCTAGTTGAACATGAGTGATTAATTGGAGTACATAATGAAACCAAATGAACTCTAAGTGGACCAAAGCTTTGAGAAAGATGTTCAGAGTTATGCCCCGAGCGCTTCTTCAATATAATATAATGGGTTATTTTAGAAGAACAATTAGATTTCATTGTTCTTTGATCAAGAAAATCATCCTTAACATACCTTAGAGACTCACCAAGTTATGAGATAGGATCCTTGTTGAACTTAAACCAGTGAACTTTAATCACCACTTCTATACCTGTTTTAAATGCTAAACAGGTACGCATTTATGCTTATTGCAATTTACACTGCTTTATTTATTAAATGCTTTACTTTTTTCTGCATGTCATACTTGCGATAACTGCCAAAACAAAACAAAACAAAAACTGAATTCACCACCACAACAATCAAAATATAAATCAGCTCAAAATTTAGTCACAAACAAAACAACAAAACAACAATTGTAATTTAATTAATACGTCTATATCGGATGATCGGGAATCCCTCGGAGGAGGTAACCTATGGTTGCTAACTAGATTTCCCACGGTATGGATGAAATTATGGAACTCATTCATTTGAGTATAGTAAATTCATCTAGACTAAGTGAATCTAAAGAAAATAGTGGTGCTTGAACGAGATAACCATGGGATCCTAACCAATATCGCTTAATCAACTTAATTATTTCCCCTAAATAAGACATTTAAATAATAATGAAAACTTGATAGTCACATCGAAACTTGAACTTTAGAACATGACACTTTTCTCATCTATTCAATTTAACACTTCTAAAATCAAACCTGCTGCAAGGAGAAGCTTGGAGCATGTAAAGTGGGCAGCACAGTCATCTTCAACAGCAAAAAAAAAAAAATCCACGTCAACTAAACAATTCCTTTTAATTAAAATAACAAAGCCATATGACTTCGAGGTTGTTCGTCTAGACGACATAAACCCTCACTTTATCCCTTTAGACCTTTGCATCTCGTGCAATATAAGCCCTAACCCGTCTTAGGTTTCCGAGGTTGTCGCTCAGTACAACATAAATCCTCCTATCAATATTATGCAAATGTAAGTCATACTTAATAAAATTGGCACGATGAAACATCTAATATTACTTCCAAAATTAAAGCCACACAATTGGATAGTTTGGGAAGTCACCAGGGTTCTTCTCTGGATCCGTGACGTTCCCCACCTCTCATTCTTTGGATTCTTGAAATATGACTGTTCCTAACCCATTCCCATTTGATATTCTCCAAGTCTACCATTGAAAACTTTGAACTTTGAAAATCTTGAGAGCAAAACCACTAATCTTTATTGAGATTTCTCTTGAGTAACTTTGATCATTTAAGATGTAATTAACTATAAGGGCTTGTCTTTATAGAAAACTTTAGAACCCATGTAATATAAACCCTACCTAATTCTTTTGTTTTAGGTAGGAGAACTTGTTGGTCAACATAAAATTGGTTTACAGACCAAACGGATGTCATAAATCTATTAATTTATTTAATCGAGCCTCACTATCAGGTAATTTGTCTATCCCTTGGGATAGGTGCATAGCTTGCGGTGCATGATTTGTTTATTTAAACTATTAAGGATATGAGATCGGTTTGATCTCGTATTTTCAAAATCAAACACTACTTTCCAAATTATTTAAAATTATATATATTTAAATTTGGAACTTAAAGCGCTAAAAAAGTGATGACTATTGTAATCTTAGATAACAAAACTACAGGTATAATATCAACATTTACCTTGCATTTGAGAATAAAAGTATAGTTAAAAACAAACTCTACCCATTTTTCTTTTTAATGGCTATTTTTTATGTCTTGATAAAATCATGGGTCAAATGTTCAATATGTAATATGAATTTCATATGTTAAATAATATTTATAATGTTAGAGATATTGAATGGTAGTATGAAACTTGTAATTAAATGTACAATATGTATACATGTGTGTGTATATGCACGTGCACGTGCACTTACTTATAATAACCTACATTTTCATTCAAGTATGATATAAGGTGATAGCTTTGAACTAAATACACTCCAATGCTTACTTTTAAGACATCATTAAGTTACCTCAAATTCATAGATGGAATTAGATAATGTCCATATAAAAGACTATTTATGGAGACTCTATTCTGGTCAAGTGCTCTTTTGCACTAATAATTGACATAAAATTGTATTTCTTTAGTATGGTAGTAAGTGGGGCTACCATGAGATTAAAATTTTAATGAGAATGTCATAGAATATGAACAAGTCTTAACCTAACATCTATAAATGATTAAGCATAGGCTAATTAGTGATGGATATAATCCTGATAAGATTGGCTCTAAATTCAAAAGTAGTCTTATAAAATTATAGAAACTTGAGATTTTAGCTCATGAATAAAAATCACTTTAAATACAATCATAATTTTTCTTTGTTTATCTTATCCAAAACTAAATTAAGATGATGAAAATGCTAATCTATATTAGGATAAAATATGAATATATCATTGATACAAATTACTAGAAAAACATTAATAAATAATTTTTACATAGTGTTCATTTTCTTCACAAATAGGTTTGATGTATTATATAATTCAAAGGGCATCACTAGCCATTCTTATGGTCAATATGGGGTTTTAAATCCAAACTTTTACTCATCCTAAGATCTAACTTTGATTTTATGCTAACCAATTTCTAGGTAAATCTTTAAAAAATAAGTGGCACTCAAGACCTAATCTAGCATATCATCAATTTTTTGTAAAAGAACTTATATTTAATAATGATCATATTCATAGTTATTTTATTCAAGCATATTCTTTATGATTAATTCTTCTTAGGTGTCCATATGACTAGGGCAACAGATAAACTATGTCATTTTAGAAGAAGCCTTTTTTATTGGAACTCGTCAACCTTGTTTTTTCATGTAGCATTGTTATTATAGTGTGAGATATTTGACAACGATTAACCAATAGCTATATCAACAACAATATGTATCTTCTTCATGAGAGTAACCTCATTATATAAGTTATTTAAAATAACATTAGAATTGATAGCTAATCGGTCTAACAACACAACAAGTTGTGGCCTTCTTAGACTCAAGTGTCACCTCTTTAACATAAAGAATGTAAAAAAAAAAAAAAAGGATTTAAAAAGACCTACATAATCATGATCTAAAGTAGAATAAAGGGATACATGATCACACTATAATTAGAATTTTTTAATATTTGGTAGTTTTTTACCTCATTTTTTATAAGTTCTACATCTCTCCTTTCCCAAAGCATTCTTAAAGCCTAGGATTTACCCTTAGAAACCTCTCATTGGCTTTCCTAGAGGTCTAATTAATGGTTGGTCCAAATTTAAAACTAAATTAATGTCTTCATTTTCCTTAGTTCAAAATAAACCTAATTTGATCTTTAGCTCATGATTATTGATGTCGGGTTGATCATTTATCTGGTCTTTGACATGTTGGTATCATTTTTGGCACAACCATATGCATGCTTAGCTTAGTTATTTATGACTATTTAGTCATGATGTTAGACGATCTATTACACATTATTCCAAATTTATTTAAGTCAACTTGCACTATTTTTATGATTTCATGTCTAGCATCGCCTTAGTTTCCATAAAATATATAGTTATGCGTACAACAAATATAACATTTAGATCTCGATAATTTTGCGAGTAATTTATACGAGCAAGATTTTCATGCATGAAAATTTCACCAACATATAAATTTTTCATTGAGCTGTCATTTTGTAAAATAGATTTTACGAGTCCAGTCAGATCAATGAGATGATTTATATGAGCCTATTTGCATCTAAATTTGACATGCATCGAGGGATCAATTGCAGTCATTATTTAAATATTATATAAATTTGTTATATATTTATATATTTAGCTCAGTATATATTTATATTCATTTATGAATATATATTGGTTAATATATTTGTACTTATTTATATATATATATTGATATTATATAAGATTTAAAATTTGAAATGTTCTTCCACAATCCTCATTAATTGAAATTTATTTTAATATTAAAATTTGAAATGCTCTCTCTCTCTCTCTCTCTCTCTCTCTCTCTCTCTCTCTCTCTCTCTCTCTGTGATACAAAATACAGAAAAATGGAGAGGAGCCAATCAAAAGTGTTCGGGGTCATTTTGATTTATGTGGAAGGTTTTATGAATCCGGAGCGTTTTTTGAAAGTATCGGTATTTTGGTAGCGAGGGCCAATTAGCTCGAAGTATGGCATGTTTACGGTCGAGCTTCTCGGTTTGACGAGAGGAACACTGGAATGATTTTTTAGAGCCAGTGACCGTGAAGTTTTTGATTTTGAGGCCACTTTTCGAAATACGAGTAATTTTGGAAAAGTTGGGGCGGGAGTCGAAAATTGAAATTTTGGCAAAATGAAGATTGATTAGATGTGAGTAAATTGAAACCATTTTTGTTGAGCCATAAAGCCATGTTAAGCTCACAAGAGCCATGAGAGGACTCGTTTTAGGCACTCGATATGTTGTTGCCCATAGCCGGGGACTTAGGGGTTGAGGTCCATCTATGAATTTCCTACATGAGTCGAGGAAGCCGAAGTTGGGTAAGAGTGGTTTTAAGGTTTGGGATGTGTGTGAGAGTGTGGTGTGTGCCGGCTAGCTATCACCGGGACCGAGCCTGAAGGTGTTCTAAGGCTTGACCATCCTATAGGAACTCATCCTTACATCTCGCGACGACTTTCAGTCTTCCAGGGATTTGGAGGTTTATGGTCATGTGGGGTTCAAGAAGAGTTAAGAGGTGTACGAAATTCTAAGTGATGGGTTCCATTCTAGTCCTCTAGGATAGTCGGAAAGTCCTATGGCTAGATCCTAAGCACTAATGAGAGAAAGACCTCACCAAAAATGAGGTCAACATCCTCGAGATCTCCCAATTTTTGGATCGATTCTCTCTTGATAATACGGATTCTAGATCGAAATTCTTCGGGATGCTATTACATCTCATGTTATCTTCCCCAGTGGTCTTTCAAAATACTTATCCTCTTTTCTCGGAGTCAAAGTTCTTTTGAAATATATCCTCGAATTCTCTTCAGTCTTAATTCGATAACTTTATCATGTTCATCATTCGAATTCGAGTTCTTCTTATGATTGAGTCAAATGCGAAGAAATAAAGGGCGAGTGGTGTAGATGAATTCCCTAAATAGGTAGGCTTTAAAATTGTGCGGGGTACATTCATCTTAAGTTCATGAGATTTTTCAACGGTTAGATTCAAAAGTTCTTATTTTCGATGACTACCATCATTTCACACCTCTCCGAACATGCCTCTTTGATCTTCTTTAAATAACATTTTTGAATCATCATGAAAATCCATTTCATTCTCATACGGTAACTTACTCTCGATACTTTCTTGGAAACTGATCTTTGCTTAGATAATTAATTTCATCAATCGAAAAACAATCATCATCTTTTCTCTCGGCTAGATATTTCATATTCTTTAATACATCAAAAGTTACTTCTGGTCGTGTATTCGAGTCAGCACTTTCCTTTTTGTACATCTATCATAGCTTGTCCGATAGCAAAGGAAAGGTCTCCCCAGAAAATAATTGGAATATCTTTATCTTCCTCCATATCTAATACAATAAAGTCCACGGGAAAGATAAACTTATCCACTTTAACAAGCACATCTTCGCAACTCTTTTGGGATAAATAATAGATCGACCGGCTAACATAAGGGTTACGGTAGTGGGAGAAATATCGACTAAACCTAACCTTCTAAATATAGATAGAGGCATCACATTAATGCTCGCTCCTAAATAAGATAAAAGCTTTTCCATATAATCTTTTTCTAAATGCACAAGGAATTGTAAGCTACTGAGGATCTTTATGTTTCGGGAAGCTTTTTACGGAAGTATAAGCATTTTGCACTCCTCTGCTTAGTGTAACTATCTTGTAATCCCCAAGTTTTCTTTTCTTGTTTAATATCTCCTTCATAAACTTTGCATAACTTGGCATCGTTTTAGCTTCGGTAACGGGAATACTTATTGTTAACTTCTTAACTACTTTCGGGAACTTTGAAAATTTTTTATCCAACTCATCTTGTCTAAGCCTTTGAGGAAATGGAGGTGGTGGTCTTTCTAAATTGATTTTAGTTGGAGATAAGTAATTTTCCCAGGATCCGGCAGAAACATGTTCTTCGGTGCCTTTTAGTTTCCTTTGTGTCTCTCACAACTTCTTTCTCTTTTCTATCCATCTCTGTCTCTCTTCCACTTTTTAATCGAGACATCTTCTACTTGTTTGCTGGTGTTCTCTTTAAGAATGATCTCGGTGTTCTAGGAAGTGTTCCTTGGGGTGCATTGCTTTATGAATTATCGATTTGTCCCCGATTGACTTCTGACGGGTTTACGGGTTTAACGATACCACTTCTTCGTAGACATCTTCTTATCCTCAGGTGATCATTGTTAGAGTCCGAGTGGATATGAAGGTACATAGTTTTGTGTTCCCAAATTATTCCAACATCCATTAGGATTTGCATGATTACTTTCTCATTTTTGGTTTCCTGCATCGGTAATATAATTCCGGTTAAACAGGATGGTTCTCCCGGCTTTGGGTTGTAAAAGTTAGAATATGGGTTGTTTACGGTATTTAAAGTCTCGTATGATAAGTTAGAATCAATCATATTTCCTAATGAACTTTCCTTACTTCTTGGAGTAAATTGAGGCTGGTTCATTGCAAATTGGTCCAACTTCCTTGATATTTCGAAGCAACTTTGAGATGCAAGAATTGTAATCGCATTTGTATCATGAACTAGCGGCTACCTTTTTAGGATTTACCCTTGCAAAGGGCCATTCAAATTCGTTTTGTATGCATTCTTTCAATTAATGCGTCGCTTCATCGAATGGCTTCGACATTAACGATCCATCGTGACAACGTCGGAAATTATAAACTTAAAGGATCCACTGCCAACATTACTAAAAAGTTTCGATGATTAACGATTAGGCGGAGCATGGTGTGGATACTTTCTTAGGAGTTCCTTAAATCTTTCCCAAGCTTCGTATGTTGATTCCCCTTCATCTTGATAAAATGAGATAATATTGTTTCTAAGTTTAGCTATCCTTGAAGGTGGAAAATACTTAGTAGGAGTTTTTGAGTTAACTCCTCCCAATTTTTAATAGAACAGATTATTTAATGGTATAACCATTTTGAAAACTTATCCCTTAGTGAAAGGAAAAAAGCTTAGTCCTATGAGCGCTAGGTTGTGACATCTTTGTTTATAACTAAATATAGCACGAAGTTCTAGAAAACATGATAAGTGTAAATAGGGATGTACCGAAGGGGATTGTGGTTGATACACAAATTTAGTCATCTGGACTAAGTTCGGAATAGGTGACTTCTGAAGTAGAGTTCGTATACTTGAGTAGATTTCACCTATTGTGGGATTTACATAATCTCAATGATTTATGTGACTTTCTAAGTTATTATCTTGAATATTTTCATTTCCATTTTATGTTTTAAGACCTTTACATTTTTTTGAATTTTTTCCTTTTTTCTAACTCGGATCATAAGGCACATGTCCTGCGGATCCTTTGGATTCGTATAAATAACACAACATACAATACATTAACAATTAAACGAGAAAATATTTCAACACAAGAAAACATTTTCACAAACACCTTGCTTTTCACACAAAAATTTTTTACGTCACTTTGCCAATTTTCCAAGTCTAAGACTAAATACTTCAACTAAAATCTCTAAAAGTCAAGATCAACGCCGTTGCAATCCTAGGCAATGGTTGCAAAAAACTTAATCTAAATATTTATGCTTACATTTTATTTCCTTTTAAATATATCTCTTTCTTTACAACGACGCCAAAAAACTTAATGCGATGCGAATGAGAGTTTAATTGATATTATTATAAAATGGAATTTACGCAAATATATATGTCGTTATAAAGTAACATAGAGCTTTCGATTAAGCCACGAATATCGATCCCACGGAAATCGCGGTTAATCACGGCGGCTTTCAAGAGAAGTTCTAATTACTACCAATAACACGCCCCTAGCACGAAAAGTCGATAAAGGTTTGGTTTTAATTAAATCCTAAAATTATTACTACAATACTACTTCTAAACTAAAATACTTAATGAAAATTATAAAGTAGTGTTTAATATATTAGAAGTACTCTTCCTCATGCAATGAATTTAGTGACATGTATAAAAGTAAAACAAGTAACGAGAAAGATAGTGGCAAAATAGGAGCGATTATATTAACTGCACCCTTACTTGGTTCTATAAAGAACATTGGTTAATTTGAAATTTTATCATTTTGAACATATTTAGGCGAGGGAAGATACCGGCTCTCGCTCACAGTGTTCCCTCGATTCGCTCCACACAGGCGCTAACCCGACCCAATTTTTGTATTTCCAAATACAAGAATTTGTTACCTTGCTAAAATTTAATTTACGGCGAAGGTGAGAAACACTTGACACGGAATAACTTGCTATATAGATGTGTACCAAATAAAACTTTTTAAATATATGTTTATATAGCAAAATATAATTTTAAAAAGAAAATATTTTATATACTTTTTAGATGTATGCAAGTATACGTATCGTTTGAAGTAATATAGGGCTTTGAAACAAAGACCCCGAGTATCGATCACAGGAAAAATTATAGTAATAAATTTGTAAATATTGTATTTCAAAAATCTTTTTATGTTAAATCTAACTATAAATTACTATTAATTTACTAGATGCAAATAAAGAAAACAATAGTAAGGCAAGTGATTTTATGAAAACTATATAAAATAAACAACTTTCTTCCCTTGATTAATCTAAGATTTTTAAGATAATTTAATATTCGTTGGAGAATTTGATTTATGGTATTGTACCGAATAGAAGCATTCTTATTCTTTACCCTTTGATCCGAAACATCAAGAACATTGGCTAATTCACAGATCGGGTCCGGATGTATTGTTAGTAGAATGGGTTAATCTCGACTCGCACTACCGGATGTCCGAGGGTGGCTATGGTCGGCCTCTTAGTGACCCTTTCAAAATGTATAGAATTCATTATAAGAATTTAGTACGTCACTCTAAAAACTTATCAATTCTACGCCACTTTAAATCTTATCTTCCTATTTTTTGCACTTCGCATGAATAGCGCGCGCATGGCCTTCGGCGGGGATTCACGTGACACTTACAAGTTAGGAGTTTTCTCCTTCTGGGTCTCTCGAAACTCTTGACGGGTTTTTATGATTTAAATGACCAATTTAAAAAGTAAAGTAAGATCGGAGTATTAATGTCATCACAATGTTTTGAAAATATTTTGAATTTCAATTATCCACCAGAATCTTTTATTATCTTATTTATCTCTTCATAATTAAAGGAAGAAAGTAAACTAACTACTCGGAACACATTCGATATAAACGGCAAAACATAATAAATAAACTTTGAATCAAATATAAAATACTTATCTCAAATATTCCTTCAGCAAGATCTTCGATTCCTGCGACTCCGGGGTGTAATGAACCCGGATGTGACAACTTAGAAAATAGAGCTCACTAAACTAAACAAAAATTATTTGAAAATTTCTCTCTCTATTTCTCTACAGGATGAGAGATCCTAAAGTGGATAAGAGAAAGGGGTTACAATGGGGGGCACGTTTTTACGAAGAAATGGACTCCACATTTATAGGCTTCGAGGTTGCCTTGAGGCATCTCTTCAAAACATGTCCACATTCGACGAATCTTAGAAGGTACGTGCAGGCGCTGGGAGGCCGAACTCGCGTCCGGTTTTGAGCTTCTTCACTTAGGCTCACACCTCTTCGCGATTAAAACATTTTGGAGCGTCAAATGCAATGTCGCATGTCACATTATCGAGGAACATTTGTCGGTCTTCTAGAATGTCCGATAGCGCTCACTCGCGTCTAAATAACCGTTCGAAACGTTGTCGAAAACTTGACGGTTACGTATCGGCGTCTGAGGTGGCAAGGCGCCCGGCTTCGCGCCTAGGCGCCGAGGAGCCATATTATTTTTATACTTTTTATATTTTGCTCCATTTTGCTCCTTTTTTGCTCCTTTTTTCTCCTTTTTCCTTTTTGGACCTTTTTATCACTACATCCGAAACACAACCATTTCATTAAAGCATAATATCCTTAGAAATTGATGAAATTAAGACATAAAGAAATATGTATTCTTTTATAGATCAAAATCCCCCAAACTTAAATGTTACTTGTCCTCGAAGTAACTCTTTCTAATATATAAAATGTATAATATTTGAAATAAAAGATAAATATTTAAGATTCCTTATAATTTTATTTTATAAAGTTTTTAGAAAATTATTAACCCAATTTCACTAAGCTAGGTTTAATTTTAAGAATTTAAAGAAATATTTAACTACCAAATCATAAGATTTAAAACTTTTCATCCATTTTGAAAATAATAAAAGTCCGTTATATTAAGATCGCATAGATTATTTACAAGAAAAAAGATCTTCTTGAAAATCTTTCCTAAATAAATATTCATGTATAAAAATTAAGTAAAATATGTAACTAGTTTTTTTTCTTATAAGATAATTGAAGTGAAGCCAATTTTTGATTAGGCATTTCCTAAACTTCTCCTCTCACTTTTTTTTCTTTATATATATATATATATATATATAGAGAGAGAGAGAGAAAGGATTACTATATCTGGATAACTTTATTAATGGTTTTGAACTTCAACATCCTTAACCTTTTCAAAACTTATATATTTCAACTTAATTGTTATTATAACATGAATAAGTCAAAAATATTTCCAATCTTTTCTTTTGAATGATAATTTTTATTACTTAATATTTACGAAATTCTATTATTTCTATTATGAATAGAAAATTTTCTTAATCTTATTCTTCATTCCTTACGTTATGTTAAAAGTTTTTATTTTTATGAAAATATTAGCTCTTTAAGGACAAATAAATTTAAATTTGAATGTGTTTTCCCTTCCCCCAGGCTTAAGTTTTGGTATACGCATGATAATTTGAAAGTATGAGAGAAAAAGAAAATCATAAAATTTTATAACTATGTAAAAACAATCTTAAAGAAAAATTAACTTCTACTCATGCTTTTATGAATAATTAAGATAAAATTGACATGTATAAAAGTAAAACGGGCTAATTTTTATGGTTATACTAAATTTGAAAAAATTTAGCGGAAATAAAGGTACCCAATTACTAAACAGTGTAGACTAAAACAAACATATCATAAATTAACTCTAACTTCGGTCTCAACACAATATACAGGAAGATATTTTAACAACGGAATCTTAACACTAATCAATCCACACGGATATTTAAACGAATCAACATATATCGAACACAAACTAAACGAACAATCCAAAGAATAAAACAAAAGTATGATTAGCTCGTCATAAAGATGCGCAACTACTAGTCACCTGTTTGTAGCCTCATCATCATCATCGTCACGAAGGAAAATTCTACTTCCTTAGGATCAACAAACGATGTGAAACTAGGAAAAAGTAGGTAAACTAACATCATGTTCACCCTTCGAAATCGTAGGGCTTCGTCATACTCGGCATCATAACTACTTTTCCTGCAGGTATAATCGGATAAGTAATTGATTTCCTATCAATAGTATCAATCCTGCAGTGAGTTTGAAATAACTCTGTGCTTTGCTCTAAAAAGGCGATCATGCATTGATTCCCAAAACTCGATAGTAGCTCAATGAAGTAGAGGTCGAGAAGTAGAAGGATGCACTGAAGTATGTGCGAAGTAGAAGGAGCGGTCGATCTCTTCCCTCGAAGACGATCTTAGATACTAACACTCTCTTGCCCGATTGGCTAGTAGACTTTAACTTCTCCTCGGAAATATCGGCGGTGACTCCATTACTAACACATAATGAATAAATCGAGAGATGGGAATCCCGAGTCCAACGAAGTGGATCTTGCGGTAGAATCGCGGAATCATAAATAATGCTATGCCCAGAGCATCAATAGGTTCTTTCCTGAATGCGGTAGTTTAAGATCGCTCGATCTATAGTCACTTCACTCGAATTGGTTGGAAGGTAACAATCTTGTAGAAATAAAATAGTGCCATGCTTTAGAAATACCGTTTAATTTGGAGGATTTTTAAGTTTACTCTTTTGGATTCACGTCTTCCCGAGATCCGATGCCGTCGATCGAATAAGCAATGATCATATCCAAATCTCCTAGATGGTGATAATCGAATAATGGCATTCAATAGGCTGAATTGACGAGACCATAAAATAAATTGATTCTTTTAGAATTTAAATCTGCTCCCGATACCTCGACAAAGACTTCATAATCTTCGGCATCCATAAAATTTGCATAAAACTCTCGAACAATAAGGATAACGGCAACACCCGATAACGAGAATCATTGCCAATTGTGTGCAACGATAGTGTTTTCAATCATTTCTCCCGGATGATAGAAACCGTTGCGAAATGAACTTCTGGACGTCGCAAATTCGTGGAAGCAAAAATGCGCGGCCGCCGGTGAAAAATTTGCTACTATCAAGGTTATCTCGTGCCTTCCCGCATTTAGATTTCGGGCCATCTAAATGTGAAGAAGAAAATAAGAACAAATTTAGGAATCGAAAGATTTAAAATCTTTTTAAGTTTATAAAACTTAAAATAAGTTTAAAAAATCCAAAAGAAATCACTAAAAATCAAAAAAATTTTTAAAAAATTAGGTTCTTAGCAAAGCTAGAGAAATCTATGGTGAAAATCGAAAATAAATGGTTTAAAGTGTAGATCGACCTTGAGACGAAGAAATCGAGTGGTTTTCGCGCCCCCGTCAACCGATGTTTTGACCTCGAAATGGATGTAAAAGGTGTATTTCGTGAAAATGGGGAAAAGATGAAGCTTAGGCGTCAAAAATGGCTTTTGGGGTTATTTAAGTAAATTTTCGGGTACGGAGCCGGGCGAGCGCTTAGGCGCCGGAGTACAGCAGCCTAGGCGCGGACTGCGCCTTTGCGAAAAATGATTTTTAAATTTAATTTTCCACCAAAATTCATAAATTCAACTTCCAATTACTCATATCAGGTAGGGCTTGAGTTTCTAACTTCCACAACATTTTTTAAAAATTTATAAAAATTAAATATTTAATCCACCAATCAAACATAAGATACAATCAAACTTACTAAATTCCATTTATAATCTTGATATTGACTCAATACATTCCGGATAAGTATTATACTTGATTCAAGTTCCTAATACACACTCAAACACAACAATTTCTAAGCAAAAGAACACACATTAGACATGAAAGCAAATACACAAACAAAAACAATCGATTCTCTAAATCGATACAACGACTAAACAAACCATATAATAAACTATCTCATTACTAGAATATTCTAATCTTCGCAAGGGAAATTGTGTATTCCATGGAAAGAACACTAACACTCTCGAAATCCATGGCCGTCTTTGATCAATCAACTTGTTCTTTGCATACATTTTCAACTTGAGCATCTTGATAAGCCTGAAATGATTGATCAAATTCAATTTTCCATTACACAGATGTTGATTTGATGAAACATATCATGAAGGTGATCGATGTTTTTCAAGCTCAAGCCAGAAGCTTATAAGCGATAGGAAATTTTCCTAAACTCTTCAGCGATGAAACCATTGAGTAGTGTTGAGGATCCTTTGAACGTTGTCCCCCAACTTCTTCTGTAGTTCTTCCTTCCATATTCTTAAAAAATTTCTCGAATCTCTCGAGAATGAAGTACGGGGCCGTGTGTGGTGCTTGATGGACTGAGAGAAGATGGGTTGATTTAAAGGTGAAAATCATGTGAAAAACTGAAAATTTTCAGTTTTGCACGACAAATGTAGTGGCTCTTAGGCGTAGAATACGACGCTGGCCTTCGAGCCTGTGTCCTGGATTTGATTCGCACTTAGGCGCCGAATTCTGGCGCTGAGCACCGCAACTATGTTCAACTTCGTTCGTCTAATCGTCAAATTTCAAAATTTTGTTCTCCAAGATAGGTAAATTATCTTGGTAAGAGTAGTTTAGACTCGAATAACTCGCATTATGCTTGATCATAATGAAGGTTAACTTGATCTCCTTTTTCATCGAGAATAGAGTGATCTAATTTCTAAATCTTACATACTTCAAAATAATTTTGACCTAAGTCAATAAAGACATATGAGCATCAAATTTTTCTAAAGTAATATAAAATTACTCGAAGATCGAGGCATAACCTTACATTAAAACACAAAAACGGTCATAACAAAACCGATTATGGGTTGCCTCCCACAAAGCGCTTGGTTTAACGTCGTCGGCCCAACGAAAGTAAATCTTTAATCGAGTTGACTCGATTCATAAGCCTCTTTTATAAATCTATTTAATATCTCCCAAATAAAGGCTTCGAAATCTTAATCCTTTTACTTTAAAATTTTTTTTTGTTTTGGGATCTTTGTATCGCATTTCCTTAATGGTATACTTTCTCGACTATATAGGGTCGATCATTTAGATCTTAATTTTCCGGGAAAAAGTTTTAAACGAGAGTTAAACGGTAATACTTCTTGTCCGAGTTCAAAATTTTTCACGAAATTTTCTTATCATCACAAACATCTTCGTTTTCTCTTTATAAATCATCGCATTTCATATGATTCATTTCTTATTTCTTCCATCTCATTTAGTTGCAATAATCGCTTTTATCACTGCTTTATTCAAATTAAAATTAAACTCTTTTATCACCCAATAAGCTTTTATCCTCGAATTTCTACGAGTAAGTGACAATGTTTACCATAAATTAACCCGATAAGGTGACATTAGATTGGTGTCTTATAGACGTACATCGCCCATAATGAGAATCGAGTATATCGGCCAGTCGGTTCTTTTAGGATTAACGATCTTTTCTAAAATTCTTTTAATTTCTGCGAACGATACTTCGGCCATTCCACTTGTTTGTGGTTGATAAGCGATTTCATTCTATGTTTAATTCCTAATTTTTGTAGTAATGATTGAATTAACATATTGCGAAATGACTTCCACCATCGGTGATAATTACCTTAGGCATTCCAAATCTTGAAAATATCATTTTTCTTTAAAAATTCCGGCTACTTTTGGAATCACGGATTGGTAAAGCAACGGCTTTAATCTACTTTGAAGCATAATCGGCTATTTAATAAAATATAAATTTTCGAGATGATGGAGCAAATGGTCGTAAAGTCTAAACGCATATATCGAAAATTTGACTTCCATTATATAGTTTAAATGCATTTCATTCTTCCTAGATATGTTCCCATCCTTTGATATCGATCACATGTTTTCACATAATGTCTCACATCTTTAAATAAGGTAGGCTTGATAAAATCCGAATTTAAAATTTTAAATGCGGTTTTATACATGCCGATACGTCCTCAATTAGAATCATGACCTTTTTGAATAATAGCAAAAGTTTCCTCATAAGGTACACATATTCGAATCATAGAATCTTTACCAATTTTAAATAAATGAGGTTCATCCCAAATATAAGATTTAGCATCATATTTAAATTTCTTAATAAATTTGTTATCCAATCCTTAAGGCAAAATATTGCTAACTAAATAATTAACAATAAATACGAGGTGTTTTGCATCCTTGAATTACTTATAAAGATTCATCGGGAAATTTCTCATTTATATTTTCTTCGAAATAATATCATTTTTAATTCTAGACGAATGATCGGCAATTTGGTTTTCGATTTCCTTTTATTTTGTCTACTATTTGAAAATCAAATTCTTGTAGAAAGCAAAACCCATCTTATAAGTCTAGGTTTACAATCCTTCTTAGATAATAGATATTTAATGGCAGAATGATCGATTATGAACTATGCATTTAGTACCAAGAAGATAAGGTCTAAATTTATCGAAGGCATATCTTTTATGTTAGAAGCTCTTTCTCGGTGGTAGTGTAATATCTTTGTTTGTTGAGAGTTTTACTAGCATAATATACAACTTTGAAAATTTTCTCATATTTTTTCCCCAATACGGCTCCAATTGCAAAATCACTTGCATCACACATTAATTCAAAAGATTTATTCAATTATGAATTTACCTTATTGATAGGTGTAGTTATTAATTTTTCTTTTAGAATATTAAAAGCATTAATACATTGTTTATTAAATTTAAATTTTGCATTTATTCCAATAAATGACAAAGAGGTTTAGCAATTTTAGAAAAATCATTTATGTATCTTCTATAAGATCCGGCATGACCTAGAAACTTCTCACATTAATGTGATAGTAGGTGGTTGCAATTCGGCGATAATTTTCACTTTTGCTTGATCTACTTCATACTTTTTGTGACACTTTGTGACGAAGTACAATGCCTTTCTGTGACCATGAATTGACATTTTTCCTAGTTAAGAACTAAATTTGTTTCTTCATCTTTTTCGAACTTTATGTTTATGTTTTCCAAAGCAGATTGAAGTTCAGCGAAAAAATCGTGTTATGAATATTTGATTCCATTGTCGATCAAATCGCAAAATATTGACGTAAATACATCTTTGAAAAGTTGCGGGTGCATTACATAAACAGGCATTCTTCTAAGCTAATGTTAATAGAGCATGAATGTTGTCTTTTCTTGGTCCTCGGGAGCGATAAGTAATTGATGATAACCCGAGAATATCCATCAGGAAAACGAAATAAGGGTGTCCGGCTAATTTATCGAGCATTTGATCGAAAGGTAAGGAAAATGATCCTTTCTAATGGCTTTATTTAATTTCACATAGTGATACAAATTTGTCATCCGGTAACTTTTTTTATGTAGGAATTAGTTCATTTTTATCATTAACAATGGCAGTTTACACCCCTTTCTTTGGAACACAATAAATAGGACTTACCCATTGACTATCCAGAAATAGGATAAATAATACCGGCATCTAACCACTTAATAATTTATTTTTTAACAACCTCTTTAATGATAGGATTTGATAACTATTTTGATTTTATAGTAGGTTTAAAAGTTTCTTCCAATAAGATTCTATGCATGCAAATGGAAGGGCTTATTCCTTTTATATCGACAATAGTCCAACCAAAAGCTTTCTTATAATTCTTTAACACACCTAGTAGTTTTTCTTCTTGATCTCTACTCGGTTAGGAAAATAATAATAGGTAAAGTTAACCGAATTTTCGAAATGCATATTTTTAAATGTAAGAGTAACATTTGTAATTCCGAGTCGAGGCTCTTTTAATTGATGGTAAAAGTATATCATTTTGAGTTATGTCTAAAAGTTTTGATTATCTTTAATAAAATGAGTTTCTTCTTCTTCTACTACTTCTGTTTTCATCGGTTAAAAATTCAAATTTTTCTTCGAGAAATGACTTTACATTTTTCTTGATAATGTTTTTCAATTAAAATAGACAGTCACTATCATTCGATAACATTTCTCTTTATCGGGGTACTTCATTGATTTAAGAACATTGAATTAATTTCTTGATCATTAACTCTCATATGGTTAGTTCTCTTTTTTTGTCGTCATAACTACGTTCGGTATTTAGAGAAGATGCTCACAAATAATAGGTATCTCTTTATCTTCTTCCATATCAAGTACTATGAAATCTACGGGGAAGATAAATCTTTCCACTTTAACAAGGACATCCTCTCTATAACTCCTTTAGGATAAGTGATAGATCTATCGGCTAAGCTGAAGGGTTACGGTGGACGGGGTATATCTCTTTAAATCCCGATCTTCGAAAGATAGAAAATGGCATGAGATTAATACTTGCTCCTAAATCACATAATGCTTTTCCACAAAATTTTTCTCCGATAGCACGGGGTATGATGAAACTTCCGGGATCCTTAAGCTTTTCGAGTATTTCTTTTGAATTATTGCCTTGCATTCTTCAACATCACAGTAGTTTAGAAAGCTTCAAATTTTGTTTTTTTGCTTAAATATCCTTCATAAATTTTGCGTAATTTGACATTTGTTCAAAGCTTGACAAAAGGTATGTTAATAGTAAGTTTCTTAAAGATTTACTAAAAACTTAAAAATTGATGCAGTTTATTTCTTGTTTAAGTATTTTAAGAAAAGGGGGTGGTGGTTTCAACTTCCATTAACGGGTATTCTGATCGATCTTGACTAGGAGAGAGTTTCTTTAGGTTTTGATCTCTTCAATTCATTCTCTTTTTCAATTTCATTATTTGCATTCTTTCTTTTAATTCCTTTCACTTAGTTGCACGGCTTTAACTTGTTCATGTTCTTTTCCGATTTCCTTTGGATTAATTTCAACATTATTTAGGAAGTGTTCCTACGAATTCTGTTATTAATTAAAGTAGCAATTTGCCTCATTTTGATTTTCAATATTACGAATGCGGTATTTTGATTTTGTAATTGAATATTCATTTGTAAAATTAATTCTTCTATTGATAAATTTTTTAAATTTTGTTGATTATTAAATCCGGGAGGTTTATAATTTGGATTAACTTGATTATTCCGATTCAGGTGGGATGAGATTGATTATTACCCCATTATGTTGTGAATTATTCCGGTTAAAATTAGGATGATTTTTCCACCCGGGATTATAATAATTTGAATAAGGATTATTTTTACTTGCAATAGCTTGTAAAGATTCAATAGTTTGAGAATCTTCAATATTAGCGAGTTATTTTTGTGAAATATTAATTGCAAAATTATACGAATTTCTTAGACATTGTTGTACTTGTGAAGCTAAGATAGAAAAGGCTTGATTATCGTGAATACTTGCCGTCTTTTAGGATTAATCCTTTCGGAAGGCCATTGAAAATTGTTATTAGCCATTTCTTGATTAAAGTGTAAGCTTCTTCAAATGATTTAGACATTAAAGAACCTCCAATGACGGCTTGCTCAATAATTGATTTTAAAAATCCAATTAATCCATTATAAAATGTTTGGAAGTAATTAACTTGATCGGTAAAGCATGATGAGGACATTTTCTTAATAAGTTCTTTAAATCTTTCCCGAGTTTCACTTCTTCATGCTCTCCCCGTCAAATTGACTAAACGAAGTAATATCATTTCTTAATTTAGCGAGTTTTAGAAGGAGGAAAATATTTAGCAAGGAATTTTTTTGCCATTTCGGCCCATGTTTTAATAGAGCCAGGTCGCTAATGAGTTTAACCACCTCTTTGCTTTATCTCTTAAAGAAAAAAAGAAAATTAAGTCTAATAATATTGAAACATTATTATATTTAAAGGTAGCACAAAGTTCTAAAAAACTAACAAAGGTGTAAATTTGGATCCTCATTTGGTGTTCTACCAAATTGATTGTTTTGCACCATTTGAATAATAGGCAGTTTCAGTTCAAAAGATTAGCATCTACGATTGGGTATTTGAATACTACTATGAAGTTCATCAAGCTTGTAGGGTTAGCATAATCCCTTAATGGTTTATAAACATTTTGATCATTAAGTTAAATTGGATTTTGTAAAGTAGCCATTCATGAAATTTTTTTGTTTGTTTTTCCCTTTTTAATTTTTCTAATTGTTCTTTAAATTCGGAATCTAAAGGTATTAATCCTTGAACCAAATCTTCGCATAAAAACAAGGAATACAATTTTTGTATATATATCTTTTTTTATATATATATATTTTTATATTTTGGAAATATAATATTTAAAAAAAATTTATAACTATTCTATTTCTTCCCAAGCAAAGCGCCAAAAACTTGGTATGAAACTATTGTACTTCCAAATACAAAATTTTTAACAACTATTGAAAATTTAATTTTAAAGCGGCGCGAACCACTTGACCTGGAATAACTTGCTATATAGATGTGTACCAAATAAAATTTTTTAAATATATGTTTATATAGCAAAATATAATTTTAAAAGAAAATATTTTATATACTTTTTAGGTCTTACGCAAGTATATGTATCATTTCGAAGTAATATAGGGCTTTGAAACAAAGACCCCGGTATCGATCCACGGGAAAACTTATAGTAATAATTTCTAAATATTGTACTTCAAAATCTTTTTATATTTTAATCTAACTATAAATTACTATTAATTTACTAGATGCGGAATAAAGAAAACAATACTAAGACAATGATTTTATGAAAACTATATAAAATAAACAACTTTCTTCCCTTGATTAATCTAAGATTTTTAAGATAATTTAATATTTGTTGTAGAATTTGATTTATGATATTGTGTCGAATAGAAGCATTCACATTCTTTACCATTTGATCCGAGTGCAAAGAACATTGGCTAATTCTGGTCAGTGCAGGATGTATTGTTAGTAGAATAGGTTAATCGAAGACTCGCACTCTTTTAGATGTTCGAGGTGGCTATGGTCGGCCCTACTAGTGACCCTTTCCTAATCTATAAATCAAATTATAAAAATTTGATACATCACTCTAAAACATATTCTGCCGCCGCTTCATCTTATCTTCTATTTTTTGCACTTCACCTTGAATAGCCCGCACATGGCCTTCGTACCTAAGAATTCATGTGACACTTACGAGTTAAGTTTTTCTCCTTCTGAGTCTCGAAGCTGCTAACAAGTTACAACAATTTAAATGACGATTTAAAAAGTAAAAGTAAGATCAATTATTAAATGTCATCACAATGTTTAGAAAATATTTTGAATTTTGATTCTCCATCGAATCTTTTATTATCTTATTTATATAACCATAATTGAAGGAAGAAAGTCGCCAACTACTCGGAACACATTTAATATAAACGACGAAAACATAATAAATAAACTTTGGAATCAAATATAAAATACTTATCTCAAATATTCCTTCTACGAGATCTTCGATTCCTACTAACTCAACGGTGTAATGAACTCCAGTACCTTGACTTGAAAATAAACTCGGCCCAAGCTAAACAAAAGTGGCCCTAAATTTCTCTCTCTGTATTTCTCTCTCTAAGGATGAGAGATCCCCAGTGGATAGAAAGGGGATTCTGATGGGGGCCACGTTTTTTTGAAGAAATGGACTCCTATTTATAGGCTTGAGGGTTGCCTTGAGGCACCTCTTCGAAATATGTCCACGATGATAGAATCTTCGAAGTGCATGCGGCGCCTGGGCGCGGGACACCGCGTCCGGTTCTTCGCACCTCTTGAATTTGGCTCGCACCTCTTCGCGATTAAAATCGATTTGGAGCATCCGAATGCAATGTATCACATGTCACATTATCGAGGAACAACTGTAGGTCTTCTAGAATGTCCGATAACGCTCGCTCATCGAAATGCTTGGATTCGAAACGTTGTCGAAAACAGCGGTTACGTATCAGTGGCGCTTGAAACATTTTCTAGCATACTGGCTTTGACCAATATTTTTTTATACTTTTTGTATTTTGCTCCATTTTGCTCTTTTTATGCTTTTTTGCTCCATTTCCTTTTTGGATTTTTTTACATCACTACATCCAAAAACACAAAAAATACCTTTCATTAAAGCATAATATCCTTAGAAATTGATAAGAATTAAGACATAAAGAAATAGGTATTTTTTTATAGGTCAGCTTCTCATAACAAAATTCAAAACTTCAAACCAAATTAGGGGGCTTTGCTTTGTCACTAAAATCCTCTAATTTTACTCCACAAATTAAAAAAACATATCTACCTATTTATTTGCACTCGATTATATGGACTACATTCTCACCCATAGAATCTCATGTGATTCTTACTGATGGTTAGTGAGACAATACCGCATTGATTCTTACATGTTCTCACAACGAGATGTTAACATGCAAGTTGATCGAGTTTGTGTAAATGAAGAACGAGGTAAAATCTTCACATGTCTCACCTCACCTTTCAAATTATATATCCTACAAATGCATGCTAATTCATTGTAAGAGGGAGGTGTAAAGAAAACTACTCACTATACATGGAGAAACAACAAGAACTTTTCATTGAACAAGTCTTTAAAACTGCATAAACAAACTAATAAATCAATAAAAAATACAATGAAAATACTTATCTGCGATGAAAATCAAACTCGCCCTATATAGAAAAAACGATCTCCTTCGATCCTCTCCAAAGAGAACAAAGTGAAAAAGAAAGAAAAGAAAATCTCTCACACTCTCTCTTTCTCTCTCACTTTGGCGCCCCACTCGGGAGCTCGCGCCCCCGAGTCTTCTTCTTCTTGGCCTTCTTCTCCTCTTCTAATAGTTCCTATCCCTTTTCTAGATATTCTTCTTCAAGAGTTTCCAAGCCTTAATTATAATTTCCCGAGAGATGCTTCGAGTGTCTCTCCAAAGAGTCCACATTCAATGAATCTTCCAAAGGATGTCTTAAGTGTCTTTTCACTCCAGAGACACATCTCTTGATAATAACTCCTCGCAACCGCCCCCAAATCTTCTAGAAAGTCCATTTTATCATTTCCAATGAATTTTTTCTCCGAAATAAGCTTTAAAACACGTCGAAAATTGTCGAAATTCAAGTTATATGACCTTCGGTAGAGAATTACGCCCCCGAAGCCGTCACTTGCGCCTAAGCGCCATCGGTTTGGCGCTTAAGCTCCAATGTCTGGAGGCTAAGTGCCAAATTTGGTGCTTAAGCGCCTGGAACAGTACATAAGTGTCCGATTCGACTAGTTTTAGTAGGTATGCTCGGTTTGACCCGTTTTGCTCTAGTATGCTCCATTTTGGTCCATTTTGTTTCTTTACTCGAAATTACTTCAAATTCTTCAATTTTATGCATAACGACCAAAAACACAAGAAAACATACCTTTAAAGTGCAATATCATTAAAAATAGGTATAAAATTTGCATAAAAAATACTATATATTTTAGGTTTATCGGCGAGAATACGTTGGTGTACGATTCAAGGCCTTCCAAAATATTAACGATTTTCCACCGGGGCGTGTTGTAGCTTTCGAAGTCGTCTTTCTTTTGAACACATCTTATCCTTGCCATAATGTAATCTAAATTGTCGGTGGTGGTGATGGTAGTGGATAAATTATGGGATGTATACTTCAGTAACCTTGATCGTTCTCCAAGTTGTCTTTTTAATAGAGCGAGTTTGCGTATGCTTTAAAGGTTCCATACTCCTACAGCCCGGAGTACATTGCGATCTGGGCATGAGAATGCCCACGAAGAGGAAGGAAGCACAGGTATGTACGAGTTACATCGGGCATACGGTGACCTCATTTTGATGAGGTCTTTTGCTTCTGTCTTTAGTACTTGGGATCTAGCCTTAGGCTTTTCCTTTGACTAATCTTAGAGGACAAGAAATGGAACTCGCCCTTTAGAAATTCAAACTACTTCTTAACTCCATGCAAACCCCACAAGCATGATTGTAGACCCCTAATCACACAGAGGTTGAAATCAAATGTGGAGGTTTAAAGGATGAGTTCACATAGGACTTTTTGGCCTTAAAAATACCTCGGTGGCACAGTCTTAGTGAGGGTTGACTTGCCACATACACTACAGTCTCGCATTCCAAGTCCTAAAACCACACTCTCACCCAACCCGGCCTCCGAGCTCATGTGAGTAATTCATATGGATGGTCCTTAACCCCTAAGCCCCTGGCTAAGGGTTAGGAACAACATAGTGAATGCCACCAGTCGTCCTCTCTTGGCTCATATGGAGCTTAATATGGCCTGGCTCGACGAATGATTCCATTTCACTCGCATTTGATCAATCTTCTTTTTTTCAATTTCAATTTTTGACCCGAGACCGGACCACAAACCTACCAAATGTCACACAGAAATGACCCAAAATTTGCAAATTGCCTAAATTACCAAGATCCCTCGAAATCGATCCTAAACACTTCCCACCAATTGGCCCGACCATCTTTGGCCAAAAATACCAAAATTTCCAAAAATACCCCTAAACCCCCCAAAATTACCAAAATACCCTTCTACCCCCAAAAATTCAAAAATTCAGAAAATTCCCGAAAAAAATTCGAGAAAATCCCAAGAATATTCCAATCTCATTTTTCGACTGCACCATGGGCCAATTTTGCAAGGAATTTATCCTACTTTTATCAAAACCCCCAATTTGACACATTTTTAACCAGTGAACCCGATGTCAAACCAAACCACACCCCAATTGACCTCAATTCTGGAGAGTGTAGTTCTATAGTTGTTGATAGATAGTAGAGAGTAAGAAAAGGAAAAAGGGTTGGTGTAGGCAACTATTCTCACCAATTTTCTTTCATCATTTTCTCTAGTTTTTATTGAAGTCTAATGTTTTTATTTGAGTCATCGAGTTTGGTAATACCCCTCTATAGAGTTGTATTGTGGAAAGCAAAATTTGAGAGGAACTTCCGAGTCTTGTGGAGAGGATTTTCGAATAAGTATTTATCTTTCTTTTTACACATTATTTTTAAGTATGATTTTGTGTTTTCATTATGTTTTATGCTTTTCGAATCAAGTTGTGCTTATATTTTTTCATGAAATATATGAGTTATTTCTTGTATCTTTTCTTTCTTAGATGATGAAGTAATTAAATTTTGGAAGTATGTTGTGGAAAGTATAAGTGTTTAATCTTTGGAAGTAATTGTGATCATTTAATTCCTTGTACTTAATTTACTTTATGATGTGGCCAATTAAGAAGTTAAAATTGTTGTGAGATTCTGTAAGATCCAATGTGGTATTGTCTCAATCAACAATTGGAAAGAATCACATGCGATTATATGTGTGAGAATTATAATTATATGATTTAATGCGAATATATTGGGAGATAAGTTTTAATGGGGAGTAAAATTAGAGAACTTTAGAGTGACGAATTGTTGCGACCTTATATATTAAGCAAGAACTTATGAAGTCGAATTTATATATTTAGAATGATTTAGTAAAGTTACAAATTCAATACGAGTATACGTGTCCATTAAGTAATACGGGGCTCTAATGGAGTCTAGTTATCGATCCGGGAGGTGAACGTTCTTTAAATCGAGATAATATAGCACTAAAATCCAATACCCAATGTAACAATTACTTAAGAATTATTACTACCACTAGTTAATGCAAAGTATAATAAAGCTACTACAATTACTTCTAATTGCGGAACTATATTAACTAACAAACACGCTGCTTATGTGATTTATAAGATACTTCTATATGAAAAGTGTCTTTCTTCTGAATAAAGATTATTATGTGTGGATGATGAAGAATGGTAATTATTTGTGTTGTGCCAAATAGGAGCATATTTGCTTCTTTGCCTTTAAAAGAGTACCCACTCTTCAGCGAGGTAAAGAACATTGCCATATCTTAAGTTTAGTTACTACATCTAAAGTGGGCGGGAGGATACGGCTCTCACTTTGGAGCTCCTACTCACCCTTCACCCGAAAGGCTAATCATAGGCTTTAGTTACCAATCTGCAAGACCAGAATTGGGGGATCCCATTCTATCGAAGCATGAAACCTCTGATTTGAAGTCCATCAAAACCATTTCTCTGTTATTTTGCACTTAATCCCATTGAAATACGCAATTCATTCACGGACATTAAATGGTTTCTTCATTCTTGTTGTAGAAAATTCAATTCTTTTGGAATTAATGTTCCTCAACATGTTTTAACAATTCAATTGGCCGGATTGAAAATAAATTAAGTTCCAATTAAAGAAACATCACAACTTTTATAACACTTAAAGGGCACATCATTTCCACATCACCGTATCATGATTAATTCATGCAAGAAGAAAGGCAAGGGAGACTACTCACCTAACCACCAGGAGAAGAATATAAAAACACATAAGTTTTATATATAAAAGAAAATTAATAGAAACTACAATAATCATCCCTGACTTATCTCTTTCTCTTCCCCCGACGAAATTCCTTGAAGTCACTTGATTCCTTTTCTCTTCCTTAAAACACTTGATTCTCTCCTTGGAACAAGGATGAAGAAGCAATCATTCACTTCTCCCTCTTCTCCCCTCCTTAGAAGAATCTCTCTTAAAATCACAAGCCTAACTCTATACTCACACTTTCCTTACACTCTCTACGACGATTCTCTTCTCTTCCTCCTCTCTTATTTTCGTCTTGGACACTTAATTTAATGTTAGGAATGAATTCCCCAAGAGTTTCTTCAAGCACCTCTTAAAAAATCCGCCCGAAAACATTTGAATTTGAAGTGAGCAGGCATAGGCGCGGTGGAGCCCGTGCAGCAATGGCGAGGCAGGGCTTTTCCTCGAAATTGCTGCATTTTGCTTTCCCACAGAATTCGTTCCTTTTGCATCTTTTCGCTCCAATCACCTATAATCATCATGCATACCCAGCAAATCATGAAAAATACATTCCTTTAAGAATACTGATATCACAAAAATAATTAAACATATAGCTAAAAAGTATATATTTTTTGGTGCATCAAATCCCCCAGACTTAAACTATTACTTGTCTTCAGAGTAATCCTTTTATGACATAAAAATATAACTACAGGCAATGTACTTTTCGATTATAAGAGACCAAAATTTTTCATTCGAATGAATAGAGTGTTTAGATTTTTAAGAAAAAGTTTAGCAACTCGAGTTAACATTACGAGGTATAAGAATATTCGGTACTTAAGTCTAAGAGTTCTAGTCTTATTTATTTAAAGATGAACCATAATTTGATATATTAAGAGTGCTTTAAAGGTATGTGAAAAAGAGTTCATACAAACTTTATTAGAATGTGGTAGTACCTTAAACATAAATTCGAAATGAAATCAAGCTCTCCTTTAAGGTGATTCAAGTGAAGCCAATTTTTGATTGGTGTCTCCTCGATCTTCTCCTCATAAAGAATTTTCTTTTCTTTTCTTTTCTTTTTATTTTCTTTTTCTTTTTTCTTTTTCTTTCTTTACTTTTACGAGGATTACTATGCTCTTGGATAGCCTTTAATGATTTTGAACTTCACTCTCCTCTTTATAAAGTTCAAACTTTAAGTCATCTCTTTACTTTATAGTTAAGTACAGCTTTATTATTCATCATGAGATTCTGATCTCTTCCAAACAAATACTAAATCCCTTAATATTTCAAAAAAAAAATACGAGTTTTTCTTTACTTTAAATAGTTGACTATAATCAAATCCTTTCATACCAAATATCTTTCTTCTATAAAATTAACTTTTATCACTAAAACTTTTTATCCTTTCCTTCCATAATATTAATTTAAATTGAAAGTTTTAGTTATCTTATAATGAGGTTCGGTGCAGGTATATTTAATAAAATTTTTATAAATATAATAATTGAGAACAATTAAAAGTTTAACATTTCTCTACCCTCCCCCAAACTTACATTTTTCAATAAATTTGAAATAGTTGAGAGTAAAAGTACTTGTTATGTCTTTGAGATTTTGAAATCTTCACAATTTACCTGGTATTAATCAAAATTTACGGTATGACATGAAATAATTAGTAGCGGTGATATAACAATTTTAAATATTTGCATGGGTAGAAATAAACATTGGCCGCTAAATATCCAACGAACACTATAACATAAAACGAATTATCACACCGCATAACGATCTGACTAACGATTCGACATGAAAAATAAATTACACTACATCACGTAGTACCTGTGAGGTTACACATCACATGAAAAGTAAATGTCCACTACATCACATCAATACATCTCAACGGACTAAGAACAATAAAAATAAAACAAAAAAAACTATCTACTAGTCTCCATCATTAGGATCGATGGCAGGGTCTTGACGAGCCGCAGAAGATGCAGAGCTGTACGGTGTATAACTTGATATGAAATGTCGCATCGGACTCCCCCATCATAAATCGGCACGAGCATCGTAATAAGCCATATCGAACTCAACTCTTCTCTGCATAGAGCCATTGATCATTCACATCATCGACCTCGGAAATCGCCAATCTACGATGCATCTTATCGGTGCTATCCTTGCTTGATCTCGGCTGGCATGACATCGGATAGTGTCGGGGCTCGAGAAGTAGATGGGACATCATAACTCATGGTAGAAATATCGGTGCTTTCCCCACTCTCCTCTCTTGCACCATGAGCCTCATAAGTACGAATAATGGTCTTCATAATAGGTCTCAAAGAGTATCGCCACTTCCTCGGAACTACTATACTCCACTCCCGGAGGCCCGAACATAAAGGGCATGAATCGGGCGGGGATATCCTAATCTACCGATTGTTTCTCCTTTGGCAATAGAGTGAATATGCCAGACAACATCTCCAAATATTAATCCTCTTCATATTAGGATGCAATAATTTAAAATAGCTCGATCGCTATTAACTTCTTGTGATGATAAGAAGCGATAAACTTGAAGAAATGAAATAATGCCATGCTTTAGAAGCAACGATTATAGTAGAAGCGAGATAAGTTAATCATACGTACGATTCATCTTCCATTCCCCTCTTCCATCGATTAGAATCGTGATTTCACTCATCAAATTCCCTTCACTAGTATCAAAATTCTCAATTCACAAAACAAAGGTTCTCGAATTTCGTCAAATGTATTGATACGTTGTGGGGTGAACTCAAATAGTTTTCCTCGGACTAGCACATATTCCATTTCGGACGGGGCACGTTAGCATAAAATTCTCGGACTACTCCAAAACGGCATAAAGCTGAGAAAAGTAATAGAAATGTTACCAATTTCGCTCGAAATTAACTGTTACATAGATCCTTTGAAATTTTGAAACGCTCGATCCACGATTACCCTTCTTATTTTGGAATTGAGAGTTGAAGCGGCGAGCCTTAACATTAACAAATCTTTCATCGTCCCGATCAAATTTTTCGCTTCCCCTTACTCGTTCTAGGAGCCATGTGAATTTCTAGAAAAATTGCAAAAATTTGCCGATAAATTCTAAATCAACGTAATATTATTAACTCCGAAGCATTAATGTTTATTCGAAAGTAAGAATAAATTCTACCATATAAAACTTCACTTTTTCTCTCAAAAATCTCTAAAAATATCATATAACAATATTGAGAGTTTCACATGGCGAAAATTCAAAAATGTTAGGTTAAAGTAAAGCTCTTACAAAGAAATGTAGATCCGGCTTAAAAATCCTTGAAATCCTCTCTAATACGAGATCTAACATGCTACAAGCTTGAAATCACGAATATGGAGGTGGGAGAAGAAAGAAATGGCGGAATAAAGGGACCCGAGGCTTCTTTTCGCAAATTTTAAGGGTCTAGGGCTATTCTCGGTATTTGGGCGCCGGCGGAGCCCGTCTGGCGCCGGCGGTGCTCGGTCGAAATAATAGCCGTTTCTACGGATTTAGGCGGCCCAGCGGCTCAGGTCTAAAATTCTATTGGGTTCAAAAATTTTCTTCGCAAATTCGATCTTTTCAACCTCACCATTCTATTTAACACATCAACAAGCATCTATTTCATCACAAACATTAAACAACATGAATTTACACAAGCAACACATCACATTACTTTCATATATATAAAATCCGCGATACAACGATTACACACATATGTTCATCAAATACGAGCAACACTCCTTAGATCCTTAGTGTTAGTACACTACGATAAGCAAACACTAAGTCCCGAGTACACACAAGAAATCGAAAGCGAAGTCCGAGCACACCTGCGGCAATAATGAAACGACATGTGTCAACCAAACACTTAAACATAACAAAGCGGCATATAAAATCTACTAATTACTCCTCATCGATCTCGAGAGAAGTCTCATCCTCTCTAATGTCTCCCATTGATTGATGATGAACGACGACCGAGATTGTAGAATGGATGATATAGGAATTCATGGAATGAATCTTCGGCCACCACCGGCATTCTTCTTGATTAGCAGGCAAAACTCAAATTCCGACCGGTATGAACAAATTGCTCTTTCATCACTCAATCGATGTGATCGAATAAATCGAAATATTATTAATTGCATTCATAATAATGCATGCCTCATTTTCCAACTTCTTTATCTTCTTTAATATCACCCTCGAACTTTCGGAATAGTAAAGGTTGGATAGATTGTGAGCTCGATTAGAATTTTGTCAATGACACATCCATGTCTCCTTCATCCACTGCTAACGCGGTAGTCGCCAAAGATCGTGGGATCAATAGGTTTTCGATGTAGAAGAACTTTCCCAACTCTCATATGGCACTTGTGATTGACTGCATAACAGAAATATGGTGGATGGGTGTCGAAGCCCATATTTAGATCCATGCACGATCAATCCCAATACGATTTAGTAATGATTGATCCGATATCCTTTGGCCTTCCGGTTGTATCACGAAATTGATTAGCACTTTCATTCGTTACCTTACTTATCTTGATAGTAGGAATTAATTTTGTTGAAATATTTAATGCTGCTTGCTTTGATACCGGATTCAAGGATGAAGAAGAGAAGCGATATATCCATTATCCCTTACTTCCCATTCTTCGTTCTCATCGGGATCGAATAACGATGAATGTTGTTCATATCATTGCTCGTTGCATTAAAATTTACACCAATGACAAATAGGTACACTTTCTATCATGAAGAGATCATTTATCCTCGCGGGAGTGAATGGTACATACCTTCCTCGCACAAAAACACATCCACGGTTGATCCCGCTTGAAGATTTGCATATAATTCTTTCCCAATAGGAACAACCATTGCGGCGGTAGTGTAGAATAACACTCCCGATGTCTTTGCCCTCCTTTATCTCATGAAAACTCTTTATAGTCGGACTCTCCGAACCTCGATTCCTGAAAGCCTCTTTCCTTGATAATCCTTCTCTTCATCATCACTTTACGGAATAGACTTTGCGCCTAGTAATGAACAAAGTCATTGTAGATGCGAGATCTAGGGAGTTCGATGGAGTGAGGAATCCATGGGATGAAAATTGAGAAAGGGAGTTTTCGTTTCTCTAGTGGTTATGGATTTCAAAATACATTTTTGGGGTGTTTTAAGGAAGAAAATCCCGCTCAGCGAAGCTGTATTTTAAAGGTAAAAACCGTCACCCGGGAATTTGGGTGCGGCGGTGCTCGATAGGAGGCGGCGGCGGCACTCGAACTAGAAATTCGATGGTAAAATTTTCACCGAAACATCGTTTGGCTCGAAATACTTCATTTTCAAATACGATCCAATATATTTTAATTTTTAACTTATTTAGGGGTAATTAGGATTCTACAATATTAAGCTAAAAATTATAATGACAATAAGCAAGCAAACTCGACACACAAATACACATGGGTTGCCTCATAGCGTTTAGTTTAACGTTGTCGGCAGAACGAGCCATTCGATTAACTAGGATAACTTAGCATTAATACCTCTTTGAAATCGGTAAAAAACCCTCAAAAGTAAGGTTTTAAACGATGCGCGATTAACATGAAAGTATTTCAAGTTTAGGATCCTCGATATCGACGGCTAGAAAGAATGAACTCTTTACGGTAAAAGGTCTATCCATACATGTAACTTTTCCGGAAATAAATTCAATCTCGTATTAGATAATAAAACTCTTTGTCCCGATTCAATTGTTTTTCGTATCTTAATCATGCCACAATTTCATTTTCTCTTTATAAATCTTTTATCGTTATGATATGATTCATTTCTAATTTCTTCAGCTCATTTAATTGCATAAATCTTTTTTCTGCATTTCTCAATTAAAATTCAACTCCTTAATCGCCCGAAATATGCTTTATGATCCGATTCGGCCGTGAATGGCAAGTTTTGCTAAACACTAATGTATAGGAGACATTCCAAAGGTGTCTTAAAAGCGATCCAATAAGCTTTATAATGAGGTGTCTAATCCCCATGACCGTCAATTTATGAATATTCACTACTTTTCTCCAAAATTCTTTTAATTTCACGATTCGATACTTCGTAAACTGCTATTCTTAGGATGATATGCGGTAAATTCTATGAATAATGTTATATTTTTAAGTTAATCTCTTAATTTGATTGTTTACGAAATGGGATCATATCAGTTATAATCACTCTCGGCATTTCATATCTTGTAATTTATTTTTTTAAATTTAGAAACACTTCGAGCATCGCATCTTGTTAAACGACGGCTTTAATCCATTTCGAAACATAATAAACGGCGGCTTGATATATATAAATTTCAGATGAAGGTACGAATGGTCCATAAAATCTAATCCCCATAAATCAAAAATTTGACTTCGAATTGTAATTCGAAGGCATTTTGTTTCTTCGAAATATTACCTACTCTTTGAAATCAATCACAAAATTTAACATATTTATAAACATCACGAAAAAGAGTGGGCCATTAATATCCAGATTGTAAAATCTTATAAGTTGTTTTATCAACACGAAAATGACCTCAAAATTCATAATCATGACATCTACGAATGATTAGATTAATTTCTTCGTATGGCTCATCCCAAAATTAAATTTAGCATCGCTATTTAAATTTTTTATTTGTTGCGTATTAAATACGATGGTATAATATCAACTACAATATAATTAATATTGGCATCTGCCGTAATTCTTTTAATAAGAATATTCGATTTTCATCGGGAAAGTTACGCAACTTCCTTCTCGAATTAGAAAATACTGTCATGTCTATTCTTAACAAATGAACAACGATTTGATTATACGAGACCACTTTTCACATCGAAACATCTTAAAAATCGGAAATTCTTGCAAAGTATCCATCTAATCGATACGAGTTTAGCATCCTTCTTTGCATTAAATGCGCCGATAGATGAATGATCGTATCTTATTTATCTTTTAGTTCAATTAAATAAGGTCGCAAGCTTATCGGCAAATGCATATTCCTTTCTTTCGTGTAGTGGTATAATTAATTTGAGCGTCGTTAAGAGTTTCTTAGCGTAGTAAATAACTTTGAAAGTTTTATCCTTCGCTGCCTGACAACGACTCGATAGCATAATCCTTAGCATCACACATTAATTAAAAGGTTCTTCAGTCGGGTGAAACAATTATAGGAGCGAGTGATTAATTTTTCTTTAAGTAATTCAAAAGCAAGGACATTTATCATTAAAAATCAAACTTCTTATCATTTTCTAGAAGTTGGCACAAAAGGTTTAGTAATTTTAGAAAAATCTTTAATATAATGCTATAAAATCCGGCATGTCTTTAAACTCCGCACACTCTCTCGCATTAGTGGTTGGTGGTAATCTCTGGAAATCACTCGGAATTTTAGCGGGGTCGACCTGCTTCATATTTAGAAATTTTATGCCCAAGCACTATTCCCCCTGCAGCCATAAATTGACACTTTTCAGTTCAAACTAAATTTCTTTTATGTAGAGTTCCAAAGCGGCCATAGAGTTTTCCCGAACGATATCGAATGAAGTTCCGAACACGGAAAATCGTCAAAACATACATTCCATTACTATTATACTACTAAAGATAGACATCATACATCTTTGAAAAGTTGCGAGTGCGTTACACAATCCAAAAGGCATTCTTTGAAAGCAAATGTTCCGTAGGGGCTAGTAAATGTTGTGCTTTCTTGATCCTCGAGACGACTGGGTATTTGATGATAACCGGTATAATATCCATCAAAAAGCAATATTAATTGTGTCCGGCAAATCCCATCGACATTTGATCGAGGAAAGTGAAGTGATCTTTTTGGGTGGCGACATTTAGTTTTCTATAATCAACACAAATTCGCCATCCATTAACATGTACGAAGTAGGTAAAATTTCATTCGCTTTCATCCACTTCCCACCGATCCCACTCAACCTTTCTTCGGTACACAATGAATTGGACTTACCAGAGAACTATTCGAAATAGGATAAATAATTCCCGGCATCGAGCCATTTTAAAATCTCCTTCTTAACTACTTCTTCATTGTAGGATTTAATCTCCTTTGCGGATCAATTTTAGGTTTATGTTCTTCGTTTAATAAAATTATATGCATACGATTCGAAGGAGCGATTCCTTTGATATACGCAAAAATCCATCCAAAAGCTCTTTTGTATCTTTTAAGATTTCCCGATAATTTTTGTTCTTGATATTCGATTAATTAGAAGATACAATAACTAGTAAGGTAGATGATTCTCGTAAGAACATATACTTTAAATGTTTAGGGAGAATTTTAATGTCGTATTAGAGGAGGTTTTAACGATAGATGAAATTAAACTTTTATCTCCATATGGTATCTAACACTTAATTTCTCCTGAATATACTCCATTCCTTATTCTTCTCATTATCATCTTGTTTCATTTTTTAGGTTTGTCTTGATTATACTTTCATACTCCTTTCTTTTAAAACATCTCTTTAAAATAATCATTTCTCGAAATATTCGCATACACTCATCCTAAAATATTCATTATCTTTTACAGCGAGGATACTTCATAAATTTGAAAATATTAAAGTTCACCTCTTGATCATTAACTCTCGTAGTTAATTAAAAAACTTCCCGAACGTCAATTATAGTTCTTCCGGTAGCTTGGAATGATACTTTAAAATAATTGGAATATCTTTATCTTCCTCATGTCAAGCACAATAAAATCCACGGAAAGATAAATTTATCACTTTTACTAACACGTCTTCTACCACTCCTTAGGATAAGTAATAGAACGATTAGGTAATTGAAGAGTTACGGTCTTAGGAGAAATTTCTCCAATTCCCAATCTTTTGAAAGTTGATAAAGGCATAAGATTAATACGCTCTGAGGATCGCATAAGGCTCTTCCAAAAAAACTTTTCACACCCATAGCACACGGGATAGTGAAACTACTTGAGATCTTTACGTTTTTTCGAGAGCTTTTTTTGAATTATTCTTGGCTACACTCTCCGCTAAGTTCAACAGTCTCATGATCCGTGAAATTTCTCTTCTTTTTAACAATATCCTTCATAAATTTCGCATAATCGAACATCTGTTCTAATGCTTCGACAAATGGTATATTTATTGTTAACATCTTAAGGATTTCAAAAAATATTCAATCTGTGTATTCTTGCATGATCTTTGAGGGAATGGAGGTGGTTTTTCTCAACGATAATCTTCATTGGTTCAAGAGGATAATCCGAACACGGATAAATCTTATTTGAACCTTTTTCAATATTCACCTTCTCCTTCTCTTCTTGACTTATTTTAAAGCTAGTTTCTAATTCTTTTAGAAAACTCCTTAATTGAAAAGCCTTAAGTTTCTCCTTGTTTTGATCTTTTGGATTGATCTCCACATTACTAGGAAGCGTTCCGGAAGATACATTATTAAAACGCGATGAAAATATGTCCCGATTGACTTTCGATATTTTTTATCCCAGCACCTTGAACTTGTAATTGGTTACCCATATTGAGAAATTATTTCATCTATAGACAACTTCTTATCCAGCAAAGCATGGGTTATTATTAAATCCATAAGGATAAGGTGTCTAAGGATAGTATTTCCGTGGTTGGTTGAGTTTCAATTTGGGTTTATAGAATTGTGTCTCCATTGTGGGTTCACATTACTTGTGTGTATTCAAATTGAAATTTGAGTGATTCTTCCAACCCCGAGTTATAAAAATTCGAATAAAGGGTTATTAGGTATATTAATCGCATTCAAAGTTTTATAAGGTGTTTGATTCGGTTATACGCAGATGAATTTTCCTCTAACCTTGAGGATGGTTGATAGCAATTCATTTCCATATTGATCTATTTTCTTAAAGAAAGTATATTGTTGAGAAACAATAATACTCATCATGTCGGAATCATGAACACTAGATACTCTTTTTAAGTTTACATAGTTAGAGGGCCATTGAAAATCAGTAGTACCCATCTCTTGATTAATGAATATGCTTCATCGAAAGGTTTTGAGCACATAAACGATCCACGTGACGACATCGATAATTGATCTTGTAGTCCCACTAATCCGTTATAAAAAATTTGAACTATTAACCAATCTGTAAAGCATGATGTGGACACTTCCTAAGAAGATCTTTAAGCCTTTCCCGAAACTTCATATATTGACTCTCCTTAGGAAATGACCAAATGATGTGATATCATTTCTTTATTTAACGAGTTTCGATGGAGGTAAATATTTCGAAAGAAACTTTGAGAAAGTTCTCCCCAAGTTCGAATAGATCCGGGTGCTAACAAGTTTTAACCACGCCTTAGCCTTATCCCTTAAGGAAAAAGGAAAAAGTTTAAGTCGACGGCACATCACTCGACACTTTCTGTCATACTTAAATGGCAGAGATGTAAAATTTGGGTCTTCATTAGGTGTTCCTGCGAATTGATTATTTTGTACCATTTGGATAATATGAGTTTTAAGTTCGAAACGAATTAGCGACAACATCGGGGATTTTAAATAATTATATGAATTTCATCTCTGTTGGGTTAGCATAATCTCTTAAGGTCTTGGCAAATTTCCAACATTAATATTCGATTCTCTTGATTGTGTCATTTCACGGTAATTTTCGATTTTTTTTGTTGTTTTCTAATTTTTCTAATAGTACGCTCTAACTACGAATCGTAAGGTATCAAACCTACGGATCACTACTACGCATATAAAATCACACACTACGAAGTAAAGATTTTGATTACTGCAATATACATAAATAAGTACCGTTTATCTACCTCCCGGCAACGATGCCAAGCTTGACCGCGACTTTATATATTAGCGAAAATTTATGAAGTGAATTTATATATTTAGAATGATTTAGTAAAGTCACCAAATTCGAGTACGAGTATACGTATCATATGTCAAGTAATACGGGCTCTATTGATCTGTTATCGATCCGCGGGGGGTGAACGCTCTTTAAATCGAGATAATATAGCACTAAAATCCAATACCCAATGTAACAATTACTTAAGTGTACTACCACTAGATTAATGCAAAGTATCAGCTACTACAATTACTTGAAAATTCTTGAACTTCCATTAGCTTATCAAACTCGGCCCAACTTATACTTGATTTATAAGATACTTCTATATGAAAAGTGTCTTTCTTCATAAAGATTATTAGGTGTGGATGATGAAGAATGGTAATTATTTGTGTTGTGCCAATTTGGAGCATATTTGCTTCTTTACCTTTAAAAGAGTACCCCCTCTTCCAAGCGAGGTAAAGAACATTGCCATATCTAAAGTTTAGTTACTAAATCTAAGGCTAAGTGGAGGATACGAAGCTCTCACATCGAAACTCCCACTCACCCCTTCACGAAGGCTAACCATAGGCTTTAGTTACCAATCTTAAGACCAAATTGGGATCCCATTCTATCGATATGAAACCTCGATTTGAAGTATCAAAACTCATTTCTGTTGTTGCACTTAATCCCCATAGTATGCAATTCATTCACGGACATTAAATGGTTTCTTCATTATTTGTTGTAGAACATTCAATTCTTTTGGAATTAATGTTCCTCAACGTGTTTTATGATTGATTGGGTAGGATTGAAAAGTAAATTAAGTTCTGGAAATTAAACAAACATCACAACTTTTATAACACTTAAAGGGCACATCATTTCCACATCACCACATAATTACTTTATAAAGAAGGCAAGGGATACTACTCACTAACCATGGAGAAGATATAAAAACACATGGATTTTATATATAAAAGAAGAGTCGTAGAAACTACGAATAGTAAATACAACTTATGTTTTCTCTTCCCCAAGCAAATTCCTTGAAAGTCCCCTTGATTCCTTTTCTCTTCCTTGCAACACTTGATTCTCTCCCTGGAACAAAGATGAAGAAGCAATCTCTCTTTACTCCCTCTTCTCCCTTCTTAGAGAAGAATCTCTCTTAAAATCACAAACCACAGCTCTCTCTCACACATTCCTCACAGTTTCTACAACAATTCTCTTCTCTTCCTCCTCTCTGACTTTGTCTTGGACACTTAATTTAATGTTAGGAAGGAATTCCCCGAGTTTCTTCAAGCACCTCTTCAAAAATGCATGGCTTTTGAATTCTAAGTGAACGGACATGGGGGCGGCGGCGCCGTTGGCAGCGAGCGCCCTATCGTGCCAATTAAATGCGGAGTCTCGGGAATAGGGGCGTAGGCGGCTGAGAACATTTTCCTCCAATTGCTCCATTTGCTCCAAATTCATTCCTTTTTGCATCTTTTCGCTCCAATCACCTATAATCATCATCCCTGCAACAAATCATGAAAAATACCTTCCTTTAAAGTGAAATATCAAAATAGGTAAAAACATATAGCTAAAAGAGTATATATTTTGGTGCATCAACGGACTAAAGCACCCTAATTTAGTTTGTTATATCAAATTTTTATGAGATGTTAGCCCTTTAGTTGGAGGAATAGAGAACTCGTGGTAGTATATTTTCTGCCCCCAACCCATCTACAAAATTTCAAAATTTCAAATTAACCAATTTTCTTTGTAGAACCAAGTAAAGGTAAAGAATATAATTGCTACTGTTGAAACAATACATTTAAATACTTCCACAACATGAATATCCATAATTATTCTTGATTCATTGAAGAAGGAAAAGATATTTGATTCTTATAGCTTTATATCGTGTTTCGAGTATTGATAATTTTAATTTCCTGCTTAAATTTTTATTAAAAATATCGAAAACAACTTTTGAAATTTGTACCTCAAAACGCACTTACAAAAATCAATTGAAAAAGTAAAAAAGTTATTTTTCTTATTTCTTCTGGAGTTTTAAACATTTCCGCAGTAGGTTCGATATCTTAGGGCTTAATCGAAAGTCTATATTATTTTGATAAACGATATGTATACTTGTGTAGTATCCCACATTATAAATCATAAATTTCTATGTTAAGTCATAAGCATAAATATTCGAGGATCGAGAGTTTTTGGCACTGTCGGGTAAATTAATTAAAATTTCATTTAAAGAAAATTAAGAAAAAATTTTATTTTTTTTTACTTTTTCATTATTTTTGTTAGTGTGTTTTGTTTTATTTTATTTATCATTGTATGTGTAGTTCGAGTTTGAGGGACCTGTGCTTTACGATTCGAATTAGAAAGAACAATCGAAAAATGAAAAAAATTAAAAATTACGAAAAAGATAAAAAATTTAAGAAATGAAAAATCATCGAAATCAATGTTAACATCCATCAAGAAATTAGACCTTTAAGAGAATATGCTAACGTACGGTGGATGAACTTCATGAAATTATTGACGCCTGTATATTTAACTAATTCACGAACCCAAGCAGGTATTTCCACCATCGAAGCTGTGACTTAGAAATGATATCGCATCTTTTTGTCGGTTTGTTGTTGAATCTATGCCGGGCATGGGAAAGATTTAAAGATCTCCTAAAAAAATGTCCATATTATCGATGCTGGCAGCAGGAGGATCACTAATGTCTAAAAAGTTTACGTGCTTATTCTTTGATAAAAGAAATGCTACTAATAATTTTTAATGGCTTACGAACGGTTAAATCCTATAAATGTAGCCAATATTCATGAAAATGATGCTTTTACGATGTTAGCAAATCGAGTTGTTGCGATTCGAAGAAGATAGACTAATTTGGGATGAATATTTATCGATTGATTGCAATGATTAAAGAAAATTAATTAAGTCGAACGGTTGATACTCATACTTCACCGAAACTTTGAATCTTATATGTAAGCCTAATAACCCATATTCTAATTATTATAACCTAGATTGGAAGAACCATCTAAACTTTAGTGGAATGCCAAAATCGGGGTGATGTCAGCAAATGGGGGAGCAACCAAATATAAACCACATTGGGCCGAAACGACGAGGGAATAATAATTATAGACCAATGTTTATCCTCTAGGTTTTAACAATGCTTCACAATTTAAGGAGAAAGTTATGCAATTGAAGAAGTAGTGTTACAAATGGGAAATCAAATGGAAAGTCGGAGAGGCTAAAATTATAAATATTGAAAATTAATTGGGACAAATTACCGATTCATTAAGTAATAGATCAGTATATGCTTCAATAATACGGTGAAATCAAGAGATAAGAATAAAGAGCATATAAAAGCAATTAAAATGAGAAGTGGAAGAGAGTTGTGGTGACAACGGGAAAGAGATTAGTGTGGAATCACTCGATATTAAATTAGTCTAATATTAGCCTAATTTTGTTCTATAAATCCCATGAAAGATTTGAGGAATTTAGGGCTAATAGTAGAAATGGATGTTTATGACAATCCTTATAGAGGAATATCCTAGAATAATATACCTAGAATTTTCATATAAAGAAAATCATGGAAAACCGAGAGATTTATTTTGGGTTCTTTTGGATTTTCTATGAAGCAAGCTTCTATAGTTAATTACATCTTAAACAATTTTTAATTGTTCGAGAATATGATTAATGGCAATCATTTGTTTTCTAAAATTTTATTTTAAGGAGAGATGTACCCACTATCCTCCCTAATAGTCATATCATATTTATCATTTTATTATTAAAGTTTTGGTTTTGTTTTTATGTCATTATTTTTGTTTTATTTTGTTGAAATTGTTATGTTTGGTGAAGCTATCCTAAAAGTTTTGGTTTTGTTTTCCATGTCGTTGCTTTGTTTCATTTTGAAAATATTATGTTTGGTGGCTATCCTAAAAGTTTTAGTTTTGTTGTTGTTCATCAGGAATGTCGTCTGCAAAACGAAATTAGCACATCCTATAACATGCAAAGAAAATCTAAGCAAAGAACTTTGTCTTCACGCAAGAAAAGGTTGTGAGAAAATAATGTCATGTTCATTGCCTTAGAATTTTGTAGGATGTTTTGATTTAACATGTCTGAGGATGTCGGTTATGTTGATTATTATGCAATTTTGTCGAAATATTGGATTAATTTCATTTAATATGGTATTTTGTTAAATTTTTATTTGAAATGTCAATTTTTTATGTCGGTTATGTTGATTTATGTTTGAAATGTCGATTAAGTCAATTTTGTTTGAAATATCGAATTTATGTTGATTATGTTGAATTTTATCGAATTTATGTCGATTTTGGTTTGAAATGTTGAATTTATGTCTTGATTTAGAGATTTAAACTTAAATTTTGAATTCATGTCTATTTGAATTCGAGTTGAAAGTTAGGTTAGAATAACTTGAGTTCATATTTGTGGGAACTTAAGTTAAAAGATTGGAAGTTAGATTCAATATTGATTGAACTAATTTCGGTTCATGTCACAGTTAAACCTAAATTAAATTCAATATTGATTAAATCTTCTTAAGTTCATGTCATCGAACTTAAGTTAAAAGTTGGAAGTTAGATTCAATATTGATTGAACTAACTCGGGTTAAATGCAGTTGGTGCTTTAAGTTAAATTGATGTTGATTGAATCTAATTAACTTGAGGTTAAATGTGTGTCTGAACTTTAGAATAGACTTAATTAAGTTTAAGCCTTTTTTAAATAGGACTTAAAGGTTAATCAAGTCTAATAAATTAGACTTAATTAGAATTCTTGACCATCTCTTAAGTCCTTTTAGGTAAGACTTTAAGTTTTAATTAAATCCACATTTAATTGGATTTATTGAGATATTAATGAATTAGACTTAATCGAGTTTGTTGATTTAAATCTCAATTAATTAATGGTTTAATGTTTTAATTAAGTCTAATATGTTGAACTTAATTTAAATTTTATGTTGAATTTAGGTTTGAATTAAGTTAAGTTAAAGTTCAATATGATTTGGTTTTCATTTTGGGCCTAGATTGATAGCTGCACCACATAACCACTGAATGAACTTCCTTAACAATCTCTTGAGCTTTCAACTTGGTTTAAACATCTTAACCACATTTGATCAAAGATTGTTTGTAAAGAATATCATTTATTAGAGCATATAGTTATGCTCTTTGTTTGAATTTGGTTAGCTGATAGAAGTGTTTTGGAGTAATTTTTCCGGTTTGTAAATATTGGATGATTGCTTGTAGCCGATCATCATTTTCGTCATTTATTGTCATTGTCATATTTTCACGATTTTATGTAAATTATCCATATCAATTTTGAGAAAGGAGCAGCGTTCTCTTATAGACATGCGAATTCTTTGTGAGTTTGCCGAGCATCTGCTGAAGAAATTGTCTCGTCTCGGATTAAGAAGAATGTTACATCGGGAATTTGTTGAAGTAATTTCGAGTGTAACGAGAATCTTGTTCCCAGTCGTGACTTGAGGATTTGTATTTGCCGGCAATTTGATTAATAATCAATAGGAATCCAAGTAGATATCGATATTTTTAATTTCCATCAATATTGTTAATTCTAGACCGGTTATGAGCGCTTCATATTGAAGCTGACTGTTTGTGCATGGTTAAATGAATGATATGAAAAGGCATCATCGTTTTGTACGGGTAATGAAAATCAATCTGACTCCCGGCTTTGCACAGTATAATTGTTTGTTGTCTTTGTCTTTCCATGCGGATGATGCTCGTCGAAGTAGGTTCCCATCGTTGCACGTTGGAATTTTATTCCCCGATGTTGTTCATCGAGTCGTATCATTAAGGGGTGATCTAGTTGGAATTGGATGTCTTGCTAAGAAATTTGCCTAGGGATTTGTCCTTTGACGGCACGTAACGGTACAAATGTTATATCAAATTGGAGTAAGATCATTGCCCGTCCTTTAATCTCAGTGTTGGTCGTGTTCTTTAAATATTGTAATGGGTTAACTTTTGAAATAGGTTACCTTATGAGAAAGCATATAATACCTTAGTTTTTGAACTACGAAGATTAAGGCTAAACAATGCTTCTCGATCGTCGGGTATTTATTTAAGTTGGAACTAAACAACGACTTAAAATAAGTATAATGCTGCTGTCTTTCCTTCATCATTTATTTGTGCTAATAGAGCTCCAAGTGAATTGTCCAATGTTGCGGTGTAAAGGATTAGAAGTCTTCCTAATACGGGGAGCTGGTTAAGACGGGAGGGGTTGTCGGATATTGTTTAATGTTTTCAAGGCGTGTTGGCATTTTCATCCACAAAATTTGGTATCCTTTCTAGTAAGGGCAGTGAGAGGTTGACATCTACCCGATAGATTGGAAATGAAACGTCGTATATACGCTAATTTTCCTTGAAAGAATCTCGATTGGGTTAGATTTTTAGGAGGAGGCATATTCGGGATAGCTTGATTTTGAGAGGATCGACTTCTATCCCACGATGCCGAACTACGAAATCCTAAAGAACCACCGAAGTGACACCGAAGGCGCACTTTAAGGGATTCATTTTAAGATTGTATTGTCGTAGTCGTTCAAAGACATTTCTCGAATCGTATATACGTTCATCTTTTTGTTTGTGACAACGGATCGTCGACATAACATTCGACTTGAATATGTATTAATTCATCAAAAATCCGTGTCATGGCTCTTGGATAGGTAGCACCGGCATTTTTAGTCAAAATAGCTGTAACCTTATAACAATATATCCCAATGGGTGTCCAGAGAAAACTGTATTCGCTTCATCCTCCGAAAACATCTTTATTTGGTTGTATCACGATGATCCATCATGAAGTGTGCATGTTTTTGATCTTATATCGTAAGTAGTCGGGAATTGGTAAAGGAAATTCATCTTTTGGACATGCTTTGTTCAAGTCCCTGAAGTACGCAAGACCCTTGTTTGTCCATTTTCTTTTTAACGGCACCACATTAGCTAACCATGTCGGATAATTCTCTTCTCGTATGAAGTCGGCTGTCAATTTCTTGACAATGATGACTTGTTGCTCTATTTCGGCACGCATTCTCCTCGGGCTTGTTTAAGCTATGATTGTGATTTGATTTATCCCAAGTTTATGGATTGTGACCTACGGGACAAACCGAGCATCTCGTCGTAAGTCCGAAGCAAAACGAGTCTTTATATTACGACGGTTGAGTTATGTCTTTTGCTTCCTCATCATTAAGGAATGAACTAATAAAAGTTGGTTTTGGATTTTCATCAGTTCTAAATTTATTTCTTTTAATTAATGTCGGCATATTTTTTTAGGTTATGTGTTTTGAAAGGGGTCGCCTACGAAATTGTCGGCGAATTTTCATATTTTAAATTTAATTTAAATATATATAGTTTAAAAGATAACATTTGATTTTGAAAGTAATTTTAAGTTTAAAAGTTTTAAGATATGAAATCAAACCGATCTCACATCCCAAATAGTTTATATAAACGAGCACGCACCACGAATCGTGTATGCATCCGAAGAATAGACACACGCCGTGATGGGGCTACATTAAATAAACTAGGAGATTTATATTTCTCCGTTTGATGCAACGGCAAATTTTATAAGCCGACAAGGATTCCATAACTTGTCTCAATGAATTAAGCGAGGTTTTATATTACTGGGTTCTTAAAGTTCCCTATAGAGGCAAGCCCACATAGTTAGCAGGTATCTAAGTGACGGGAATCATGAAAACTCTCGATAATGATCGAGTGGTTTGCTCTCGAAATTTGAAAGTTTAAGGTTTTGAAGGATTGGATTTTGGAAATTCAAAGGAATGACTCAAAATTTGGAACAATTTATTTTTGAGAATCGAAAGGAAGACAAGTAGGAGAAGGCCGAGGATCCAAGAAGAATCTTGGCAACTTCCCGAACTATCACATTGTTTGGCTTAGATTTCTGAAAATCTAATGTTATCTAATATTTCAATCTTGCCAATTTTAATTAATTAGGACTTATATTCGCAATATAATCATCTACAATCGGCTAGAAGATGTGAGGGTTTGTCGTAGAACGACTACCTCGGAGTCTTTAAGACCGATTAGGGCTTAATTTACATGATTATACGGAAATGCCCCAACGAAGAGTTGAGGATTTATGTTGCACTTGACGAACCACCTCGAAGTCTATGGCTTGGTTGTTTAAATTCTAGGAAAGTTTTCTTTGAAGTAGACTCGAGTTTTCAGCATTGACGATGGACGCTCTTTGCCCACCGTACTCAGAGCTCCTTGTTGTTGTAAAGTTTAGTTTTAGAAGTCGTAAATCGGGAGATGAGAGAAGTGTTTTTGGTTTAGAGAGTCTTAAAATTGAAGTGGTTTTAGTATTTTAATTAAAACAAATCTTAAAGTTGTTTTAAAAACGAGCAGAATTAAGATACGCGGTTCGGTATCCAGAAACGCAGATTATTTTCATTAATTCACTTAATTCAGATGAATTTGCTAAGCTGTTGAATGAGTTCCACACTTTCATTTAGACCATGGGAAATCTCGTTAGCAACACGTGGGTTACATCATACGAGGTATTCACGTCATTCGACGAGACGTTTTAATTTAGTTGCAATTGTAGTTTTGTGTTGTTTGTGATTAAATTTTAATTTGTTTTATGATTTGAAATGTTGTAGGCGGTGAATTTTATCTTGCGATGATTTTAATTTAGTTTGGTTTCGGTTTAGGGACTATCCTAAGGTTTTTGGTTTTCATGCAACGATTGTTTATCATGCAAGAAAAGAAAGTGCAATACGATTAATTAAATTGCGAGAAGGTAAATTGCGAAAAAATAAAAGCGTACAGGAGGGTCTTCCGCGTCATCCCAGTACATAGCAAACACATATCGAGCATTTAGTATTTATGGCAATTGCACAGGTAAAAGGCCCCAGAGGGCAAGGTTTATTACGGTTTCTACCAAGATCCTAGTCCTATGGCTAGTCATTCTTATGACGTGTTTGGGTTTTACGATTTTGTTTATGGATGATTTTAAAAAGAATAATTAAGTTGATTGTTCTTATAAAATACCCAAAGATCATATTGTGAGGAAGCACTTAAGACGAGTCTTAAACATCTTTTCAATATTATTTGAGTTATTAAAAGTCGACGGATTTAATAAATCGAATTGGAATTAATCGTAGAGGTTTAATTAAGTTTATTCTTTATTTCAGTGGTAGGACATTTGAATATCACATAAGTGAAGTAACACTTCACTTAATACTTCATTTGGGAGTTATGACAACAAGAGCTTTTGAGGGCCAATTGATGTTTAAGTGATTTGTGATTTAATTTAATTTTTAATTAATGGGTTTAAGTTTGGAATAGTCTTGAAGTTATTTTTAGACTTTATTTTTGAATTCTTTATGTCTTATGTGATGATACATTTAGTTCAATTTAATTTAATTTAATTTAATTTAATTTAATTTGGTTTAGTCTTAATTTTAATTTAATTTCATTTTTAATTTAATTTAATTTAGATTTTATTTTAAGTTGATTTTATTTTTTTATTTAATTTAATTTAATTTAATATGTTTTAATTTAATTTAATTTAGTTTTAATTTAATTCAATTTAATTTAATTTAATTTAATTTAATTTTAATTTTAATTTATTTTATTTTAATTTTAATTTAATATTTTATTTTTTATGTTTTAAAGATGATTTAATTTAATTGTTAAAGTATTGATTTAATTGAAATTTTGGAAGGATTTAATTTAAATGTTTTTAATTTTAATTTAATTTAATGATTAAGTCTTTTAATATTTTAAATCTTGAGTTTGGATTATCATTTTAATTGGGAATTAAATATTATTGAGGTGATTAATTTAGGGACTCTTAAATTAAAGAATAAATGTCTTCTTAATAATATCCTATTTTAATAATTTCGATTTTTATTAATCTTCCAAATTTCATTAATTAAATGATTAAAGTTTTCTATTAATCTTAAAAATGATTGATGGGTCTCTATCCTTTAATTATTTAAATTTCAATCATCAGATGATTAGGATCAAATATTTCTCTCTCGGTTTATTAAGCCTAAAGTTTTAGTGGGGATTAAAATTTTAATTACCATTTGCCCTTCAAGCTTAATAATTCCATAACTCACTAAATTGAGCTTAAATAAATTTGATATTTTTATGTGGCTTGACTTACATCATCAATTAAGGCATTGTGGAGAAAATGTGATTTTTACGTATTTAATTTATTTATGTAATTATTTTTTTGTAGAAAATAGGGATTTCCAAGGAAAATTCGATAAGATGACCGAGAGCTTTTATTCTTAAGGGTATGGGATGTTCTAATGATGAGGACCATTTGTAATTTAAATTTGGTGATTTTTTTGAATTATATTTTATTTATTAAATTATTTTGAGTTTTGAAGCATTAATTAATTTTAAAATGAAATTAAAGGATTGAAAAATGAATTTTATATTTTCTTAAATCTCTCTGACCTCAAGGAGTCCAGAGAAATAAATTTTATATTTTTTTGATTTTTTTCTTTGATTTATTAGAATTATTTTAGTGAAAAAGTTGGAAAATACATTTTTAAAAAAATTAAAAATTACATTAAGCCTTTAAAATTCAATATCTTATCCTAGGAACTTAAGAAAAATATTTAGCTGTTCTAAGTATTTAGAATTCAAAATATGACATTTTGGTGATTTTTAATATTTTTGTAATTTTTATTATTTTTTAATTATTAAAAATATTAAAATAATGATAAAAATCAACTTTTTGAAAATTACAATTTTAATTTTCCTAAGTTCCTACGATCATAAGAAACATCACCAGAATTTTCCTAGAATTTATTTCTCAGCAGTGAGTATTGGAATTAAAATACTCGAAAAAGTAACATGAACTTGAAAAATCAATAACTTCTCGTAGGGATGGCCTCGACCTTGGAAAATTCGGGAATGTTCCAAGTTCGGAAGGCTTCAAAAACCCCTATGGTCTCATGTCATAATTGAATTACTGTCTGAAATGGAGAATTAAAACAATGCAGAGAGTAAATAAATTATTAAAAATAAAATCTTGTGCGATTTCTTGCACGTTATTATACTTACATTCACTTGAGCAAGAGGTATTTTATTTATTTTTATGATTTTTCTACACAAAGTATGCATTTTTGAAGTTTGGAGACAAAAATAAATAAAATATTTCATTTTCTCGCTCGATACGCCACGTGCGCTCACGATTTCTTTGGCGCGGACCCACGAACCGTGGATGCGGCTGCAGTCGGGCTCCATCGGCGCGGGATCGGTGGATACACGCACGATCGAACGGCGGCGCTTCTCTCCCCTAGTTCTATTCGCTGGCCGTCCGACTTGAGCAGCAGTATCTCTCGATTCTCGATGAAATTGAACAATTTTTTTTTAAATGATCGTCGAAATAAAGGTAGCACACATCTATACGGTGATGATATACTTAAAACATGTGAGTAATTACGAGAAAATTAAAACATGCTTGGTTGGAGGAGAAAAATTTGATACATTTGTCGAGAGGTGAGGCCTCGATTGGAAATGATTGGATTGAGCTTAAGTGCTTGGAGAAGCTTTGGAAACAATTTGGCGAGGAGTTTACCCCGAGGTAATCTTTGCATCTCCTCCCCTTGGTCATGGAGGTGGGGTTTAAATAAGGAAGGTTATGGTGGAGCTTGGGTGGCCATGAGGGTTCGCTTGGTTGTTCACAGTTTTGGTACGAGAAAAACTACATGAGCTTGATCTTGGTGCAATCAATTGGGTTATGCCATGTGTAAAGTCAAGGATTTAAATGACATGGGTGTAAGGAGCATTTTTGGTCCAATTTGGGTCAATTCATGGTTTTGGCTTGGTTCACTCACCAAGGCTTGATTTGGGCTGATGTAAGATCATTTGGGTCAGCCTCACATGTGTGGTGAAGTCCCCATCCAAGGTGAGGTGGCCAATTTTGGTTAAAGTGTATCATGAATGGGGTTAAAAGGGTTTAGTGAAGGCTTAGGAAAGGCTCCCCTCTCCTTGCCATAAGTGGCATGGTGAGGTGGAAAGGGCTCCCCATGGCTTGCATATGGCTTATGCATGGCTCCATGACTTCATTTGGCTTGCTCATGGCTTGGGGAAAAGGTTGGCTCACTTGCATGGAAAAGGGTTATTTGGAATTTTGAAAACTTTGGATTCCATTGATGGGATTTGTCATGATGCTACAAATGGGTTGATTTCATGATGGTTTAAGACTTTGGTTAAATAGGATTATCAAATGAATGATGAAGAAAAGGTTTCATGTGGGCTTGGAAATGGACTTTGGGCTTTTAAAATTTGGTAAAGGTGGGCTTTTAGGAAGGTTTAAGGGAGTGGGCTTTTAGGTTAGATAATGGGTTTTTGAATAGAAAAATTTGCAATGGGCCATGCCAAATAAATGATGAGTTTTGTCTAAGGATGTGTCATGATTGATTTGAAACAAGTTTGGAGTGATTTGGGTTTGAATTGGGTTGGATTTGGGCTTCTTTGGTAAAGGGGTTAATGTAGGTCAAATTGGGCTAACTTGGGCCAATGTTGGGCTAGGGTTGAAATTGTTGTAAAATTAATGTTGGGAAATGTTTATGGGAGTGTTTCAAAGAGGTTTTGACTTTGGTTGGGTTTTGATTTTGGGGTTTGGGCTTATTTGGGTTAGGTTTGGGTTTAGGTTAAGATTGGGTCTTTTAGCTTTGGGTTGAACTTGAGTGGGGTTTGGGTCTATATTTTGGGCAAATTATGTTAGTGTTTTATTTTTGGGGATGTTAAGGAAGGTTTAGAAAAGGTTTGAGGTTAATTGGAGTTTGAATTGGGTGAGTTTGAGCGAAGTTTGGGTCATGGGTTCAAATTGGGCTTTAAGGTCAAAAGTGAAATTGGATTCAAATGTCAATCAAATTGGGCTTGGATTTGGTCTAGATTAGTGTTGGGGATGTTGAATTGAAGTTTAGAATTGAATTGGACCATAATTTGGGTCAATTGGGTAGGTTTGGTTTGACATTGGGTTCACTTTGGGTTAAAAATGGGTCAAATTGGAGATTTTAATAAAAGTGGGGTAAATTGACAAAATTGGCCCATGGTGTAGTTAGAAAAAATGAAATTGGGAATATTTGGGATTTTTTGGAATTTTCTAGGAATTTTCTGAATTTTTGGATTTTTGGGTCAAGAGGGGCATTTTGGGTATTTGGAGGGTATTGGGAGGTATTTTTGGAATTTTTGGTATTTTTGGCTATGAATGATCAATTTGATTGGTGAGGAAATGTTTAGGAATGGTTTTGGGGAATTTTGGGTGATTTGGAAATTTTGGAGGATTTGGGTAATTTCAAGGGTTTTGGGTAAGTAGGTGGTCCGGGGTCCCGGGGTCAAAAATTGAAAATTTGGAAAATTGAAGATTGGGTGAATGTAAGTGGAATGAAATCATTTTGTTTGAGCCATGAAACCATATCAAGCCCACATGAGCCATGAAGGGACTCATTTGAGCGCATCCACTATGTTGTTCCTAACCCTCTTAGCCGAGGCTTAGGGGTTAAGGACCATCCATGTGAATCACCTTCATGAGTCGGGAGGTCAAGTTAGGTATGGGTGTGTTTTTAGGAGGTGTGTGAAAGTGTAGTGTATAGGTGTAGTGTGTGTGTAAGTCAGCCCTTCACCGGACCAGAGCCACCTGGAGGCGGTCCTAAGGCCAAAGAGTCCTATAGAACTCATCCTTTAAACTTCCACATTTGATTTCAACCCTCTAGGTGATTAGGGGTCTACAATCAAGTTTGTGGAGTTTGCAGGGAGTTAAGAAGTGGTTTGAATTTCTAAGTGGTGGGTCCCAATTCTAATCCTCTAAGATAGTCAAAGGAAAAGCCTAAGGCTAGATCCTAAGTACTAAAAAGAAGGAGAGAAGACCTCATCAAAAATGAGGTGAACAAATGGACCCCCAATAGGTGTGGTGTGCTAACCAAGCACACCGCGCGTATTGGCGTTGACCGAAAAGATCAACAAAACCAACACAGATGTCCAAGTGACAAACTTAGGACGAAGTAGAAGAATTTCCGCTGGGGAGTGTCAAGTATATCTCCGAGACTGGAGATTCCTGAACTCTCGCTCGAGAAAGGAAAAGGAGGTGAATTCCAAATCACATGATCTGGGGGAATTTCGATTTAGATTTCATTTTGTTTCAGTTTAAGTTTTGATGTGTAAGTTCAGATTTTAGCTTGAGTTTTAATTTAGATTGAAGTTTTGTTAAAATTAATTTGGAGGGATTTGAATCTTGAAATGAAAATTGGAATTTTGTGGTTTTAGATGTAACATCTTCAACCTCAAAAAAAAATTGAATTGATTGGATTGAACCATTACAATGAGGAAAGAACTCAGAGCAATGCGGTATTGGATGTAAACTCTTAACCTTAAAAGTTTGATTTGGTGTGCTTCATTGCAATAGGGAGAGAACCTAAAGCAATGCGGTATCGGATGTAAAATCCTTAACCTTAAAAGTTTGATTTTGATGTATTTCATTCCAATAGGGAAAGAATCCTAAAGCAATGCAGTCTCGGATGTAAAATCCTCAACCCCAAAAGTTTAATTTTGATGTATTTCATTGCGATAGGGAAAGAATCCTAAAGCAATGCAGTCTCGGATGTAAAATCCTCAACCCCAAAGTTTGATTTTGATGTATTTCATTTCAATAGGGAAAGAATCCTAAAGCAATGCAGTCTCGGATGTAAAATCCTTAACCCCAAAAGTTTGATTTTGATGTATTTCATTGCAATAGGGAAAGAATCCTAAAGCAATGCAGTCTTGGATGTAAAATCCTCAACCCCAAAAGTTTGATTTTGATGTATTTCATTGCAATAGGGAAAGAACCTAAAGCAATGCAGTTTCGGATGTAAAATCCTCAACCCCAAAAGTTTGATTTTGATGTATTTCATTGCAATAGGGAAAGAATCCTAAAGCAATGCAGTCTCGGATGTAAAATCCTCAACCCCAAAAGTTTGACTTTGATGTATTTCATTGCGATAGGGAAAGAACCTAAAGCAATGCAGTCTCGGATGTAAAATCCTCAACCCCAAAAATTTGATTTTTTGATGTATTTCATTGCAATAGGGAAAGAATCCTAAAGCAATGCAGTCTCGGATGTAAAATCTTCAACCCCAAAAGTTTGATTTTTTGGTGTATTTCATTGCGATAGGGAAAGAATCCTAAAGCAATGCAGTCTCGGATGTAAAATCCTCGACCCAAAAAATTTGATTTTGATGTATTTCATTGCGATAGGGAAAGAATCCAAAGCAATGCAGTCTCGGATGCAAAATCCTCAACCCCAAAAGTTTGAGTTTTGGTGTATTTCATTGCAATAAGGAAAGAATCCTAAAGCAAAGCAGTCTCGGATGGAAAATCCTCAACCCCAAAAGTTTGAGTTTTGATGTATTTCATTGCGATAGGGAAAGAATCCTAAAGCAATGCAGTCTCGGATGTAAAATCCTCAACCCCAAAAGTTTGAGTTTTGATGTATTTCATTGTGATAGGGAAAGAATCCTAAAGCAATGCAGTCTCGGATGTAAAATCCTCAACCCCAAGAATTTGATTTTTGAATGGTAATTGATTTTGCAAAGATTTATAGTGTTTGATTTGAAAAGTGTGGAATTTTGGTGTTTCGAGAATTTCATGAGAGTTGTGAAAGATTTTTGTGGAAAGAAACAGATTAGGAGAGAATATGTAAATGTTACATATCCCATTCAAATGAGTTGATCGAAAGTTGCTGGTTTGAATTGGATACAATTCCTCGCCATTAGATCCGAATCAAAAACTTCGCGGCTCCGTGTCAATGGAATCGACCGCTTCCATCCCAGACAAAGGAGAGAGTAGAACGGATTGGATTTCAGATTTGGAAGGTTGAGTTTGAATTTGATTGAGATTTGATTTGAGATTTGGAAGGTTGAATTTGAATTTAATTGAGATTTGATTTGAGATCTGGAAAGTTGAATTTGAATTTGATTGAGATTTGATTTGAGATCTGGAAAGTTGAATTTGAATTTGATTGAGATTTGATTTGAAATTTGGAAGAATTTGATTGAGATTTGATTTGAAATTTGGAAGGTTTAATTTGAATTTGATTTAAAATTTGTGTTCATTTTGTTTGTCCTTTAACGATTCAAATTTGCTTTATCGTTCATTTAATGTTCATGTGAATTTGGAGTCCATCATTTTTTTTAGATTTTTAAGGAAAGTTTTCTTTTATTCTTTTTGTTTCTTTTCTGTTCTTTGTTCGAAGTTCATTTAACTTTAATGGCGTTTCCCAGTCAACTTGCACAAAAGAGGTGAAGTCCAAAACTGTGACATGGTCACTTTCATTCCAATCATGTTGAATATACATCATACAACTCGATCTGGAATACATCTCATACAATCCATGTAGACTCAAAACGGACTATGTATGATCTTTGTTGATCCATCCAAAAAGGCATCTGTCAAAAAATCATGTATGAATAGTGAGGTACATGGTCAATAACATCACCTTCCAAGCCATCCTTGGCAAGGATGCCGTATGGATGTACGTTGGAGGTGTGATATTTCCCATGTAACTCACAACTCGTAAGGCCGGAGGCTCTCTAGCTCCGGTCCGGTCTGGAAGTGATAAGGTGCTTTCCTGTCATCCATCCTTCTAAAAGTAACTGAGATCCGTTTCATTGGTACTCCCGTATGCAATGTTTAGCGACATCTGCTATGTTGCCCTTTAGTATCATGACGGAACCTACCGGTAATGGTATCTTTACCGGCCCTCGGAACTCACTCGGGCCTCGCTATCCGGAGGTCGGATCCGAACATGATATTACACTCGTTCGTAAAAGAAACTCGTGCGAAAGTTCGACAAAGTCGTGGTGATCTATGTGCGGGGGTATGCAATCACCCTTCTTGTAAATATTAATGATGCAACCGTTGGGTATGCAATCCGCCGCGTACCCTCCATGCTATCATTCTTTTTACCATCCTTTTGATGACTAATGGCATTGGATCCACCTGGCCATGACGGAGTATCCCCGGTGGGTTTCCCTTCCTGTCTTCTACGAATTTGTAGCAGCATCCACATTGTATTGTAATTCTCCCCTTCCCTGACATCCATCTCCGGGGTTCCGAGTAAGTGTTTTCTCTTAGGCGACCTGCTCGACCCATTCTTTTCAAATCCCGGATGCAGTCCACGATTTGTTGTTGTTCGTATTCTGAGAACACGTCTGTATGTAGCTCGAGGCTTTCTAGTATATTGATCCTTCTGCCTCTGATTCTCTCGAAGTATTCAAAAGTTTGCTTCTCGACATTCTGCATTCTTTCTAGCTCGTATTCTGGAATAATCTGCAAATGGTGAGGCCTAGTGACGTCATCGTGGGATATATGGCTCAATCCCTTCGCGTTCTCCCGCATACCTCGGCTCCTCGGGGATGGTCTCCGTCGGGTCATCCTCCGGGGTTGCTTCGCAACAAGGTTATGCATTGCGGTGGCTTTATCCGGTGGCGTGGTAGCCTTCCTTCTTCGATCTTTTAGAGATTCCCCTGGTCTCTTCACGTTATCCTCGGAGTCGGCCTCCTTTCTTCGAGTTCCTGGCGAACCGGTATCCTCGAAGTATATGCACCGGCGGTAGCAATCGCCTCGCGCGCCGGTCCGTCGCTAGTTTAGTTAACATCTTGCGGATACGGCGATTTTTATTTCTTCGCCGAGTTGCTCGTGAGAGTAGCTCTTCGTATTTCCCGAATTTCGTGGGCGCGGCGCCGACAAGCTCGCCCTCCGCCGTAGCGACTACGCATTTGATTCTCTTGTCTTCTTCGGTGTTTGTTTTTCTTTTCTTGCTTCGTCTGGATTGGTGGCTTGGGCCACCCACTTTCATCATCGTCCGACTGGGCGGTTCCTCTCGGTCAATCGGGACCCAGTCACCTTCCTCGTATTGCAGGCCTGCTGGTGCGAAGTTTGAGTCAATCTCTATTATCACTCCATCTTTCACCCTCTTTTCGTCGAGTGCAAGACTTACGCCATTTCTAAAGTTCAGGACCAACCGCCCGTTCGACATTTCCCCGCGAAAAGACAAGGAAAAGGATCGTGGGTCGTACTAAGAACAAGAACATTAAGAAAATGTTTATTAGAGACGAGTTTTTTTATTATTACTTTTGTACTTTTAAATTCAACGAGAATGAAGTGGGAAAAGATCGGAGAAAAGATTTTGATTTGGAAGAGAGAACAAGGAAAACTTTATTATCATGATTTTATTTATTTTAGCACATTTTTTATTATTTTTGGGTTCGGACCCAGTCATAAGTAATTACTTCACCCGTGCTTCTAGGGATGAAAAATTCATTCTTTCGAAACATCAGGTAGCGTAATACTTTTTCAAGTATCGTCCATCTATCGGAAGCATATGTCGTTCTCCTTGGCAATTCACTAGCTGGTAGGAGCCTCCTGAGTAGACCGCCTCAACCACAAACGACCCTTCCCAAGTGGGTTCAAATTTTCCTCCTATCTTGCGGTGTGCAAGGATAGGTCTCTTGAGAACGAGAACTAAGTCACCAACTTCTGAAGGTTCTTGGGCGGACCGGTCCGTCATGGGCTTGAACCATCTTAGCTTGGTATAGTTCTAAATTCTGCTCGCGCTGCGAGTCTTTTTCCTTCCAGTGCTTTCCAATTCTTCTAGTCGTAATTCGACATTCTCTTCGTCGTGATTTTGTTTGCAATCGCAATTCGAGTGAAGGAAGCCTGGACCTCTAAGGGTAACACTCGCCTCGGACCCATACACCGGAGCGTAAGGTGTAGCTTCGAGTAGGAGTTCGAAGGTTGTCCGATAGGCCCATAAGGCTTCTAATAACTTATCGTGCCAATTTCTCTTATTATCGTCCAAAGTTTTCTTTAAAATTTGAACGAGAGTTTTATTAAATGCCTCAGCCAGGCCGTTTGCTCTTGGGTAGTAAATTGTTGAATACCGCCGCCGATTCCGTGTCTCCCGACAAAATTGTTGATTTGCGTGCTTCGAATGCCGACCCATTATCCGAGATGATCTCGCGCGGCACTCCGAAACGGTAGACAACTTGGTTCTTGAAAAATTGTAGCACGTGGTGTGCTTTCACTTCTCCAAGTGGAACTGCCTCTGCCCACTTGGAAAAGTAATCTGTAGCCTCAAGAATGAAGAGATGTCCTTTTGAAGATGGTGGTTCTATTGGACCCACTATATCTGTGCCCCAACATTCAAATAGTCACGACGCAATTGTCGGATGTAGCACATTTGGAGGTTGGTGTAGAACCACTCCGTGCACTTGGCATTGGTGACAGCTCTTGGCGATTTTCATGCAGTCGGTCATCATCGAGGGCCAGTAGTACCCTAATCTTTTGATTTTCATTTTCATCTTCGGACCTGACTGGTGAGCGCCACGAGTCCCGAATGCACCTCTTTAACAATTTCACGAGCCTCGGACCCGCTTAGGCACCTTAGCCACATTTGATCGAAAGATCTTCCGTATAACGTGTTATTTATTAATGCGTAGGACGAGTTCTTTTCTTGATCCGATGGGCTAACGACCTATCGTCCGGTAGTTTTCCTCGTTTGCGTGGTAGTCTATTAATGGCCGTCGCCAATCTTCGGTGTTTTTTGTCACCGTTGTAACTCGATTCTTCTTCTTTTTCGATTTGTGTATTGTGTCTATGTCGAGCCGTGATAGGACTCGACGTCCGTGAACCGACACTTCCACCGATTCATCTTGTAAGCGAGCAAATTCTTTTGCGAGGCGGGCTAACGCATCTCGCTAAAGCGTTTTCTTTCCCGGGAATTTTGTAGATCGTCACATTCGGAATCTGTTCCAACAACCGTATGGCATACCGGAAGTATTGCTCGAGTCTTGGCTTTAAAATTTTGTATTGTCCGGCGATCCGTTGAATGATTAACTCGCGAATCCCCGTAGATGTTGATGTTTGTTATCCCCATTCGAATAGTTAATTCCGAGTCCCGTTATGAGAGCTTCATACTCGCTTCGTTGTTTGTACACGACTCGTTAAGTGGTAGGAGTATCTTAACATCCCCCGCTCCGGTGTTATAAAGATTAGTCCGATTCCCGCCTTACCGGCACTATCACTTGCGATTCTTCGTCTTTGTGTGCTGAAGATGCTCCGTCGAAATACAATTCCCAACGTCGATCAACGTGGTCTTCTAGGCTCATTATTTGTTCATCCGGCAAGTCGTCATCGAGAGGAGATTCCGCCGGCAAAGGGTGTGCTCGCGAGGAAGTCTCGCTAGGACTTGTCCCTTTACGGCACGAAGAGGCACGAAAGTTATATCGAATTGCAATAATATCATCGACCATCCGGCAAGTCCGCCGTAAAGCGTCGGACGGGTCATCAAGTATTGCAATGGATTAAATTTCGAGATCGGTCGACCTTATGAGAAAACATGTAGTGCCCGAGCTTTTGAGCGGCGAAGATCGGGGCCAAACAAGTGCTTTTCAATTGGAGGATACTTTATTTCCGTTGGAAGTAAACGACGCGCTTAAGTAGTAAAGAGCATTTTCTTTACCCTCATCATCGACTCGGGCTAATAGGGCTCCGAGAGAGTCGTCTAAGGCCGCGGTATAAAGTATCAACGGTCTACCTGAGACTGGGGCTGCTAAGACAGGAGGTGTCATTAAATATTGTTTAATGTCCTCGAAGGCCCTCTGGCATTTCTCTTCCCAAATAAATTTGGCGTCCTTTTTAACTAATGCCGAGAAAGGCCGACACCTACCCGACAAGTTCGAGATAAAGCGTCGAAGATATGCCAACTTCCTCGAAAAGATCGTAGTTGTTTTAAGGTTTTGGGAGGTGGCATTTCTAAGATAGCTTTAATCTTTTCCGGTCGATTTCAATTCCACGATGTCGGACAACGAATCCTAAGAACTTCCGGACGTGACACCGAAGGCGCATTTTAAGGGATTCATCTTAAGGTTAAATTGTCTTAATCGTTCGAAAACAATTCTCAAATCATACGAGTGGTTTTCCTTTACTTTGCTTTTGATGACCACATCATCCATGTAGCACTCGACTTGATTGTGGATGAGATCATCAAAAATTCTTGTCATCGCTCTCCGGTAGGTTGCTCCTCGCGTTCTTCGAGTCCGAATGGCATCACCGTGTAGCAATATACTCCGATCGGCGTTCGAATGTCGTAAGTTTTTCATCTTCCGGAGCCATTTTTATCCGGTTGTATCCCGAAGATCCATCCATGAATGAGAATATTTCATGTGTTGAAGCGATGTCGATCATTAATTCCGGGATCGGTAGAGGAAATTCATCTTTTGGACATGCCTTGTTTAAATCTCCGAAATCCACACAAATTCCGATCCGACCATTCTTCTTCCCGACCGGTACCACATTGGCTAACCAAGTCGGGTATTGTTCTTCACGGACAAATTTGGCGTCTATTAGCTTTTTAACTTCGGTTATGACTTGTTGTTCGATTTCTAGACGCATTCTTCTCGGGACCTCGTCCGACCTGGAACGTAGCGGGATCCACTCCTAGCTTATGGATCGCGACCTCTCGGAGCTAAACTTGGCATCTCATCGTAGCTCCAAGCAAAATAGTCTTTAAATTCCATTAATAACTTGATTATTTCTTCGGAGTCTTCTTTATCGAGTAAGGAGCTAACAAAGGTAGGTCTGAGCTCTTCGCTAGTACCTAAGTTAACTTCGTTAACTCATCTATCGTAGATTTGATCTCTTCTTCGAACTCGGTGGAGCGTTTCCAATTTGTAAATCTTCAAGTTCTTCTCGTAGCTTCCATGCAGTTTTCATTAGACTCGCAAGTGACAACCAAGCAAAATTCGCATCGTCAACCGATCCTACCGTGCCGAATCCGAGACCATGCCTCGAATTGGGTGGACGACCGAAGTTATTCCATAAATTTTCAAAATGTTGTGATTGACCTTTTGTCCATTGTCGAGGTAAGAAACCACGCCGAATTAAATTTTGCACACAGGGAGAGTACCACTCAAAAGGTAATTCCATTAATTCTGATGAAGTAGCATCTTCAAATTGTACATTATTTTCGGCTTTGGAGGAAGGAGCACCACGGTAGAATTTGATCGGCTTTGCACCGCCGCTACGTACCTCTTTGACCACCATACCCTCGATCTTATTAGAATGGATCGGGGTCGTGGTCATAAGCATGTACATAGTGGTTAATCTTCTCGTACATCGATTTATATTCTTCGTTCTTTTCATCTTCGAGAGAGATCCCGAATTGCGGCTTCCTCCGACTTATTGTCGCCGCTTCTTGCTTGATTTCTTTTTCTTCTTCGAACTATCTTCCCAATCAACATTGATGGCCGGTTTCCTCCGTCCAACTCGTCCTAACGTCTCCGCCACGACCTCGTCCCCGGCCTCGACCTCGGATGCGAGTCGTGGAGAAACCTTCACCATCTCGCCGTAAGGGAGTGGTGAGTGACTCGTTGGACTAGAACTTAAGGCTCTTCGTCGTCTCGAACTTCCTTTCGCTTCATTCGTTATGGTATCTCCTGAGAAGATTGTTTTCTTCGGAGGTGCATAATAAGCCGCATCTTCATGGATTCCAATTTCATGTACGGAGAATGGTTGTAAGTCACCTTTGATGCACTCGTTCCCCTCCATCATAGTATTTGATGCACCGATGTAGAGATGATGGTACCATCCGGTTTTCATGTTTCCATGGTCGGCCCAGTAGAGCGTTGAACGAGGTTTCTGAATCAATTATGTGAAATTTCGCGGTTGTCTTTGCTAAGTCACCGGTCTTCATTAGCAGTAGTTATTGAGCCGAGGGCTCTTTCTCCTTTCTCGGTCGAATCCTCTTAATAACATTTTGTCCGCTTCGAGCTCGCGAGCATGAATTTCCAAGTATGCTAGCGTTCGAAGATTCATTATATTGATTGATGCTCCCGGATCCACCAATACTCGGAGAGTGTAAACTTCCCAATTGTAACCGAAATGTACAACGGTCGGTTGTGGTCCGTCGTCCCAAGTAGTAGGTCATTGTTCGTGAAGGTGACACCTTGTCGTTCCTTTAACGAGCAAACCTCATCTAAGGAATCTCCAGATCATTCGAGCTAAGCAAATTTCCGGATCAAGTAAGGCCTTGATCGAGCTTCTCTCATCTCCTTTGATAAGATGAGAGCGTCGTAGATGCTTAGTTTCGGTCGGTAGTTTCCTAAGATGGGCTAGCACGTTGTAGTCCACTTTGTTTTCATGTGTCTCGGCTTCTTCCCGAATAGGTATTTCTTCTGCCGGGTTGATTCTTCCCGAACAACCACCCGCTTTCCTTTGTCCTTTGGACCCATTCTCGGAGGTAGAACTCTTCCACTTCTTAAGTTGACTTCGTGATTTCTTCGAATCTAGTATCGAGTTTGCCGATGTCTCCTTCGAATCGGAATGAGAGGTTCTTCTCGGATTAGCTTCGGAATCTGAAGGCTCTAACTCTATTGTGACTGGAGCTCCTCGAAACTCGCAAATAGATTCGTTGCTTGTTGAACTCTCGTAGCCTCCTTGGTGGATGTCTTCTTTGTCATTATGATCGTCGAGATTGTGTATAATTTGAGAATTGTTATTTGTATCGGAATCAACGTCCGGATTAGGTTGGTTGTCGCTAGTTACGTAATCGTTAGAAACAGTCAAAACGTAGCCAACGCCATAACCCTCATCATTATAAGATCCCACCGGAGTGAGCAAATAATCATACAGAGTCAGAGGTTCGAGGGATTTCTCCCCCGAATCGGAAACAACTATCCTAGGATAAGCAGCCCCTAGTCTAGCCTCAGGAGCCTCGATCTTCTCTTCTTCATCAATTTTCTTCTTTTCTTCAATTGTCTCTTGTTGAGGTGGTTCTTCTATCGCAAGTGATAGTGCCGACTCGACAGGTTTCGAACTTTGAATTGAGGCTCGCACCGAAGTGGTTTGGATGCGATCTAAAATCTTCTTCGAATACTTTGTCCAAGCGGTAGTCCATCCATCATCAGCCGCATAGGGATCTATCAGAACAAAGAAATCCGTCGAGATAACATTGACGGAACCTCCTTTCTGGGGTTCCTTCATGTATTCCTTCGGGATCGTTATGTTCCATTTTCGAAGATTGTTGTTGAGCCAACTTTTGAAGGTAATACAATCTTCTATCTTGTGTCCAAGCATCCGGTGGTAAGGGCAAAAGTTGGGATCACCTTTCTTGTCGACGTCTTCTAGTCTCTTAGGTTCTGGCAGCTGGAAATCTGGAGTTTTCATCAGACTGCGGAACATTTTCGGCACTGCCTCATTCTTGAACGGATACTCCCTGCTCAGAAGCTCCCTTAACGTACGTTGTGGACGAGACGGTTGTTCATACCGTCGAGATGACCGATAGCCGGGTCGGGGTTGCCGGTAATTCCGTCGAGTTCTGTCGCGGCCGTTCGACGCGATTTGTATTGGTCGCTTGCCTTTATCGACCGTCGCAACGATCCCGGACTTCTTTTCAAAAGTTTTCACGGGCTTCGTTTCGTTCTGTTTTGTCGATGAAACTTAATTGCTTCGCCTCCTCTTGCAAGCTTCCGACCTTGCTTAACAACTTCTCGAAAGTCTTAATAGTAAATCCTCGAGGAGAAGTGCTATCGAGCCATGAATGCTTTTAAGTAAAATTCCGACTGCATGCTATTCTTGTAGCTGTGGCTCACACTTCATACTTAGATTCCTCCATCGAAGTATGTAGTCCACCAAAGTTTCGTTCGGCTTCTGCTCCTCTACCACTAAATCACCTATAGTGATGTGGTGCCGAGCTCCGCAAATCGCTCGATGAAGAGGTTCTCTAATTCCGAAAATGTCTTCACCGAACCGTTCGGTAATCCCGCATACCAATCAAAGGCGATCCCCGACAGTGCCGTCGACAAATTGTCGGAAGAGTAAAGCATCACTTCCGCCGCATTGCAACAACCGGCACGAAAATGTGCAACATGCTGCCGAGGGTTTCCGGTTCCGTCAAAGGTCTTGAACAGAGGTGGTACAAAGCCTTTCGGATATTGGACAGCGTCGAATTCTTCGGGGTAAGGTTTGCCCGTCCGAATGGATGTCCCGCTCTTTGATTGTGCCAAGGCTTCTCACACTCGTCGTTCCACCATGCTCTTGATATCCTTTTCCGGAATCATGTTCGGGTAAAATCTTTCTTTGGTCGATCGTCTCCGTTAACGGATGTAATCTCTTTTCCTCCGTCCGTAATATGAATAACTTCCGGAGGCGTTTCTCTTGGGGGTCGAACTCGACTCCGAAGAGTGGCTAGGACTGCAGCCATCTCTTCCATCCTTTTTGCCAATTGAGAGATTGTATCGTCTTTTTCTCGAATTTGTGCTCTTAATGCTTCCGGTTCATCTCTTTCCACAGCTGCCGGAGCACCTTGCGAAGCTGACGATGCTCGTGTTTCAACCATGTTAATTTCTGCATATTCATCATCCATGAACTCTGACGAGTCGACTTCATCTCCGAATTTTTCTTCTCTTTCTCTTGCTAATCGCTGAATAGCAGTTCTTAGCTTTTCCATAGCGTCTTCCAATGATCTTTTTCGTGCGGTTTCGCAGTTATCATGCGATGGTTGTCGGGTTTCCTTCTCATGAGTCCCCTTCATTGCTGTAGCGCTCTCTTCGGACTCAAGTCTCCTGACGAGACTTTCCTTCTCAGGTCACTGTTTCGGTCTTAATTGGCCGGTAGTGGGACGCCATACCACCCTTCTAGCAGCAGAAGGCCTAGGACCGGATGGTCTGTCGGCTGAATGCTGGAAGGTGGTATCCTCCCTGATCTGTAAACCTGAAACAACAACAGGTGGACTAGCCTTCATCTTCTTATTCGGCTCTTCTGCAGCGATAGCAGGTTCTACTCGTGGCCCAAGACGGGATTTGGCCGGCACTCGTCCTATCCTTCTTAAAATCTCCGATACGGGGCATTTCTCTTTCTTTGCTAACTTCTCTATCACAGTCTGTAGTCGGGCAAATGGTGTAATCCTAGCCCTTTTCTTTCTGCTGTCGCTATAGTATGCAGGTCGAGGTAATGTGGAGGCAATCTTGTGGACATTTTCCTCGTCAGTCGCGGCGGAAAGGGGATGGAATCTACTTCCTTCCAAAGCGGTGTATACTCAGGCAATGGTATGTATTCAGGTAGTGGTGTGTACTCAGGGATTTCTTCTAAGAAAGTGACTTCAGCAGCCTCCGGCCTTCTCCGGCAATCTTCCCGCTCTCGTTTTCTTCTCGAGTCCGTGTTAGGGGTGGAACCCTCGAGCCGGACCCAATTTCAAAACAGAAGGTCTTGCACGGAAATCTGTACCCTCCACGGTAACATGCTCGTTACAAATTCGAACTTCCTTCCCCTTCGGCTTGGCGGAAGCCGGGGTAGGTGCGAGACGACTAGACCAGTGGGGGTAGAGATAACGGTCCTTCTATGGACAGCGATACTCCTCTCGCTGGAACCCTTCGTAGGGAGGAAACTCTTGAGTTGACTTAAGGTTGAACTCGATCAAAGGTCTCTCGCTTCGTATACTTTGTTTGTCATCGCGAAAAGGGTAACGTCAGTGATCTTGACATTTGTGTTCTCGAATCCTTGTCCAAACCGGATGATCCCATTGTCGGGTAGCTCATCCTTGTAAACAGCGAAGTCCAGTCCATTGGTGAAGGAGAAAATCAGCTTTGAGGCTTCCATTTTTGCAGGGTAGATTCTGATTGTCAGTCCCAAGTTATGCTTCTTCTCATCAGGACGAAAAGAAAGGAATCGAAAAGAGTCCGAACACATTCTTGTTCATGTATTTATAAAAAAAGGTGTTATTTGTTAAAAGGGCCATTCATTAGAGGGTTTGTTTATTTAGAACGGAATGTTCAAAGGTGTAGAGAAGGTAATGAATCCGATTCAGAGTTGGAAAGGAAAAGAAAGTCTTATGCAAGACTTCTCGACTCGAAGGATCACTCCTAAACTAACACCTATTGGGGGTCCACCCCACCTCCGAAATGAGGTAAAAGGATCTCGGAACCTCTCTGTTTAGGGGTGTCTAAACAGTGGCTCCTAAATCCGAGAGAATGTTGGCTATACTTGTTCAAGGTAGAAATGAACATAGTATTCCAACGGGAAGAAGGGTAGTTTGATCCACTAGGGGCATGGATACACTACCGATTTTTGAAAGCAGAATTATCTGATTAAAATTGAGAGAGGAACTACTCCCCAGCGGAGTCGCCAGAAGTATGTCGGCATATTTTTAGGTTAGTGTGTTGTATTTTAAAAAAAGGGGTCGCCTACAGAATTTGTCGGCGAATTTTTAATTTAATTTAAATAAATAATTTGAAAAAGTAGTACTTGATTTTTGAAAATAATTTTAAATTTGAAAATTTTAAGATATGAAATCAAACTGATCTCACATCCCGAATAGTTTATATAAACGAGCGCCACACCACAAACCGTGTATCTATCCCGAAGAATAGACACACTGCTTGATAATGGGGCTCAATTAAATAAACTAGAAAGGTTTGTGACATCCGTTTGGTATGCGAACCAATTTTATAAGCCGACAAGTTCCCCTGTCTAATATGAAAACATTAAACAGGGTTTATATTACCTGGGTTCTTAAAATTCTCTATAAGGGCAAGCCCCTATAGTTAATTACATCTTAAGTGATGGGAATCACCTAAGAAAAACTCTCGATAATAATCAGTAGTTCTTCTCTCAAGAATTTCAAAGTTTAAGTTTTCAAGGGATCAAATTTTGGGATTTCAATAGGGAATGGATCAAATTTGGAACATTTTTATTTTGAGAATTCAAAGGAAGAAAGGTAGGAGAAATCACAGATTCAAAGCGAACTTCGGTAATTTCCCGACTATCCTATTGTTTGGCTTGAATTTAGGAAAGTCCTAATGTTTATTTAATGTTTTGATCTTGCCAATTTTAATTAGTTATGACTTATATTCGTATGATAAAATCATACAAATAGCCTCGAAGATGTGAGGGTTTATGTCGTATCGGACGACTACCTCGGAGTCCTAAGACCGGTTAGGGCTTAATTTACATGATATGATCATGCAAATGCCTAACGAAGAGTTGAGGATTTATGTTGCACTAGGCAAACTACCTCGAAGTCCTATGGCTTGGTTATTTAATTCTAAGAAAGTTTTGCCGAAGTAGACTCAGGTTTTGCTGATGACGATGGCCGTGCTGCCCACCATGCTCCGAGCTCCTTGTTGTTGCAAAGGTTTAGTTTTAGAAGTCATAAATCAGGAGATGAGAGAAGTGTTCTAGTTTAGAGAAAATCTTAAAATCCATGTGTTTTTTAATATTTTAATTAAACAAATCTTAAAGTTGATTATAACAACACCGGTTAAGATCCCACGGTTCCATCCTTCCAGCATCGTTATTTTTATCGGATTCACTTAGTCCGGATGAATTTGCTAAACTCAACTGAATGAGTTCCACACTTTCATTTAGACCGTGGGAAATCCCGTTAGCAACACGTAGGTTACATCATCCGAGGTATTCCCGATCATCCAACAAGACGTTTTAATTTAGTTGTAGTTGTAGTTTTGTTATTCTGTTTGTGATTAAATTTTGAGTTGTTTTATATTTTGAAATGTTGTGGCGGTGAATTTTATCTTGTAATGACTTTTAATTTAGTTTTGGTTTCAGTTTTAGGGACTATCCTAAAGGTGTGAGTTTTCATGCAACAGTTGTTTATCATGCAAGAAAAGTAAGTGCGATGCGATTAAATAAATTGCAATAAGGTAAATTGCAATAAAATAAAAGCGTACTCGGAGGGTCTTCCCGTCATCCCAAGCTCGCACTTAAAACACAATTATAATATTTAAGCATTTAAAGCAAGTTCCTAGGTAAAGCTAAGGGAAGGGTTATGGTTTTCTACCAAGGTCCTACTCCTATAGCTAGTCATCTCCTATGACGTCTAGGTGTCAGTATTTTGGTTTGAGGACGATTTCCTTCATCAAAGAACAATTAAGTTCAATTGTTCTTATAAACATCCTATCATATCGAGGAAGTGCTTAAGACGAATCTTAAACATCTTTTCAATATTTCTAGGATTTTTTTTAAGTCCAAGAGAATTTAATTATACAAATGAATTTATCGTCCGGGAGTTCAAGTTTTGTTATCTTGCTCAGTGAACTAGGACATTTGAATATCCTATAAGTGAGGTAACACTTCACTTAATACTCCATTTAGGAGTTGTGACAACAAAAGCTTTCGAGGGCAAATTGATGTTCAAGTGATTTATGATTTAATTTAATTTCAATTAATGGGTTTAAGTTTGGAATAGTGTCCAAGTTGTTTTAGATTTATTTTTGAATTCTTTATGTCTTAGGTGATGTTATTTTTAATTCAATTTAATTTAACTTTAATTTAATTTAATTTGGTTTAGTTTCAATTTTAATTAATTTATTTAATTTAATCTAATTTTAATTTTAACTTGATTTTATTTTTTATTTTAATTTAATTTAACTTAATTTAATTTAATTTAATTTAATATGATTTAATTTAATTTAATTTAATTTAATTTGATTTAATTTGATTTAATTTAATTTAATTTAATTTAATTTAATTTAATTTAATTTGATTTAATTTAATATGTTTTAATTTAATTTAATTTAATTTAATTTAGTTTAATTTTATTTTATTTTTAATTTTAATTTAATATTTTATTTTTTATGTTTTAAAGATGATTTAATTTTAATTGTTAAAGTATTAATTTAATTGAAATTTTAAAAGGATTTAATTTAAATAATTTAACTTTAATTTAATTTAATGATTAAGTCTTTTAGCATTTTAAATCTTAAATTTGGATTATTATTTTAATTAGGAATTAAATATTAGTGAGATGATAAATTTAGGGATTCTTAAATTAAAGAACAAATCTCTTCCTAATAATATCCCTATTTTAATAATTCTAATTTTATTATTCTTCCAAATTTAATTAATTACTTAATTAAGGTTTATTTTAATTATTTTCAAATTGTTTAGTAGGTTTCTACCCTTTAATTATTTAAATTTCAATCATCTAAATCAGATTAGGATCAAACATTTTACTCTTTCATTTTATTAAGCCTAAAGTTTTAATTAAGGGTTAAAATTTTAATTACCATTTTGCCCTTCAAGCTTAATAATTTCATAACTCACTAAATTGAGCTCAAATGAATTTGAAATTTTTATGTAACTTCACTCATATGTTAATAAAGGCATTAGAGGAGAAAAATGTGATTTTTCTGTATTTAATTTATTTATGTAATTATTTTTGGTGGAACATAGGGATTTCCAAGGAAAATTTAATAATATGACCAAGGGAAAGTTTCTGTCCTTAAGAAAATTATGGGACATTCCTAATGACCAGAGGACCACTTGGACCAATTTTGGTGATTTTTTGAATTATATTCTTTTTATTATAATTATTTTGAGTTTTGGAGTATTAATTAATTTAAAAATAAAATGAAGGTTGAAAAATGAATTTTATATTTTTCAAAAATCTCTCTGATATCAAGGAAATCAGAGAAACAATTTTTACAATTTTCTAATTTTTCTTTGATTTATTAGAATTATTTTAGTGGAAATGCTAAAAAATACATTTTTTTAATTTAAAAATTACCCTAGGGCTTTAAAATTTAATATCTCATCCTAGAGACCTAAGAAAAATATGGGGTTTGTTCCTAAGTGATTAAAATTCAAAATGTGACATTTTTTTGAATTTTATTATTTTTGTGATTTTTATTATTTTTTAATTATTAAAAATATTAAAATAATGCAAAAAATCAACTTTTTTAGAAAATTAAAATTTTAATTTTCCTAAATTCCCCTGATATCAGAGAGTCTCCAAAACCAATTTTGTGAATTTTTGAAAAGCATTTTGAAAGTTATGAATTTTTTAAGTTTAATTTTGGCTAAATGGCTTAATCAACCCATTTGATAGGGCTGACCAAGTCCAATTGACTTCAAACTTTTATGGTGGGTTCCTCTGATCCTAAGGGTTAGTGGAGGATTGATTTCAAGTCAATTTTATGTATGATTAGCTCTAATTAATTAAAACTCCATTTTGGGTGTTTAAGCCAATTAGGGTTATTCCAAGTGAGTTAACTCAAAACCTATTTTTCCTAGGGTCCTCTGGTCATAATAAACATCACCAAATTTTCCTAGAATTTATTTCACAATATGCTAATTATTAGAATTAAAATACTCAAACTAGCAACCTAGAGTTGAAAAATCAATAACTCTTCATAGGGATGGCCTCTGACTTTGGAAAATTCAGGGAATGTTCCCAAATTCAGAGGCTTCAAAAGCCCTATGGTCTCATGCCATGGTGAATTGTATACATGCATGGAGAATTGAAAAAGTGCAGAGAGTAAATAAACTATTAAAAATCATATACTCAATGAAATTAAATGATTTCTTTTCCACATTATTCTCCTCTGTTCACTGAGTAAGAGGGTATTTTTATTTTATTTTTATGATTTTTCTACACAAAGTTATGCATTTTTGAAGTTTAGGGTCAAAAATAAATAAAATATTTCATTTTCCCGCTCAATCGCCACGTGTCGCTCCCTGATTGGCCGGCGCGGTTCTCGTTCATGGATGCAGCTACCGTCCAACTCCATCAGCGCCGTCCGTTGGATACACGCCCGATCGGACGGCTGTCGCTTCTCTCCCTAGTTATATTCACCCAAAACCGTCCAACTTCAAACCTTGATATCTCCCTCGATTCTCAACGAAATTGAATGAATTTTTTTTTAAAATGACCGTCTAATCGAGTAGCACACATCTATAGGGTGATAATATACTTAAAACATGTGAATAATTACAGAAAATTAAAACATGCTCGGTTGAAGGAGAAAAAATTTGATACCTTTGTCCAAGAGGTGAGGCCTCAATTGGAAATGATTGGATTGAGCTTAGGAGTGCTTGGAGAAGCTTTGGGAACAATTTGGCAGAGTTTACCCAAGGTAATCTTTGCATCTCTTCCACTTGGTCATGGAGGTGGGGTTTAAATAAGGAAGGTTATGGTGGAGCTTGGGTGGCCATGAGGGTTGGCTTGGTTCATTCATCAAGGTTTTTTGGCTGAGAAAAACTCACATGATTGAGCTTGATCTTGGTGCAATCAATTGGGTTATGCCATGTGTAAAGTCAAGGATTTAAATGGCATGGGTGTAAGGAGCATTTTTGGTCCAATTTGGGTCAATTCATGGTTTTGGCTTGGTTCACTCACCAAGGCTTGATTTGGGCTGATGTGAGATCACTTGGGTCAGCCTCACATGTGTGGTGAAGTCCCCATCCAAGGTGAGGTGGCCAATTTTGGTTAAAGTGTATCATGAATGGGGTTAAAAAGGGTTTAGTGAAGGCTTAGGAAAGGCTTCCCTCTCCTTGCCATAAGTGGCATGGTGAGGTGGAAAGGGCTCCCCATGGCTTGCATATGGCTTATGCATGGCTCCATGACTTCATTTGGCTTGCTCATGGCTTGGGGAAAAGGTTGGCTCACTTGCATGGAAAAGGGTTATTTGGAATTTTGAAAACTTTGGATTCCATTGATGGGATTTGTCATGATGCTACAAATGGGTTGATTTCATGATGGTTTAAGACTTTGGTCAAATAGGATTATCAAAGGAATGATGAAGAAAAGGTTTCATGTGGGCTTGGAAATGGACTTTGGGCTTTTAAAATTTGGTAAAGGTGGGATTTTAGGAAGGTTTAAGGGAGTGGGCTTTTAGGTTAGATAATGGGCTTTTGAATAGAAAAATTTGCAATGGGCCATGCCAAATAAATGTTGAGTTTTGTCTAAGGATGTGTCATGATTGATTTGAAACAAGTTTGGAGTGATTTGGGTTTGAATTGGGTTGGATTTGGGCTTCTTTGGTAAAGGGGTTAATGTAGGTCAAATTGGGCTAACTTGGGCCAATGTTGGGCTAGGGTTGAAATTATTGTAAAATTAATGTTGGGAAATGTTTATGGGAGTGTTTCAAAGAGGTTTTGACTTTGGTTGGGTTTTGATTTTGGGGTTTGGGCTTATTTGGGTTAGGTTTGGGTTTAGGTCAAGATTGGGTCTTTTAGCTTTGGGTTGAATTTGAGTGGGGTTTGGGTCTAAATTTTGGGAAAATTATGTTAGTTTTTTATTTGTGGGGATGTTAAGGAAGGTTTAGAAAAGGTTTGGGGTTAATTGGAGTTGAATTGGGTGAGTTTGAGCTAAGTTTGGGTCATGGGTTCAAATTGGGCTTTAAGGTCAAAAGTGAAATTGGATTCAAATGTCAATCAAATTGGGCTTGGATTTGGTCTAGATTAGTGTTGGGGATGTTGAATTGAAGTTTAGAATTGAATTGGACCAGAATTTGGGTCAATTGGGTAGGTTTGGTTTGACATTGGGTTCACTTTGGGTTAAAAATGGGTCAAATTGGAGATTTTGATAAAAGTGGGGTAAATTGACAAAATTGGCCCATGGTGTAGTTAGAAAAAATGAAATTGGGAATATTTGGGATTTTCTGAAATTTTCTGGGAATTTTCTGAATTTTTGAATTTTTGGGTCAAGAGGGGCATTTTGGGTATTTGGAGGGTATTGAGAGGTATTTTTGGAATTTTTGGTATTTTTGGCTATGAATGATCAATTTGATTGGTGAGGAAATGTTTAGGAATGGTTTTGGGGAATTTTGGGTGATTTGAAAATTTTGGAGGATTTGGGTAATTTCAAGGGTTTTGGGTAGGCTATGCGGGTCCGGGGTCCCGGGGGTCAAAAATTGAAAATTTGGAAAATTGAAGATTGAGTGAATGTAAGTGGAATGAAATCATTTTGTTTGAGCCATGAAGCCATATCAAGCCCACATGAGCCATGAAGGGACTCATTTGAGGCATCCACTATGTTGTTCCTAACCCTCTTAGCCAAGGGCTTAGGGGTTAAGGACCATCCATGTGAATCACCTTCATGAGTCAGGAGGTCAAGTTAGGTATGGGTGTGTGTCGGCATATTTTTAGGTTGAGTGTTGTATTTTTTTAAAAGGGGTCGCCTACAGAAGTTGTCGGTGAATTTTAAATTTAATTTAAATATATATATATAATTTAGAAAGTAGTATTTGATTTTGAAAATAATTTTAAATTTGAAAATTTTAAGATATGAAATCAAACCGATCTCACATCCCGAATAGTTTATATAAACGAGCGCCGCACCACAAATCGTGTATCTATCCCGAAGAATAGACACACTGCTTGATAATGGGGCTCGATTAAATAAACTAGAAAGGTTTGTGACATCCGTTTGGTCTGCGAACCAATTTTATAAGCCGAAAAAATTCCCCTGTTTAATATAGAAACATTAAACGGGGTTTATATTACACAGGTTCTTAAAGTTCCCTATAAGGGCAAGCCCACTATAGTTAATTACATCTTAAGTGACGGAAATCACCTAAGAAAACTCTCGATAATAATCGATAGTTTTGCTCTCAAGAATTTCAAAGTTTAAGTTTTCAAGGGATTGGATTTTGGAATTTCGATAGGGAATGGATCAAGTTTGGAACAGTTATTTTCGGAAGTCCAATGGAAGAAAAGTAGGAGAAGTCGAGGATCCAAGAAGAATCTTGGCAACTTCCCAAACTATCCTATTGTTTGGCTTGAATTTAGGAAAGTCCTAATGTTTATTTAGTATTTTGATCCTGCCGATTTTAATTAGTTAGGACTTATATTCGTATGATAAAATCATACAAATAGCCTCGAAGATGTGAGGGTTTATATCGTATCAGACGACTTCCTCGGAAATCCTAAGACCAGTTAGGGCTTAATTTACATGATATGATCATGCAAATGCCTAACGAAGAGTTGAGGATTTATGTTGCCACTAGGCAAACTACCTCGAAGTCCTATGGCTTGGTTATTTAATTCTAAGAAAGTTTTGCTGATGTAGATTTCAGTTTTGCTGACGACGATGGCCGTGCTGCCCACCATGCTCCGAGCTCCTTGTTGTTGCAGAGGTTTAGTTTTAGAAATCATAAATCAGGAGATGAGAGAAGTGTTTGGTTTTAGAGAAAGTCTTCATTTTCATGTGTCTTTAATATTTTAATTAAAACAGGTTTTAAAGTTGATTAAACGAACCAGATTAAGATCCCGCGGTTCCGTCATCCAGACATCATTATTTTCATCGAATTCACTTAGTCCGGATGAATTTACTAAACTCAACTAAATGAGTTCCGCACTTTCATTTGGACCGTGGGAAATCCCGTTAGCAACACGTGGGTTACATCATCCGAGGTATTCCCGATCATTCGATGAGACGTTTTAATTTAGTTGATTGTAGTTTCGTTTGTGATTAAATTTTGAGTTGTTTTATATTTTGAAATGTTGTGGCGGTGAATTTTATCTTGTAGTGTCTTTTAATTTAGTTATGGGTTTCGGTTTTGGTTTACGTCCTAAAGGTGTAGGTTTTCATGCAACTTGTTGTTTATCATGCAAGAAAAATAAGTGCGATGCGATTAAATAAGTTGCGATAGAGTAAATCGCAATAAAATAAAAGCGTACTGGAGGGCCTTCCCGTCATCCCAAGCTGCACTTAAAACACAGTTAGAATATTTAAGCATTTAAAGTAAGTTCCTAGGTAAAGCTAAGGGAAAGGTTATGGTTTTCTACCAAGTTCCTAATCACTATAGCTAGTCATCTCCTATGACGTCTAGGTCTTTGATTTTGGTTTTAAGGATGATTTTCTTCACCGAAGAACAACTAAGCTCGATTTGTTCTTAAGGACATTCCATCATATTGAGGAAGTGTTTAAGACGAATCTTAAACATCTTTTCGATATTTCAGGAATTGTCCTAAGTCAAAATGAATTCTATTGTTAAGTGAATTAATCATCCAGGGTGTTGAAGTTAAGTTTTATCTCTTGCTTAGTGAATTAGGATGTTTGAATATCCTTATGAGTGAAGTGTCATTTCACTTGATACTCCATTTAGGAGTTATAATAATAAAAACTCCTAAGGGCAAAATGATATTTAATGATTTGTGATTCAAATTTAAATTCAAATTAACGATTTAAGTTTGAAATAGTGTTCAAGTTATTTTAAATTTATTTTTGAATTCTTCATGTCTTTATATTTAACTTAATTTAGTTTAATTTAACTTAATTTAATTTAATGTGGTTTAATTTAAATTCAACTTGAGTTGATTTAATGTAATATGATTTAGTTTAATTTAATTTAATTTAATTTAATTTAATTTAATTTACTTTTAATTTAATTTAATTTAATTTAATTTAATATAATATAATATAATATAATATAATATAATTTAATTTAATTTAATTTAATTTAATTTAATTTAATATAATATAATATAATTTAATTTAATCTAATTTAATTTAATTTAATTTAATATAATATAATATAATATAATATAATATAATTTAATTTAATTTAATTTACTTTAATTTAGTTTAATTTGGTTTAATTTAATTCTTAATTTTTAATTTAATTTTTAATTTTAAAGGAATTTGTTTTAAATGATTTAACTTTAATTTAATTTAATGATTAAGTCTTTTAGCATTTTAAATCTTAAACTTGGATTATCATTTTAATTAGGAATTAAATATTATTGGGATGATCAATTTAGGGATTTTTAAATTAAAGAATAAATCTTCTCCTAATAATATCCCTATTTTAATAATTCCAATTTTATTATTCTTCCAAATTTAAATAATTATTTAATTAAGGTTTATTTCAATTATTTTAAATTGTTTAGTAGGTTTCTACCCTTAATTATCTAAATTTCAATCATCCAAATCAAGTTAAAATCAAATATTTTGCCTATTAATTTCATTAAGCCTAAAGTCTTAATTAAAGGGTTAAGATTTTAATTACCATTTTGCCCTTCAGCTTAATAATTTCATAACTCACTAAATTGAGCTCAAATGAACTTGAAATTTTTATGTTACTTCACTCATATGTCAATAAAGACTTTAGAGGAGAAAATGTGATTTTTCTGCATTTAATTTATTTATATAATTATTTTTGATGGAAAATAAGGATTTCCAAGGAAAATTCAATAATATGGCCAAGGGAAAGTTTCTGTCCTTAAGAAAATTATGGGACATTCCTAATGACCAAAGGACCACTTGGACCAATTTTTGTGATTTTTTGAATTATATTTTATTTATTAAAATTATTTTAAGTTCTGGAGTATTAATTAATTTAAAAATAAAATATAAGTTGAAAAATGAATTTTATAATTTTTAAAATTCTCTCTGATATCAAGGATTCCAAAGAACCAAATTTTACAATTTTCTGATTTTTCTTTGATTTATTATAATTATTTTAGTGAAAATGCTAGAAAATACATTTTTTAATTTTAAAATTACCCTAGGGCTTTAAAATTTAATATCTCATTAAATAGACCTAAGAAAAATATTGGGTTTGTTCCTAAGTGATTAAATTTCAAAATATGACATTTTGATGAATTTTATTATTTTTGTGATTTTTATTATTTTTTAATTATTAAAATATTAAAAATAATACTAAAAAATTAACTTTTTAGAAAATTGAAATTTTAATTTTCTTAAATTCCCCTGATATCAGAGAGACTCCAAAACCAATTTGGTGAATTTTTGAATGGTATTTTGAAAGTTATGAATTTTTAAAGTTTAAAATGACTAAATGGCTTAATCGACCCATTTAGTAGGGCTAACCAAGTCCGATTGACTTCAAACTTTTATGGTGGGTTCCTCTGATCCTAAAGGTCAGTGGAGAATTGATTTCAAGTCAATTTGATGTATGGTTAGCTCTAATTAATTAGGGTCTATTTTGAATGTTTAAGCCGATTAGGGTTATCTAAAATGAACTAACTTCAAAACCTATTTTTCCTAGGGTTCTCTGGTCATAAGGAACATCACCAAATTTTCCTAGAATTTATTTCACAACATGCTATTTATTGGAATTAAAATACTCGAAACAGTGACATGAATTTGAAAAATCAATAACTCTTCACAAAGATGGCCTCTGACCTTGGAAAATTCGAGGAATGTTCCCAAGTTCGGAGGCTTTAAAAGCCCTATGGTCTCATGCCATGGTGAATTGTATGAATGCATGGAGAATTAAAACAATGCAGGGAGTAAATAAATTATTAAAAATAAAATACTTGATGAAATTAAATGATTTCTTTTCCACATTATTCTCCTCCGATTCACCGAGCGAGAGGGTATTTTTATTTTATTTTTGTGATTTTTCTACACAAAGATATGGATTTTTAAAGTTCTGGTATTTAAATAAATCAGAAAAATCCTATTTTTCTACTTAAGTGACGCGGCGCCAGCGAAACATCGGCAGCTCTGAAGGGGTACGTGTCGCGCTGTGATTGGGCGCCGCCATCTGAGTCAGCCGTCCCGGGGCCCGCTGTTCACGTATCATTCCCTGGTCCGGCGCAATTTGAACCGTCCGCTCGATACACGCGCGATCCAACGGCTCCTCGGTCATCGTCTACGGCCGGTGCGATCCCGTGACCGTCCACACTCTAACCACTAAGAACTCACTCGATTCTCGATGGATTTTCGTGTTCTTATGCTCTATGGATTCATCTTGAAGAGACGAACATATCCATACGGTAAACATGCATTTAAATTGACTCGAATTAAAATGAGAATCTCCGGAAGCTCGGGAAGAAGAGTGAGTCCATACCTTTGCTCGGAGAAGTGAAGCTTCGATGCGAGAGTTGTGTCACCTTCGATTGGGTCCGAGCAAGCTCCGGATGAAGTCTCCTGGTGCGAGTGAATTTTCTAGGTTGGACTTCGACCACGGCCGATCACAAAGCTTGGAGGCTGGAGCAACTGGGTGGCCTCGGAGATGGGGCTTTCGGTGGGAAACTTCTTCTCTTGGTCCGAGTGAAGGTGTAGGAACAATCGATTTGGGGATTGGCTCGCTGTGAAGAAGTGTCCTGGTTTTTAGGTTGAGGTTTGAGCTCGAAATTGAGCTCAGTCGGAGGGAATTGGGGCGGAATTCGGTGGGGATCAAGTGCTCTATGTGTGGAGAGTGATCCGGAATGATTTTGGCGAGTTTCCTTAAGGTTAGGTTCAGCACCTCTCATGGCCGAGAAGGGTGGTGTTTAAATAGGAGAGGGTGGAGGGCCTCTGGGAGAGTTAGGGCTTGGGATCAGTCTGCTAGGTCGAGGGCAGAACAGCCATGGTGGCCATTGGGCATGGGGCAGCTCGGCAAGGTAGAATCCCAAGGTTGGCTCACATGTGAGCTCTCGGCCATGGTGTTTTCCGGCGACTAGTGGCCGGCCGGCCGGGCATTGGTCACCATCTTATTCGGAGTGGGTCGGGGTCGGGGTTTGGTGCATTCAATTGAGGTTTGACATGTGTAAAGGAGTTTGATTTAAATGGAATGGGAGAAGGCTCACTTTGGCTTGGTTTGGGTCAACCCACCATTTTGGGCTTGGTGCACCCTTCCAAGCTCGATTTTGAGCTGAGGGAATCATTTAGGTCGGCTTAGAAGGAGTGGTGAAGTCTCCATCCATGATGAGGTGGCTAAACATGGTTTAGTGTGTGACATGATTAAGGTAAAAAGGGTTAAAGGAGGTTTAAGAAAGAACCCCCTCTTCTTGCCATAAATGGACTAATGACAAGTCAAAGCCCTCATGGCTTCATGTGGCTTGAGAATGGCTTGTTCATGGCTCCATTTGGCTTGGGAAAAGGTTGACTTGTTTCATGAAAAGGGTTTTAGAAATATTTGACATTTAGGGGGTAATTTGACATGTGGCTTGATTTGGAATGGTTTAATTGATGATTTTGAAACTTAGGGGTGATTTTGATCAAATGGATGATGAGGGGAAGTGTCATGTGGGCTTTAGGATGATTTGGGCTTTTGAATTTTGAAGGAAATGGGCTTTTAGGAAGGTTTAAGGGAAGTGGGCTTTTAAGTTTAAGAATGTGTTCATGGATGAGAATTTTTTGTAAAAGTTTGGGCCAAATAATTGTTGGTTTTGATTTAGGGATGCTTCATGAGTGGTTTGAAACAAATTTGAGGTGATTTGGGTTTGAATTGGGTTGGATATGGGCCTTTTTGGTAAAGAGGCTAAGGTGGGCCAAAATGGGCTACCATGGGCCAAAGTTGGGCTAGAGTTGAAATTGATGTAAAATTAATGTTGGGAAATGTTTATGGGAGTGTTTCAAAGAGGTTTTGGCTTTGGTTAGGTTTTGATTTTGGGATTTGGGCTCATTTGGGCTAGGTTTAGGTTTAGGTCGAAATTGGGCTTTTTGATTTTGGGTTGAATTTGAGTGGGGTTTGGGTCTAAATTTTGGGCAAATCATGTTAGTGTTTTGTTTATGGGGATGTTAAGGAAGATTTAGAAAAGATTTGGGGTTAATTGGAGTTGAATTGGGTGAGTTTGGGTTAGGTTTGGGTCATGGGTCCAAATTGGGCTTTAAGGCCAAAAGTGAAATTGGATCCCAATGCCAATCAAATTGGGCTTGGATTTGGTCTAGATTGGTGTTGGGGATGTTGAATTGAAGTTTAGAATTGAATTGGACCAGAATTTAGGTCAATTGGGTAGGTTAGGTTTGACATTGGGTTTACTTTGGGTTAAAATGGGTCAAATTGGGGATTTTGATAAAAGTGGGGTAAATTGACAAAATTGGCCCAATGGTGTAGTTGAACAAAATGAAATTGGGAATATTTGGGATTTTCTGGAATTTTCTGGGAATTTTCTGAATTTTTGGATTTTTTGGCTAAGAGGGGTATTTTGGGTATTTGGAGGGTATTGGGAGGTATTTTTGGAATTTTTGGTATTTTTGGTTATGGATGATCAATTTGAGTGATGTGGAAATGTTTGGGAATGATTTTGGAGAATTTTGGGTGATTTGGAAATTTTTGAGAAATTTGGGTTATTCGAGGCTTTGGGTAGGTTGGCGGGTGTAGGGTCCTGAGGTCGAAAATTAAAAATTTGGAAAATGGAAGATTAGGTGAATGTAAGTGGAATAAAATCATTTTGGTTGAGCCATGAAGCCATATCAAGCCCACATGAGCCATGAAGGGACTCATTTGAGGCATTACTTATGTTGTTCTAACCCTCTTAGCCAAAGGCTTAGGGGTTAAGGACCATCCATGTGAATCATCTACATGAGTCGGGAGGTCAAGTCGGGTATGGGTGTGTTTTAGGAGGTGTATGGAAGTGTAGTGTATGAGTGTAGTGTGTGTGTAAGTCGGCCGCTTCATCGACCAGACCACCGGCAGGGCGATCCTAAGGCCAAAAAGTCCTATAGGAACTCATCCTTTAAACTTCCACATTTGATTTCAACCCTCTAGGTGATTAGGGGTTGTTGACCTCATTTTTTTATGAGGTCTTCTCTTCTTCTTTTAGTGCTTAGGATCTAGCCTTAGGCTTTTCCTTTGACTATCTTAGAGGATTAGAATTGGGACCCACCTTTTAGAAATTCAAACCACTTCTAAACTCCCTGCAAACTCCACAAACTTGACTGTAGACCCCTAATCACCTAGAGGGTTGAAATCGAGTGTGGAAGTTTAAAGGATGAGTTCCTATAGGACTCTTTGGCACTTGGAGCGCCACTGGGTGGCCGGTCGATGAAGGGGTGACTTACACACACACTACACTCATACACTACACTTCCATACACCTCCTAAAACCCCACCTATACCTAACTTGATCTCCGACTCATGCAGGTGATTCACATGGATGGTCTTTAACCACTAAGCCCTTGGTAGAGGGTTAGGAACAACATAGTGAATGCCTCGAATGAGTCCCTTCATGGCTCATATGGGCTTGATGTGGCTTCATGGCTCAACCAAAATGATTTTATTCCACTTATATTTACCCAATCTTCGATTTTCCAAATTTTCAATTTTTGACCCCGGGACCCTACACACTCTGACCTACCAAATGCTCTGAACTACCCAAAATCTCCAGAATCACCTAAATTACCCAAAATTCTCCAAAATCATTCCCAAACATTTCCACATCACTCAAATTGATCATCCATAACCAAAAATACCAAAAATTCCAAAAATACCTCCCAATACCCTCCAAATACCCAAAATACCCCTCTTAGCCAAAAAAAATCCAAAAATTCAGAAAATTCCCAGAAAATTCCAGAAAATCCCAAATATTCCCAATTTCATTTTGTTCAACTATACCATGGGCCAATTTTGTCAATTTACCCTACTTTTGTCAAAACCCCAATTTGACCCATTTTAACCCTAAGTGAACCCGATGTCAAAACTAAACCTACCCAATTGACCCAAATTCTGGTCCAATTCAATTATAAACTTCAATTCAACATCCCCAACACCAATCTAGACCAAATCCAAGCCCAATTTGATTGAAATTTGGATCGATTTCACTTTTGGCCTTAAAGCCCGATTTGGACCCATGACCCAAACTTAGCCCAAACTCACCCAATTCAACTCCAATTAACCCCAAATCTTTTCTAAACCCTCCTTGACATCCCCATAAACAAAACACTAACATTATTTGCCCAAAATTTAGACCCAAACCCCACTTAAATTCAACCCAAAGCTAAAAGGCCCATTTTTGACCTAAACCCGAACCTAACCCAAATGAGCCCAAACCCCAAAATCAAAACCCATCAAAGCCAAAACCTCTTTGAAACACTCCCATAAATATTTCCCAACATTAATTTTACATCAATTTCAACCCTAGCCCAACATGGGCCCAAGTTAGCCCAATTTGACCTACATAGGCCCACTTACCAATTAAACCCAAATTCAAACCAATTCAAGTCCAAATCACACCAAATTGACTCCAAACCACTCATGACACATCCCTAAACCAAAATCAAAAATTATTTGGCCCAACTTCTTTACAAAATTTCTATCCATAAATTCATTTTCAAACCTAAAAGCCCACTTCCCTAAACCTTCCTAAAAGCTCATTTCCACCAAATACAAAAGCCCAAAATTGGCCCTAAAGCCCACATGACATTTCCATTTGCCATCCATTTAATCAAAGCCATTCCCTAAGTTATAATTCCATCATCAAACAATTCCAAATCAAGCCCCATACAAATTCACATCAAAATATCAAAATTTTTCTTAAATCCATTTACATGAAATTGACTTGACTTTTCCCAAGCCGAAGGTGAGTCATGAAGCCATGCATGAGCCACATGGAAGCCATGAGAGCCTCTTTACATGTCACCATACCATATTGGGTAGGAAGGAGGGCCCCTTTCCTTAATCCCTAAAGCTCATTAGCCTTAATCATGATTCACCTAAACCTAAATTTAATCCAAATATATTTGGATGGAGACTTCTCCATGCCAGACCAGTCGATCCCTTTGATCCCCCACAACACCCAAAGCCACCTTGAAGGGTGCACCAAGCCCAAATGGGTGAGTTGACCCATTTAGACCCAAAAACTAGCCATACCCCATTCTACTTTGGATCAAAGCCTTTACACTTGGCATTTGCCGATTGCTTGCACAAACACCCGACCCACGACCACGAGGGTGACCCTTGCACTACCGGCCGGCCACCCCGGTCGTCGGAAAACTCCATGGCCGAGAGGTCCAAGTCAATCCAAGCTTGGAATTCTCACCTGTTGAGCTGCCCCATGCCCGGTGGCCATTGCGAGCTGTTCTTCACTTGCCATGAGCGGTCGATCCCGGCCCTCGGCTCCCCCAGGAGGCCCTCCGACCACTGCCTGTTTAAACTCCCCACCTCTCGGCCATGAAGAGGTGCTTGAACCGAACCATACCAAAACTGCGCCAAAATCACTCCTCACTCCCCTCTAGACTTAGAGCAATTGATCCCCATCTGTTCTCCTGCTCTAATACCCATTGATTGAGCTCGATTTTGAAGCTCGATTCTCGAGCCGAAACGAGGACATTCCCGAATCCTTCACCAAAATCAAATTAAACTCACCTACACCTTCACCGAGCCAAGAGAAGAAGTTTTCCGGTGAAAGCCCCCTCTCCGGGCCACCCATTTGTTCCGGACTCCAAAGGTTGTGATCGGCCTTGGTGGAAACTACACCTGAGCGATTCACCACATCCCCGGGCTTCATCCCTAGCCTCCTGCGGCTCCAACGAACGTGCCGAACATCTCGATCGAGGCTTCACCTCTCGGAGCAAAGGTATGAACTAATTCTTCATCCCGAGCCTCCGGAGATTCTCCATTTCAAATGCTTTAATTTCGATGCATGATAACCGTATAGATGTGTTCGTCTCTTGAAGACGAATCCATAGAAGCATAAGAACATGAAAATCCATTGAGTATCGAGTGAGATATTAGGGATTTAGTGTGGACGGCTCTCGGGTGAGGACACTTGGGGACGATGAACGGATGCCGTCCATTTAATACACGCGCGCACGGACGGCCAGGATCGCGCCGGATGAGGAGACGGAACGATACGGCGGGCCCCGGGACGGGCGACTCGGATGGCGGCGCCCAATCACAGCGCGACACGTACCCCTTCGGAGCTGCCGATGTTTCGGCGGCGCCGCGTGGATAAGTAGAAAATTAGGGGTATTTTCTATTTATTTAATTCACTAAACTTCAAAAATTCATAACTTTGTGTAGGAAAATCATAAAAATAAAATAAAAATACCCTCTTGCTCGGTGAACGAGAGGAAAATAATGTGGAAAAGAAATCATTTAATTTCATCAAGTATTTTATTTTTTATAATTTATTTACTCTCTGCATACATTTAATTCTCCATGCATTCATATAATTCACCATGGCATGAGACCATAGGAGCTTTTGAAGCCTCTGAACTTGGAAACATTCCACGAATTTTCCAAGGTCGAGAGCCACCTCTGTGAAAAGTTATTTATTTTTCAAATGCATGTTGTCTGTTTTGAGTATTTTAATTCCAAAAATTAGCATGTTGTGAAATAAATTCTAGGAAAATTTGGTGATGTTCCTTATGACCGAGAGAACCCTAGGAAAAATAGGACTTGAGTTAGTTCACTCAAAATAACCCTAATTGGCTTAAATACCCAAAATTGGACTTTAATTAATTAGAGTTAACCATAGATCAAATTGACTTGAAATCAATTCTCCACTGACCTTTAGGATCGGAGGAACCCACCATAAAAATTTGAGGTCAATTGGACTTGGTTAGCCCTATTAATTGGGTTGATTAAGCAATTTAGTCATTTTAAACTTTAAAAATTCATAACTTTCAAAATATCTTTCAAAAATTCACCAAGTTGGTTTTGGAACCTCTCTGATATCAGGGGAATTTAAGAAAATTAAAATTTCAATTTTCTAAAAAAGTTGGTTTTTAATATTATTTTAATATTTTTAATAATTAAAAATAATAAAAATCACAAAAATAATAAAATTCACCAAAATGTCACATTTTGAATTTTAATCACTTAGGAACAAACCCCATATTTTTCTTAGGTCTATTTGGTGAGATATTAATTTTAAAGCTCTAGGGTAATTTTAAAATTAAAAAAATGTATTTTCTAGCATTTTCACTAAATTAATTATGATAAATCATAGAAAAATCAGAAAATTACAAAATTTGCTTCTTTGATATCCTTGATATCAGAGAGATTTTTGAAAAACATAAAATTCATTTTTCAACATTTATTTTATTTTTAAATTAATTAACACTCCAGAACTTAAAATATTTATAATAAAAATAATATAATTCAAAAAATTACCAAAATTGGTCCAAGTGGTCCCCTGGTCATTAGGAATGTCCCCTAATTTTCTTAAGGACAGAAACTTTCCCTTGGTCATGTTATTAAATTTTCCTTGGAAATCTCTATTTTTTACCAAAAATAATTATATAAATAAATTAAATACAGAAAAATCACATTTTCTCCTCTCATGTCTTTATTGACATATGAGTGAAGTCACATAAAAATTTCAAGTTCATTTGAGTTCAATTTAGTGAGTTATGAAATTATTAAGCTTAAAGGGTAAAGTGATAATTAAATTTCTTTTAATCCTTAATTAAAACTTTAGGTTTAATAATAAAATTAACAAGTAAAATATTTGATCCTAATCTGATTTGGATGATTGAAATTTAATAATTGAAGGGTAGAAACCCATTAAGCAATTTAAAATGATTAAACTTTAATTAAATAATTGATTAAATTTGGAAGAATAATAAAATTGGAATTATTAAAATAGGGATATTATTAGGAAGAGATTTATTCTTTAATTTAAAAAATCCCTAAATTAATCATTTCATTAATGTTTAATTCTTAATTAAAATGATAATTCAAATTTAAAACATTAAAAGACTTAATCATTAAACTAAAATTAAATTATTGAACTCTTTTAAAATTTTAATTAAAATTAAAATGAATAAAATTAAATTAAAAAATTAAATTAAATTAAATTAAATCAAATTAAAAATTAAATTAAAAATTAAATCAAATTAAAAATTAAATTAAAAAATTAAATTAAATTAAATAAATTAAATTAAATTAAATTAAATTAAAAATTAAATTAAATTAAATAAATTAAATTAAATTAAATTAAATTAAATCAAATTAAATTAAAAATTAAATTAAATCAAATTAATTTAATGTAACATCAAATCAAACTAAATTGAATTAAATTGAATTGAATTAAATTAAATTAAATTAAATTAAATTAAATTAAGTTGAATTAAATAACATCACCTAAGACATAAAGAAATAAGCACTAAAATAACTTGAACACTATTCCAAATTTAAACCCTTCGATTGAAATTAAGCTAAATCACAAACCATTTGAACACCGATTTACCCTCAAAAGCTTTAGTTATCATAACTCCTAAACAGAATATTAAATGAAATGTTACTTCACTTATAGGACATTCGAATATCCTAGTTCATCTGAGCAAGTTAACAAAACTTGAAAACCTCGGACGATCGATTCATTTACATAATTAAATTCATTTGGACTTAAAACAATCCTAAGAATATTGAAAAGATGTTTAAGATTCTTCTTAAGCACTTCCTCAATATGATAGGATATTTATAAGAACAATTGAACTTAATCGTCCTTTGATGAAGAAAATCGTCTTCAAACCAAAACACAAGGAACTTAGACGTCATAGGAAATGACTAGCTATAGGATTAGGAATTTGGTAGAAAACCATAACCCTTACCTTAGCTTTACCTAGGAACTTGCTTAAATATTCTAATCGTGTTTTAAGTGCGGCTTGGGATGATGGGAAGACCCTCCGAGTACGCTTTTATTTTATTGCGATTTACTTTACGGTGATTTATTTAATCGCATCGCACTTATTTTTCTTGCATGATAAAACAAGCTGTTGCATGAAAACCTACACCTTTAGAATGAAACCAAGCTGAAACCAAAACTAAATTAAAAGACACTACAAGATAAAATTCACCTCCACAACATTTCAAAATATAAAAAAAAACTCAAAATTTAATCACAAACGAACAACAAAACTACAACTGCAACTAAATTAAAACGTCTCGTTGGATGATCGGGAAAACCTCGGATGATGTAACCTACGTGTTGCTAGCAGGATTTCCCACGGTCTAAATGAAAGTGTGGAACTCATTCGGTTGAGTTTAGCAAATTCATACGGACTAAGTGAATCCGATAAAAATAATGATGCCGGAAGGATGGAACCGTGGGATCTTAACCGGTGTCGTTATAATCGACTTTAAGATTTGTTTTAATTAAAACACAAAAAACACTTGGAAATTAAGACTTCTCTAAACCAAAACACTCTTCTCATCCCACGATTTATGATTTCTAAAACTAAAACCTCCGCAACAACAAGGAGCTCGGAGCATGGTGGGCGACACGGCCATCGTCGTCGGCAAAACTTGGACCTACTTCGACAGAAACTTTCTTAGAATTAAATAACCAAGCCATAGGACTTCGAGGTAGTTTGCCTAGTGCAACATAAATCCTCGACTCTTCGTTAGGCATTTGCATGATCATATCATGTAGATTAAGCCCTAACCGGTCTTAGGATTCCGAGGTAGTCGTCCGATACGATATAAACCCTCACATCTTCGAAGTCTATTTGTATGATTTTATCATATGAATATAAGCCCTAATTAATTAAAATTGGCGAGATTAAAACATTAAATAAACATTAGGACTTTCCTAAATTCAAGCCAAACAATAGGATAGTTGGGAGATTATCGAAGTTCACTTCGAATCCGTAATTTCTCCTACTTTTCTTCCTTTGAATTCCCAAAATAAAATGTTCCAAACTTGATCCATTCCCTATTGAGATTCAAAAATTCAATCCTTTGGAAACTTAAACTTTGAAATTCTTGAGAGCGAGAATTATTGATTATTATCGAGAGTTTTCTTAGGTGATTCCCGTCACTTAAGATGTAATTAGCTATAGGGGCTTGCCCTTATAGGGAATTTTAAAGAACCCAGGTAATATAATCCCTGTTTAATGTTTTCATATTAAGCGAGGGAATTTGTCGGCTTATAAAGTTGGTTCGCGAGACCAAACGGATGTCACAAATCTTCTAGTTTATTTAACCAAGCCCCACCATCGAGCGGTGTGTCTATCCTTAGGGATAGATACACGGTTTGTGGTGCGATGCTCGTTTATGTAAACTATTCGGGATGTGAGATCGGTTTGATTTCATATCTTAAAATTTTCAAATTTAAAATTATTTTCAAAATCAAATACTACTTTCTAAATTATGTATATATTTAAATTAAATTTAAAATTCGCCGACAACTTCTGTAGGCGACCCCTTTTTAAAAATACAACACTCAACTTAAAAATATGCCGACAGGGGTCTACAGTCAAGTTTGTGGAGTTTGCAGGGAGTTAAGAAGTGGTTTGAAATTCTAGATGGTGGATCCCAATTCTAGTCCTCTAAGATAGTCAAAGGAAAAGCCTAAGGCTAGATCCTAAGTACTAAAGAGAAGAAGAGAAGACCTCATCAAAAATGAGGTCAACAGTGTGTTTTTAAGAGGTGTGTGAAAGTGTAGTGTATAGGTGTAGTGTGTGTGTAAGTCAGCCCTTCACCAGACCAGGCCACCCAGGGCAGTCCTAAGGCCAAAGAGTCCTATAGGAACTCATCCTTTAAACTTCCACATTTGATTTCAAACCTCTAGGTGATTAGGGGTCTACAATCAAGTTTGTGGAGTTTGCGAGGAGTTAAGAAGTGGTTTGAATTTCTAAGTGGTGGGTCCCAATTCTAATCCTCTAGGATAGTCAAAGGAAAAGCCTAAGGCTAGATCCTAAGTACTAAAAAGAAGGAGAGAAGACCTCATCAAAAATGAGGTCAACATGGTCGCATCCATTGGGCATAATATATGATTTTACTTCTAATTGTGGTTGCCTTGTTCCAGATCAATTACGACAGTCGTCTGATTCAACCGATCATCCAGGTCTGACGAGTCATATGAGCAAGCAAGCAAAGTTGATCGATTGTTTAATAACCTTTGCCTTGAAATTCTGACTGGAAACAATAGAGTCCCCTCAAATCATTTAATCTCTTTGGGATTCATGCCAACATTTTTTCATGTATTCATATTAATTCCTCGATATTCTTACATCTTACATGACTACACATGACCAGAAAATGATTAATTAAATCTTATCAAAGCATAATCATTACTTTCTCGTTTTTTGTGCCATAAATTTTTTAAAAATTGGGTCACTATTCTTCTCTTCTCGCTCTGATATCAGATTTCAAAACTGCTCCATGTATGACGTGAGATCCCCGGATCATTTTGATGACAAAGCACTTTGGATGACTCTGGAAGAGCATCAACTTCCTCTTGCCCCTGTAAGCGAAAAGACAAAGAAGAAGATGGTGATGGTAAGGAAGAAGAAATGCAAGGATCATGTAATTGATTTAAATGATCAAGTCACATATTCTTCTAGGCTTGATGCCAATCGACCAAAAAAGCAGCAAGAATGGAGGAAAATCTAGGCCTTTTCAGCCCCTCCCATGGATTCAGTTATGATCGTCTTAAAAGAGGCTCGTTAGATAGATCTGATTGTTCGAGAAGTAGTTGGTGTCCTCGAACAAATTAGTAAAGCAATGACTTATGACACTACTCCGCCATAAGTGCAGAAAATTAGCGCTCTAATGCTGGGGTCGGTCAATGTTGTTTCTGAACCTATAATTAATCGTGCTTCATAAGACGACCAGAGATAACCAATCGACGACTGCTAAAGTGATCAATTAATTGGTTTATCTTTTCAATACTTCGCAAAGAATGGATGGTGGTCAGCAGCAGTCTTCTGAATCTCCGGATCATAGAGTGAATAAGATGGCGAACTCTTTTGAATGCGCCGCCGGAGGACCGGATAATGATGTCAATCAGGATTTGCATGTATGGGTCGAAAGGATGGAAGGAGAAATGCAGATTCTTCGCAATGAGGTGGCGAATCTCCAGGCTGAGTTGCAGGTTGGTCGGACTCAACAAGAAACCGATCAGGGCAATTATCTCAGGCTTGGCGGTAGTCTTTTCTTCAAATGGTTACTTAACCGGGGACATGTGAAGGCTCAAGTGGTCGGGGACTCCTTTGTTAAATATTTTCTTTTCGAATAATTCATATAACTGTTCCTTTCATTTTAATGAAATGAATTTCTAGCATATTTTATATTTCTATTTTTATTTGATTTGATGTTGTGTTACCCTTTTTTGCATATCAAGATATTTAGCATGATGGCCTCTAGACGCTTTGACTCCCGCACCCCACCTTATAAATAGATCGTGACATGCTAGGGTTGACACTTTTCCCAAAATCCTTGTGATTCTTTGCTTCTCTCCTTTTCTCTATATGGCTCAGAGAAAATATTACATCAGGACTCCGCACGTACAGCTACGTGCAAAGTCCAGTAAAATCGTGCACGTGGCGCGTGAAAAAAAAATTGCCCGATAATGAATGAAATATTCTCGCTGTGTTATTCCGCGTTATTCAAGTGTTATTGTGTATTATTCAGGTGTTATTGTGTGTTATTCGGGTGTTATTCCATCTTGAGAATATTCCCGGTGTTATAGTAACACAATAACACATCAATAACACACAATAACACATGAATAACGCGAAATAACACAGGGGGAGTATTCCCTGCGTTACTGGGCAAATTTCTTTTTGTTACGCGCCACGTGGCGCAATTTTACTAGACTACGCACGTAGCTCTACGTGCAGAGTCCTGATGTAATATTTTCTCTTATGGCTCATAAGTATTCTCATAGGACTTTTGGCACCTACCCCCATGGTGGAGGCTTCGGTGTTGACCTAGAAAGACGCGTAGAAGCTGATGTAATTTATTTTTGATAAAACAATTATGCTTCGAGCTGTAGAGAGTTCTTACCAAGCAACATAAAACTTCAGGAATGACCTAGTGTTCTACCTGATCAATTTTGATGCAACCTGCGGCTCCCACTTTTCCCAAACTCCTTTTATCGAGAGTATTCTTGTGCACCCCCAATATGTAATTAACCAAGTGGAGTGCATCCTCTTGGGAGTGTTGTTGACCCCAGAATAAACACCTTCCCTTGAATCTCTTGTTATGTGTAATCTATGTAGGAATTCTTTCGCGGATATCCGTCCAAGGTGCCTCAGTCCGACCTTATTTGGGTGGACATGCTTGGCATATCCTTGCGAGGTTTACCGTACGTAGGCTCTCTACGTTTTACGTTTTCTTTTGTTTGTTGCATTGTTATATGTCCTTTTTTATTCAGTTCCTCTCCTCTTTGAATTACTGATCTGATTTGGGAGAGAGATTTATTCAGATAAGGGAAATACGATGATTGACAGACTGGCGACTCCATGAAAAATAAAAAAGAGAAAAACAAATGAAAACAACATGTATTTCAAGGAAGGTCTCACTAGTCTCAAGACCCCATTCCCTTCGGGCTTGCATATCAAGTGGATCCCGCTCCATGCTAGTGATAGCTTATAGATAAAATCTTAGTGATTGCTCCAGATTCCCTCGAACTGTGATGTCTTCTCTACTAGCTAGAAATTTGACAGCTATGTGATAAGTAGAGGCCATTGTCCAATGACTATGAAGCAATAGTCGGCCAAAAATAACATTATATGTTGGTGGTGATTTGACTACTAAGAAGTTATTCGTATTGTTAAACTATTTCTCTTGCTTGCCTTAGGAGACACATGGTGTTATAGCTCCAAGGGCTTCCTTCCATTCGCCACAGAACCCGAATAATAGATCAATCAATGTAGACTACTGGTCGGCCTTTAATTCGATCTCATTAAATACTGTTTTAAAGAGAATATTGATAGAACTTCTGGTATCAATAAAAATACTACCAACCCGGAAGTTATTAATGAGGGTCGTGACAACAATAACATTGTTATGCGAATTTCCTTTCAGCGGCAAATCCGCATCAGTATGATGGGAGAATGATTTCATTTGTTGGCAGATTCGGCGGTGAGTAGTTCCCCCGATTAGAGACTTTTCTAATCGGCACAACAAGATAATTCTCCCCCTCCCAAGATAGCTGGAATAATCCCAACAAAGTGTATTGAGTTTTCTCAGACTGACTGACTTGGATCCTCCTCCATTGATGCATTTCTCTGCTATTGAGTCTTCGCTCCGACCATGACAAATTCCTTCAGTTTTCTAGTGAAGATAAAGTCCTACACTAGATATTTCATATGTCAGGAATCTTCAGTATCACAGTTATGGTTCCGATGGTTCCGACAGTATTTTTTGGGGTTCCAGAGGGAAGCTTTGATTCATGTCGATGCTGGCTTCTTAAAATACTTCTAGTTCTGGATGATCTCCACCAATTTAGCCATCAAAACCCTGAGTAGGGTCATTCCTTGCATTTCACGGTACACGTGCGATCACTCATAGTATCAAGCCTGACCTCTCAGATTATTATTCCCTCTCTGTTCGTCTCTACGGCTCCAATCATCTTCATATTTTGTGCGATCCTGGCCTTCCACCTTTAGCCTTAGGCAACCCTTTTTTTTACTGTCAATCGGATGTCTCTATTTTTTGTTCGAAGGGACTTTTAACACACTCATAGGCAAGAATATAATCGTTGGCTATCTCCAACAATTCAAGCAATGTTTTGGGCTCACACAAAACTAAATCAAATTTGAAGTGGGCATGCCTCACTCCCCGAGTCAAGGCAGTCAGTGCGGTGACTGGACATAAGTTCAGATTTCCAACATTCCTTCTAGAAATGGTTGACGTAAGAACTAAGGCTTTCACTCTCACCTTGCCTGAGTTGTAACAGGGCCTGAGATTTTTTCTTCAGTTTTTGGATGCTAGCGAAGTGAGCCACTAATACTTTCTTGAATTCAACAAAAGAGGATACAGTCCCTCATGGTAGGTTAGTGAACCACTTGAGGGTCTGTTGACCTCATTTTTGATGAGGTCTTCTCTTCTTCTCTTTAGTACTTAGGATCTAGCCTTAGGCTTTTCCTTTGACTATCTTAGAGGACTAGAATTGGGATCCACCACTTAGAAATTCAAACCACTTCTTAACTCCTCGCAAACTCCACAAACTCGACTATAGACCCCTAATCACCTGGAGGGTTGAAATCAAATGTGGAAGTTTAAAGGATGAGTTCCTATAGGACTCTTTGGCCTTAGGACTACCCTGGGTGGCCTGGTCTGGTGAAGGGTTGACTTGCACACACACTACACCTACACACTACACTTTCACACACTTCCTAAAAATACACCCATACCCGACTTAGCTTCCTGACTCATGTAGGTGATTCACATGGATGGTCCTTAACCCCTAAGCCCTGGCTAAGAGGGTTAGGAACAACATAGTGAATGCCTCAAATGAGTCCCTTCATGGCTCATGTGGGCTTGATATGGCTTCATGGCTCAACAAAAATGATTTCATTTCACTTATATTCACCAAATCTTCAATTTTCCAAATTTTCAATTTTTGACCCCGGGACCCTACACCCACCAACCCTACCAAATGCCCTTGAAACTACCCAAATTTCTCAAAAATTTCCAAATTACCCAAAATTCTCCGAAATCCATTCCTAAACATTTCCACATCACTCAAACTGATCATCCATATCCAAAAATATCAAAAATCCCAAAATACCCCCCAATACCTTCCAAATACCCAAAATACCCCTCTTAGCCAAAAAATCCAAAAATTCAGAAAATTCCAGAAAATCCCAAATATTCCCAATTTCATTTTGTTCAACTACAACATGGGCCAATTTTGTCAATTTACCCCACTTTTGTCAAAACCCCCAATTTGACTCATTTTAACCCAAAGTAAACCCAATGTCAAACCAAATCTACCCAATTGACCCCAATTTTGGTCCAATTCAATTCTAAACTTCAATTCAACATCCCCAACACCAATCTAGACCCAATCCAAGCCCAATTTGAGTGGCATTGGGATCCAATTTCACTTTTGGCCTTAAAGCCCAATTTGGACCCATGACCCAAACCTAACCCAAACTCACCCATTTCAACTCCAATTAACCCCAAGTCTTTTCCAAACCTTCCTTAACATCCCCATGAACAAAACACTAACATGATTTGCCCAAAACTTTGATCCAAACCCCACTCAAATTCAACCCAAAGCTAAAAGGCCCATTTTGACCTAAACCCAAACCTAGCCCAAATGAGCCCAAACCCCAAAATCAAAACCCAACCAAAGCCAAAACCTCTTTGAAACACTCCCATAAACATTTCCCAACATTAATTTCACATCAACTTCAACTCTAGCCCAACTTTGGCCCATGGTAGCCCATTTTGGCCCACTTTAGCCCATTTACCAATTAAACCCAAATTCAAACCAATTCAAACCCAAATCACTTCAAACTTGTCTCAAATCACTCATGACACATCCTTAAACTAAACTCAACAATTATTTGGCCCAAGCCTTTACCAAAATTTCATCCCAAAATCCATCTTAAAATTTAAAAGCCCATTCCAAACCAAACTCAAAAGCCCAAGCCCATCCTAAAGCCCACATTACAATCTCATCTCATCCTCACTTAATTAAAATCATTCCTAAGTCCTAAATCAGCAATCAAATCTTTCTAAACAAAGCCATATGACAAACCATCCAAATTTTACACCAAATGTCCAAAATTCTTAAAACCCATTTTTATGAAATTGACTAAACTTTTCCCTAAGCCAAAGACAAGCCAAATGCAAGCCATGCATGAGCCACATGAAGCCATGAGGGCTTTGACTTGTCATTAGTCCATTTATGGCAAGAAGAGGGGGCTCTTTCCTAATCCTTCTTAAACCCTTTTTTACCTTAAGCATGTCACACACTAAACCATGTTTAGCCACCTCATCATGGATGGAGACTTCACCACTCCTTCTAAGCCGACCTAAATGATTCCTCAGCTCAAAATCAGAGCTTGGAAGGGTGCACCAAGCCCAAAATGGTGGGTTGACCCAAACCAAGCCAAAGTGAGCCTTCCCCATTCCATTTAAATCAAACTCCTTTACACATGTCAAACCTCGATTGATCGCACAAGCCTCCGACCACGACCCACTTGAGCTTGAGGGTGACCTGACCTGGCCGGCCGGCCACCGAGCCGCCGGAAAACACCATGGCCGAAACCTTGGGAGGAGCCAAACTTTGGAATTCTCCCTTGTCGAGTCGCCCGCATGCCCAGTGGTCACCATGGCTGTTCTTCTCCTCACCGAGCAAGCTGATCCCAAGCCCTAACTCCCCCGGGAGGCCCTCGACCATGCCTATTTAAACACCACCCCCTCACGGCCATGAGAAGAGAGTTGCACAAACCTTGCCAAAACTGCGCCAAAATTGTTCCGGACCCCTCCTCATACACGAGCACTTGATCCCAGGTGAGATCCCCCTGCCATTTCCTCTCTGCGAGCTCGATTTCAGAGTTGAAATCCAAGCCCAAAACCAGGACACTTCCCACGGTGAACCAATCCCCAAATTGATTGGTCCTACACCTTCACCGGACCGAGGGAAGGTGTCCACCGACAAAAGCCCCATCTCCGGGCCACCCGGTTGCTCCGGACTCCAAGCTTTGTGATCGAGTTCGTGGTCGAAGTTCAACCTAGACAATTCACCGGACCGGGAGACTTCATCCGGAGCTTGCCGGGATCCAATCGAAGGTGCAACAACTCTCGGATCGAAGCTTCACTTCTGCGAGCAAAGGTATGAGCTAATTCTTCATCCCGAGCTTCGGAGATTCTCCATTTCAAATGCCTTAATTTCAATGCATGTTTACCGTATGGATGTGTTCGTCTCTTCAAGACGAATCCATAGAGCATAAGAACACGAAAATCCATTGAGAATCGAGTGAGTTCTTAGGGTTAGAGTGTGGACGGTCACGGGATCACACCGGTCATGGACGATGAACGGATGCGCGTCCATTTAATACACGCGCGGACGGACGGCTCGGATGGCGTCGGACCGGGAGACGGTACGAGAACCGCGGGGCCCGGGTTGCCGACTCGGATGGCGGCGTCGAATGGGAGCGCGCCACGCGGCATTTCGGAGCTGCCGAGGTTGACGCGGCGCCGCGTGGATAAGTAGATAAATAGGGTATTTTCTATTTATTTAAATTCCCAGAACTTTAAAAATCCATATCTTTGTGTAGAAAAATCACAAAAATAAAATAAAAATACCCTCTTGCTCAGTGAACAGAGGAGAATAATGTGGAAAAGAAATTAATTAATTTTGTCCAGTATTTTATTTTTAATTAATTATTTACTCCCTGCATTGTTTTAATTCTCCATGCATGTATACAATTCACCATGGCATGAGACCATAGGGCTTTTGAAGCCTGCGAACTTGGGAACATTCCACGAATTTTCCAAGGTCAGAGGCCATCTCTCGTGAAAAGTTATTGATTTTTCAAATGCATGTTGCTGATTTAAGTATTTTAATTTCAAAAATTAGCATGTTGTGAAATAAATTCTAGGAAAATTTGGTGATGTTCCTTATGACCGAGAGAACCCTAGGAAAAATAGGATTTGAGTTAATTCACTTAAATTAACCCTAATTGGCTTAAATACCCAAAATAGGTCTCTAATTAATTAGAGTTAACCATAGATCAAATTGACTTGAAATCAATTCTCCACTGACCTTTAGGGTCAGAGGAACCCATCATAAAAATTTGAGGTCAATTGGACTTGGTTAGCCCTACTAATTGGGTTAATTAAGCCACTTAGCCATTTTAAACTTTAAAAATTCATAACTTTCAAAATATCTTTCAAAAATTCACCAAATTGGTTTTGGAGTCTCTCTGATATCAGGGGAGTTCAGGAAAATTAAAATTTCAATTTTCTAAAAAAGTTGATTTTTAATATTATTTTAATATTTTTAATAATTAAAAAATAATAAAAATCACAAAAATAATAAAATTCACCAAAATGTCATATTTTGAATTTTAATCACTTAGGAACAAGTCCCATATTTTTCCTAGGTCTATTTAGTGAGATATTAATTTTAAAGCTCTAGGGTAATTTTAAAATTAAAAAATATATTTTCTAGCATTTTCACCAAAATAATTATAATAAATCAAAGAAAAATCAGAAAATTGCAAAGTTTGGTTCTCTGGAATCCTTGATATCAGGGAGAATTTTAAAAATTATAAAATTTATTTTTCAACATTTATGTTATTTTTAAATTAATTAATACTCCAGAACTTAAAATAATTCTAATAAATAAAATATAATTCAAAAAATTACCAAATTTGGTCCAAGTGGTCCTCTGGTCATTAGGAATGTCCCCTAATTTTCTTAAGGACAGAAACTTTCCCTTGGTCATATTATTGAATTTTCCTTGAAAATCTCTATTTTCTACTAAAAATAATTATATAAATAAATTAAATGCAGAAAAATCATATTTTCTCCTCTCATGTCTTTGTTGACATATGAGTGAAGTCACATAAAAATTTCAAGTTCATTTGAGTTCAATTTAGTGAGTTATGAAATTATTAGGCTTAAAGGGCAAAATGGTAATTAAAATTTTAACCCTTAATTAAAACTTTAGGTTTAATAAAAAATTAACAAGTAAAATATTTTGATCCTAATCTGATTTGGATGATTGAAATTTAAATAATTAAAGAGTAGAAACCCATTAAGCAATTTAAAATGATTAAACTTTAAGTAAATAATTAATTGAATTTGGAAGAATAATAAATTTGGAATTATTAAAATAGGGATATTATTAGGAAGAGATTTATTCTTTAATTTAAAAATCCCTAAATTAATCATCTCATTAATACTCAACTCTTAATTAAAATGATAACTCAAATTTAAAATATTAAAAGACTTAATCATTAAACTAAAATTAAATCATTAAACTCTTTCAAAAATTTCAATTAAATTAAATTAAATTAAGATTAAAAGTTGATTAAATTAAATTAAAATTAAGTTAAATTAAATAAACAAATTAAATTAAATTAAATGAATTAAATACATTAAATTAAATAAATAAATAAAATTAAATTAAATTAAATTAAATTAAATTAAATTAAATTAAATTAAATTAAATTAAATTAAATTAAATTAAATTAAAATTAAATTAAATTAAATTAAAATTAAATTAAATTAAATTAAGAAATTAAATCAAATAAATTAAATTGAATTAAATTAAATCAAATCAAATTAAATTAAATAAATTAAATTAAAATAAATTAAATTAAATTAAATTAAGTTAAATTAAATAACCTCACTTAAGACATGAAGAAATAAATCTAAAATAACTTGAACACTATTCCAAACTTAAATCATTAATTTGAACTTAAATTTGAATCACGAAATCATTAAATATCATTTTGCCCTTAGGAGCCTTAGTTATCATAACTCCTAAATAGAACATTAAAATGAAATGTTACTTCACTTATAGGACATTCAAATGTCTCAGTTCACTCGACGAGTTAACAAAACTTGAAAACCTCGGACGATCGATTCATTTACACAATTAAATTCATTTGGACTTAAAACAATCCTAGAAATATTGAAAAGATGTTTAAGATTCTTCTTAAGCACTTCCTCGATATGATAGGATATTTACAAGAACAATTGAACTTAATTGTTCTTTGATGAAGAAAATCGTCTTCAAACTAAAAACACAAAGAACCTAGACGTCATAGGAAACGACTAGCTATAGGATTAGGAATTTGGTAGAAAACCATAAACCTTTCCCTTAGCTTTACCTAGGAACTTGCTTAAATATTCTAACTGTATTTTAAGTGCAGCTTGGAATGACGGGAAGATCCTCCAGGTACGCTTTTATTTTATTGCAATTTATTTTATTGCAATTTATTTAATCGCATCGCACTTTATTTTTCTTGCATGATAAACAACAGTTGCATGAAAACCGACACCTTTAGGACAGAAACCAAAACTGAAACCCATAACTAAATTAAAAGACACTACAAGATAAAATTCACCTCCACAACATTTCAAAATATAAGACAACTCAAAATTTAATCACAAACATAACACAAAACTACAATTACAACTAAATTAAAACGTCTCATTGAATGATCGGGAATACCTCGGATGATGTAACCTACGTGTTGCTAACGGGATTTCCCACGGTCTAAATGAAAGTGCGGAACTCATTTAGTTGAGTTTAGCAAATTCATCTGGACTAAGTGAATTCGATGAAAATAACTGTGCCAGGATGACAGAACCGTGGGATCTTAATCGGTGTCGTTATAATCAACTTTAAGATTTGTTTTAATTAAAACACAAAAAACACTTGGAAATTAAGACTTCTCTAAACCGAACACTTCTCTCATCTCTCGATTTATGATTTCTAAAACTAAACCTCTGCAACGACAAGGAGCTCGGAGCATGGTGGGCGGCACGGCCATCGTCGTCGGCAAAACTTGAACCTACATCAACAAAACTTTCTTAGAATTAAATAACAAAGCCATAGGACTTCGAGGTAGTTTGCACAGTGCAACATAAATCCTCGACTCTTCGTTAGGCATTTGCATTGCAAATTAAGCCCTAACAGGTCTTAGGATTCCGAGGTAGTCGTCCGATACGACATAAACCCTCATATCTTCTAGGCAATTTGTATGATTCTATCATATAAATATAAGCCCTAATTAACTAAAATTGGCGAGATTAAAACATTAAATAAACATTAGGACTTTCCTAAATTCAAGCCAAACAATAGGATAGTCGGGAGATTATCGAAGTTCATTTCGAATCCGTGATTTCTCCTACTTTTCTTCCTTTGAATTCCCAAAATAAAAATGTTCTAAATTTGATCCATTCCCTATTGAAATTTCCAAAATTCAATCCTTTGAAAACTTAAACTTTGAAATTCTTGAGAGCGGAATTATTGATTATTATCGAGAGTTTTCTTAGGTGATTCCCGTCACTTAAGATGTAATTAACTATAGGGGCTTGCCCTTATAGGGAACTTTAAGAACCCGGGTAATATAAACCCTGTTTAATAGTTTCATATTAAGCGGGGAATTTGTCGGCTTATAAAATTGGTTCGCGGACCAAACGGATGTCACAAACCTTTCTAGTTTATTTAATCGAGCCCCATTATCAAGCGGTGTGTCTATTCTTCGGGATAGATACACGGTTTGTGGTGCGGCGCTCGTTTATATAAACTATTCGGGATGTGAGATCGGTTTGATTTCATATCTTAAAATTTTCAAATTCAAAATTATTTTCGAAATCAAATACTACTTTTCAAATTATTTATTTAAATTAAATTAAAAATTCGCCGACAATTTCTGTAGGCGACCCCTTTTCAAAATACAACACTCAAACCTAAAAAATACGCCGACAACTTTCTGGCGACTCCGCTGGGGAGTAGTTCCTCTCTCCATTTTAATCAAATAGTTCTGCTTTCAAAAATCGGTAGTGTATCCATATCCCTAATGGATCAAACTACCCTTCTTTCCGTTGGAATACTATGTTCATTTCTACCTTGAACAAGTATAACCAACATTCTCTCGGATTTAGGAGCCTTTGTTTAGACACCCATAAACAGAGAGGTTCGAGATCCTTTTACCTCATTTACGAGGTGGGGTGGACCCCAATAGGTGTTAGTTTAGGAGTGATCCTTCGGGTCGAGAAGTCTTGCTTAAGACTCTCTTTTCCTTTCTAACTCCGATTCGGATTCTTTACCTTCTCTACGCCTTTGAACACTCCGTTCTAAATAAACAAAACCCTTTAATAAGTGATTCCTTTTTATAAATACATGAACATGAATGAGTTCGGACTCTTTTCAATTCCTTTCTTTTCGTCCTAAAGAAAAGAAGCATAACTTGGGACCGACAACCGGAATCTACCTGCGAAATGGAAGCCCGAAGCGATTTTCTCTTTCACCGATGGATTGGACCTCGGCGTGCATAAGGATGAGTTGCCGACAATGGAATCATCCGATTTGGACAAGGATTTGAAAACACGAACGTCGAGGTCACCAACGTCTCCCTCTTCGCACCGATGAACAAGGTATACGAAGTCGAAGAGCCGCTGCTCGAGATTCGACCTCAGGTCGACCCAAGAATTCCCTCCTCTGCAAAGGATCCCGACTAAGAGGATTATCGATGTCCACGGGAGGACTGTTCTTTCTACCCCCAGCTGGTCTAGTTGTTTACGCACCTGCCCGACTTTCGCCAAATCGAAGGGGAAAGAAATCCAAGATTATGATGGACTCGTTACCGTGGAGGGTACGGATCTTCTGTAAGACCTTCGTTTTCGAGATCGGGTCCGGTTCAAGAATTCGCGTCACTAACAAAGACCCGGAGAAGAAACGAAATAGAAGGATCGCTAAAGAAGCCGAGGCTGCTGAAATTGCTTTCCTAGAAGAAATTCCGAAGCTGCCAGAATATACACCGCTGCCTGAATACATACCACTCTTGGGAGGAAGCAGATTTCATCCCCTCTCCGCCGCAGAAGATGAAGAAAACATTCGCAAGATTGCTGCCAAATTACCACAGCCCGCATATTACAACGATAGCCGTAAGAAAAGAACTAGAACTACGCCGTTTGCTCGACTGCAAACTTTGGTAGAAAAGTTAGCGAAGAAGGAAAACTGCCCCGTATCGAAATTCTACGGAGGATAGGGCGGGTGCCGGTCAAATCCCGTCTTGGGCCCCGAGTAGAACCCGCCATCATGACGGAAAAGCCAAGTAAAAGGATGAAGGCTAGTCCGCCCGTTGTCGTCTCGGGATTACAGATTAGGGAGGATACCACCTTCCGGCATTTGGCAGAGCGGACCATCCGGTCCTAGACCTTCTGCCGCGGAAGGATGGTATGGCGTCCCCTTCTTGGGCGATTGAGATTGAAACGACGGCCGAGAAAGAAAGTCTTGCCGGGGAGACTTGAATGCGAAGAAAGTGCTACCGCGATGAAGGGGACTCGTGAGAAAGGGACCGGCGGCTATCGCACGACAACAACGAAGACACACGAAAGCCCCGCTAGAAGATGCCATGGAAAAGTTGAGAACCGATATCCGAGCGCTTGGCAAAGGAAAGAGAAGAAAAGTTCGGAGACGAGATTGATTCATCGGAATTTATGGACGACGAATACGCGAGAAATCAACATGGTTGAGACACGAGCTTCATCGGCTTCGCAAGGTGCTCCTGCGGCCGCGAGAGAGAGGAGCCAGGGCGATGAGAAGGCAGCTTCGAGAAAAGATGATACGATCGCTCGAATGGCAAAAAGGATGGAAGAGATGGCCGTAGCTGCGGCCACTCTCCGAGTCGAAGTACAACCACAAAGGGAAACACCCCCGAGAGGTCATTCACATTGTAGACGGAGGAAAGGAGATTACGTCCGTCAATGGGGATGATCGGTGAAAAAGGATACAACACAAAGTATGATTCTCGAAAAGGATATCAAGAACTTGGTAGAACGGCGAGTGCGAGAAGCCTTAGCACAATCGAAGAGCGGGACATCCATTCGGACGGGTAGACCTTACCCGAAGAATTCGACGCCGTCCGATACCGAAAGGCTTCGTACCACCTGCTGTTCAAGACCTTCGACGGAACCGGGAACCCTCGACGGCATGTGGCACACTTTCGTGCCGGTTGTTGCAATGCGGCGGGAGCGATGCATTACTCTTCCGACGGTTCGTCGGCGGTCATCGAGAATCGCCTTCGGCTGGTATGCGGAATTACCAAATGGTTCGGTTAAGACATTCTCGAGCTAGAGAACCTCTTCATCGAGCGATTCGCCGGAGCTCGGCACCACATCACTATAGGTGATTTAGTGGTAGAGAAGCGAAAGCCGAATGAAACTTTGGTGGATTACATACTCCGATGGAGGAACTTAAGTATGAAGTGTGAACCACAGCTGCAAGAACGGCATGCGATCGGCATTTTGCTAAAAAGCATCCATGGCCCGATAGCACTTCTCCTCGAGGGATTCACTATTAAGACTTTCGAGAAGTTGTTAAGCAAGGCCGGAAGCTTGCAAGAGGAGGCAAAGCAATTAAGTTTCACCGACAAGACGGACAAACAAAAGCACTGTAAAGACTTTTGAAAAGAAATCCGGGATCGTTGCGGCGAGTTGACAAAGGCAAGCAACCGTCTGCAAATACCACGAACGGCCGCAACAACCACAACGGAATTACCAGCAACCCCGGCCCAGCTATCGGTCATCTCCGCGATATGAACAACCGCCTCGTCCGCAACGTACATTAAGAGAGCTTTTGAGCGAGAGAATATCCGTTCAAGAATGAAGCGAGTGCCAAAAATGTTCCGTAGCTCGATGAAGACTCCGGATTTCCAGTATGCCGAGCCTAAAAGACCGGAAGAGGTCAACAAGAAGGGTGATCCCGACTTTTGCCCTTACCACCGGATGCTTGGACACAAAATAGAAGATTGCATTACCTTCAAAAGTTGGCTCAATGACAACTCGCGGAAAGGGAATATAACGATCCCGAAGGAGTACATGAAGGAACCCCGAAAGGAGGTTCCGTCGATGTTATCTCGACTCGATCCCATCATTCCGATAGATCCCTATACGACTGACGATGGATGGACTACCGCTTGGACGAGGTCTTCGAAAAGATTTTAGACGAGCATCCGGACCGCTTCGGTGCGAGCTTCAATTCGGAGTTTGAAACCCGTTAGGCCGGTACTATCACTTGCGATAGAAGAACCACCTCGACGGGAGACGATTGAAGAAAAGAAGAAAATTGACGAAGAAGAGAAGGCGAGGCACCTAAGGCTAGACTAGGGGCTGCTTATCCTAGGATAGTTGTTTCCGATTCGGGGAGAAATCCCTCGAACCCTTGACTCTGTATGATTATCTCGCTCACTTCGGTGGGATCATATAATGATAAGGGTGATGGCGTTGGCTACGTTTTGATTTGTTTCTAACGATTACGTAACTAACGATAATCCGGATATCGATTTCGATACCAACGACAATTCTCAAATCATACACGATCTCGACGAGCAAAATAACGAAGAAGACATCCATCGAGGAGGCTACGAGAGTTCAACAAGCAACGAATCTATCTGTGAGTTTCGAGGAGCTCCAGTCACGATAGAGTTAGAGCCTTCGGACTGCGAAGCTAATCCGGAAGAGCCTGTCATTCCGATTCAAGAAAAGACACCGGCGAAGCTCAACAATAGATTCGGAGGAAATTACGAAGTCAACTTAAGGAGTGGAAAAGTTCTACCTCCGAGAATGGGTCCAAAAGACAAAGGGAAGCGGTGGTTGTTCGGGAAGAACCAACCCAGGCGAGAAGAAATACCCATTCGAGAAGAAGCGAGAGACACATGAAAACAAAGTGGACTACAACGTGCTAGCCCATCTTAGGAAACTACCGACCAAGCCGAGCATCTACGACGCTCTCATCTTATCAAAGGAGATGAGAGAAGCTCGATCGAGGCCTTACTTGATCCGAGAAATTTGCTTAGCTCGAATGGCCGGAGAGTCCTTAGATGAGGTTTGCTCGTTAAAGGAACGACGAGGTGTTACCTTCACGAGACGACGACCTACTACTTGGAACGACGAGATCACAACCGACCGTTGTACATTTCGAGTTACAATCGGAAGATTTACACTCTCCGAGTATTGGTGGATCCGGGAGCATCGATCAATATAATGAATCTTCGAACGCTAGCATACTTGGAAATTGATGCTCGCGAGCTCGAAGCGGACAAAATGTTATTAAGAGGATTCAATCGGAAAGGAGAAAGAGCCCTCGGCTCAATAACGCTGCGATGAAGACCGGTGACTTAGCAAAGACAACCGCGAAATTTCACATAATTGATTCGAAACGTCATTCAACGCTCTACTTGGGCCGACCATGGATACATGAAAACGAGGATGGTACCATCATCTCTACATCGAGTGCATCAAATACTACGATGGAGGGGAACGAGTGCATCAAAGGTGACTTACAACCATTCTCCGTACATGAAATTGGAATCCACGAGGATGCGGCTTATTATGCACCACCGAAGAAAACGATCTTCTCCGGAGATACTATAACAAATGAAGCAAAGAAAGTTCGGGACAACGAAGAACCCGAAGTTCTAGTCCAACGAGTCACTCACCACTCCCTTACGGCGAGATGGTGAAGGTTTCTCCACAACTCGCATCCGAGGTCGAGGCCGGGGACGAGGTCGTGGTAGAGACATTAGGACGATTGGACGGAGGAAACCAACCATTAATGTCGATTGGGAAGATAGTTACGAAGAAGAAAAAGAAATCAAACAAGAAGCGACGACAATAAGTCGAAAGAAGCCGCAATTCAAAATCCCTATCGAAGATGAAAGAGACGAAGAATATAAATCGATGTACGAGAAGATTAACCACTATGTACATACTTATGACCACGACCCCGATCCATTCTAATAAGATCGAGGGTATGGAGGTCAAAGAGGTACGTAGCGGTGGTGCAAAACCAATCAAATTCTACCGTGGTGCTTCTTCCTCCAAAATTGAAAATAATGTACAATTTGAAGATGCTACTTCATCAGAATTAATGGAATTGCCTTTTGAGTGGTACTCTCCCTGTGTTCAAAATTTAATTCAGCGTGGTTTCTTACCTCGACAGTGGACAAAAGTCGATCACAACGTTTTGAAAATTTATGGAATAACTCCGGTCGTCCACCCAACTCAAAGCATGGTCTCGGATTCGGCACGGTAGAGATCGGTTGATGATGCTTGAATTTTGCTTGGTTATCACCTGCGAATCTAATGAAAAGCTGCATGGAAACTATGGACGAACTCGAAGATTTGCAAATTGGAGACGCTCCACCAGAATTCGAAGAAGAAATCAAATCTACGATAGATGAGTTAATAGAAGTTAACTTAGGTACTAGCGAAGAGCCTAGACCTACCTTTGTTAGCTCTTTACTCAATAAAGAAGACTCCGAAAGAAATAATCAAGTTATTAATGGAATTCGAAAGATCGTTTTGCTTGGAGCTACGATGAGATGCCGGGTTTAGCTCCGGAGGTCGCGGTCCATAAACTAGGAGTGGACCCTACTTACGTTCCAGGTCGGACAAGGTCCCGGAAGAATGCGTCTAGAAATCGAACAACAAGTCATAGCTGAAGTTAAAAAGTTAATAGACGCTAAATTTGTCCGTGAAGAACAATACCCGACTTGGTTAGCCAACGTGGTACCGGTCGGGAAGAAGAATGGTCGGATCGGAATTTGTGTGGACTTCGGAGATTTAAACAAGGCATGTCCAAAAGATGAATTTCCTCTACCGATCCCGGAATTAATGATCGACATCGCTTCAACACACGAAATATTCTCATTCATGGATGGATCTTCGGGATACAACCAAATAAAAATGGCTCCAGAAGATGAAAAGCTTACGGCATTCGAACGCCGATCGGAGTATTTTGCTACACGGTGATGCCATTCGGATTGAAGAACGCGAGGAGCAACCTACCAAAGAGCAATGACAAGAATTTTTGATGATCTCATCCACAATCAAGTCGAATGCTACGTGGACGATGTGGTCATCAAAAGCAAAGTAAAGGACAACCATTTGTATGATTTGAGAATTGTTTTCGAACGATTAAGACAATTTAACCTTAAGATGAATCCCTTAAAATGCGCCTTCGGCGTCACCTCCGGGAAATTCTTAGGATTCGTTGTCCGACATCGTGGAATTGAAATCGATCCGGAAAAGATAAAAGCTATCTTAGAAATGCCGCCTCCCAAAACCTTAAAACAACTACGATCTTTTCAAGGGAAGTTGGCATATCTTCGACGCTTTATCTCGAACCTGTCGAGTAGGTGTCGGCCTTTCTCGGCGCTAGTTAAAAAGGACGCCAAATTTATTTGGGAAGAGAAATGCCGAGAGGGCCTTCGAGGACATTAAACAATATTTAATGACACCTCCTGTCTTAGCGACCCCGATCTCGGAGTAGACCGCTAATACTTTATACCGCGGCTTTAGACGACTCTCTCGGAGCCCTGTTAGCCGGATGTCAATGATGAGGGTAAAGAAAATGCTCTTTATTACTTAAGTCGTCGTTTCATCGCCGACGGAAATAAGGTATCCCGCAATTGAAAAGCATTGTTTGGCCACGATCTTCGCCGCTCAAAAGCTCGGGCACTACATGCTTTCTCATAAGGTCAACCTAATCTCGAAGTTTAATCCGTTGCAATACTTGATGACTCGTCCAACGCTTTCGGCGGACTTGCCGGATGGTCGATGATATTATTGCAATTCGATATAACTTTCGTGCCTCTTCGTGCCGTAAAGGGACAAGTCTTAGCGAGACTTCCTCGCGGCACACCCTTTGCGGCAGAATCTCCTCTCGATGACGATCCGCAGGATGAACAAATAATGAACCTAGAAGACCTTGATGATCGACGTTGGGAATTATATTTCGACGGAGCATCTTCGGCGCACAAAGACGAAGAATCGCAAGTGATAGTGCCGGTAAGGCGGGAATCGGGCTAATCTTTATAACACGGAGCGGGGGATGTTAAGATACTCCTACCACTTGACGGAACCATGTACAAACAACGAAGCGGAATACGAAGCCCTCATAACGGGACTCGGAATTAACCATTCGAATGGGGATAACGGACATCAACATCTACGGGGATTCACGGTTAATCATTCGACGGATCGCCGGACAATACAGAATTTTAAAACCAAGACTCGAGCAATACTTCCGGTATGCCATACGAGTTGTTGGAACAGATTCCGAATGTGACAATCTACAAAATTCCCGAAAGAAAACGCTCTAGCGGATGCGCTAGCTCGTCTCGCAAAGGAATTTGCCTGTTTGCAAGATGAATCAGTGGAAGTGTCAGTTCACGGACGTCAGGTCCTATCACAGCTCGACATAGACACGATACACAAGTCAGAAAAGGAAGAAGAATCGATTGCGGCGGTGACGGAAAACACGGAAGATTGGCGACGACCATTAATAGATTACTTGCAAACGGGGAAACTACCGGACGATAGGTCGTTAGCCCATCGGATCGAAAAGAACTCGTCCTACGCATTAGTAAACAACACATTATACGGAAGGTCTTTTGATCGAAATGTGGTTAAGGTGCCTAAGCGGGTCCGAGGCCCGTGAAATTGTTAAAGAAGTGCATTCGGGACTCCGTGGCGCTCACCGGTCGGGTCCAAAGATGAAAATGAAAATTAAAAGACTAGGGTACTACGGCCCTCGATGATGACCGACTGCATGAAAATCGCCGAAGGCTGTCACCGGTGCCGAGTGCACGGAGTGGTTCTACACCGACCTCCAAATGTGCTACATCCGACAATTGCATCGTGGCCATTTGAATGTTGGGGCACGGATATAGTGGGTCCGATAGAACCGCCGTCGTCGAAAGGACATCGCTTCATTCTTGCGGCTACGGATTACTTTTCCGAGTGGGCGGAAGCGAGTTCCACTCAGAGAAGTGAAAGCACACCACGTGCTACAATTTTTCAAGAACCAAGTTGTCTACCGTTTCGGGGTGCCGCGCGGGATCATCTCGGATAATGGGTCGGCATTCGAAGCACACAAATCAACAATTTTGTCGGGAGACACGGAATCGGCTGGCGATATTCGACAATTTACTACCCAAGAGCAAACGGCCTTGCTGAGGCTTTTAATAAAACTCTCGTTCAAATTTTAAAGAAGACTTTAGACGACAATAAGAGAAATTGGCACGAGAAATTGTTAGAAGCCTTATGGGCCTACCGGACAACCTTCAGAACTCCTACGCAAGCTACACCTTACGCTGCGGTGTATGGGTCCGAGCGGTGTTACCTTTAGAGGTTCGGCTCCTTCACTCGGAATTGCGAGTTGCAAATAAAATCACAACAGAAGAGAACGCCAAATTACGACTCGAAGAATTAGAAAGCACTGGAAGGGAAAAGACTTGCGGCGCAACGAAATTTAGAACTATACCAAGCTAAGATGGTTCGGGCTCATGATAAAGTCGAGTCGCCCGAGAACCTTCGAAGTTGGTGATCTAGTTCTCGTTCTCAAAAGACCTATTCTTGCACACCGCAAGATAGGAGGAAAATTTGAACCCACTTGGGAAGGACCATTTGTAGTTGAGGCAGTCTACTCAGGAGGCTCCTACCAGCTAGTGAATTGCCAGGGAGAACGACATATGCTTCGATCGATGGACGATACTTGAAAAAGTATTACGCTACTGATGTTTCGAAGGAATGAACTTTCCATCCCTAGAAACACGGGTGAAGTGATTACTTATGAATGGGTCCGAACCCAAAAATAACAAAAATGTGCTAAAATAAATAAAATCTCGACAATAAAATTTTCCTTGTTTTCTTTTCCAAATCAAAATCTCTTACACGATCTTATCCCACTTCATTCTCGTTAAGTTTGAAAATATAAGAATAATAATAAAACAAGATGTCTTTAATAAACATTTTCTTGATGTTCTTGTTCTTAGTACGGCCCACGATCCTTTTCCTTGTCTTTTCGCGGGGAAATGTCGAGCGGGCGGTTGGTCTTGAACTTTAAGAATGGCGTAAGCCTTGCACTTGATGAAAAGAGGGTGAAAGATGGAGCGATAATCGAGATTGACTCAGATTTCGCACCGGCGAGCCTACGATACGAGGAAAGTGAGCGGGTCCCGGTTGATCGAGAAGAACTGCCCGGACATACGGTGATGAAAGTGGGTGGCCCGAGCCACCAATCCGGCAACAAGAAAAGAAAGACAAATATTGAAGAAGATAAGAAAATGAAGTACGTAGTCGCTACGGCGGAGGGCGAGCTTGTCGGCGCCGCGCCCACGAGAGATTCGAAGTTCGGAGAGCTACTCTCACGGCAACGCAACGAAGAAATAAGAATCGCCGTATCCGTAAGATGTTGACAAAACTAGCTGCGGATCGGCACGACGAGGCGATTGCTAATGTCGGTGCATACACTTCGAGGACACCGGTTCACCGAGGACCGGAAGAAAGGAGGCCGGCTCCTAGGATGACGGAAAGAACCGGAGAAATCTCACGAAGACCCGGAAGAAAGAAGGCTACCACGCCACGGGATAGAACCACCGGTGATGCATGACCTTGTTGCGGAAGCGACCCGGGGATGTCCGACGGACATCATCCACGAGGAGCCGAGGTATGCGGGGAGAACGTGAAGGGATCGAACCATATATCCCACAATACGTCACCGAGGCCTCGCCATCTGCAGATCATTCCGGAATACGAGGCTGGAGAGAATGCAAAATGTTGAAAAGAAAACCTTTGAATACTTCGAAAGGATTAGAGGCGAGAAGAATCGATATCTTGGAGGGCCTCGAATTACATACGGACGTATTCTCGGAGTATGAGCGACGACAAATCGTGGATTGCATCAGGGATTTGAAAAGGCTGAGCCGAGCGAGGCCGCTGAGGAAAACACATACTCGAGCCCCGGAGATGGATGCCGGGGAAAGGAAGAATCACGATACAATGTGGATCTTTGTTACAACTTTGCGAGGACGGGAAGGGAAACCCGCCGGGAATACTCCGTCATGGGCGAGTGGACCCGATGCCATTAGTCATCGAGAGAATGGTAAAGAGATTGATAACATGGAGAGTCTTGCCGACGAGTGCATACCCAATAGTTGCATCATCGACATCTACAAACGGGGTGATTGTATACCCCCGCACATTGATCACCATGACTTTGTCGGACCTTTACGCACGATCTCTTTTCGAGCGAGTGTAACATCATGTTCGGATCGACCTCCGGATAGCGAGGCCCGAGTGAGTTCCGAGGGCCGGTGAAGATACCACTACCGGTGGGTTCCGTCATGATGCGAAGGGTAACGGAGCGAGATATCGCCAAGCATTGCATACCAGGAGTACCAGTGAAGAGGATTTCAGTTACGTTCAGAAGGATGGACGACAGAAAGATACCTTACCATTTCCAGCCAGACCCGGAGCTAGAAAGCCTCCGGCCTTACGAGCTGTGAGTTACATGGAAAATATCACACCTCCAATATACATCCATACGGCATCCTTGCCAAGGATGGCTTGGAAGGTGATGTTATTGACCATGTATCTCACTTATTCGGACATGGACTTTTGACGGATGCTTCTTTAGATGGATCGACAAGATCATACACGATCCGTTTTGAGTCTACATGGATTGTATGAAATATATTCCGAGATCGAGATGTATGATGTATCTTCGACATGATTGGAATGAAAGTGACCATGTCACATTTTTGGCCTTCACCTCTTTTGTGCAAATTGATTGGGAAACGCCATTAAAGTTAAAATGAACTTCGAACAAAGAACGAGAAAGAAATAAAACAAAAAAAAAGATAAAAGAAAACTTTCTAAAAAAAAAATCTAAAAAATGACAAACACCGAATTCACATGAACATTAAATAAACAACAAAATAAAATTTGAATCATTAAAGGATAAACAAAATCAACAAGAATGTTAAATCGAATTCTCGATCAAATTTCGAATCCAATCTCGATCAAACTTCAAATTTCATCTTCCAAATTTCAAATCAAATCTTAAATCAAATTTCAATCAGAGTTCGAACTCATCCTTTCAAAATTCAAATTCAATCTTTCCGGATTCCAAATCTACATCGAAATTCAAATTCAATCTTTCCGGATTCCAAATCTCTATCAAAATTCAAATTCGATCTTTCCGGATTCCAAATCTCTATCAAAGTCAAATTCAATCTTTCCAGGTTCGAATCTCTATCGAATCTCGAATTTGATCTTTCCGGATCTCACATCGAACCTTACATCAAATTCAAACCTTTGGGTCGAGGATTTTACATCAAGTACCTTCTGCTTAGGATTCTTTTCCTCTTGCCTGTGAAATACATCAAATTCAAACTTTTGGGTCGAGGATTTTACATCGAAGACTTGCCTTGCTTTAGGATTCTCTTCTATTGCCATTGAAATACATCAAATTCAAACCTTTGGGTCGAGGATTTTACATCCAAGATTGCCATTGCTTTAGGATTCTTTTCTCTTTGCCTCTGAAATACATCGAATTCAAACTCTTGGGTCGAGGATTTTACATCAAGTGCCATTGCTTAGGATTCTCTTCCTATGCCTTTGAAATACATCAAATTCGAACTTTTGGGTCGAGGATTTTACATCCAAGTACCTTTGCTTTAGGATTCTCTTCCTACTGCATCTGAAATACATCAATCCAAACTTTTGGGTCGAGGATTTTACATCCGAGGCCTTGCCTGCTTTAGGATTCTCTTCTCTCGCTAGTGAAATACATCAATTCGAACCTTTGGGTCGAGGATTTTACATCCAAGTGCCTTTGCTTTAGGATTCTCTTCTCTACGCCTTTGAAATACATCAATTCGAACTTTTGGGTCGAGGATTTTACATCCAAGGCTGCACTTGCTTTAGGATTCTCTTCTATTGCATCGAAATACATCGAATTCAAACTTTTGGGTCGAGGATTTTACATCCAGACTGCCTCTGCTTTAGGATTCTCTTCCTCTTGCCTTGAAATACATCAATCAAACTTTTGGGTCGAGGATTTTACATCGAGACTGCCTTCTTCTAGGATTCTTTTCCTGCTGCACTGAAATACATCGAATTCGAACTCTTGAGGTCGAGGATTTTACATCCGAGACTGCCTTTGCTTTAGGATTTCTTTTCTATTGCCTTTGAAATACATCAAATCGAACTCTTGAGGTTACGGATTTTACATCCAATACCGCATTATTCGAGGTCTTTCCTCATTGCAATGACTCGATCCAATCGATTCGATCTTCTTTTGGGATTGAAGATGTTACATCTAAAACTTGAAAATTCGATTTTCATTTCGAATCAAATCCCTTCAAATTAATCTTGACAAACTTCAATCTAAATTAAAACTCGAATTGAAATCTAAACTCACGCATCGTGACTTGAACATGAAACAAAATAAAATCTAAATCGAAATTCTCCCGAATCATGTGATTTGGGATTCACCTCCTTTTCCTTTCCCTAGCGAGAGTTCGAGAATCTCCGGTTCGAGAGATATACTTGACACTCCCCAGGCGGAAACTCTTCTACTTCGTCCTAAGTTTGTCACTTGGACATACTGTGATTGGTTTTGTTGATCTTTTCGGTCAACGCCAATACGCGCGGTGTGCTCAGTCGGCTCACCACACCTATTGGGGGTCCATTTGTTGACCTCATTTTTGATGAGGTCTTCTCTTCTTCTCTTTAGTACTTAGGATCTAGCCTTAGGCTTTTCCTTTGACTATCTTAGAGGACTAGAATTGGGATCCACCACTTAGAAATTCAAACCACTTCTTAACTCCTTGCAAACTCCACAAACTTGACTGTAGACCCCTAATCACCTAGAGGGTTGAAATCAAATGTGGAAGTTTAAAGGATGAGTTCCTATAGGACTCTTTGGCCTTAGGACTGCCTACAGGTGGCACGGTGCAGTGAAGGGTTGACTTACACACACACTACACCTACACACTACACTTTCACACACTTCCTAAAAATACACCCATACCGACTTAGCTTCCGACTCATGTAGGTGATTCGCATGGATGGTCCTTAACCCTAAGCACTGGCTAAGAGGGTTAGGAACAACATAGTGAATGCCTCGAATGAGTCCCTTCATGGCTCATGTGGGCTTGATATGGCTTCATGGCTCAACAAAAATGATTTCATTTCACTTATATTCACCAAATCTTCGATTTTCCAAATTTTCGATTTTTGACCCAGGGACCCTACACCATCAACCCTACCAAATGCCCTTGAAACTACCCAAATTTCTCAAAAATTTCCAAATTACCCAAAATTCTCCGAAATCCATTCCTAAACATTTCCACATCACTCAAACTGATCATCCATATCCAAAAATATCAAAAATCCCAAAATACCCCCAATACCTTCCAAATACCCAAAATACCCCTCTTAGCCAAAAATCCAAAAATTCAGAAAATTCCCAGAAAATTCCAGAAAATCCCAAATATTCCCAATTTCATTTTGTTCAACTACAACATGGGCCAATTTTGTCAATTTACCCCACTTTTATCAAAACCCCCAATTTGACTCATTTTAACCCAAAGTAAACCCGATGTCAAACCAAATCTACCCGATTGACCCCAATTTTGGTCAATTCAATTCTAAACTTCAATTCAACATCCCCAACACCAATCTAGACCCAATCCAAGCCCAATTTGAGTGGCATTGGGATCCAATTTCACTTTTGGCCTTAAAGCCCGATTTGGACCCATGACCCAGAACCTAACCCAAACTCACCCATTTCAACTCCAATTAACCCCAAGTCTTTTCCAAACCTTCCTTAACATCCCCATGAACAAAACACTAACATGATTTGCCCAAAACTTTGATCCAAACCCCACTCAAATTCAACCCAAAGCTAAAAGGCCCATTTTGACCTAAACCGAAACCTAGCCCAAATGAGCCCAAACCCCAAAATCAAAACCCAACCAAAGCCAAAACCTCTTTGAAACACTCCCATAAACATTTCCCAACATTAATTTCACATCAACTTCAACTCTAGCCCAACTTTGGCCCATGGTAGCTCATTTTGGCCCACTTTAGCCTCTTTACCAAAAAAGCCCATATCCAAACCAATTCAAACCCAAATCACTTCAAACTTGTCTCAAATCACTCATGACACATCCTTAAACTAAACTCAACAATTATTTGGCCCAAGCCTTTACCAAAATTTCATCCCAAAATCCATCTTAAAATTTAAAAGCCGATTCCAAACCGAACTTCAAAAGCCCAAGCCCATCCTAAAGCCCACATTACAATCTCATCTCATCCTCACTTAATTAAAATCATTCCTAAGTCCTAAATCAGCAATCAAATCTTTCTAAACAAAGCCATATGACAAACCATCCAAATTTTACACCAAATGTCCAAAATTCTTAAAACCCATTTTTATGAAATTGACTAAACTTTTCCTAAGCTAAGACAAGCCAAATGCGAAGCCATGCATGAGCCACATGAAGCCATGAGGGCTTTGACTTGTCATTAGTCCATTTATGGCAAGAAGAGGGGGCTCTTTCCTAATCCTTCTTAAACCCTTTTTACCTTAAGCATGTCGCACACTAAACCATGTTTAGCCACCTCATCATGGATGGAGACTTCACCACTCCTTCTAAGGCGACCTAAATGATTCCCTCAGCTCAAAATCGAGCTTGGAAGGGTGCACCAAGCCCAAAATGGTGGGTTGACCCAAACCAAGCCAAAGTGAGCCTTCCCCATTCCATTTAAATCAAACTCCTTTACACATGTCGAACCTCGATTGACTGCACAAGCCTCCGACCACGACCCACCGAGCTTGAGGGTGACTGACCACTGGCCGGCCGGCCACCGAGGCCGCCGGAAAACACCATGGCCGAAACCTTGGGAGGAGCCGAACTTTGGAATTCTCCCTTGCTGAGGCTGCCCCATGTCTAGTGGTCACCATGGCTGTTCTTCTCCTCACCGAGCAGGTGATCCCGAGCCCTAACTCCCCACAGGAGGCCCTCCGGCCATGCCTATTTAAACACCACCCCCTCGCGGCCATGAGAAGAGAGTTGCACAAACCTTGCCAAAACTACTGCCAAAATTGTTCCGGACCCCTCCTTATACACGAGCACTTGATCCCAGGTGAGATCCCCCTGCCATTTCCTCTCTGCGAGCTCGATTTCAAAGTTGAAATCCGAGCCCAAAACCAGGACACTTCCTCGCGAGTGAACCAATCCCCAAATTGATTGGTCCTACACCTTCACCGGACCGAGGGAAGGTGTCCACCGGCAAAAGCCCCATCTCCGAGGCCACCCGGTTGCTCCAGGACTCCAAGCTTTGTGATCGAGCTGTGGTCGAAGTTCAACTAGACAATTCACTGAGACCGGAGACTTCATCCGGAGCTTGCCGGGATCCGATCGAAGGTGCGACAACTCTCGGATCGAAGCTTCACTTCTACGAGCAAAGGTATGAGCTAATTCTTCATCCCGAGCTTACGGAGATTCTCCATTTCAAATGCCTTAATTTCGATGCATGTTTACCGTATGGATGTGTTCGTCTCTTGAAGACGAATCCATAGAAGCATAAGAACACGAAAATCCATTGAGAATCGAGTGAGTTCTTAGGGTTAGAGTGTGGACGGTCACGGGATCACACCGGTCATGGACGATGAACGGATGCGCGTCCATTTAATACACGCGCGGACGGACGGCTCGGATGGCGTCGGACCGGGAGACGGTACGAGAACCGCGGGGCCGGGTTGCCGACTCGGATGGCGGCGTCGAATGGGAGCGCGCCACGCGGCATTTCGGAGCTGCCGAGGGTTGACGCGGCGCCGCGTGGATAAGTAGATAAATAGGGTATTTTCTATTTATTTAAATTCCCGAACTTTAAAAATCCATATCTTTGTGTAGAAAAATCACAAAAATAAAATAAAAATACCCTCTTGCTCGAGTGAACGGAGGAGAATAATGTGGAAAAGAAATTAATTAATTTTGTCCAGGTATTTTATTTTTAATTAATTATTTACTCCCTGCATTGTTTTAATTCTCCATGCATGTATACAATTCACCATGGCATGAGACCATAGGGCTTTTGAAGCCTACGAACTTGGGAACATTCACTGAATTTTCCAGAGTCGGAGGCCATCTCTGTGAAAAGTTATTGATTTTTCAAATGCATGTTGCTGATTTAAGTATTTTAATTTCAAAAATTAGCATGTTGTGAAATAAATTCTAGGAAAATTTGGTGATGTTCCTTATGACCGAGAGAACCCTAGGAAAAATAGGATTTGAGTTAATTCACTTAAATTAACCCTAATTGGCTTAAATACCCAAAATAGGTCTCTAATTAATTAGAGTTAACCATAGATCAAATTGACTTGAAATCAATTCTCCACTGACCTTTAGGGTCAGAGGAACCCATCATAAAAATTTGAGGTCAATTGGACTTGGTTAGCCCCACTAATTGGGTTAATTAAGCCACTTAGCCATTTTAAACTTTAAAAATTCATAACTTTCAAAATATCTTTCAAAAATTCACCAAATTGGTTTTGGAGTCTCTCGATATCAGGGGAGTTCAGGAAAATTAAAATTTCAATTTTCTAAAAAAGTTGATTTTTAATATTATTTTAATATTTTTAATAATTAAAAAATAATAAAAATCACAAAAATAATAAAATTCACCAAAATGTCATATTTTGAATTTTAATCACTTAGGAACAAGTCCCATATTTTTCCTAGGTCTATTTAGTGAGATATTAATTTTAAAGCTCTAGGGTAATTTTAAAATTAAAAAATATATTTTCTAGCATTTTCACCAAAATAATTATAATAAATCAAAGAAAAATCAGAAAATTGCAAAGTTTGGTTCTCTGGAATCCTTGATATCAGAGAGAATTTTAAAAATTATAAAATTTATTTTTCAACATTTATGTTATTTTTAAATTAATTAATACTCCAGAACTTAAAATAATTCTAATAAATAAAATATAATTCAAAAAATTACCAAATTTGGTCCAAGTGGTCCTCTGGTCATTAGGAATGTCCCCTAATTTTCTTAAGGACAGAAACTTTCCCTTGGTCATATTATTGAATTTTCCTTGAAAATCTCTATTTTCTACTAAAAATAATTATATAAATAAATTAAATGCAGAAAAATCATATTTTCTCCTCTCATGTCTTTGTTGACATATGAGTGAAGTCACATAAAAATTTCAAGTTCATTTGAGTTCAATTTAGTGAGTTATGAAATTATTAGGCTTAAAGGGCAAAATGGTAATTAAAATTTTAACCCTTAATTAAAACTTTAGGTTTAATAAAAATTAACAAGTAAAATATTTTGATCCTAATCTGATTTGGATGATTGAAATTTAAATAATTGAAGGGTAGAAACCCATTAAATAATTTAAAATGATTAAACTTTAAGTAAATAATTAATTGAATTTGGAAGAATAATAAATTTGGAATTATTAAAATAGGGATATTATTAGGAAGAGATTTATTCTTTAATTTAAAAATCCCTAAATTAATCATCTCATTAATACTCAACTCTTAATTAAAGTGATAACTCAAATTTAAAATATTAAAAGACTTAATCATTAAACTAAAATTAAATCATTAAACTCTTTCAAAAATTTCAATTAAAATTAAATTAAATTAAATTAAAATTAAATTAAAATTAAATAAACAAATTAAATTAAATTAAATGAATTAAATACATTAAATTAAATAAATAAAATAAAATTAAATTAAATTAAATTAAATTAAATTAAATTAAATCAAATTAAATTAAATAAATTAAATTAAAATTAAATTAAATTAAATTAAAATTAAATTAAATTAAATTAAGAAATTAAATCAAATAAATTAAATTGAATTAAATTAAATCAAATCAAATTAAATTAAATAAATTAAATTAAATTAAATTAAATTAAATTAAATTAAGTTAAATTAAATAACCTCACTTAAGACATGAAGAAATAAATCTAAAATAACTTGAACACTATTCCAAACTTAAATCATTAATTTGAACTTAAATTTGAATCACAAATCATTAAATATCATTTTGCCCTTAGGAGCCTTAGTTATCATAACTCCTAAATAGAACATTAAAATGAAATGTTACTTCACTTATAGGACATTCAAATGTCCTAGTTCACGATGACGAGTTAACAAAACTTGAAAACCTCGGACGATTGATTCATTTACACAATTAAATTCATTTGGACTTAAAACAATCCTAGAAATATTGAAAAGATGTTTAAGATTCTTCTTAAGCACTTCCTCGATATGATAGGATATTTACTAAGAACAATTGAACTTAATTGTTCTTTGATGAAGAAAATCGTCTTCGAACTAAAAACACGAAGAACCTAGACGTCGTAGGAAACGACTAGGCTATAGGATTAGGAATTTGGTAGAAAACCATAAACCTTTCCCTTAGCTTTACCTAGGAACTTGCTTAAATATTCTAACTGTATTTTAAGTGCGGCTTGGAATGACGGGAAGATCCTCAGGTACGCTTTTATTTTATTGCAATTTATTTTATTGCAATTTATTTAATCGCATCGCACTTTATTTTTCTTGCATGATAAACAACGAGTTGCATGAAAACCGACACCTTTAGGACGAAACCAAAGCTGAAACCCATAACTAAATTAAAAGACACTACAAGATAAAATTCACCTCCACAACATTTCAAAATATAAGACAACTCAAAATTTAATCACAAACATAACACAAAACTACAATTACAACTAAATTAAAACGTCTCGTTGGATGATCGGGAATACCTCGGATGATGTAACCTACGTGTTGCTTAACGGGATTTCCCACGGTCTAAATGAAAGTGTGGAACTCATTTAGTTGAGTTTAGCAAATTCATACGGACTAAGTGAATCCGATGAAAATAATGATGCGGAAGGATGGAACAGTGGGATCTTAATCGGTGTCGTTATAATCGACTTTAAGATTTGTTTTAATTAAAACACAAAAAACACTTGGAAATTAAGACTTCTCTAAACCAGAACACTTCTCTCATCTCTTGATTTATGATTTCTAAAACTAAACCTCTGCAACGACAAGGAGCTCGGAGCATGGTGGGCGACACGACCATCGTCGTCGACGAAACTTGAACCTACATCGACAAAACTTTCTTAGAATTAAATAACAAAGCCATAGGACTTCGAGGTAGTTTGCACAGTGCAACATGAATCCTCAACTCTTCGTTAGGCATTTGCATTGCAAATTAAGCCCTAACAGGTCTTAGGATTCCGAGGTAGTCGTCCGATACGACATAAACCCTCATATCTTCTAGGCGATTTGTATGATTCTATTATATAAATATAAGCCCTAATTAATTAAAATTGGCGAGATTAAAACATTAAATGAACATTAGGACTTTCCTAAATTCAAGCCGAAACAATAGGATAGTCGGGAAATTATCGAAGTTCGTTTCGAATCCATAATTTCTCCTACTTTTCCTCCTTTGAATTCCCAAAATAAAAATGTTCTAAATTTGATCCATTCCTATTGAAATTTCCAAAATTCAATCCTTTGAAAACTTAAACTTTGAAATTCTTGAGAGCGAGAATTATTGATTATTATCGAGAGTTTTCTTAGGTGATTCCGTCACTTAAGATGTAATTAACTATAGGGGCTTGCCCTTATAGGGAACTTTAAGAACCCGGGTAATATAAACCACTGTTTAATAGTTTCATATTAAGCGAGGGAATTTGTCGGCTTATAAAATTGGTTCGCGAGACCAAACGGATGTCACAAACCTTTCTAGTTTATTTAATCGAGCCCCATTATCGAGCGAGTGTGTCTATTCTTCGGGATAGATACACGGTTTGTGGTGCGGTGCTCGTTTATATAAACTATTTGGGATGTGAGATTGGTTCGATTTCATATCTTAAAATTTTCAAATTTAAAATTATTTTCAAAATCAAATACTACTTTTCAAATTATTTATTTAAATTAAATTAAAAATTCGCCGACAATTTCTGTAGGCGACCCCTTTTCAAAATACAACACTCAAACCTAAAAAATACGCCGACAGGGTCGTCTCATTCAGGGTGGTTAGAAACAGACACAATTGATGACTTCATTGATTCGCAACATTTCGATCACTGATTCAAACAAAGCCATGTGATTGATCATATTACTCTTTCCCTTATAAGAGTCCATATGTGGAGGCAGGAATTTTGCTGGTGGTGTGGCTTTCTGAATATGCCAAAAGAACATATTTTCTGGTGCCGGATGTGACTCATCTTGTGTTGACCGGTTCCTCACCGCTAATGCGAACCCAATGTCCGCATGCTTGGAATTTTCTTGCTTGTTGACTGTTGAAATCAATCTTCGACCACTTGAAACTTATGGTTCCTCTCGGGGTTGCTCCCCGCGAGGTTAAGTTCCACGAGATTCTTCTACCGGGGGAGTAGTTGATCTCACATTTGCATGATTGCCTCTTGAAGGGCATTAAACAAACCAAACATCTGATTTTGTAACTTCTGCATTTGTTGCTAAATTTATTGTTGTATGAACTTCTGAGTGAATTCCATTGTCACCGTGTCTCTCCGACTAGTCTCGCCTTTCTTTAGTGCTCTATTTCTCATTTGTGACATGTCCACGCTCACCGCACCACCTTATTGAATGTTAAATCCTAAAAATCGTAGTAGGCAAAGGAAGAAGATAGAAGAGAGATGACACAGGACCACATAAACTTCCAAAAATTGAGTGTATAACCTTTATTCATAAAATAACCCCTATTTATAATCATAGGTAGCTTGACCATACAATTACAATATTACCCCATTTATCTCAACGGTTAATGGGTATTCCTTGTCAATTTTGTAACCTTTTTTTAATTTAACTGTATCTTTAATACTAATAGCTGAATGGTGTATCTTTAATACTAATAGCTGAATGGACGCCACTTTTATGAATGGTCACGTCCAATGGGCATAATATATGACTAAAACTATTTTACTTCTAACTGCTGGTTGCCTTGTTCCTAATGGATTCTAGCGGTCGTTTGATTCAACTGATCGTCCATGTCCAATGGCATTACCAGTCGTTTGGGCAAGTGGGAAAGGTTGACCGATTGCTTAAACCTTTGGCATGGAATTTTAATCGGAAACAATAGTCCCCTTGAACCATTTGATCTCTTCGGGATTCGTGCTAACTCTTTTATATATATATATATATACTCATAATAGTCTCCACAAAATTTATATTCCTTACTGCAGTTTTGTAGCTATTTTTATAAATAGTTGTAAAAGACATAAAAATTGAACCTTTGTGGCTTTGAATTTAATATATTTTTGATATTGTCCAAGTGAAATAGTTATCGAACAAAGCAACCCTAACTCTTCCCGTTTGGGTCGGCTTATAAGTGTGGCGGAACGCCACCGTACCGTTTTGTTTGTGCGTTTCAACTGACTTATTCAATAAGCCAGTTTTAAATTCTTTAAAGAAGCCGATCGCGGTAAGGGACCTGCGGCTCGACTTATCAGCAGCTTATGAGAATAAGCTGGATAAACAGCTTCTCTTTGAATAAGTTGGATAAGCATAAGCCGCCCCAAACGGACCCAGGTTATTTCTCAAACAACATTGCCGCTTTAAGAGAGAAGCCCATTTTATTGGCACAATTCTCTAGATTTTTCACCTTAAGTTGATCAATTATGGAGATGTGAAACTTTGGTAAAGCTATACAAACATTTTTATTTTTATTTTTAAATTATTATTTTATTTTATTTTTAAAAATATTTATTTAGTGGTTATATATATATTTTTTATTTTTTATTTTAAAATATAAACTAATTTTTTAAATCACTCAAAATTAGGGCTGTCAAAACGGCTCGTTGTTCGTGAGCAGCTCGTGTTCAGCTCGTTAAGAAGCTCTTGTTCAGCTCGTTCGCTAAGTTAACGGGCCAAACACAAACAAAGATTTGTTCGTTCATGTTTGGCTCGTTTTGGCTCGCGATTATAGATTGATGAGTAGTATTTTAAAAAAAATTAATTGACTTCAAGGCTACAAAGATTTATAATCAACTAAAAGTATTAATTAAGAAAATAAAATAAAATTTATTAAATTAGATTCAAATGAAGTTTTAATATAAACAATAATTTTTAAATATTGCCCCAATCCTTAACATTTTATTGGTACGTGATTAGGGTTGTCAAAATAACTCTTTGTTCGTGAACGGCTTGTGTTCGGCTCATGTGTGACTCGCTAAGCAAACGAGCCGAACACGAACATACTTTTTGAGCTCGAAATATAAACGAACCGAACAAGAGTTGAGCTTGGTTCACTCGTGTTCGGCTCATTTACACCCCTACTCAAAATACTTCGAAGCTATTGAGCATTTTTTATAAATAACTAATCATGTTATAATATATCAAATAGATTTTATCTTAATTAAAAGTATAAATAAACTAAAAAGTAATCCCAAATGGCTCTTTAATTTTTAAATTTTTATTGTCAAATTTATTTTGGTCGCTAACATTTATAATACATATAAATATGAACCATACATGTTATTATAAAATTTAAAGCTTTATCATCTAAAGGGGCACAACATTAGTGGCATGCCTATTTTTTACCACAATAAGCATAGTTCTTATCTGTTTAGGGCGAACAAAACACAAGAACCTCGTTAAACGTCGTTAAATGCATTGAATTCTTTGTTGTATTCACTCTGATACATTTCAATACTCGAACATATGGGCGATGGTAGGATGCACGAAACACAGGATAGTGACAAAGGTGATGATAACAACAAGCAACAAGTAAGAATGACAACACATTGAACGAGTAGAGAATGTGGACCAGGGCTAACAAAAATCACAAAAGTCGAGCTTGAGCAAGCCTGACCTCAGCTCGTTAAAAAATACCACTATTCGTGCTCTGCTCGTTTATATATCGAGTGTAAAAAATTTATTTGTGTTCGACTCGTTTGCTTAGCGAGCCGAATAAGAGCTGAACAGTGAGTCGTTTTAACAACTCTAGTCACGTAGCGGTAAGATGTTAAGGGTATGGACAAAATTTAAATCTCATTACTTATATTAAAATATTGATTTAAATATAATTTAATATATTTTTATATTTTTAATTGATAATTTTAATTGATTATAAATCTTTAAAGCCTTATAGACACACACACATAATTTAATTATGTCGAGCCAAAACGAGCTGAACACGGACAAACTTGTTTGTTCTTTGTTCGTGTACGACTAGTTTATATATTGAGCTCAAAAAAGTTTTTTGTGTTCGGCTCGTTCGTTTAGCAAATGAATCAAACATGAGCTACTTAACGAGCCGAACACGAGTTATTCGTGAACAATGAGCAGTTTTGACAGCTCTATACGTGAAGTACAATATTTATATAGCACGTGATCCGACAATTTTCCATTACTGAAAAATATGTGATTTGGGATATTTTAAATCCCACTAATTCTTTTTTTTTTTTGGCGTGATGCTAAATGCCAAAATAAATTTACAATGCCGAAAAAATTGAATGAATGCAACACCTCTACTTATATAACAGATGTCATCTGAATTAAGATTTAAGGGCCGAAGAGGACATCAAGATGAGACATCTAATTCCCTACTCTAGTTGTCTCGTCTAACTGACAAGTTCGCAAATACAAGTAACTATGTAGTTGCTCTAGTTTAAAAGTTACGAATCTGTGTACGGCGAGCTATCTCTACCAAGCTTCACACTCATAAGTCAACCTTGATCAACCTATGAGCGTGAAGCTTGGTAGAGATAGCCCGCCCATTCACTGAGGGGACCAGACCAACTTCATTGTTCAAGAGACTAGGTCAGGTAAGGAGTATAGCTCACACTATAGCCAAATTACTTAGCACAATATATCCTCAAAGCTCAAGCAGGCCGACAATGATGTGATCCAAAATGTGCTATGAGAAATAGATGTTGAGATACAAAGCTGCCAAATATAGTATTTATTATAACATTAAAGTTAGATAAACAAGAAGAAATAAATAGAGATCTTTAGGGATATTTATGTGATGAGTAGCAAGTTTGTATTATACTATAAAAAACTTTATAAATACAGAAAAATCAACGTAACAATAGAATTGATACTCAATGGTTGTAATACAAATCAATTTCTCCTTCTAAAGAAAATAAAGATTTTCCCCTCTGTCTCTTTTTCCTTGATCCAACTTCTTTCGTAGAAGTGTGAATTCATTGATAAATTGGGATCGACGTCCTGAAAAGTGTGTTGAGTGTAGAGATAGGAAAATTTTGTAGCTATCTTCTTTCTTTGAAAGGAATCAAAGCTAATCCGGAGAAAATAAAAATATTTATAGACATGTCATCGCCTCACAATAACAAGGAACTATGAAGTTGACTGGTTGGATTGCATGTTTAAGTCATTTTATTTCCAAATATGGCTATAAATGTGCAACTTTTTTCAAGGACTTAAGAATAGGAAAGTGCTTCGTGTGGATGGATAAATGCCAACAAGCTTTCCTCCAACTTAAAAATTTATTATCATCCCCAACATTATTGCACAATTCAATGTCCAACCAAAACTTAATTTTGTACCCTGGGTCAGAGCAGAAGCAATCAATTTTCTAATGGTTCGAGAGGAGCACAATATGTACTATGTCCATAAGTCGTAACTAATTTATCCAATTATGAAAAAATTGCTCATGTATTGATTATTTTAGCTCGAAAGTTTTCTCCATATTTTAGATGAATGCAATATAACTCTTAACAAACCATCAATTGAATTTAAACTCACTAAAGCCGAACACTTTGCTAGCCAATTAAAATGGTCAGTTAAACTCAACAAATTCAGTCTCACCTACATGCCATAAACATCAATCAAAGTATAGGCTATGGTAGAATTTCTAGTCGACTTCTCCAGGTATGATAACTAAGAAGTAGAAACCACCCTAAAAGATCATAGTTGATGATGTATGTTAATGAAGCATCCAGTCTTTGAGGGTTGGATCATTTAGTCTTTGAGGGTTGGACTCGAAGTTCTACTCAAAAGCCCAATCAAATTATCCTTTTATTATTCTATAAAAATCAACTTTTACATTACTAATAATCAAGTTGATTATAAAGCTCTAATTTTGTGATTGAGATTTGCCTAAGGAATATGAATAAAGGATCTTCTCATATGTTCTAACTCGTAGTTGATAGTGAACTAAATAACCAACCAATATGAGGCCAAAGAAGAGAAAATGGTGATGTACCTCTTGAAAGTCAAGTCAGAGAAAAAATAAAGTTCAAATTCTTCAAAATCAAACATATCTTGATAAATGAGAACAACTCAATGATCTTTTATCTAAATGGAACTTTCCAAATGGAGGACTCCCTAGGAAATTAATTGCCCAACAATAAAAAAAGTATAAGTAATGGATATAAAAGCGCAAAAGTGATCGAGCTAGATTGTCCCTTATATGAAGTTTCTAAGCATAAGAATAATGTCCACTTGTAGATAAGATCTTAGAAGATTCAAAATCAAATCAACCCAATATTTATTTTTAGACGTCGAATTATTTTTAAGATTCACTGTGTAATTATACCTTTGATGCATTATAAAAAATGTAATAGTTGTCATTTCAAAAGAAATGGACTCTTGTGAGTGTGAGATTCTTTCAAAAGAAAAGAACTTCGATTAACTATAATCTGAGGAAAATATATTTTTTACCACAACTTCAAAAAGAATCTAAAGAAATCTCCAAAAGTATGCGAGCAGTGTCAGGTTTTCATCCTAATGCTTTTGAAACATTCACAAAAGATGTAACTAATGACGAGTCCTTGGTCATTTGCTATGTGGAGACGAGATTTCCTTGGTCTTTTTTCCTTTATATGAAATCTATTTTGGTAACTATTGATTACTTTCAAAAGTGGATAATATCAGAAGCTCAACAAATGTCAAGATAGAAGTAGTTCACAACTTTATTTGGGCCAACTTCATTTATAGGCATGATTTAACTATATATATATATATATATATATATATACATATATATATACATATATATATAATTACTAAAAATGTTCACAGAGTTCACTAACAATAAAGTTGAAGTTTTTTTGTCAAAATTAAGAAAGTTGTCCCCATAACTTACTTATCTTTTGTCCCTTGGCTCATCGATTGATTAGGTTGGTTAGAGCTATCTTTTTGGCTTTATAACTTAGGAGAGACCTTATAGAACCTACTTAATCTTTTGAAGCCCTCTTCAGTTCAGTCTTTGGTTTAAAGAGAGCATATCTTGTTTAATTTTCAATTTGAATTATGATTGAACTAATCTCAAATAAAATTAAATAAGATTTAAAATCAAAAATCAAATTCAACCAAGTTAAAGTTAAATTTACTAAATTTAAATTCAAATATAAAATACAAAATTAATAAAGTCAAAATCCAAAAATAATTTCATGAAATAAATTAAAATAAACTTAAAATAAATGTAGATCACATTCAGAATAAATTCGTACTTATGCATACATCTAATCATTCTAAACTTAAAACACAATTTTAATTAAACTTAAATCATAAAAAAATTTAAATCAAATCACCTAAATTTATATTCACATTTCATTTAAAATTTGAGAGTAATCAAATAATTAAATAACATCTAATCCATTTAATAAAGTATGAAATTAAAATAAATAAATTCAATATCCACATTAATCCATTTTAAATTCAATCAATTCAATCAAATATAAACTTAATTCAACAAAAATTAAATCATATTACAAAACCCAATAATTCTACTTTGTAAATGCCATTTAAATCCAACTCAATTTTTTATAAAATCACTAAATAAACATGTACATCAATTGAAATCATAATCTATACCCAAATCCAAGTTAAATTATTATCCAAATTCTTCAACCAAATATCATTAGATCTTCACTCATATTCTACATGAATTCAACCCCAATTATACACTTAAAGTTTACATTAAATTCAATTTATATTTCATTCAGATCCTTCGTCAATTTCAAATTTTAAACTTAGACTTGCTTCAAATTAATTGTCAAATGTTTGTCAAATCCAATTCAAATTCAATTTCAAACATGTACCCAAACAACTATGAAAATTTCACCATAAATGTTAAACCATATCATAAAAACTTCCCAAAATCAGCAGCCTTTTGATCCTTAACCTATGTTCAACTCCTAATCCAAGGTTAATCCACTGCAGCCTAAACTTATGATTCATTACGACCTACTCCTAGTTCACTCCTGGACCCAACCCAAGCACCATAATATCCAAAGTATCAAGCATTGTAATACCAATAGCTTCTCCACATGGCTGCTTCCAATTGGTTGACTCCCTAACACCAAGACATCCTCCCCTACCCCATCTCAAGTGTCAAGTCAACTAGCACCAATAATTGGTGTGAGCCCCTTTGGTACCAAGCCCAACTCATTTGAGCTGACCTACCACCTCTATAAATACCTCTCCCCTCTCCAATTTTAAGCTTGTTGAAACTTCAAGCTCAGAACTCCAGTCTTCATAGCTTCTCTCTAGAGCTCCTTAATCCCCTAAATTACCCAATTCATTTTCATTTCTCCAGCTTGTTTCTAGGAATTGTTTAACCTGAAACTAGCTAACCGATTTGCAGGTCTATTGCCTTCTCTATAAATAAACTTCCATCTAACATAAATATGGGAGAGCATGTTATTAATACGATTTATATAATAAAGAATATCCCAAGGCACTTTCCCTTTATCACTCAATGCATTGAACAGGATAGTTGAATCCGTCTCGAATTCAACATAATGCCAATTTAAACATACCGCAATAGAAACCGCTAAAAGTAAAGCATAAGCCTCCGATTCCAGTGGATTATCCGTAACACACGGAGAAGCAAAGTAAATCAAACACTTCCGATCGGAGCTCCGGGCCACCCCTCCAACCCCAGCACAGGACGTTTTCCAACTACCGTCAACATTAAATTTCACCCAACCAGAGGAAGGAGGCTGCCATCTCACCAAGATTGGGAGTTGCAAAGATCGCCTCGGAGCCAAAGAAGGAGCCTCGTGATTAAAATATGCAATACCCGAGAAAAAAGTATCCTTCATACCGCAACACTTATAAACATTGTTACTATATGCCAAAATATTAGAAAAAATAGAGTTAACAGAAGCCGTAATACCCTTATGCTGAACGTCATTGCTAGCCATCCACAAAAACAACAAATAATAAAGGGATAAATAGTTAAAAAATGCTTATCTCTCTGATCACAATCCCATAAACCACATAAATTCTGGTCCGGATTGACTTTAGTACCAAAGCAAAGGCCCCCTTTCCTCCATATCGACATAGAGATAGGGCAAGTGAGAAATAAATGGTGTAACGACTCCTCCTTAATCTTACACAACGAACATCGAGAGGCCAACCGGAGCCCTTTCAACTTAAGAATATCGTCGCAAGGAAGCACATTATGAAAAATTCTCCAAGCTAAAAAGGACATCGAAGGACTTAAAGCATGATTCCATACATTTTTGCCCCAAGGTTTTGCATGAAAATGAAGTAAGGAAACATAAACCGTTTTGGAGATAGACCCCTTAGCCGTGCATTTGATGACAGGAGTATCATATTTTCTAGGATCAAAGGGGATGGTAGAGATGTATCTAGCTATATCGACCCCGACCAAATGCTTAAGAAGTGGAATATTCCAATGTTGATCTATCCAAATATCGGACACAAGAAGACCATCCCCCGAAAACGGAGGATCAAGAGGAACATGAGACAAAGAATCGTGCCAAAAAGATACATTGCCATTACCCAACTCCCAAAATGTAAGGTTATTTTCCCAAACTCTAGTGGAAAGGATACGCTTCCACATAGGAGAATCACCCTTTCTCCAAACAACTAAAGAGGGGTGATAAATCTTACAATATTTATCATACATATAGGAGGCCCATAACGACTCACCTTTCCTAAAATTAATCCAATGTTTAAATAGATTAATTTCAATAATGTGATGAAGCTGCTTGAAACCCAAACCCCCCGCAAAAGTAGGCTTGCACACAGCTTTCCAAGAGAGCCATTTCCTACCCGCATAATCCCCCGTCCAAAGAAATTTATTAAAACATCTCTCAATAATTTTCTGAGTGGTAATTTTGAGAGGCAAAACTTGTAAACCATAAGAAGGCAAACTTTGAAGAATGCTTCTAATGACCGTAATACGTCCACCAAAGGATAAAAACTTGTTCTTCCAATGAAGAATTCGGTTTTTAATTTTTTCAACAACGTCATCAAGTTGGGTCTACCTCATCCTACCTTTTAACAAATGAACACCCAAGTACTTTAACGGAAACATGGAAAGAGCTAGTTTTGACCATCTACACTTACCCCACACACACTATAGATGTTTGTGTTAGGTCACTAACTCTAGCTTTTGAGTTATATTGATTGTGATATTTAATTAAGATTGTTATGTTTGGTTTGTTTTAATTATTGTGATTGCCCACTAGTTAAAATGTTAGGGCGGCTTGTGCGTTAGACTAGGTGTTCAGACGGCAAGCTAGTTGTTTTCTAATATTAATTTTCTATAGGAGATCGTGCTTAGTGGGAAAATCACTAAATCATAAATATAAAAATAATATGCATTTTCTGCGAAAAATCATTCTGTCCGGAGTTTGGACGCATCGCTGCGTCCAGACTCTAATAAAAAATCAGCGGCCGGTAGGGCCGCTGAAATAAGAATTTTTTTTTAATTTTCAGCGGCCCTACCGGCCGCTGATTTTTTATAGGAGTCCGGACGCAACAATGCGTCCGGACTCCAGACCGAATAATTTTTCCTTTTATGCAGGTGATGTATAAAATAAAAACCCATAGACAGTTTGGAAGAAGAGGATTTGCCTTGGAAATTGAGGAAGAATTTAATTCTCTACCCCATTCTCATAAATCTAGTGGGGAAAATAGGTTATAACTGGGTAATACATAGTAGCAAGGTAGTTTTGGGCAGCCCTTAGAGAGATCATGGGTAATGGACAGCTTGATTTGAGGAGGAAGATAATTATTTGAAATTAATGATCCTGATTTAACCCAAATACATGGACCCATTAGACAGTTTGGCCGATGGGCTCTATTCGGTGTTTGTCAAGTAGGCTCCATCTGGTAGTTTAATCGATAGGATCCACTGTATTACCGTCAGAACTATTGCCTGTATATTCTTCAATGGTTTTGCTTATTTGAGCTGTGAACAATTAGGTCTACTAGATAGGGGGCATAAAACTCTTTGTTAGCTAAGGTGACTTAAAATTGTTCCATTAGACAAACATTCATCCCATGTCTACAAGGTTCTCTTGAAAGAAATACATGACTGCTGAAAATGATACTTTGTTGGTTGAGTCGATTATCTACTATAACTAAGTAGATTAAGGCCCATGATAATCTGGGAAGACATAACAATTGATGTTGATCGGTTTCGTCACCATTTCCCCCATCACCCTTCTAAGCTAATAGTAATAATTTAATGGTTTAAAAACTTAATTCTGCTGCTACTATATACAAAACAATCAATTTCCTAATGGCTAACATTAATCGAAATCGCTTTCCTATTATCAGGATTGTTGATTAATCATAGGGGCTTCTGCATATGGGAAACCTCAAACCCCAGGCCTTAAAGTCCTCCCAAAATGAGGGCAATATCTATAGATAATGTCTTATCTATTATCTCATATACCTTCTAAAAATTCAACCCAAAACCTCATGGTAAACTTCCCTCCTTTCTCACTCCATCGAGGGTGATCAGAGCCTTTTCAAATTTTTGGAGCCTGCAGTAAATCATCTGATGATGCCATGGTTGTTCCTTTGCTATTTGAACTCACCCAAGTAATCTTTAAAGTTTTCTTGTCCTTCTTGTTTTTGTGCCTTTCTTTCTTTATTTTTTAGTTAATTGGGCACTTAAACATAAAAATGGTTGGGGTTTTATAATTAAAGCATGTCAGCGTTTCCTTCTTTTCTCATTCAACATCATTGTTTTATTTATATTGAGACTTTGTATTATTTCTCTTACATATATTCTTGTAGAAAATTTGATTAAGCATCATTTCAAGTTAACATATCTAAAATATTATCTCATCATTATCACTAAAATCATGACATTTGAGTGATACATTATTATTATTATTATTTTAATTCATATTGTCTTTCTCATCTTCTTTGCAACTAATTTTTTGTTCACGAGCTTCTAAAAAATCATGCAAATGATCAAATATACAAGAACTCAAGTCTCTAACATAAGAAATCATAGTTATCTTCTGATTCTTTTATTGGGTAGAGAATGTATGATTTTATTTACATATTCACAATCACTGGGGAGGCCATTAACAATCTTCATGAATCATTCAAATATTTCAACCTTAGTTTCTCTTGACATCATTTGACAAAGTTCATACTCTTGTATCAAAATGTATCTTGTTTCTCTTATCTCACATGCTCCTTTTACATGTTATCATCAGCTTGCCCTATATCATTTTTGTTCTTAAATTATATTTTTTAATTAATCACCATACTTTATTATATAATAAAATGTATTACTCTATTCTATTAACAATCCTAATGCTAACTCAAAGGAAGTCTACTTTCCTATGGATTTTAGGATTTTCTTCTCTATTAAGAGTAAGAATCTTATTACCTTTCAAGATTATTTTCCAACTCCTTATATAACATGAAACTTCTTATATACCACATGATAGAAGCTACACTATCATTATATTTTGCAAAAAATAAATGCTATGCCATCAAAAAAAGAGATGATAAAGCGATGGAGTGTTCTCCACTATTCTTACAAGATAGAGCCAAGACTTTGATGTTATTGGTTTTACTCATGCCCAAGAGAGAGGGGAGATGAATTGAACTTTTTAAAAAAAATATATATATATATATATATATATATATATATATATAAAAGAATGGTCGGATGCTATTATACGAGCCCCCAACTACCTTCATGAGCCTAACTATTCGAGGACCGCCCTCACTGCCAACTAACTGGCCAGAGGGGGATTCGAACCCGTGACCTGAGGGGACTTACTACCTTCAAAAATGCTCGCTCTACCAACAGTTCATGGTTGGCGGCATATATATATATATATTATCATAATGAATGTTGTTAATTTATATAATAATTAAAATCATTAACAAAAATAAGCAACATAAATAGCCAATTAAATAAGCCATAAATTTGATCAGATTTAGCTGCAAGTTGCATCCACACCTAATATTGACTTAATTCCCATGATTTTTTCCCCAGTGAAAACATTCAAAATGCTTAATTTCCAAGCTATATTATGCACCAGATGGTTGAATTATATAACAAGAAGTCAATGCCATAATTGAGTCAACTAAGTCCTGTTAAACTTTATGGAGGCTTGCAAAGCTTATCCGTTAAACAGAGGCTCAAAAGAAGTATCAATTTACCAAATTTGAATTTTAAGAAAAGATACTAGGGCCTAATTCTTAGAAATATGGAGTTAATGAATGATAGGGCCATATCTAGTATTTAAAAATTGATTTTATTTTACAAATATAACAAAAAAGATTTTATACAAAAACAAGAACAACAACAAGCCTTTATCCTACTAAGTAGTGTTGGTACATGAATCTTTTTTCTCCATTTGTCTCCTATTAAGTGTCATATTTTCATTTAATTCTCATAAATTAAGAACATTTTTATACAATACGCGCATGTCTTTATAGGTGTACTTCTACCTTTCTTAGCACTTCTACCTTTCTTAGCATAAGTCGAATCTAAGCATCTACTATCCTAACTGGATCATCGGTTGGTTGATGTTTTATGTGTGATCAAACCCTAAGACGACTCTCAAATCTTGTCTGCCACTGACGCTACACTACCTTTTCACGGATACATTCGTTTCGCATTTTTATCTTAAGTGTCGAGCTACTCATCCACCTAAGCATTCTCATCTCAGCAACACCAAACTTAGTTTTATGCTTCTCTTTTAAAGAACAGCAGAAAAGATTTTACAGATGACAAATATCACGTGTTATATCCACATAGAAGATTAACTGAAGGGTGGTTAGAAAAACCAGAAAAGAAAAATGAAAGATCATGTGTCTTACCCTTATCATTCATTTGATTTAGTAACTTATATTCATTCTTTAATGAACACTTAAAAACAGATCAAGCAATGTAACTCTGGCAGAACTCATGGAGCATTCAAATCAGAAAAAGGCATCCAACATTGCAGAAAAGAAACAACTGCCTCATCAAAATTCTCATTTAGTGCATAATGTAGATGCCAGGTTTATGCCACATAAAACATTTAAAGCCTGTACAGACATTTAAATTTGAGCTGATTTCTTACAGATTCATAAAAACACTGTAAGACTGACCTATAAGTTATGAGGCTGAGGCAAGCTATCATCATCAAGGGAGCTCCAGTATTGGGGTAACATGCTATTTATAGGAGAAGGCAAGATGGAACGAGTTGTTTCACCATGGTGAAATTGATTTCCTGCATCATTCTCTTCCCCTACACGAGAAGAAGAAGAGAGGTAAAAAAATAGCTCATGATAATTTCATTTCAACAAGTCGGCGGGAGCTTACTTGATCTTTTGGACCTTTTGTCTGAATTAGCATCAGCTAAATATTGTTCCCTGAAAAAGTTGTCAATGCTCTTTTCAGCAGTTTCTAAAGCATTTAACAAAATTTTTCTTGCACCTGCATACTGCTGGCTTCTTGTAGCAAGTTCGTAGCAGTATCGACTAACACGATTCAGATAAACAGATTCAGGCTCCATATGGCCCTGCTGAGAAGTCCCATTTTGCCCAAGATTATATATCTGTTTCCTTGCTTCGTTGGTCCATCTTTTCACAATATATTTACCTGGTAACCTAGCAATGTTTTTCAAACTAAATGCTCTTAAAGCATGGGAACACAAAATCCCCATTGACTGAAACTTCTTACAAGAGCACTCTACCTCCATGGATAATGTGTCAAGATTCACAATCCATTCCTTTTGGCACTCATCATCATGCATCTTCATTTTGAATTGGTACAAGGTGCCTCCACATGGAAACTCTTTAAAAAGGAGTCCACCACCAACCCCATCAAGAAACTCCCTCTCAAATAACTTGTAAATTTTGTGTGTATAAACTTGTGCAGCATGCCTCAGAAAAGGACTTTGCTTTATTGCACGCGGGGGCATGCTTTGATTGCAATTGAAATCTTCGTTAGCTTCGTTTTGGCGCCAACCATGCAGCAACTTCTCAACTTGAAGGACACATTTAGTGAGAGAGCTCGTGTTAGGTACAACATTCAATACATTGTTATTGATCCCGGTCCGCTGCGTCGATTTGATCCCCAAATCGAAGACATCTTTATTGAATGCAGTAGACCATTTTCGACGGCTTTCGTACAAGTATTTGAGCCATTCGTGGCTTTCGAGGTTGCCTTTAACCAGCATATTCCTCCATGTTTCTTCAAATTCAATCTCTGAATCACATTCTTGCATACATTTATTAAAAAGGCCCTTGAGTTCTTTATCAGAATTAAAATTATGCACACGAGAAGGCGCATTTTTTGAGATGTGCCACCCGCAAAAATGATGATGTGTTGTAGAAAATACCATCTCTGTCGCCTTATCCATTGCTTCATCTTGATTTGTAAAAATTGTGATAGGTAGCCTGTCACTCATTGACTTCAAAAATGCACTAAAAAGCCACACAAAGGATTCTGTCATCTCATCCATTAAAAATGCAGCCCCAAACATGATGGTCTGCCCATGGTTATTAATCCCTAGAAATGGTGAGCATATGTACTTATTCAATCTGTGAGTTGTGTCGAAGATCAGAACGTCACCAAAATAGTCATAATCTATTCTAGACCTACCATCTCTCCAAAAGAAGTTAGTTAATTTACCCTCTTTATCAAGCTGTATATCCCAAAAAAACATGGCATCTTGTGCAGCTCTTTCCTTAAATAGATTTACCAAGCTTTGTGAGTCTCCAGGCTCAATCTCTGTCAATCTTTGAGAGTTTATAAGCTCTTGCCCTTCCTTCCTCGAAAGCTTAACATTTTCGATACGGATACCTTCGTCAAAAAGATAAGCGCTAACTTTAGTTGTTTTTATTCCTGCCTCCAACAAAGTTCTGAACACACTACTCATCTTTGCAGATGTAACTGAACGTGCTGATCTCAGCAAATGTCTTTCTTCAGGCTTAGCCAGTTCATGATTATGCTCAGCAACTAAACGAGAGACCTTCCACTTTCCATTCTCATCAACCTCGAACTTAACCATGGCCTTGCACCCAGTTCTACTCTCAAGTTTACTGTGAGTAGCTTCAGGCTCATCTTCCTTGAAACCAGCCTTTGAGCAAAGGAATTCCTTTGCTTTGATATTTTTAGTACCCAGAAAGTAAGCATTCTTTCCCTTTCGAACGCTAAATCCAACATAATGAGCATAATCACAATAAAGCTTATAAGCTTCCTTTTCACTGTCCACAATCTGTCCTAACAGATCCTTCTTCCCTTCCTCAAGGCGCATAAACTCATCACAAGCCACCACTTCAGTTTGACTACCCTTTTCGAGATCAATGTCTGACCTTCCAGCAGCAGGGATGACTGAATTCTCCAATCCTGGGCTTGCTCCAGACTGCTCAGAACCATCCATTTTACAATGAATTAGACCAGCTTCATTAATTCTGCCAGGCCTTGGAATTGGATCTGCCAAGTTAAAACGCCACCATGGAGCATCACAAGTCAGCATTCATAGTTGTAGATATAAACACACGAAATTTGATGTCTCAAATTTGACTCCACTGAGTAGATTTTGAGCTCTACCATGAACGTAAAATCAATTCTGAGATGATATCAAGAGTAACTTTACATGAATATATAAATATTCTTTGCATAATTCAAACTTTAGATCTCAGCTTTGGATGTAATGGGAAATATAACTGTGTTAGATGCCCAATGTTTGCTAGAAGTAAATATACATATAAAATATATGATGCATCTAATATGATATGTTATAAAAATTTGAATTAAAGTCGATTCAAAGTTGATTAATTTCAATTATATCTAGCTAAACATTAATCAATTTCAATTTTGGGTGTTCCAGCCCGATGGAGAAGAATTGATGCAGAACCGTAGCTTCTTGTCTTTCACCATATTCTCCATCCATAGCAGCTGGAGTCGACCCAGAGAGGCAATCTGGACGTAACCTTTTGGGCCTATCTAGAACGAGAATAGGTACATGAAGAGCTCTGTTGACCATGGAATTCCTGACCAGTGAGAGAAGATGATGTAAGTCATGATAACATAATAGTTAAAGAGGTAATGACTTCATAATAGTTAAAGATGGCCCGCAGCTCATGAAAGAGAGGCAGCCTCAAGCCGAAGCTGAATTGGTCTTTGTAAAAGATGAGGTCGGGGCTATATATGGAGTGGTCGCTCAGTTGCGCTCACTGGCGAACCAAATCCTGATGGAGGAATTATAAACGCAGGCATCTTGCAACCGGGTCACTTCCCCTTGGGTTATCGTCGATCGATTGGTCGTGAAGATTGACCAAAAAGCTTTTGGAGAGTATTTTGGAGCCATCGAAACAGAGCACAAAGAATAGAAAATTGAGAGAACGAGGAGAAGCTAAAAAAAAAAGTAGTAAAACCGTAATGTCAATCCAACCCCTTACCTTTAAATATAGGTTAACACAAAAAAGTGGAATCGTCACACACAAGTAAAAATGGATTAGTACCATATTTCGAAAACAAGCTGACAGAAAAATTACATCAACATATAATTCGAGAAAGAAAAATAAATTTTATTCCAAAAATAGATATTACAAACAGCCCTCGAAAATTAGTCATGGAGGAAATATTTTACAAGGTGATCGTTAGCCACTTCAACTAAGACAAGTTCTTTCCAAAGCAGCCTCCTATATAAAGCTTCTCCCCTAAACATAAACTTGTTCACTCGATCTGCCTCGGCTTGAGCGCATTGTATGAGGGAACTACTTTGGACTTCTGACAGTTCCTGGCGAAGAAAAGCATCTCCTCCTCCATCCTCTCCATTCTACCCACATGGGCCAAGAACTCATGCATCTCCTCCTCTCGTTGAATCCCAACAAACCGAGTTTCTTCTTCTTTTCACCTTCCAAGCAATATTGCTCCTAGAATTTCCCAAAAGCGATAAGAAGCACTTCCTCGTTGAGGGAATCAATCAGAAGATTCGACACGTTCTCCATGACAGAGCTTGAAAGCCAACTGATTCAGATGAGAAGAGATGCAAATCAAATATGGAATGCCAAAGAGTTCTGTCATGTCCTAATTATAAGAGCCAAGGGCGTGAAAATCAATGGAGTTCAATTATTGAACCAATCATCAAAGAATAAATGCTATCTACTTTTTACAGTAAATTATCTCATTCTTACAGCAGTGTTGCTTTCAAGAAGTAAGAAAATCGATAAACTAAAATATATTCATAAAAAATTTGTCAGCATTGATTATGAGGAGATCTAACGATTCAGAATAAAGAGAAGAAGACAAAGGAAGGCCCAAATACCAAAAATTAGAGGCCCACATATCCAATTGGATGCAGCCGTTCGAGCTAGAGTAAGCAAGGAAAAAGCTGACCGATTCACAGAGGCGGCAAAATCCGAGCCACTCGATTAAAAATGAGATAAAGAGATATTCAAGCCAACCACTAAAAGAAAGCCGATTGAAGGTAGCGATCTACCTTTCAATAGATCCTATTCGAGAAAAGATGCAGTCCCACAATATCACCAATCATCCCATGGACGCTCCTGAGGCTCCTCATCAGGGATAAAAAATTAACAATAGAAGTTCTCCTCATTGAAGAGTGCCTATTGGGTTACAGTGATTCACTTTATGCTCGATCGTCTAATGTTGCTCAACTGACAAGAGTTTTTCACCAGGGATCAAGAGTTGACAGTCAGACTATATCAGCCGACTGGCAATGTCGACCAGTCTAGCTGATGGAACCAATCATGTTGTTCCAAAGCCAATGGAGCTTAATCGACCCACAATGCTGACTAAGCCCATCCGATCAAATTGGCCCTGTTGAGCCGAAGCCATACAAGCTCATCCGAATAAGCTAAATAGCATCCAAGCAATAGCCTCATACTTGTAAAATAATTATAATATCACGTACAACCCTCGTTAAAAGTAGGGGCAAAAATGTATCATCATCATATTTTACTCTCTCATATAAAGAGGGAATTCATTTTATGGGAATGGCATGATAAACACAACGTATTATTATTCACTCTTCTCTCTCTCTCTCTCTCTCTCTTAACTTCTGCTTTATTCCTTGGGGATGATTCATAAACAAATTAGGGTTCAACATCCTAAAAGGTAAGGTGAGAATGAATCATGCCACGTACAAGAAGTAGAGTAGCTCATAGAGAAGAAACTCACAATAAAGATAGCAGTAATATAGAGTGCACAAGAGAGTTCGTGAACAACAGATCTAGAAGCTGAAGGGTCAAATGTTGGATTCAATCGGAGAGGCATTGACTCGGGGAAGAAAACAGTGTCCGCGAGAGAAAGGGTCGTGCACAAAGGCCAAAGAGCGCCTCATAACTCTTGAAAAAGAAGAACAATCATAGTAGTTCGCTAGTGCTAAGTCGGAACTGATCGATCGACATCAATTCGGGCATAATGAGGCGCCTTGTCAGCTAAAGAATACATTATTTCAACAAATCTCTGAGGCCGAGCCCCTAGAGAGATTCAAAATCCCGACAATAGAGTCCCATAAGGGTAGGATCGATCCGATTGACCACATAGCCTCGTTGGATTTGACTGTGTTTGCTGAGGATCACACACTGCAATGTCGTCTCTTCTTTACATGCTGAGAGAGTCGCCCCTCTTGTTCAATGCATTGCGGCTGGGAGTGATTGTGCCATTCACTGACTTATAACGATGCCATGGAAGAGGTCACAGGCCTTCCTATAAATCTAACAGGGATAGAATGAGAGCATTCACTCGTCCAACACCCACTTCCAGAAGATGTTGGAAGTGTGGGATCGGAAACCCACAGTAGCTCATATTTCTCTAGCTTAAGCGCTGAAGGAAAGACCATTATGATAGCTAGGCTGGCAGCGATCGAAGATGCTAGTCAAGCTGTTAGAACTAACCACATATCAGCAGAAGAATACAACTCCTCCTCAACATCATTCAAACTCGAGCGAACTAAGTGCCCACCACAAAAGAGAACCGACTGCAGAGAAATTTGGAAGCCAAGACACAATTCTCATTGCTCGGCTTGAACTCTACTTGAAGACCCATAAATGCACTGAGATTACCAAGTGACTGATAGAGCATATTGACGAGGGAGTCAGGCCCGACATCCTAACTAGTGTCAAGCTTGACAATGAGAATGTGTTATTGTTCCTTTGTATTTTATTGTCAAGTTCATAAAAATAGTTAAGTAAAATTTTTCAAATCATGCGCACAATCCTAGGTCCGACCTACACTCGGGGAATTAGAACTGTTCCGACAACAGTGGTTTCACCCGAGTGACAAAACCGACAACGAAGCAAGAAGTCCGATCGGTAAAGATTTTCCAAACTGATAGCGACACATGATATTTGATCTGTAAATATTTTTCAAAACTGACAATGATGCATGAAGTCTGATTGATAAAGAATTTTCAAAACTGTCAACGACGAATAAACATCCGATTGTTAAAACTTATCTAAAGTTGACCGATAACGATGATTAACGTCCGATCGACAAAATACACAAGAACCGACACACAACGCTCATGCATCATAAAAACTATGTTTTCAAGCTCAGAGTGGGTAAAGCTCTTGCGGTAATTTCCTAACCATTAGAGACAATCTGCATAGGGTAGCGTAAGAATCACCCCAGTAGAAAGTCTTGACGGTTACCCCCATGAAGCTCGTGACAAGATCCACTTAATATGTCTGACATAAGATGCAACCCATCGAAGGCGACGACCTAATCGAGCAACAAAATGCACGTGAAGTATAAGATTTGAGCAAGACAATAACTTAACTAAACCAACAACATTCATAAAAAAATTGATCCATAAAGATTTTCCAAACTGATAGCGACACATGACGTCTGATCGGTAAATATTTTTCAAAACCGACAACGATACATGACGTACAATTGATAAAGAATTTTCGAATATGACAACGACGAATAAACGTCCAATCGTTAAAAATTATCTAAAGTTGACCGATAGCAATGATTAACGTCCGATCGATAAAATACACAAGAACCGAGCCGATTGAGAGGAGTTCTCGATCTCGTCCATGCAACCAACCAACGATCCGGAAGATGTCCGACGCCACTAGTTGCTTCCCTGCCAGCCACACGAGGGTTTCCCTAGCGCTCAATCCCTTCATCCTCGCTCAAGAGTCGGCTGCTCAAGGCCAGCGCCTGAGCATCTCCTACTAGTGCTATGGTCGGATTCTCATCGATGTTTGCCAGAGATGAGTCATCACCCAAGTTCAGCGGGCCAACTACATCAAAAGATGAAATAAATGAAAGTAGACCAGGAAAATAGAAAAAATCAAAACCTATTAAGACCGAGGCTCCTCATACCAAGGAGTTGATTCCATTCATATGATGCAATCGACACGATGCCTCACCGGGTGGCGGCAGAGCACCAACAAGCTCCCGTGTCCCGAGCGGCGGTAGAGCACCAATAGCTTCTTGTGTCCCGGGCGGCGGCAAAGCACTAATAGCTTCTTGAGCGATTTGTTCAGTTAGTAGGTCTTATGCCACAACAGAAGGCTTTGTCGACGGACAGATGGCCAGGCTTGTTGCCCAAACTTTACTCTGTTGAGGACTGAGGAACAAATCAGACGACGCCACATGATCCATTGGCATGACTGCTTTTCTGTTCTTGGCTGTGGGTTTTTTTTTCCTTCAACCTTCCGGGTGGTACTGCTCATTCGGTCTCCCAAAAGCAACAAGAATCACTTCCTAGCTGAGGCGACCAATCGAAAGATTCGACGCGTTCTTCATGATAGTGCTTGAATGCCAACCGATTCAGATGAGAGGAGATGCAAAACAAACATAAAATGTCAACGAGTTCCGTCATACACTATTATATGAACCAATGACGCGAAAATTATGGAAGTTAAATTATTGAATCATTGATTAAAGAATAAATTATTTATATTTTTCACATTAAATTATCTCATTATTATCGCAACACACTTTCAAGAAGTAAGAGAATCAAAGAATTAAAATATGTACATAAAAAATGTGTCATTACTGATCCCGAAGAGATTTAATGGTCTAGAAGGTAAAGAATACGACAAAAGAGGACCTATCAACAGAAGTCTAGGAGACCTACTTGTTTGATCGAATACATCTATCTGAGCAAGAGCAACCAAAGCCAAATCTGACCGAGTCATGGAGGTGATCGAATCCATGGCGTTCAATTAGAAATAAGATAAAGAGATATTCAAGCCAACCACTACAAGTAAGCCGACCAAAGACAACAACCCACCTTCTGGTAAATCAGATCCTAAGAAAGATGTCGTCCCTTATTATTCTAGCTATCCCTGATGCTCCTTATCAAAAATCAAGAATTAAAAATACAACAAAGTGTCTTATAGCCATCCCTGAGGCTCTCCTCCTTGAAGAGCAAGTTACCTATTGGGTTAAGGGTGTGTTTGGGGCAGCTGCAGTTGTTTGAAGAAATAATTGTTAAGTTGCTGCAGAAGAAGCTGATGTTCAAAAAGCCGTAGTGATTATTCTAAATTTATTTTAATTTCAAAAAGTCAGTCTGCAATTATCTGGTAGCTACTATACTTTAATAGGTTATGTTGAAAAACACAGCTTTCTACCACATAAATTTCTAGAAAGCAGCAAGAAAACAATTCCCTAAATAGAGCTGTTATGGTTGTCTGAAAAGCAAAGCAGCTAGAAAGTTGTCCCAAACGGATCCTAAGACGATTCATCCTCTGTTCGATTTCTAGCATCGCTCTACCAACAAGAGTTCCTCACCAGGGATTGAAAGCCGACAACCAGACTAGATTAGCTGATCGATAATGCCGACCAAGTCCAGCTGACTGAACAAATCATGTTGATCTAAAGCCAATCGAGCTTAGTTGACCTGCGACGTTAACTAAGCCCATCCAATCAAATTGGCCTTAACGAGTCAAAGCCACACAAGCTTAGTCGACTAAACTAAATAACAGCCGAGCAATAGCCTCATATATATCCTATACAAACCTCTTTAAAGCAGGGGCAAAAATATAACATTATCATATTGTACTCTCTTTCATATAAATAAAAACATATATTTTATGAGGATGGACAAGATAGATACGACGTATTACTATTTATTACTGTTCACTCTTATCTCTTTCTCTTGTGACTTAACACTCTACTGTTTGGGGGTGATAAACGGACAAATCAGAATTCAACATTATCAACTTCATCCCAACTACTAAGCGCCCAATTTATAATTCTTCATTCTCAATTCATTTCTTATCTTGCTATATCATAACCTCTATAGTTTTTAGAAAAAGGAGCTCATGAAAGTTCTTCGTTAAATGTAACTAATCTATTCATTTCTCTTTCACATTTGTTAGTTTTCAATCTTAAAGTTGCGCACTTTTCACTCAGAAAGCTCCTTCCTAACAAGTTTATTTACAAAAAACAAAAGAAGAAATCCTCTATTCAAAAGATAAGAATGGCTTTAACATACGACAGAAAGCAAAAAATTAATAGCAATGCAATACACGCAAGCTTACAACAGAATCCACAGGCAGAGAAATAAAGGAGTACTGACAGAGAGAGAAAGAAGCGCTTGTCGGAGAGAGCGGAGATTCGCAGGAATCGGAGCTGGTCGAGGAAGGAGAGAAGAAGAGAGGTTCAGAATGGAGAGTCCTCACCAACTCGGTGCTATGAGGTGGTGAAGCGGCTGCACCATAGAAAACCCTAGATATGGAGCCGATGAATTACGGTTAAGGTTGAAAGGGTATTTTCGTTATTTCCTAAATCCTGATGGCTAGAATTTTATCGTGCGCCGGCACCACCACGTGACAGGTGAACCTGCTCCTTTCTAGCTGGTAGCCCAAGGCCGTAGTGACGCTCTTTTTAGTTCAACTAAAAAAAAAAAATTTATTAAAGGATATTTGGCACTATAGAGAGTAGCACTCTAATAAAAAATTAATTTATAAAGAAAGTAAATTACTCTCTCTCTCTCTCTCTCTCTCTCTCTCTCTCTCTCTATATATATATATATATAGAGAGAGAGAGAGAGAGAGAGAGAGAGAGAGAGAGAGAGGAGAGAGAGTAATTTACTTTATATATATACATATATATATATATATATATATATATATATATATATATATATATATATATTATAATATATTAAATAAAAAAATAAAAGTAATTCCAAACGGACTATATATTTTAAAAATCACTTTAATTATATTTTAAACCTCAGAATTTTGTTGAATGTTGAGAGCAATTAGTTGTACATACAACAAATGTTATGAGTTAAATGTGATTCTATCATTATAATTGCAAGATCTCAAATTAATTTTAGGCAATCACAAAACCTTACTAATAATAGCAATTAAAAAAAACAAGAAAAAAAATACAGGAAAAGTTAATTTAGAGAGAGAATCTAAGATTTTGATAGATTCTCAGAAGAGAATAAGAACAACTCAATTGAATCTATCCTCCCTCTCTCCCTCTCTTTATCTCTCTGACTCCTATATATAAGTTCAAGTTGAGGCAAAACTCAATAGATTTATTCCTACTAAAATAAGTCATTTTAGTGATAATGCAAACTTCTTACTTTATGACCTCATTTATCAATTATCAATCTTTAGAGATGTTCTTTTTGATCTAAGGATCGAACCAATAATTGGATAAGCAATGTCATCACTTGGACTTGAGTTTGATAACTTGTTGATAACTTCTAGTCATCCTTTTACATTCTAATCATTCATTGCAAGTGAAAAAAAAATCATTAGGAAAATTTAATTTTAATTCTTATTCTCATTTTCTTATCAAATTATCTTTTTGAAATAATGAAATAATCTTTTTTTTTCTTTAAATTTTTACATATGAATGTATTAATTATTTTATTTTTCTTAGATGATAATCATTCATTGAATTAATTTTTAGTGATTTAATTGAAATAGCTTCATGAGTTACTTGATAAATCTCACTTTAGTTCTTTGTTTCATTCAGTGTAATTTATTGACATGCATCTTAAGTAACCATATTGATGTTGCCTTGTATATGATATCATGATGTTCTTATTTATATAACTCCTTTCCATGAATATGCTTTTAATTCCTCATTTATCATTTGACACTCTATAACTTCACTTACTCCTTGACAACAACTTTTTATTTATGATCTTTGATATCATTTTCGGTCAACATTTTTCTTATGGCCACTTTTTGATATTGACCTTTATTAGTGTCCTTAGGTGGTTGTCTTAGCCTAGCCTAACTGGCTTTGGGCTAGGTGGTCTCGTTAGAGGTGTGCATTATTTGGTTTAAGCTTAAAAACGAACCAATTCATTTGGTTTGGTTAAAAAAAAATTCAGTTTTGGTTTTAAAAGTATTAAATTTTGGTTTTCGGTTTACGATTTGACTTTATTTCTTATTATCGAAAGAACCGAAAACTAAATCTTGTAGGTAAATATTCCTTGAAATGCTTAGAAATAAATTTTCTAGTGATCAATATTATATAAACCTCGATTAAGTAATTTGAATTTTGTATTACGGTTGAAGTCGGTTTGCCCAATTTGAAAACTGTACCATTCAAACCAATCAATTGCTTACCCCTAGGTCTAGTTGATCGGCTTGGGTTTAGGAAGCTGATCATGATGTAGTTCCAGCTTAGTTGTCCCAAGTGCACATTACTAGTCCCTTAGGAGTTTAGTAGTTCAGTTACTTGGGAACTTAGGAACTTAACTTTGCTATTAGGTATGATTTAACTTAATCCATGGGTGGCATAATAGCTTTGACTTTAGCCTAAATTAAAATTAAAGATAAAATTAAATTTAAACATTAATTAATTAAACCAAAATTTAAATTTAAATTTGAACTAAGTATGATGTGGCCTGCAAAGCATCTTGTGAAACTCCAAATATTTAAAATGATGTATAAAAATGATTTAAAGTGAATGAGGGGTGTTTGGAGAGGATTTAACATGGTGAAATAGTGAGAATGTTAACTTAATCAAATCAGGATAGCAAAATTTTGTTCCATAAAATAAACAAGAATTTAAAAATGCCACTTGAAAATGAATGAAAATATTCCAAAGTTTATATCTAGAAATTTTTTTGATTTATTTATTTATTTTTGATATTTTTCTTACAATTAAATAAGAGAAATAGAATCAAGGAGAGCAAAAAGAAAATTATGATTTCATTTTTGAACTATAAAAAACACAAAGAGAAAGGATAAATATTATATGGAAACTAATCTAAAATTGATGTAAATTAATTATAAAAATTTTGGTATTTTTCTAATTGAACTGAATCACCCAAATTAATCCAAAAACCAATATGGGTAGGTTAGACAATATTGAGGCCAACACGTGCAAAGGGGAATAAGTTAGAATTTTGGTGGGCTAAATATGGATGAAAAATAAGACAAACTAACTATATATATATATATATATATATATATATATATATATATATATATATATATATATATATATATATATATATATATAACACAACAACAACCCCACAATTCGAGTTTTTCTCTTAAATTCTCTGAATAACTTTCATAATATTACACATTTCATTCCACACAACACAATTAAATAGAATTTACAACACACAAAATCACATAACTCCTTATTACCCGACTATTTTGGTAACTGCCCACTTCTGCTAAACATCCACTCTCTCCACTCACCTACATGTCCACAGACGCATTTCATCACTATTATGGCCAACCATAAGGGTTTGGCCACGCATGATTAGTTCACAAATCAACCCACCACACTTGGGCTCACACAATCTAACATGTACACACGTGTGTATATATATATATATATATATATATATATATATATATATATATATATATATATATATATATATATATATATATATATATATATATATAATATAACATAAATACATATATATATATATATAATATAACATAAATACATATAAAAATACATGAATTAAAAAAATTTAAATTCTCTTCATTTGGCTCATGGTAATTGTTCCACCTAAATATGAAGCATCTCCTAGATTATGCTTTGGTAGTTGGTCCCACCCTAGTTCTTGTGGGCCCTACAATGGGCTTTCCTCATATGCTTATGGGCTCACATTAAAGTCCGCATGATGTGCCACATCATTTCCACCAGACATCAAAGAACTCTTCTTCGAAGTGTGTACAATGGGGTACTCCTCCAAAAGGTCTCGTGCAAACTGTAAAATCTCCTTAGTAGTCATCCAATTATCCTCAGTAGGTGGCTTGTCCTTCCATCTAACTAGTTACTTTTGCTCAGCTTCTCTACTTGTTGGTAACTTTGCAGTAACAATGTGTTCTACCTCAAAAAAAGTATGTTGAATGGATACCTACACTTGATTATAATCTTCTCCTACAAAAGCATTAACATGCAAACTTTGAGGTTGGATAACTCCTTTATATGAACTCAAATCTTCCACATTAAAAATAGAACTAATAAATATGCTAAAGGGCAATTCAAGAACATAAGCATTGCCAACAATTTTTGTAATAATCTTAAATGGTCCATGTAGGGCTGGCAATTTGGCTCGTTGTTCGCGAACAGCTCGTGTTCGGCTCGTTAAGTAGCTCGTGTTCGGCTCGTTCGTTAAGCCCAACGGGCCGAACACGAACAAATTTTTAAGCTCGAAATGTTAACGAGCTGAACACGAACAACTGTTTGTTCGCTCGTGTTCGGCTCGAATTGGCTCGAAATAAAAAAATAATCATATAATTATTTATTAAATAATTTATTATATATATTATTTATATATTAATATATTATATATATTTATATTTAAGTTTAAATCATAACTGCTTGTGTGGTAGCGTGGTTATGCTTCTTATTTCCATTCATTCTAGTCTGGGTTCGAATCCGTCTGTAGACATATATTTTTCAAATTAATTTTAACGAGCCAATTTCGAGCCGAACACGAGCCGAACACGAACAAGAATATTTAATTCGAGCCGAACACGAACACACCTTTCACGAGCCATTTCGAACACGAGCCGATTTCGAGCCGAGCTAATTTCGAACGAGCCGAACACGAGCCAAGCCTGAGCTCGCTCAAACTCGGCTCGTTTACAGCCCTAGGTCCATGTGCTCTCAATTATAGTATCTTGTATCTAGTAGAGGGAAATTTCTTTGGCGAATGTGCACTAACACATACTCTCCTACCTAAAATTCTTTCAATTTTTTTATTTATTTGTTTATCATATTCAGCATTCGGTTGCATTAATTTCTTCTTAATGTCATCATGCAGCTTCTAAAAATCACATGCAAATGAAAAAGCAAAATTAGAAATGCATGTAAAGGTGTACTAGTCAGAACAATAGGTCGCTTAGGATTACTACCATAGCCTATCTCAAAAGTGGTTTTCATAGCAGTTCTAAGGTAGTACTAGTGTATGCAAAGTCTGCAGTAGGTAAGAGTAAATCCCAATTTCATAGCATTTTGCCAATCAAAATCCTTAATAAGTTACCTAGGATTTTTTTTTTTATGTCCGGAAAAGCTAAATAGTGTTGTTTTGCCCTTTTAGCTTCATTGATTTGGGCCTATTTGGTGGCTTTTGGGCTGCATTATGTGGTCATGTTAGGTGGCTTTTGGGCTGCATTATGTGGGCCTCATTAGTGGCTTTTGAGTTGCATTATTCGAGCCCATTTGTTGGCTTTTGGGTTGCATTATGTGGGCCTGATTAGTGACTTCTGGGTTGCATTATTTGAGCATGTTTGTTGGCTTTTGGGCTGCATTATTTGAGCCTATTTTTTCACTTTTTGGTTGTATTGTTTAGGTTTATTTGGTGGCTTTTGGATTGTACCTCTCAGTGCTATTTGTGGCTTGTTTGGGCCACTCTTTTGGCAGCTTGCTTGGGCTCGATTTGCTCTCCTTGCTGCCCCTGCCCGTGTGTCTTTAATTTTCCTTCATCATGATAAGCTTGCTCCCTCTTCTCCCCTTTCTACAGCTTTTACATGAGAATTATTGGTGCCTTATATTGGTCCCAAGAAAAAGTCTAGATATTGCATTTTGGAATGTTGGGATAATGAAAATTTCAAAAGAGGTTTTTCCATGTAACTGGATGTTGGAAATTGTTTTAAACGCGGTTTGGAGAGCCAATCCACCTTTCAGCTTTTTCGCTCTTTTAGATGGGTTGGTTACTCCTCTCTCTCACCTAATTTTCTTCTTTTCTTTCCTTATTTCTTGGTTTGATTTATGTGCATATGTTTGAAACATAAGCGCACATATATAATCGTTGCTATACATGAAACATCAAGCAAGGTTGCAAGTTGGCCAGTTTCTTCCCCTAAATCTCTATGAATTTGGTGGCGTATATGTAAATATCTTGATTGAAATTATATAAGTCCTCATACTGATGTCAAAGTTGGAAGTTATTGTTCTGCAAAATCTGAAACTATCCGGTTTAGGCTTATGCAAAATCTGAAATTATTTGGGTCGGCTTTATGTAAAATCGAAATGTATGTGAATTTGAAAATTCTCATAGGCTGATCATTTACTGTTTTGGAGAGAACTGAATGCTATGCTGTTTTGTTTGCTTTTTTTTGCTGTCCGGAAAAGCTAAATGGTGTTGTTTTGCCCTTTTAGTTTCATTGATTAGGACCTGTTTGGTGGCTTTTGGGCTGCATTATGTGGGCCTTTTTGGTTGTGGGCATGTTTGGTGGCTTTTGGGTTGCATTATTTGAGCCCGCTTGTTGGCTTTTGGGCTGCATTATGTGGGCTTGTTTAGTGGCTTTTGGGCTGCATCTTTGAGCATCTTTGTTGGCTTTTGGGCTGCATTATTTGAGCCTATTTGTTGACTTTTGGGATGTATTGTTTGGGTTTATTTGGTGGCTTTCGGATTGCACCTCTCGGTGCTGTTTGTGGCTTGTTTGGATCACACTTTTGCTGGCTTTTTGGGCTCGATTTGCTCTCCGTGCTGCCCTTAACCGTGAGTCCTTAATTTTTCTTCATCGTGATAAGCTTGCTCCCTCTTCTCCCCTTTCTACAGCTTTTACATGAGAATTATTGGTGCCTTATATTGGTCCCAAGAAGAAGTCTAGATATAGCATTTTGGAATGTTGGTATAATGAAAATTTCAAAAGAGGTTTTTTCATGTCACCGGATGTTGGAAATTGTTTTAAACACAGTTTGGAGAGCCAATCCACCTTTTATCTTTTCGCTCTTTCAGATGGGTTGTTTACTCCTCTCTCTCACCTCATTTTTCTTCTTTTCTTTCCTTATTTCTTGGTTTGATTTAGGTGCTTATGTTTGAAACATAAGCACACATATATAACCGTCGCTATATATTAAACATCAAGCAAGACTGCAAGTTGGCCAGTTTCAGGGTTTAAAGACTGTGATGGCTAGCATCTGCACATAGAGCAGAATAATATTACATCATATGGCATCGGGACCTGACCTAAGGACCTGATAAGAGTGTAGAATGTAAATATTATTCACCGTCACTAGGCTAGCGATGTCCCATACATTCTTAGGCTGCTGGCGGTCCTAGTTTTATAGTGTAATTGACTCGTGAACAATCAAATTTATAAAACACAACAGAACAAATATATCACTTACAAAATATTTTTGATTACTAAATAGAAAGTCATTTTGCTTGTATGCAAGAAATCTATATTGACATAAATTTGATTGTCCACCTATCGATCACCCGTACTGGACTAAGAATTACCCTCATAGGATTGTATTGTTAGAAATTTCAAGCGGAATGTCGGGCTTTATGTATATGAATGACTGATAGTTGCTCATGGAGTCCTTCGAGAATGATAAATCTGAGTCTATCCCAACCTCAATGCTTGCGGTTTTCTTTGAACTTTTGCGTATTTTCTAAGACTTTCTTCGAGTTTATGTGCGTCACTTGTGATTTTCTTTGAGTTTTTCATACGTTTCCTACGACTTTCTTCGAGTTTTATGAGTCACTTGTGATTTTCTGAGTTTTCCGTAAGTTTCCTATGACTTTCTTCGAGTTTCTGTGGGTCACTTGTGATTTTCTTCGAGTTTTCTTTTTCATGTGATATATTGTCATTTATTCTTTTGTGTACAAATGCATGTTCGCCCCCACCTGCTAAATTCTCCACTATAGTTATTCACTTTTACTTGTGACGCTAACTCCATTTGCAGGAGTAGTAGACTCGCTAGATATACAAGTTCATTTTTATGTTTATAACATTTTTATCATCTCTACTGCACATTTTACTACTCTTCTTTACTGTACAATCTATTGTCTTTTATTTACTGTCGCTTTTCTTACTGCACTATTTACTACTTTCCTTTACTGTGGCTCTTACTGTTTCTTTTATTTATGCGTATTATACTCTTTTATAATAGGAGAACAGTACCCTAGTTTTATAGGAGGCGCACAACGGCAGGCCACCGACCCAACAACAACATGTACTCTTAAACTTGCAATCGTTACAACGAGAAATTTGGAGCTTGAAACAAGACTTTGTGGGCAGCATGACGAAGGTGCAGCTAACGGAGGATGACAAGCTACACTAGCTAAACTTTTGTAGAATAAATAACAAGTCATAGGACTTCGAGGTAGTTCTCCTAGAGCGGCGTAAATCCTCACTTTATCTTTAGGCTCCTGCACAATCATGTTATGCGGTATAAGTCCTAACACTTTTAGGATTCCGAGATTGTCATGTGATACGGCGTAAATCCTCCTATCTACTTAGACTATCTGCATGATCGGGTATCGTGCAAGTGTGAATTCTAAATAATAAAATCGACATGATTAAACATTAAATAACCTCATTTCAACGCTATAAAGCCAAACAAATAGGATAGTTGAGAAGTCACTTGAGGTTCTTCTTAAAGTTTGTGACGTCTCTTACTTCTTCGTTTCTTTGGGACCCAAAATAAATTGTTCATAATTTGAGTCATTCCCTTTAGACTTTCTCGTGTTCATCATTGAAAACTTGAATTTTGAAATTCTTGAAAACAAAACCACTAATCTTAATCGAGAGTTTCTTTAAGTGAGACCCGACATTTAAGATGTAATTAACTGTAATGGGCTTGCCTCTATAGAGAACTTCAGAACCCAACTTAATATAAACTCTATTTAATCTTTATATTAAATAGGGGAACTTGTTAGCTTATAAAAAAAATGATTTCACAGACCAAACGAATTTCATAAACTCCTTAGTTTAATTAATTAAGCCCCACTGTTCAAATGATGTGTCTACCCTTCCGGATAGATGCATTGTTTGGTGGTGATGCTCGTTTAATTCAAATTATCAAATATATGAAACCTTGTTTATCCTACCTTTCTAAAATTAAAACCTTGCATTCAAAAGTGTATATATATATATATATATATATATATCATATTGTCACCTACTAAATTTATTAACACCCAACATATATCAATATGACATAATGGAGAAAAAGAATTTATGCAACAAGCAACACATAAAGAGATAAAGGCTTGTTGTTTTTGTCGTAGTCTTCTTATATTTTCTTTCTATTTTATAACAAAAATAGTAATCTCTATTTGGTAAAAACAAATAGAAAAGGTTGCTAATCTTAAAGTGCAACACTGAAACAACAAAAAATATTGAATTATTATGTGGACCAATTATCAGAAAAATACTTTTTTTTATTACTAAGCTAGTTTATCGCATAAAATGTCGTGTAACATGTAACATAATCTTGTAGAAAAACTGAAAGCAATAAGCACATCAAGTTCCAAACCATTCCCTCTTAATCTGATCATACCTCATGGAAGAACAACTCCCACTTCTAAATTCTTTTGACGTTATCTTATTTATCAACTCCCTCAACCTCTCAGAGCCTGGTCTAGATTGAAAAAAATGAATTATTCCCCCTTGATAGGCAAGGATCTCTCCACCATCTGCATGCACCAAGCATCAGGAGTGAAATGGCCTTCAGTTCGTTAGAGAAGCTCACGATCAATCTTATTGAGGACGGGGTCATCCTTGGGAAATTTTCGAGCGAAAGCCCAACAAGAAATTGATGACAAGAAAGACTATTTGTAAAATTTGTAAACTTGATAGAGCTATAGGGGAACAAGAAGTCAATAATGACATGGTCTTGGAGAGCCCAATGAGAGTCATAATTGGATTCAGAGTTACTAAAAACCAGGTTGAATACGAGGCTTTATGTGGGGATAAGGTTTAAGGCTAGGGTCCAAGTAAAGCAAAGCTTTTAATGGTGCTCAAATTAACTACACTATCACATAAATAAATTGTTAGCTATAGTATTTGCATTCGACTAACTTGATTTATACTAAGGTTAAATTATCTATAGATCATTAAGCTATCAAATATCTGGTGACAAAAAAAGATGTTAAGCCACACTTGATCCGGTTTGATCCTTTTGTTACAAGAATTTCATTTAGAGATTTGTGATAGAAAAATTACCAAAAAATTAAATAGTTGATCACTTGTTAAGGCTTAAGTAGGGAAACTCTAAGAATTGGAGTGGTGATATCAATGAATGTTTCTCTAAACTATTACTTACGGTGACTGAGCAAGTTATTTCTTGGTATGCGGATATAATCAATTATATTATGAGTGGTATCATTCCTTATGACTTGAGATAGAACCAAAGGAGGAAATTTATCTAGAATGCCAGATTTTACTTGATGACTGAAATCTATTTTTTTTTTTTTTTTTTGGAAATATAAGATCCGAATCATTATAAGCGTTCCCCTATAAGTGGTAGAGGGTATTATTATGAGCTGCTCTTAAGATCTTACAATCGGACTTTTATTGGCTAACCATTTTTAGAGATGTCAATGAATGCGTTAAAATATGTGATAAATGCTAGTAATTAGTCAATATTATTAGAATAAATGAAATACTCTTAAATTACACACTTTAGAAGTTGGAATATTTGATACATGAGGGATAGATATTCTTAGACATTTGACCATCTCTAGGAATATATTTTAGTTGTAGTAGATTGCCTCAGAATAAATAGAGGTGATGGCTTCACCAAGGTGTCATTCATAAGATGTTTAAATATTTTTATAGAAATTCATATTTTATAGATTTGAAATGCTTAGATTATAAGAAGTGATGGAGGTAACCCTATTTTAAGAGAATTGAGATAATGATAACCAAATTTGGAATTAAACATATCTCAACATATATAAAGATAATGGCTCTACCAAGATGTTAATTCATAAGGTGTTCAAAAGTAATACATATTTTGTAGATTTGAAACAACAGATTTAATTATAAGTGATGAAGGGAACCACTTTTATATTAAGAGAAATGAGATATAGATAACCAAATTTGGAACTAAACATAGGATTGTCACCGCATACCATCCTCAGACTAATGATTTAACTGAAGTTTTAAATAGATAGATCAAAATGATTTTAGAAAAAAAAAAAAAAATCAATCCTAATCGAAAGAATTGGTCCCTTACGTTAAATGATGCACTTTGGCCTATAAAATCTCACTACAAATATGTCATTACAAGTTAAAATTTGGCAAAGCTTGTTACTTCCCACTAGAATTAGAACATAAGGCTTATAAGGCGGTTAAGAAATTTAATTATAATATGAAAAAATTAGCAGAAAAAAGTAATTATAGTTAAAAAAGTTAGAGAAAATTAGCCTGTAAGCTTATGAAAATGTCAATATGAAAAAATTAGCTTGTTACTGAGTTTACATGAGTGAGATAACAAGAGAATTGGTCACGTTAAATTATGAGATCCAAAATTTATTGATTATTGATGTTATTGCGAGTTTTATTTTTTGCATAACTCACAGAAGCACGATCCTAGGGATTGACCGCTCACCCCTTATTTATGCTCTCTGTGAGAAAGCTTACATTATGAGAGAATAGGGCACGTAGCAAATTTTCCCTTGGAGCACTGTTACTAATGCGCTCATTCATTCATACAAGAGCTGCAAGGAGTTAAGCTCAGCATGCTTCATCTTCCACTCGCCACACATCTGCGTGATCACTGTCATAACAGATTTAAGATCTGAGGGACAACATCAGCTCCTTGGGATCAAAAGTTGATCGCATAGAGCATTCATGGAGGTTCAATCATATTAAGCAGCAATGCTCACAACAATACTCATGACAGCAAGTGCACAATACTGTCATGGTTAAGATGTTTGCAAACAAAAAAAAAAAAAAAATGAACATGGGGCCGGGCAAGGTGCGCCTTTTTGAGCCACCTGCTTATCAATTTTACTCTGAGGCGAGACCCAATTAAGCGATTGCAGACGACAATGATAATAACGTAGGCACTGATGATGATATGTCCATTGAGTTTTGAGGAGTTATTGTTTATTGCTTGTTTTATTTTAGTAGTACTAATTTTTGTTGGCGGTTCTATATGATTGTGGACATGTATACTTGATGAAATGTTATTTGTTATTTTTCTATGTTTTCCTTTAATGAAATGTGACCCTTAGTTGTGCTTATTTATGGAGATAGACTCAGCTAAAGACTTTCTATTCTCGATTATCCCACAGACAACCAAAGTATCAAAGTCTATATATATCAATATCAAATAGCAGCTACCAATTAGACATTTCCTTAAGATTGGGCAACTTCTAATCCCTAATAGCTGATTGACAAGTGTACAAATAAGGGTCTTCAGCCAAATCTATTGTTGTATATGTAATGTTTTTGCATATGTGATATTTTTGTAGCTGCAATGTGATGCAAATGTGTAATTTGACAATTTTCAGCAACTGATGTTATAAAAAAATGGTTCACAAATGTTTCAGTGTTAAGATTAAAGCTACCAGCAACCTATAAGAGTTAAAATGACAATCTTACTAATCGAATATTAATTTAATGATTTCAGCTATAAAGGAAAGCTAAGAATGGTTTTGCATCATTTCCTTTACCTCATATTTTCCAACTTATAAGTTACTTTGATACACTATATGCATTTTTTCTTTCTTTTTTTTTATTATTTTACTTTATGTATTTCCAATCCACAAGACATAAGGCATAAAGATAATGTTTAAGCCAATTTTAACATGGGTCGCCTCAAAGTTTAACATAGCATACAAGCTTTATAAATTAGATATACATAAAATAAGATGAGACTCTTTTGTTTCAATAAACTACCAAAGCTCACAAAGGCTGTAATAAAGATATAGTACAATCTCACACGACAGCACTAGCCGAATTTTATAGCTTATTTTTTTGTGACGTCCAAATTACTTGTTTCCTGAAGTACTTGTTTGAGAATATAAATATCCAATAATACTTTGAAATTCATAAGTTTATTATCTGAAGGATCAATCAATTGCTAAGGCCTAACAGCTTTTAAAACAATGTCAACTGCTGGATTTTGCAATGCTGGATCTTAATGCGCATAGAAAGGTGCTAATTTGGAGAAATTATTCCATACGGAATATGTACGCAAAATCCGTACGCAGCTCTCAATAATCATGCAACACCCCCATAATAATCTATAAATAACTCTAAAATGGATTCCGTACAATAACCTGCAAATAATCCAATATTTATTTAATACCTAATAACCTACAAATAGCCCCAAATTGAAGTTATTGTGAGGTTATTCCGCATGCAGCTGCTGCGTGCGTATTCTGTATGGAATAATGGCTTGTTAATTTATTTATTCTTAAACAAAGATATTTTCCAGAAGTTTGGATGCCAACAACCAATTGGAGAAGCTTTCCATAGAAAAAATTTTTTTTTTTTTGATCCATAAGGACCAACATAATAAAGCTGTGTACCAATGTCACCAAATCCATCAACAAGCAAAGAAACTCCAAATTCTCAAAGAATGTCTTTGCTTTTGAAATATATATATATATATATATATATACCCATAACAGAAGAAGGAATATTTAAAGAAGCCTAACAGCAACAATTGTTGTTGTACATAGCAGTAAAAAAAAAAAAAATTACAATCTCAAAGCTTGGCATAGGACACAAACTTCAGAAATTATGTATAAAAGTGTGAAGAAAAGATAAGAATTAAACAATATCTAAGCAAGAAATGGTGGATACACAGGAAATGAAATATTAAGTGTTGTAATTATAAATACACAGAGATTAGGTATTATATATATAAACTGACGTCTAGGAATTGAACATGTGGTTATATAAAGGTTATGTGCTACGTTGGTAAATCTGCCTTTCCTTTAAGAGAAAGTCCGGAAATTATATCATTTGGATAATAAAAGGAATCAATAACATAAGAACTATTATGTTCTATGTTATCTTTTATAATCTTTATATTTAATGACACAAGCAAATTGAAAACTCAATGTTTCATAAAGAATCCATCTTTCTACCTCCTGCTTCATCAATTTCTCTCTATAAGTGGAGACGTTATTCCATACGGACGACCATGCAGCACTGCGTGCGGAATAACCCGCCAGTAACTTCAATTTGAGGTTATTGGAGGGTTATTTACAAGTTATTAGATATTTGGGTTATTTGCAGGTTACTGTTTAGAGTTATTCATAGATTATTATCAGAGTATTGCATGGTTATTGGGAGCTGCATGCGGAAGTTGCGTACATATTCCGTATGCAATAATTCGCCCTCTAAGTGATAGAGAGTTCCTTGAGGATAAAGATCAATATGTATCACATGCCACTCAACTCTCATGTATTCACGTATGTAGAACTTAAATCCAAACTTCTACTGCATATCAGCTCATTCACATTTGAACAAAATTTACGTATGGATACGTTTAATAATGAATCTACCATACAACAAAACTGAAATATCCAACCATATTTATTTAAGAAAAAAACATAGATCAGCGCGAAGCATGCAAATATAAGAGAAGTTCAACAAACTGCATAAAAAAAATTCCTTCCCCTTTTATTTTGCCTTTCAAATAAAAAATGAAACAATATAAGAGAACATCCTAGTGAGATGATTACTTCCCAATATAATAAACTTAAGATAATCAAAATTAAAAGTCATCCATATCTCCTAAATGCAATTTCTCCAATATCAGGGTAGCTTAATGTACCTTCTTTGCTCTCAAAAACAGTATTTCAAAAAGAATCAAGTGAAACAGCAAATCATTGCAAAAGGAACCAAGAATGCCGCCCAATTCTTAAATATTTATATGTTTAATTTCTAAACTTCATTATTATCCAAATCTCATATACCATACCGAGAGTATTATAAAGTTCACTTCTTATATGTAAATGAAGTGGCATATATGTAAATGATTGAAGTTTAGAAAACAAATAGTCAATATGAAGGAATTGAGTGGAATGTATGTAAATCTTATAAAGTCAAGTTTAAGCAAGAAATATGTGGATCATGTGAATCGTATTCAAAGATGACAAAAAATTGTCCTTAAAAGGAATGTACTGAACAACTTTATGATCTTCAAACCAAAGTTCTAAATCCGGCCGGATTTGTCCTTGATGTAGACCAGGACAAACCAAAGTAGAGATGATTAAATGGTAAGAGAGGCAGCAAAGTACCTTTGGATGGAATAGCGTCTTTTGAATATTAAAAAAAAAAAAATCACACTAAACCGACCACAGATTATGATGTATTTCATTCAGCTTTCACAAAAGAAACTCAAATCAAGAATTCCATGGAAGTATGTGAGATTGAAACTTATTCACAGATTTAAAGTATCCACAAGTACCAATGGTAAGGATAACTCAAGTTTCAAACCAACACCTGAAAGCTTCCACTGATTTAGGAAAGAAAATAAATCTTTTAACTAATTGGATAAAAGAATAAAAGCACCACTATATATATAATAAAAGAAAGTATCATAAAGAACCATCAATTCATCAATTAGTGATCGAGAATTTCATTTTTGACCTCCATTATCATATTAATTGTATAAAGAGAACTTAACCATGAAAACAACATTCCATGAGACAGCCAAAGAAGGAAAGAAAGAAATGAAGACTTACCTTCGAGTCTCACTAAATCAAAAGTCTTAGGACAGAAGACAGTAAAACAGCTTTCCAAAAGAAACCAGACCCATCACAAAGATTCACGCTCGCAATGACAATCTCTCCAAATGTTCACTGGATCAAGAACTCTCCAGGAACACACTTGACCAAGAATGAGAGAAGTAAGAAATCACAAGACTGAATTTTAGAAAGGAAGAAGCTCAATGAAAATTCGCCGCCAAATCTCTCCCCATAAAGGGTATTTATAGCCGGAGAGAGGGTAGAGGTACTTACCAAATAACCCATCGGAGGTGAATGGAAACAGAATAGATGAAGAAACGTACTCAAATTAAAGAGAAGGAAGGTTTTCGGACCCACTTGGGCGGGAAAAATGGTTACAAGAAGGGTTACCGGCAAAGAAAACGGCAGCGAGAGTCGGTTAGGGCCAGCGAGGAAGGAGATGACTGGAAAACCAGTAGGAATTTCGAGAACGGGGTCCTTGACGGGGAACTTGCCGATTGAGGGAGGTAAGGGTTCGGTTAGGGCACGAAGGAAGAAGGTGTGAGTTAGGGAAGCAATAAATGTGCTTAGACGAGAACCAAAAGTTATTTGCTCATTGCCCATGCTTTAATTCTAAAACTTTTTTTTATAGACTTGGGATTAGGTTGTATATGTGTAGCCCAATCACTTCATTTTCATTTTTTGGATATGTTACTAGTCAAATAGCACCCAATCTCTTATTATTGTTTCATTAGGTGTGCTTTACTTTTCTTGTGCACGTGTTGATTTTAGTAGTTTATTTTGGATTGTGATTTGTCTAGGCTTTCATGTGCTCAAGTAGGCTCCTAGTACAGAACTTTCATTTCCTAGAAAAATTTATTAATCTAAAAGAATTAATTTTAAAATCTAGAAGAAAATAATACCAAGATTTTCATGATCAAAATTTTATATTTTTGCATGGCCTATGACCTAATTTTAAATGACTCATTTCATAGTTATAACTCAAGTCATGCTAATAAGGCCTTCATAGTAAAGACGAATATTGCATTCATCATAACATTTATTAGTGAAGTATACTTGTTTTTCCCATCTAACTGTCCTCATGATTTCTACAAGCTTATGTGATTTGTCTAGAACGATTAAAGAGTTTAAAGGTAGTCTTGAGCTAGACAATATTGCAGAATAATTTTAATTCTTGTAGTCAAATTTATTCACTTCTCGTTGTTCTATAGGCATCTTGTCAATCAAACAAGAAGAAGTCATGTTCTTAATTTGTCTACTCTGATAGTCGTAAGATTTCAGATGTCTCTTCTTTTGATTTTAAGTTTGTAGAGTATTCTTGAAGGATGCAATACATGGATTACTAATAAGGAACTCTTAGTTATGTTGGGTTGACTACCTTCCCAACAGTAAACTTAGGGTCTAAATAATCTAAGGTGATGGATGCACGAAATCCCCAATAAGACTAATAATCTGATATCAAACTGTAAACAAGACTTTTAATGGAGAGTTTTCTTCGATAACCCCCAAGATATAATTAAATAAGACTCCTTTAATTGAGAGTCAATCCTGATCCTAAAACAAAAATATAGAATTCTGTTTCTTTGGTTATATATATGGAAAGATTTATATATGTCATTTTCATAGAAAAGCTTTCAGGATAATTTGTTCTGATTTCTTTTTGAACCTTTGCTTCTGATCTACCTCACAGACAGTTCTATAGAAATTCTTCACGTTCTATTTCCACACATTTTGATGATTTAAAAAATGATCCTATTTGAAAAGAAGGATCAAAAAATAAAAGTAGACAAGCCGATGAGTTAAAAAAAAAGGAAATAAAAAATAATTTCTGAAGGAAACCTTTCTTTGCTTATAAAAAAGAGAAGGAAAATCTGCAAAGAGGGATCAATGCTATCACCAAGTGGAATACAATCACACACAATTAACATATCAACACATTCACCAACCTTAAACTTGTCTAAGTGAGTTGATTCAATGTACTTTAAGAACACTAAGAATTTATCACTCATATAACTTCTCTTCTAAAGCCATCAAAAAATGCTTTCAACTCAGACAATTGTAATATATGATATTGTCCGTAGACACAAACTTCAAATTATTCAACTCTAAAGGTAGCTCATTAATTTTCTTCAAAACTTGAACCATACATACTTATTTTCAGAATAACTAAAGTTGTTGTGTAGTTGTTTGGAGTAGATTCAATTGGGAGCGAAGTCTGTCTCTTGATCACATCAACAATAATTTCTATTGGAGTCACATCACTCTTCTCAATCTTAATGTGAACTCGTATTGTAAGGAATATATGTTATAAATAAAGCATAGTTCGCTCAGACAAATTCTAAACAAGGGATGAATCAGAAAACTAATACCTTCAGCATACAAGGCCTTATCCCTAATCTCAGCAGCATTATCCTTTGGCAACTCAGCATAAGAAGGTGAGACATCCACAGGAATGGCCTTTTCAGGTTCCTTACCTACAGAAGTGACTTGAACTTCCAGATGAGCATCTACATAAGGTAGATTTTCTTAAGAAGAATCTGCATAAAGTAGATCTTCCTTATGAGCAACTGCATAAGACTGATCTTTCTGTGAAGCATATGTATATGCAATTTCATTAAATTTCAAAGATGCTGTTCTATTCAGTTGAACCTATTGATTAATAGATTCCTCCTTAGCCATAAGTTCACTAAAATAGAACTAGCATGTTAAAATGAATTCAGTGTCATTAAATTATTTGTTGAATTAATATTCTAATAAGTTTTTTCAAAATTGTGTTTTCACATGATCGCGACTCATTCCTTTGAATGCATCTCTGCTTGTGACAGGAAGTGAAATTTCTAAAATAGCTTAATTCCTTAACAAAAAATGACATACTGAACAATAGGAAGGGCAAAAGATGGAAGCTCTATAGTAGATGAAGGGTTTTATATCAACTAGGAGCCCTATAACAAAAGTAAAAGAAGTTCATTCTCAAGGAACTTTATTTTGTACCCTCTTTTTCTTCTTCTCCAAACAATCTTTTTTTTTTTTTTTTCCCGCTCTTCCTACTGTAGATAATAGTTTTTGCTTTGGGGGTGTTAGGCTTCTCTGAGGGTGGACCTTCAATCCTTAGCAACTAAATAAATAGCCAAAGGATAAAGGAATTAAAGAAAAGATAAATTGGCATTGATTGAGAAAATAAAGACCCTAAACCTTCATTCATATAGGATAATATGGGGGCACAAAAATCAAAAAATTCAAATCATACCGACATCATAAAAATAGTAAATCTTTCAAACATAAATATGTGGATTAATAAAAATTTCTAAATTTTATTCATTTGGCATATCATTGTAAAAAATATAACATAATCAGTATACTAAATATTTATAGTTAAATTCTTGTAGATCGGATCCGAGATTAGTGAAAATTTGACAAACTCTACCAACAGAGTTGGCCAATCAGCTAGGCCGGTCATTTGAACAGATTTATTCAACTAATCAATATGACAAACTAATGAAATAAGTCAACTCAACAGGTTAACTAAACAAATTAAGACTCATTAACTCATCAAGTGATGAACTGGATTATCAAACATATCAATTGATTAGGCTACACCTTTCGCTATAACATTAAACTTTTTTTTAGCACTTTATGCAGCATATCTTAGACCAACCCTAACGTATAAAAAGGGAAGGTCACTGCATTTTACAGGGATCGAAACTTCACTATTAAAGACGTCTATAAATTCAATTACTAAATAGATTTCTTAGGTTGTTTTTTTTTTTTCACTTCTCTTTTCATCTCTATGTTCTCTAGTTTCATTTTGTCATGACTCTTGCCTAAATGGTGTGGATCCACTGACATAATCATTCAACTAAAATATACTATAAAACAAAAGAATTTTGAATAATAGATGCCATGGCCATGTTAATACAAGAAAATGATTCCAATTATTCCAAATAGCCAACCATTACAGAAGTAAAAAAGTGTTTGCACACAGTTTTCCTATAAATTGTGCTATTTACAGAACCTGCAATCATGTGAACTCCCCATTAAGAACGTGGGAAGCCTGGGTAATTACTCGAGCAACTCTCCAAACTTCGTGCTGCACAGATTGCCAGGAATATGTTGTGTTTGAAGTTTCTGCCTTCTCAATGGCATCATCTATACCGGGAAATGATTTTGATCCATAGTCGTCGTTCTGTGATGGCCCATAAATCTGATAAAGTGAACTCATTATTAGTTTCCAGCAATCCAAAATGCATCTAAAAGTATGCAATATACACCTCGTACCAGATGCTTGTACCAGGGCCTTCCAAACAGGCCATCTCGATCGGTAAATGCTCTCTCCGTCATCATTAGCCGATCATTAAGCTCGCGAACTTTAAGTATATCTTTTTTCCATTTTGAGAAGAAATTCTTCCTTTCTAATTCCTATAAGTATCAGGTATTCAGGCAATGAAGCTTGTAACGTGTTAAAGAAACTAGAAGAAGAAGAAACCATCGAGGTACCTTCCTTTGGCTCTCAACTTTTGAAGCTGCCTTTTTGAAGTTTTCTATAGAGTTTAATAAAGAAGTAAAAGTCACTGGCTTTCCGATCAATTCATTTTCCAACACCTTCGTGCAATTCTGTTTTAAAAAAAATAAAACAAAATAAATAAATAAATAAATAAAAACTCCGGCATAAAATTCTACTGCCATGAACTTAACGTCTCTTACAATGATGTAAGACGCACATTCTGCTTCCATGCTTAAAAGTAGAACAAAATTTTGGGAAAAAAATTTGCATCAAAAGCTCTTTTATATATTTTATAATAGAAGTGTGAAACAAAATATCCAAAGAAAAGGGCAATTGATTATAATTAAAAGATGAGTGCAAATTTCTCTCATGAAAAAATAGTTAATTGTCATTCTGTAGCACGAAACAATTATCTACTTATTATAATAATGTCACGTATCTAATCAACACCCCGCAAGAAGTTGCATAGTAATTGCATGGATGAACCTACAACAGTATTTGCAAGCTAAAAAGAAATTTACCTGGAGCTCGGAAGCATAAGACATATAGTCAAAAGGTAAGAACTCCTCATCTGCCAGTTTTAAAGCAACCAGTCCCAATATGCTTGCAGCTGCAAGGCAATTAGTAGCAATATCATAATTAGACGATATCATTTTCATCTCATCCCAGCTCGAAACCAGCACAAGTAACATTGATAACTTTGAATGATAATTATAGTCAATACTGTCAGTAAGTTGATGGATCTTACATTGATCACTGGTGTTAGACAAAGTTCTGGATGCATGAAAAATGTAATTTTTAAAAAGCATGAGGCATGAAAACAGACATCAGGCATGCGATATGATAGGACATAGCACAGAAACAGGCATTACTACAAAATGGCATGCCTTAGTTTGCTCGATATAAGTCAGAGAGATTGCCATATTGGTTCCCCGATTAAAGTGGACTCCAATTCTTTTATCAGGGCTTTGGGGAGAGAGTTTTTTCATAATTTCAGTTAAGAACGTGCATTAAAATACCTTCTGTAAGGATTTACCATCTAGAAGATCACATACATTTTAACATATGTACCGAATAAAAAGCATAATGATCTATCAGACTGCAATGTTGGTTTAAATTATACTTCAGTTGAGTGTATGTAATTGACGATCACACATTAGCATCAGCATTAGCCATTAGAATGAAATCTTATCAATCTCACCAAATCCATGCTTATAGAATAAAAAAAGAGTGTATAATTGTCCACTTTTTAGCTTGCGGAAAAAATATATAAGATCACAAAATACTATAAAACTGTGGTGAGTCACATGCAGTCCATCTTGGATTAGTGGTTGAAAGCTGTCTTTCAACCAAGAGATCCTGAATTCAAAGTCTTTCATATGCTGTACACAAGCGTTTATAACTAAATTCGCTCAGATTGCCAAGAAATAAAAATAAAAAAGACTATGGCGAGACACCGTTTCCCAGTGTCATGTCTTTTCAATAGTAAAAAATCGGCGGGCCTTTTTGAAGAGGTATGTGCATTCTTAGTTACCAATGCGTATGTATATTCATAGTTACCACTCAGGCATTCTGGGAACATTTAATATACAATCAGCTTAGCTAGCTTCTACAGCAAAGGAATTCCATCAAAATTAGGATACTAAAAAATAAAAATACACGTCATATAATATATAAGGTAAATAACTTGCAAGCAAATGGAAAGCAAGAGAGATTTCTGTAGCCAGATGATTTTAGAAAGATAAAATTTGCTAAGTGACAAGTATCTATGAAATTACCCGCAACATGCCTATGGAAGAGTGGGTCTCCAAACTTCTGCATCCACACAAAGTCATCATACATGGAGTGATAAACAGGATAACCTACAAATCGTCCAAAGGATAAGACGCCTTAAATGGCAACAGGATCTACACAAAATAAATTAAAAAACAATAATAATAATACTGCATAAAAGACACATAAATGAAACTGCAATGCCGAGTGGGGGTCAAGATACTAAAAAAAAACCATAGAATAAGAAAAGGAGAGTTAAAAATCAATATGGGCTAGGCCAATCTTCCAACAAATGAATGCCCCAATTACTCAGCATATTACAAGCCCTGTGACGAATGAGCATTTAGTCCAATACATATCAATAAAAGGACGGTGAAGGAGCAAAGGGAAAAAGGAACTTTGTCGTTGCCAATCTTCCAACAAATGAATGCCCCAATTACTCAGCATATTACAAGCCCTATGACGAATGAGCATTTAGTCCAATACATATCAATAAAAGGACGGTGAAGGAGCAAAGGGAAAAAGGAACTTTGTCGTTGAGAAAAGAATACTTCTGTCTAAACAATCCAAGCAGATGGTGCTCAATAAGCAAACTAATATTTTGGAGATCAGATCCTTTACGATGGAAACTCTCAAGTTAACTATTGTCTAAAGCATTGTAATAACCAATGCTTTGCATATAATTTATTTGTTTCTTTTTTATTAGTTGGTTAATTTCCCTTTTGTTATTTTTATATTAAGGAAATAAACAAGACATTAATGATGGCCAAGAGAGAAATATAGTTTATTTCCTGACCTAAGCTTAATTTAGATGATTTGATATGGGTTCAATCTTAATTTAGCATAGTTTAAAATTACATAGGGTTAATCAAATTACTTGATATAATTCATCAATCTTCATTTTCTTATAAATTAACCTAACAGTAAAAGACCCATCCTACCACGCGCTCTCCATATAACCATGGTCATGCCTGCCATTTAAGAGGTTCAGAAGTTGTTCGCCAATCTAGCCCCAAAAGACACAAGCTAGGAGAGATGAACTCGACAAGCCATGAATTCATCCATGTTATGTTTTCAGAGGTTGATTGACCACTCACTGGAAATCCTTAAAATGATGTCTCACGAATTATTAAATCGTGAGTATATCAAGCAAACTGTAAGTCACGATTGATATTCAAAAGCTTATTTGAAAGGATAGATACTCAAGGAACTCACCTATCTAAGTGTGAACGAAAACAAAGGTTCGAGAGTAGATCCCTGGCAAGAGAGTTATTCTTGTCAGTTTGAAAGCAAGAGAAAGCAGTAGCTCAGAGTGGGTGTATGTGGCGGGAGTAGGTGAGTAATTAATTAATTAATTAATTATTTTATTTTACTTTTTCAATTTTCTTTTTTTATTTCACGGTCAACAAATGTCCTCCAAAAAAAAAGATGTGCGTCTGAAGTGGACCTTGTTTGTTGTCCTCGAACTTTGATAACTTCAGCTATGCTGATTAAATATATGATTTCCTATACCATAATACAAATGCAACTACCTATTTTCAAGAAATCATCTTCTTGTATCAATGTGGACCTAATTTATATTATTTTGGTACCTTTGATCCTCATTTTTATTTCATTTACAAAATTTGATATTGGCTTGTCAGTGTTGTTAACTTTGTTTAACTTTCATGTGATTGAATTTCTATGAGAATATAAATTAAAATTGATTGTTGATCTTTCGTGATTTTAAATTTGTTTTATTTTCTTAAATTACTTCAATCATTTTATTATCATTTGGATGCTCATCCTAAAATTGAAAGTTTATGTTTAAGAAAAATGAGTTGACTTAATTTGTGGCTTGTGATTCATAGTATGTATCATATTAATTGCATTAACAAAATTCACTCTTAATTCTGACACATCCCTCTTTACTAAAATAATGAAAATTATAAGAGAAAATTATAGATACCTCGTCCAAAACTCATGTCAATTGAAGGGATGCCAACATGTTGAACAAAAGCCGCAAAATCAGTTCCACCACCACCTAATCTCCCTATCTTCAACAAGAAAATGAGCAAAGTTTATCTGCAGCCAAAATAAATGATAATTTCTTGCTACAAGATCATAAATAGAAGAAAAGATACAGCGTTCAATCATTATTTTCCAACAACTAGACATGGTAAGGAAACTAGTAAGAATTTACCTATTTTGTTCATGCAAAAGATCAATTAATGTTTGCATGAGCCGGGCAGTCGTGAACTCACCAGAGGAGAATCAGAAATGACCCATGACGCATACAGAGTCTGAGATGAGTTATCAGGATCGTGAACCTTCAAAACGAAATAATAAGATAGAGGTTACGAAATTAATAAAATTGGATTATATAGTTTAATATAGAATGGTCATCAAAATTTCCTTTTTTTTTAGGATACATATCTATACCAAATAAGGTATTTATAGATAATTCAGCACAAAGGCGGATATAAATTTTATGGGCTCCAGGCAGGAGTTTAGTAAATAAACTATCATGCATGAAGGTAAAGCTGGCAGACAGTTTGACGTGAAATTGAGACATTTACCAGAGTAGTGTGCATATTGCCTAATTTATTTTTCAGGAAAACTAGTTAACATATATAAATTGTGAAAAAATACAGCTTTTTTTTTATGACAAGAATATGGACATTGAAATCGGCCAATGTAAAGAGAGTACTAAACTTTATAGAGTAATGATACTGAATGCCACTCAAACTAAGCACTGAAATGTTATCATATGAAAACTAGTTAACATGTATAATTTATGAGAAAAAATAGCATTTTACTTCTGACAGGTATATGGACATTGAAATCAACCAATGGAAAGAGAGTACTAAATTTTATAGATTAATTATACTCCATGCCACTCAAATTAAGCACTCAAATGTTATCATATGAACAAAAGGGAAATATTAAGACCTTCTTCGATGACTCCTCAAGTAATTTATCAAGCTGTGGGGTTGAAGAGGCATGGAACCCAGGACCAGATACTGCAGAATCTACATTTAAGTAAGCTACAGCCCTAGAGGCTAAAAGCTCTCTGTTATCTTCAGCCCATTCGGTTGAACCAAGCTGCAGAAATAGTATATTGGTTGAAACAAACACTTTAGTACCAATGAAAAAGTACATTTAAGAGAAAAAGAAGCAGGAAATAGAGAATTAGACCTACCAGGCCATACTCCTCCGCATCCCAATTACACAGAACAATGGTTCTTCGTGGTTTCCAGCCTCTAGTTTGCAACTTTTCCAACCTTTGGGCCAACTGAAGCGGTCAACTTCGAATAATCAAAAATTAAATGGAGCAAAAAATATAGCATAGGAAGAACAGTGGCGTTATACCGATACAGCAGGCAAGATTTTTCAGATTTTTTGGAATGTACACCTAATTTTTTTCAGTACTTCTAACCTTTTTCAAGAGGTTACTTCAAGGCAACTCAACCGCACCCCACCCCCCCCCCCACCACCCCACCCACCCCCCCCCCCCCCACACACACACACACACACACACACAAAATGGCTAATGTTGTTTTACTAACATTAAATACGGAAAGTGTTCACACCATGAGCTTATACAACTCGTGTGGCATATTAGCAATCTAGGAGTTGTTTATTTTGCTAAAAATGTAACGGTTGAGAATTGGACCTTATTTAGGATCTTATTGGTAAAAGTGTATATTGCATGATACCTAATTTAAGCCCATGCTATGAATGTGGATGTAGATTTTTTTAGCAAATCTTCTATTTGGTATCAGAGCCTAGTCTGGCCGCCTATCCTCGCCTTCTTTCCAGATCGTCGCACTGCATTGCAGGGCTCGTGAAGTTCGTGAAGAGACTATATAGCAGCGACCACGTCACACTTTCCAAATGACGATCACGACTGCATCGTAAGTTCGGTAGCGTCTACACTCAAGGCCCGCCTTACAAATCGCAATAATATCGTGACTGTCTTTGAGATTACGACTATATCGTGAAAGATACTCCTAATGTCGTTTCAAAATTTACTTTATTTGTTTATTTTCTATTATTATTATTATTATTATTATTATTATTAGGGTTATTATAAACAGATTTTACACCAATCACGTGCTTGTATGTAACGAGTAGTTATATCATGTAGGAGCTCTAAATCAGGTCCAATGAACGTTGTTGGTTAACACTTAATATGTAGCTTTCACACTACATGCTCGAGGTAAGGAATTGTTACTTATTCATGGATAAATGTACATTAATTGTTAGCAACATTATCCTATCGCTTGTATTAAATTCCTTTTTACTTTTTAAGATTGTCAATCTTGCCTTTTGAACTTCATTTATGACGCACTTGTTAATATTTTGTATAGCGGGTTCTATCAGGTCAGTATAAGTACCATCACCATAAGAGCACCTAATTCAACATTAGATTTACTTTCAATATTTCAATTTTTATATCATTTATTTTTATTGAGTATGGGTAATTTCCATTCAACAGCTATTTTCCTTTCTTATTATTGTTAGTAGAAGTTATACTCTCTTGTTAGCCTGTTATTCTTCATTCAGTCATATCTATTGTTGACTTTGATTTATTAATGAAATAAAACTTACATTTTCCTACAAGTTTTTGCTATTTTCTAAAAATAATATTTTTTTGAGAATATAAAATAGATTTTTATGTCCTTCATCACGTCCTGCATAGTCAGGGCATTCAGTCTCTTCTAGACCAAGGGTGCGACAATAAGTGAGCACTCGTTATTTTTTCACTTCAGTACTCTAAAAATAAAGGTTGTCAGTTAGATGCCAACATTTTGCGTATAGAAATCTGAGGGAGCGCTGCTTTAAAAGAGCATTTAATATTCCACTTAAAGATAGTATATAATGAGGTTGCAAGGTTCATTCTTCACATTTGTCCATAAAACCATTTTTCTAGATGAAAAACGAACACATGGTACATTCAACCACAAAAGTGCATAGAGACAATATTGAACAATATGTTAAAAAGATTGGATGATACATTCTCCCATGGCTAGGTATTTTCGTTTTGCGACCACGATCAAGTGGCCTCTACCTAGATTCCAGGGGTAACACAGAATTTTATTTAGCCTTAGTTCATTGTATTTAGAAATAGCTTTATAGTTTTTGGTTACCATACTGATGCCCAAACTAATTTTATGAAAGAAAATTTTGTTCACTTGGATATGAAGCTTGAAGGAACAACATGTTGCTCTAATACAAAAGTTAATTTCCTTGTTAAATACTTCCTTCCAGAATCTCTAAGTTTTCTTTATTGAGCTTTCTTTGACCCTGATTGCAAAGTAATGATTTTTTTCTTTTTTCATTGCAAATATAACTGAGAATCCAAAATTGCTATAAAGAGTGTGGAATTGTAAGGATAAAGAAAAGCCAATCTGTTCCTTTGTTTAAGGTTAGGGTTCCTTTAATAATCCTAACAAAAAAGGGTTCAGTTTTTTATTTTGTACAGATTGCTTCTATGAATGTTTGATGAAAAATCTTGCATTTTACATATATCATGTTAGAAAACCTAAAATTCCAATTTAACAAACTATGTTCTAATTTTTCAAGTTCCATTGATTAGCATGCTAGTCAACTCTCAGGACCATTTTTAATTCATTTCTTCCTAATCTCCATCGGGTTGTCGGGCAACAGATGCAATTTAAGTTATTAGAATTTAGTAAATACCGTAAATCCAGATTTACTAAGTCCTAGATGAAAACCGTATGGCAAAAAATTTTCCTAAATCCTGCGAATCCATCAAACTATTTGGAAACTTCAGCGTAAATCCATCCCGTTCTTCTACGCACTCACTGTAAATCATGTAAATACACCGATTCACAGGATTTAGGGTTTATGGGATTTACGGCTGAAATCTGCTTCCGGATTTATCAAATTTGTACTTTTATTCCATCAAAAAGGACCGTCCCACAAGATTTAGCTTAAACCTCACTCTAAATCCATTGCCAGACAGCTCCTATGCCATCCATTATAAAAAATTAAAGCATGAAACATCTACTTTGTGAAAATGAGCAACCTCAAGCAAAGCAGCAGTTCCACTGTTTGGGTCAACTGCTCCAAATGTCCATGCATCTCGATGATTACCAATGATCACATACCTAAATATTCAGATTTGAAATTGTCAGGGTAATTAAAAACATTTCCATAAAACTTATTAAAAAAGATTATGATGGATACATTTCATAAAAGAAATGCAAAGCTTGCAACAAGTCAATAAAAATGGAGAACAGCAGAAAACTGTAAAACGTCTATTCAATGGAGGTGAATGGATCATATGTAGTGGGAGGAAGCTATGGGCGGTGAAACCTACTTTTTCATGCTCAAAAGAACGAGACCAAGTGAGTTTGTGTCTGTCTATGAGATGCATTGGAGAGAAGTATGGGTGCATAATCCCTAATTTTCTGATGTATTAAGTTGGAGATTATATGATATTCTTTGAAATCATCATGTGAAAACTACCACGCAGTTGTTTTTTGATCTCTTCGTCCTACTTAGTTAAATCATGATTTAATAAAACAATCTCTTCAGGAAGAAGAATAACTGTGGTGAGGGATCGCTTGCTATCAACATTATTTTGAAACTATGATGTTCTGCAAATTGGCAAAAACTGCTTGGCTTTTTCTTTTTATGCTACTCATCTGTTGACACGAGGTTTGAATTTTAAAAATAAAACACCTAATATGTGTAATTCAGTATTTGGTGTTTTCAGGAAATGTAATTCATCAGTCTGCATAGCCATTTTGAATTTACTATTTATGCTAATTAGTTAGACTTAAGTTAAATATAGTTCACATGGTTGCCTCTCTGTCAAAAATATAGATTGTGTCATACAAGACGGCCTCGTAGACCTAATGTGAATACAAATGTAAAATAAACCATAAAACTAAAACTAGCCCAGAAGAAGTTTAAATGAACTCACCTTCTCACCAAAGTTTATCGTTCATTTAGTGATCTCTACCCCAACAAACCAACATCAGTGAGCTTCAAAATCTTTGACAAAATCAAAGAGTATTTGAACCATGATTCTAGCCAACAAGAACTATTATCCTATAGTACCTTACAAAAGTGGGGTCAAAAGACAGATCTACATATACTGATGCAGATCTGAGACTACGAAAAACTGCCACTAATCAGAGTTCAATATCTTAGTTTATCCCATTAATCATTGACCAGTAACTCCGTGATTAAGTCAAAGTCGCTATGAAGTTGTACGGAATCATCAATACCTGTGCATGCAAAGTACACTTCACTTCTAAGAAAAAACTCCCAAACCAAATTCAGGATGCTTAAACAAGCAAGAAGTTCCGATCACATGTTAATGAAATTTTGTATGGTGCATTGTTGCCGATGAACAAAATTCAGTGACGCCGTCACAGACGGCCAATCTAAATCAACAACGAGAGGATTAACTCACCTTTTGACACATTCACTGGTTGAATAGTCCATCAAACAAAAACGAACCATGGCCAGGCTAACAAATCCGAATCAAACAAATCACATAAAACGACCACCATAGAAGTTCAGCAAATAAATTCAAGTTCATTAGAGGTCTTTTGTTTTCATTAGAAGTCATAGGTTGTTTGTTTGTGATTAAGCCTTAGGCTCCCAAAAGCCAACATTCATTTTAATAATCCTAGGATTCGCCAAAAATCATTTTTATTACCAAACCCTGTTAAATTTCTGTGCATACATTTTACCAAAATCTGACCTTAATCTGACCTTCTGAACATATTTTCAGTTATATATATTAAATTGAATTTTTAATTATCTATTCAAATTTAAATTAATAATTTTTTATACACTAAAAAACAGCCATTGAGTTCACTGCCCATTGAATCTATAAGTAAATTTTGGTAAATTTATGGCATTGTGGTGTAGTTTTTGTGAATTATGACACTGCGGCGTTCAATTAAAATCAAAATAAATATTTCATTGTATATTGTTGTTCGTTATGTTTGCCCAAAAGTGCTAAAGAGGCTGCGGCCTACGCCTTCAAGATCTCTGTTCCTTCTACTGCAATGACTTGTCAAGCTCCACCAGCCTGATAAGCATCCTAATGGACCCAACAGCCACTTCTGTGATTCCTGCTTATTATGGCTTCCAATAGCTAGATTGAGTTCTTCAAAACCTTTTTTAATCTGCCAAAACATTTTAAATTCACCCCAACAGCTAGTTGTGACTCCTAAAACAGATAAAATAGATTCTACAACAACAACAAGAAATCTATACCGACAAACTGGGGTCAGTTACGAGAATATTTTTCTCACATTGTCTCCTATTGAGATCTATAAAATTAAATTCTTCTTTTCACTACTTTTTAGATAAACTGATTTTCACAAAGAAACTAAATTCTAAAAGGCATTAAATTAGAATGTAAATCTAAATGCACTCAAGTTTCATTGAACAGTACTAGAAGCATGGTAAGCTTAGTTTTAAGTTCTTTTGAGAGTGCATTTAGATTTCGAGGGTTTCTCAACTCACACGAGATTTGGAGTTTTTAAGCTTCCAGTGGAGAGTGCAAAAACAGTATAATCAAGTTTAATTGATGGCTGGATGTGGATGTAAGCAAGATTTGTGGTCAAATCACATAAAACACTCTATCACGCATTCTATGATGTAAATATTTGGCAAGCATTCTAATTATATGATATTAAAGGTTTCATTTCGTGCAGCATCTCATTACATTATTAGATAAAATTAAAATATTTTACTTGTAGAACAGTAGCATAAAACTATCTACAACAACAACCTTTTATCCCACTCAGTGGGGTCGGCTACATGAATCATTTTTCTCCATTGCATCCTATTGACTGTCATATTTTCATTTAATTCTAATAAATTAAGATCATTTTTTATGCAACATGTCCAAATCATTTTAGGACTACCTATACATTTCTTAAAATAAGTCGAATCTAAAACACCTACTCTCCTAATCGAATCACCAGATGGTCGACATTTAACGTGACCAACCCATCTAAGACGACTCTCTTTAATCATGTCTACCACTGTAGTTACACCAACCCTTTCACGAACACATTCGTTCCGTATTTAGGGTTTGTTTGGGGCAGCTGCAGCTTATTCAGCTTATTCAGATAAGCTGCTTATTTTGATAATCTGCTGATAAGCAGCTGATTCGAATAAGCTGTCTGTCTGTTTGGTTTGAGCGTTTGAAAAACAGCTGATTCACAGCTGTTGGTGGAGAAATGACTATTATGCCCCTGAAATGAATAAGCTGTTAAACTGTTTGGTTTCTGCGGTTTAAGAACTTCTAGTAGAAAAAATATAACCGTTAATTAGAAATATATGCTTCTACTCAAAGAGAAGAAATGATATATGACATCTATAAATGAATTAGCACATTTCTTCATGGTTTAAGAAAAAAAAATTGTTGCATATATCTTAAACTACTTTATGTAAATACATTAGTTGTAATATATGTACCACCAATATATGTGCTGTATATATTGTTCAGTTTTGAGATATATAAATAGATAAGAAATATGTTGCCAAAATTATCTGAGATTTGATGTCATCATAATAAGCAAGATGGAGATAGTCCAAGACAGCAGGCATTTATATACATACCACCGAATTCCCTTCAGTATAATGCGAGGCGAGGCGAGGTGAGGCGGAAAATACCTAACGGGACTGGGAATCGAAGCTGCGAGGCGAGGCTCGGAGGAGATGGAGAGGAGATCGAGCGGAGGAGATGGAGCTGCAAGGCGAGGCGATGCGTTCGAACGGAGGATGATGAGCGATGCGATGCGGTGCAAGGCGAGGGCGAGGGATGACGAGCGAAGGACGAGGGCTCCAATGGAATTTTTGACATAACGCAGAGCAGATAAGCGGAACGCGGCCTCTGAGCTGCTTCCGATATTATGAAGAAATGTGCGATACAAATAAGCCGCGACACCAATAATCCAGACCCAACGCTTTATTCAAACGGTAGGGGCGGCGTAATCAAAACGCCGCCGCACCTATAAGCCGCCCCAAACGGGCAATTAATCTCTTAAGAGTCGAGCCACTTATCCACCTAAGCATTCTCATCGCAGCAACATTTAATTTTGGTTTAATGCTTCTCTTTTACAGAGCAATATTTTGCACGGAAAAACATTGCAGGTCTCACTAACATCTTATAATTTTTTAAAGTCTAAGCGGTACTTTTTCCAAAACACAATAGGCCTGATGCATTCCACCACTTCAATCATCGAACTTGAATTCTACTAATAACATTCCCATCTATATCACCATCACTTTGAACAATAGAATCGAGTATCTAAAAGGTTCACTGCTTTTATGATTTGGTCGCTGCTGTTACAACTTTGCACTAGAATTCGGGTCAACACGTTAGGTTTTGGTCTGATCCAAAAATGACCCAACCTGAATCGGTTCAACCCGAACACGACCAAAATAATGAACATTTTGAATTCTCTGACACGAACCCTACTCAAAAAATATTTGGGTCAATCTGAACCCAGATTTTTCGAGTTGTTTGAGTAATATTGGCGTCAGGTCAAATTTCTGACACCTAGTGATGTCAATTTGGGTCAGTGGGTCAGCAACGGGTCCGATCTGAAAACGAGCCGACCCGAATCGGGTACCCGAATAATAAACAGGTCAAATTTTCTGACCCGAAACCGACTAAAAAATTATTTAGGTCAACCTGAACCCGAATTTTTCGAGTCGATTTTGAGTCGTGCAGGCGTACCTAGTCAATTTTTTACACTCCTATTTGCCACCAGATCTACTATTACTAAAATTACATTTCATGCATTCAGTTTTAGGTCTACATAAACGAAAGTCTTTAGGTTCTAATATAATAAGTGCAAATGCTCATCAAATATGTTTAGATATAGGTTCTAAAGATAAATTCTGGAATGACTTGGAACACTTAATACAAATAATACATCTTGAAGAAAAAAAATTTTATTTAAGGAAATTTAAATAGATATGTCAGTAAAGTAGTAGAAGATTATAGAAATATTCACGTTAGCTACAGCTTTGGAGTGATTAATGTAGAATGTGGAGCTATATTAGATTTTGCTTTAGCATATAATTTTTTTTGTTGCTAATACTTTATTCTAGAAAAGAGATGAGCACATTATTACTTGTAAGAACGGATCTAATAAAACATAAATTGATTATTTTCTTATAAGAAGAAGAGATCTTCGAGAATGTAAAGACTGCAAAGTCATTCCAAGTGAGGATTTAAGTACTCAATTTCGATTATTAGTTCTAGATTTTTAGATGAAAAGTTGTAAAATGAAGAATATTAGGAATTATCATCATAAAATTAGATGGGGCGCCTAAAAGACAAATAAAATTATTTTTATAAGTAAAAATTATGATTTCAAAATTTGAGATGTTCATGATAAAGTAAATTCTATGTTGGATAAAGTAACAAACACTATTAAACAAGTGACAAAAGTTGTACTTGGAGAATAAAAAAAAAATTTCATTATAAAAAATAGTTTGTGGTAGAATAATCATGTGCAAGAAAATATAAAATATAAGAAGTTATGTTATAAAAATTGGTTTAAATGTAAAAGCTCAGAGAATTGAGATAAATATCAAACAGCTCATAAAGAGTCTAAGAGAACAATATGTGACGCTAAAAATTATGTTTTAGTGATCTTCGTAATATATTAGATGCTAAGGAGGGTAAAAAATATCTGTATAAACTAGTCAAATAAAGAGAAAAAAATAATAATAATTTAACTCAGGTAAAGCATATTAAAGATGAAAATCAAAAAGTGTTTTTTCAGAAAAAGATATTCAAGACAGGTGGGTGAGTTATTTTGATAAACTCTTTAATGAAGTTTTGGAAATATGATCGACCGTATTGATCTTAATATCATTAATAATAATAGATCGTTACAGACATTAGTAAAAAAGAAGTTGAGGAGGCTTTAAAGAAAACCAAGAGTGGAAAGTCTGTAGGACCTAATGATATCCTAATTGAAGTGTGAAAATGTTTAGGAGATTTGGGAGTTTCTTGGGTTACTATACTCATTAATATTCTTTTAAAAACTAAAAAGATGTCTGAGGAGTGGAGGAAGAGTATTTTGATCCCCATTTTTACGAATAAAGGGATGCATAAGAGTATGCAAATTATAGAGGAATTAAGTTGTTGTGTGATACTTTAAAATTATGGGAGAGGGTAATTGAACATAGATTAAGACGTATTACAAAAATTTCTCATAATCAATTTGGATTTATGTCGGTCATGTCTACTATGGAAGTTATAAATTTATTGAGAGGTTTGATGGAGAAGTTCAAAGATAATAAGGAGGATCTACATATGATTTTTATTGATTTCGAAAAAGCTTACGATAAAGTTTCAAGAGATATCCTTTGGAGAGTTCTTGAGAAGAAAGGTGTTGATATGACTTACATTCAAGTCATTAAAGATATGTATACAAGAGCTGTTACTTGTGTTCTAACAGAAGGAGGATTGACAAATTTTTTTCCTATTTTTGTTGGTTTACATCAAGGTTGACATATATTTTTGCTTTAGTTGTGGATGGTCTTACCGGATATTTACAAGAGGATGTACCTTGGTGTATGCTTTTTGCTTATGATATCCTTCTCTTGGATAAAATGAGAGAAAAAGCTCAGGAAAATCTTGAATTATGGAGATCTACCTTGGAGTTTAAAGGCTTTGTTTGAGTAGAAAAACTGAATAATGGCATGTAGTTTTAGTAGTAGTAGCTCTAGTGACAGAAATGTAACTATGGGTGATCAAATTATTAATGGGTGTGAACGATTTAAATATCTCGGGTCTATTGTTCAAGGTGATGGTGATATTGATGGGAATGCAATTAGTAGAATTCAAGTTGGTTGGTGGAAGTGGAGGAATGCTTCGGGTTTTTTGTGTGATAGAAAAGTACCGCTTAGGCTGAATGGAAAATTTTATAAGATAGTGGTGAGACCTGCAATGCTCTGTAGCGCCAAAATGTTGGCCTTTAAAAAAGAAGCATAAAACTAAGTGTTGCCGAGATGAGAATGATTAGGTGGATGAGTGGCTTTACACTTAGAGACAAAATGCAAAATAAATATATCCGTGATAGGATTGGTGTGGCTCTAGTGGCGGACAAAATTAGAGTCTTCTTAGATGAATTGGTCACATTAAATGTTGATCATCTAATGATCTTATTAGAAGAGTAGATGTTTTAGATTCGACTTATGTTAAGAAAGGCAGAGGTAGACCTAAGAAGACTTGAGCATATTGTATAAAAAATGATATTAATTTATTAGAATTAAATAATAATATGACATAAAATAAGATGAATTGAGAAAAAGGATCATGTAGCCGATCCACTTAGAGGAATAAAGATTTTGTTTTTGTTGTTGTTGTTGTTGTTGGATGCAATGGCATAATCTATTTTTTGTGCAACAGGTGATGATTAGATGATTTTCATTTTAGTTGATGCATTTCTGTCAAAACTAGCACAATATTGATGTCGCATCACTTTTTCATTTTGTTGGCCATGCAGTGATTTGATGACATGATCCTCTAACAACTCAAGTGATTTCCATATATCAGGTGGAATTGGGTCGTTGGCAAGTTGCAGCCAAACCTGTGTCGTTGTGTCACATTAGATACATGTCCCATTCAATTAGCATTATACAACAACAACAAAGCCTTAATCCCACTAATTGGACATTAGCATTATGCACCAAGTTAATCAAAATCATGGCATCCTTCAATCTTCCAGTCCCTTAAAATATTACCAAACAGCTATCAAAGATTAGATATCAACAATTTTTGGATCAAAATAATCTAAATTTTAGGATTGCAAGATAAACAATATAAAAAAATCTGGAATTATCAACGCCTAATTATTATAAATAAAAAGGCCATTAATTTCAAAAGACAGAATTCCCAAGAAACACAATAAAGGATTGAAGTTAATATGCTAACCTGTCTGGCTCTTCCTTGCCTTTTATCACAGCTATAACATTCTGGATTGTCATTATGGTTTCATTCCCCTGAAGCAATGCCACGAAAGGAAGAAATTCTCAGTTTTCATGCTCAAATGTCACTCTGGAATGCTGGAAAGTTGAGTGAAAGAAAATAAAATATAAGTTGCAAATTTTAAGTCTCCATTCATAATCAACCAATAAATTGCTTAAATCTCATCTCATTTCCTATACTTTGCACCATTTCACTGCAACAAAACAAAATTTCTCTCAAACCTAAACATAACTTCAAGAGAAAAGAAAGAATAGTGTTGTGAGATATGTACTTCCTGGTATAGAAAAGAAACGCAAAGAAGACAAGCAAACATGGATCGTTTAAGTGGTTCGATCCAACTGGATCTACGTCCACGGGAGGGAATCAATCAAATAGTTCACTAAGGCAAAAGAAATGGAGAATACATAGCTTATACATAGAGATGAGCCCTCATCTTCCTTCTATAGCCTCCCTCTCAAGCGACACCTTGATACAAGGCCTCAAGATGCTCTCCTCCTCTCTAGCTCTCTAGCTCTCTAGCTATTCTCTCCTCCTTTGTGGTAGCTTAAGACCTCTTCTCTTGCTCTCCTAAGCCTCACACCCTCTCTATTTATACAAACCAAGAGAGTGGTAGGTGGGAAGTAGGTGAGCGGTGGGTGAGATGTGGTGGGTGAGCGGTACCACATCTCAACTGGTTTAATTACGAAAGTGTCATTTTACCTTAGTTCATTAATTGGGGGTGAAAATAACAATTCTCCACCTTGACCCTCAATTGAGAAGCTTCGAAGTAAATATTCCTTTCACCTGGTCCATGAGGGGGCCCTTAGCCCTTGATAAAGTTTACTAAGTCCAGACAGTGTCTGAACTTAGCTGTTGGTAGGACCTTAGTGAGCATATCAACAACATTTTCTTCAGTAGGTATCTTCTCCACTACTATTGAACCCTTGGTGACGACATCCCTCACAAAATGAAGCTTTATATCTATATGCTTGGACATTTCGTGAAAAACCTGATTTCTGGTTATGTGAATGATGCTTTGTTTGTTGCAAAACACAATTATCATCTTATGATGTATCCCAAGCTCCTTAGCCATGCCCTTTAGCCACATAGCTTCCTTGATTATTTCAGTCACAACGATGTATTCGGCCTCTGTTGTTGAGAGGGCCACAACGGATTGGAGGTTAGACTTCCAACTTCCTGGTCTCAATCTTTCCTGCATAATCAGAATCAACGTAACCAACTACATTTTCTTCTGTCTTCTTGCTTTTTAAAGAGTAGCCCCAGATATGTAGTTTCTCATAAGTATCTCAGGATTCATTTTAGTGCTTCTCAATGAGTCTTTCCTGGGTTTATCATGAATCTGCTTACAATATTGAAGGCGTAGGCCAAATCTGGTCTGCTGCAAATCATACCATACATGATGCTATCAACCCCACTAGCGTAGGGGACACCCTCTATGTATCCTTTCTCTTCTTCAGCCTCAGGTGCTTAAGATTTCGACAATCTGAAATGTTGACCAATCGGTGTTGCAATCTGCTTGGCCTCGTGAATGTTGAACCTTGCTAGAACCTTCTGAATATATGACTTTTGAGACAAGAATAAGCTGCCCTTTTTCCTGTCTCTGGTAATCTTCATATCTAGGATCTTTGTAGCTGGTCTTAGGTCCTTCATGTCAAATTCAGAATTGAGCATGCCTTTCATCTTCTGGATTTCCTCTTTGCTTCTGCTGGCTACTAACATATCATCCACATAAAGGAGCAAGTACGTACTGATTTCACCGTCTTGTCACTTCATGTACACACAGTTGTCGTAGCTGCTTCTGACAAAACCGATCTTTAGCATGAACTCATCAAATCATTTGTACCATTATCTTGGGCTTTGTTTCAGTCCATACAAAGCCTTCTTCAACAAGCAAACTTTGTCTTTTGACTCAGGTGTGTTATACCCATCTGACTGATCCATGTAGATGGTTTCTTCGAGCTCTCCATGCAGGAATGCAGTCTTAACATCCAGCTGCTCTGATTCCAAATTGAATTAAACCGCTAGTGCCAAGACCATTCTAATGGAGCTGTGCTTCACCACGGCTAAGAAGATTTCGTTGAAGCCAATTCCTTCAACCTGTGTGAATCTCTTTGCAACGAGTCTGGCTTTGTACCTGATCCTCTCAATACCAGGCGCGCCTTCCTTCCTTTTGAAGGTCCACTTGCAACCAACTATGCGTTTGTTCGTTGGTCGATCCACAAGTTCCCAGGTTTTGTTCTTCATCATAGAAGTCATTTCCTCATCCATTGACTCTTCCCACTTGTGTCTTTCCTTACTCTTCAAGGCTTCCTTGTAGCTACTCGGTTCTGCTTCTTCTATTACTTCAGCAACACTCAAAGCATAAGAGATCATATCTGCATGGTCGTATCTCTCTGGCGGTCTGATAGTTCTTCTTTGTCTGTCCCTTACCAAGTTGTAGTCATCAGATCTTCTTTCTGGTTCAGTTACATGCTGGTCTTCTGCCACTTCATCTTGATTATTCACAACTGTCCTTTGATCAGTCAAAGTTTGTTGTTGTTACAACTCCACCTCAATTAGTGATACTGTTCCTCGTAACATAGCTTTGCAGATTCCCCATTTTGGACTCATCGAATATCACATCCCTACTGATGATGCATTTTTGTTGATCTAGACACCAAAGTTTGTAACATTTGGTTCCAGGTGGATATCCGATGAAGATGCACTTCAAAGCCCTTGCTTCCAGTTTATCTTGTCTAACATGAGGATATGCAATACATCCAAAAACTTTAAGATTATCAGTTACCTGGCTTTCCGTACCACATCTCCAAAGGACTCTTCATATCAATAGTTGTCGATCGGCATCTGTTGATAAGGTAGCAGGCGGTTGACACAACTTCAACCCAAAAACTTTTGGGTAGACCTACATTTAGCAGCACGCACCTCACTATCTCTAGGAGAGTCTTGTTCATCCTCTCAGCCAGGCCGTTCTGATGAGGAGTGTTACGGACCGTCTTGTGTCTTGTGATGTCATTCTTCCTGCACAGCTACTCAAACTGCTCTAAACAGTACTCCAAGCCATTGTCGATTCTCAAGTGCTTCAGCTTTGCTCCCATCTTATTTTCGGTGAGAGTTGACCAGTATTTGAATCATTGAAAAGCTTCATCTTTTGTTTTCAAGATAAAAACTCATACCTTTCTGGTGTAGTCATTGATGATAGACATGAAGTATCTTCCTCCTCCATGAGTCTGAGTTCTAGCTGGGCCCCATAAATCACTGTGTACATAATCAAGAGGTTTCTTTGATGTATGTATTTCGATGAGAGAACTTCACCACAGTGGCCTTCCCGATACACATTATTCACGAAATTCCGGTTCTCGACCCGATCTCCACATAACAGGTAATGCTTGGACAATTCCTGTAAGCCCCTTTCACTCACATGCCCCAGCCTCATGTGTCATAGTCTGGACCTGTCAAGCTCTGATTGAACAGCATTTGAGAAGTTCCCGATCACGGTTCTTCCAACTATGGAGTATAGTCCATTCTTTCTGACTCATTTCATAACTATAAGAGAGCCCTTAACTATTCTAATACAGTCATTCTCTGCTTTGAATGAGTATCCATTTGACTCAGCGTCCCTAAAGAAATCAGGTTTCTTTTAAGTTCTGGGACATACCTGACATGCTGTAGTATCCGTTCATCACCATCGAACATCTTTATTCTGATCCTCCCGCTGTCGATTACCCTGCAGGCTTTATTGTCTCCAAGTAGAACGGATCCAACATTTACCAGTTATAGTATCTCGAACCAGTCTTTGTGATGGCACATGTGGAAGGAGCACCATGAGTCAAGGATCCACTCCTTCCTAGATTCAGATTCTGTGATCACCAAAGCTTCAGCTGAATCATAGTCGTCTGAGACTGCTTGCTTCTCCAGAATCTTTAGGCTTCTCCTGAAAACCTTTATTTCTATCCGGATAGCTCTTCTTAAAATGACATTTTTATGGCAATGGTAGCACTTGTAAGATCTCTTAGAAGACTGGCTTCTACCATTCTTTCTGGATTTTGATATGCTCTGATCACTTTTAGAACCTTTCTTGTTCGATCTCCCTCTAACCATCAAACTGTCTCCGCTGGTTTCCTCCTTCATGTCGTGCTTCTTCTGAAGTTCTTTGACTCTGATCAACGATTGAACCTCTTCCAGGGTAATCGTCTGTGCCCTTCCATAGAGCATCACATCCTTGAACTGCTCGTAGCCCTTAGGAATAGAGTTTAGCAACAACAGTGTCTTGTCCTCGTCATCCATGTTGACGTCGATGTTCTCAAGATCATCTATGATCTTGTTGAACTCGTCGATCTGCTCTGAGATTGATTTGTCTTCATGCATTTTGAAAGAGTATATGCGCTGCTTCAAAAAGAACCTATTAGCCAGGGACTTGGTCAGGTAGAGTACCTCGAGTTTGGCCCAAAGTGCTTGAGCTGTTGTCTCCCTCGACACCTCCCTCAGAACCATGTCGCCCAAGCTCAAGATTATCAAACTATGAGCTTTGTCCAGCATGTCAATCTTCTCTTTCTTTGTCATTTCGGCAGGCAGTGTCGCTGGCCCTTGCAAGGCTTCTGCAACACCCTGCTGAACCAGTAAGGCCCTTATCTTGACTCTCCACAGGCTGAAATCACTCTTTCCTGTGAATTTCTCGATGTCAAATTTAGTGGATCTCATTATTGTGGCTTGATCCTACTAATGTCTGAAATCGCTCCGTGAGCATCCGTGATCCGAGAGTCGACTACTGTGGAGTTAACCTTCTAAATTAACTTTCTCTTGGAGAAATTTCCGGACAAGTGATTTTCCTCCAGAAATTATGTTGACGATGTTTGCTTCAAGTTGATGGGAATATTCCTTTAGTAGGAATAGAATATTCTTTGATTTCCTTTCAAATTAATTACTCCGTCACTGCACGATTAATAGTTTTTCCTCTGCACCAGCTTTCTAATTTAGTCAAGAAAAACTGCGGCTAAAAAATAAAATTCCCGCTCAGCTTTAGTCAATAAAAGTTGCGGCTGGCTGAATGTAAAATTCCTATCGCGGCGCACTCCGCGTGCTTCTGTCACGAAGTGCTCTAGCTGTTGCGGAAATCCTACTCCATTGAGATATCTGCCCCTTCGCGGACCGTTCCTCATCCGTCTCGCCGAACCGCACAACCTGTGGTGCGAATCCAGTCGATCAAGGCTTCCACTGCTCACCGAATCTATCGCGATTCAGCTGCCTGCAATGCGATCCGCCTGTTCCTCTGTTAATGAATGTCGAACTCTTCTTCGTCGTGGCTGGCCGCGAACACCTTCACGCAAACACCTCTAGCCAAGAAGTATGGATCTTCTCACAGACGACGCCAATTGTTGTGAGATATGTACTTTCTGGTATATAAAAGAAACGCAAAGAAGACAAACAAACACAGATCGTTTACGTGGTTCGATCCAACTGGATCTACGTCCACAGGAGGGAATCAATCAAATAGTTCACTAAAGCAAAAGAAATGGAGAATATATAGCTTGTAAATAGAGATGAGCCCTCATCTTCATTCTATAGTCTCTCTCGGCGACACGTCGATGCAGAGGCGCTCGAGATGCTTTCTCCTCCTCTCTACTCTCTGCATATCTCTCCTCGTTGTGGTAGACACAGGCACTCTTTCCTTGCTTTCCTAAACCTCGTACCCTCTATTTATACAAACCAATAGAGTGGTAGGTGGGAGGTAGGTGAGAAGTGGTAGGTGAGCGGTACCACATCTCAACTGGTTTAATTACGAAAGTGTCCTTGTACCTTAGTTCATTAATTGGGGGTCAAAAGAACAAATAAAAATACATAGATCTTTGGAATAAACGAGCAAACCCCTCGATGCACATCATAAACCCTATCCATTACAACTCGGTGGAATTCGAAGCTCACCAGGTAAGTCAGATTGACGAACCCCGGCCCCGGGCCAAGCCGGTAAACGGGTGCTCCTTCTTCTCCTTGCCAATCGCCTGCCGCTCTCTCTCCTCCAATCGTCCTCAGAATCGCTTCACCATCTCTAGACGAAACTGGCAGCGACGGGATACCCGGCATGAGCCCGCTAGCTACCACCTCCTCGACGCTCACCCGCTCGCAATCACTGACGCTAGCCCATCCCGGCGTCGTCGGATCACCAAGTCCTCGAAATACACTTCCCACCTGCACGCCGCTCGGCGGCATCCACCGATCATTCGGGAACCACTTACCGCGTTCACCGCCACCGTAGTCCTTCGCGTCGGTGTAAACAATTGCAGCTACAGCACCTGCGAGCTGAGCGTTCCTCACGATGTCGCCGCGATAAATCTCGCCATACCGCGCGAGTACCACGTTCCCTGTTACATTCACTCCAGCATCCCTAAGCTTAGCAAAATCCTCAACACGGCCATAGTTAGCGTATACAACTTGACCGGCGGCGGTGCCGGAGCGAGCGTAGGCGTGGAAAGTCGGAAGAATCTCGGTCACAACATCTGCGTAAGGATCGCCGGGGTAGATTTCCTGGATGAGTTCAAAGGAGACGGAAGGGGAAGTAGGCTCTGAAGAGAGGGAAAGGTAGCGATAAACAGGGTAGGATAGAAGAACATCGTAGGAGACGATGTGAGCGGGGATGGACGCGGAAGAGAAGGTTTTGAGCACGTAAGCTGCGGCGGCAGCGTTGGCTTCAGAGCCGGCGGCGTGGGGACGACGGGTGAGGGCGAGGAGGTGGTGGGCAGCGGTGTCGTTGGACGCGAGTTGGAGAAAGAGGGAGTGAAAAGTGGACTTGGAGGGACGGCAGACGGTCACCAGCAGGCTGACGAGGACTGCAACTCCGATAGCGGCTAGGGAAAGTTGCCGTGCGATTCTGTGGAGGTGAGAGTGGGACTGTGGACTTCGCTTCTTCATGGTACTTGTGTTGTTGGGATTGACTGTTTGTGGTTCCCGTGGGAGTAAGATTTTGAGAGAAGATTCCACCAGTGGAGAAGATGAGGTCTAATATGTATATATATATATATATATATATATATATATATATATATATATATATATATATATATATATATATATATATATATATATATTTTTACATTTGAATGAAGTTGCAATTTAGTTTAAAGGTATTTTAGATATATACAACCCAAACAGCCTCTTAGAGGGGAAAAATTATTCCTTCCTGTGTACAAGTGAGGTTGGCTGTGATCTCCGACTATGCTGTATCACATCCGTCGTCCGGACACCTCTGTGTCCGGACTCCGAACAAAATAATTTTTTCTTAGATGGGGTGAACTCTTATTTTTTTCATATAAGTACTCGTGTATACATTACTTCATTCTTCATATCATACAATTTTTTTTCTTGTGAAACACTTTAGCTCTATTTATCGATGAATAAATGTAATCTTACTAAATTTATAGGTTATGCAATAAACGAATATATGCAGTTATACTGAAATCTATATATCATGTAATCATTAAAACTCTTTTTAAGAAAGCTATAATGCAATTCTTTAACTAGTATATTTTTACTATTTGATAATATAAAGAATATGTTATAATCTAAATCTCGTTAGGACATACAATAAATGAAATAAAATATACATTTAAAAATAATGAAAATTATTAAAATTTAGAAATGTAGTTACTCGTCTGAAGTCTAAATGATTTTCTCTTTTCCTTGAATTATATTTTTTTTATTTTTTAATTAACACTCATTACACCTTTAAATCAACACACCTAATTAACACTCATAAATTTTCTATAAAGTAATATTTAATAATCGACAGTAATTTAACTGTGTAAGAATTTTATGATTAAAACATTAACCTCTTTTTACTTTAAAATTATTTGTCTTCTTCCTTAAATTTTAAGAATTTATCAGCCTTTTTTCAAACTTCTAAAGTGAATAAAATTTAATAACATTAACCTCTTTTAACTTTAAATTATTACTTTAATGTTTCAGATGGAAGAACGAGAAGACTTGATAGGTAAACTTTTATAAGTTTACAATACCTTCTTTTCAGTACCTCCTTTACTTTACTTTTCTTGTTTATAAGCTTGCATGTTAAACAACAAGTGTCACCCTGCATGAAAACCAGAACTTTTAGGATAGCCACAAAACTGAAATAAAAAATCAAAATTAAAATAAGACAAAGATAAAATTCACCGTCACAACAGTCAAAAGATAAAATAACTCAAAATTTAATCACAAACAAAACCAAAATCACAATTGCAATTAAATTAAAATATCTCTATCGGATGATCGGGAATCCCTCGGATGATGAAATACGGCTGCTAACAAGATTTAAGAAAGAAAAGGAAATTTGAAGCTTATGAAACTGTTGCATTAAATGAAGAATGTAGTGCAATAATTCAAAAGAAATTACCTCAGAAACTTAAAGATCCTGGAAGTTTCACTATACAATGTGCTATTGGAGAAAAATTTTGTGGAAAAGTCTTATGTGATTTAGGAGCAAGTATTAATCTCATGTCATTTTATATCTTTCGAATGTTAGATTTAGGAGAGATTTCTACCACCACTGTAACCCTTCAGTTAGCTGATCGATCTATTACTTATTCTAAAGGAGTTATAGAGGATGTTCTTGTTAAAGTGGATAAATTTATATTCCCTGTAGATTTCATTGTACTGGATATGGAAGAAGATAAATAAATACCTATTATTTTAGGGAGACATTTTGTAGCTACCGGGCGTGCTATGATTGAGGTGCAAAAGGAGAATTAACAATGAGAGTTAATGATCAAGATATAACATTTAATGTTCTAAAATCAATGAGGTATCCTGACAAAGAAAAATGTTATCGGATGGATATTTTTTATTATATAATTGAAAAGCATTATTAAGAAAAATGTAAAATCATTTCTGAAGAAAAAAATGATGAATCTATGTTGTATAATGAGTCATTAACTGAAGAAATTGAAGAAGTGAACGAAGAAAATTTATTTGAAGAAACTCATTATATTCATGATAATTGGGAAATTTTAGACGCGACTAAAAATGATATACTTTTACCCTCAATTGAAGCCCCTGAACTAGAATTAAAAATGTTACATGCACATTTAAAGTATACATTTCTTAGAAATTCATTAACTTTACCTGTGATTATATCTTCAAAACTAAGTAAAGATCAAGAAAAAAATTAATAGGAGTTCTGAAGAACTATATGAAAGCTTTTGGTTGGACTATTGCAGATATAAGAGGAATAAGCCCTTCAATCTGTATGCATGGGATTTTAATGAAAGAAAATTGTAAACCTACTATTGAATCTCAAAGAAGATTGAATCCAATTATGAAACAGGTTGTTAAAAAAGAAATTTTAAAATGGTTAGATGTTAGAATTATTTATCCTATTTCGGATAGTCAACGGGTAAGTCTTATTCATTATGTTCCTAAGAAAGGAGGAGTAACTATCATTGTTAATGATAAAAATGAATTAATTCCTACAAGACTAGTTACTAGTTGGCGAATTTGCATCGATTATCGAAAATTAAACAACACTACTAAAAAGGATCATTTTCCTTTACCTTTCTTGGATCAAATGCTGGATAAATTAGTTGGACACTCATATTTCTGTTTTTTGGATGGATATTTTGGTTATCATCAATTACCCGTTGCTCCTAAGGACTAAGAGAAAACAACATTTACAAGTCCTTATGGAACATTTGCTTTTAGAGGAATGTCTTTCGGTTTATGTAATGCATCTGCAACTTTTCAGAGATGTGTGATGTCAATATTCTGTGATTTAATTGAAAAAAGAATTGAAGTATTTATGAACGATTTTTCAGTATTTCGAACTTCTTTTGAGTCTTGCTTGGAAAATATAACAAAAGTTCTGATAAGATGTGAAGAAACAAATTTGGCTCTAAACTGGGAAAAATGTCAGTTTATGGTCACAGAAGGAATTGTTCTTGTACATAAATTTTCACAAAAAAGCATGGAAATTGATCAGGTAAAAGTGAAAATTATTGTTAAACTTCAACCACCTATTATTGTTACTGATGTGAGAAGTTTTCTGGGTCTTGTTGGATTTTACATAAGATATATAAAGGATTTTTCTAAGATTGCTAAATCTCTTTGTCATTTATTAGAAAAAGAAGCTAAGTTTGAATTTAATGTAGATTGTCTGAATGCTTTCAATATTTTAAAAGAAAAATTAATCACTGCACATGTCATTATTGCACATGATTGGAGTAAACCTTTTGAATTAATGTTTGATGCAAGTGATTATGCAATTGGAGCTGCATTGGGACAAAAATATGAGAAAATTTTCAAAGTTATATATTGTGTTAGCAAAACTCTTAATGAAACTCAAATAAATTACGCTATTACTGAGAAAGAGCTCTTAGCAATAGTATATGTCTTTGATAAATTTAGACCTTATCTTCTTGGAACTAAATGTATCGTACATACTGATCATTCCGCTATTAAGTATTTAATGTCTAAAAAAGATGTTAAACCTAGATTGATAAGATGTGTTTTACTTTTACCAGAATTTGATTTTCAAATAGTTGACAGAAAAGGAGCTGACAACCAAATTGCTGATCATTTATCAAGAATTAAAAATAATAGTGAGAAGATTACTGAAGAAAACATAAATGAGAAATTCTCTGATGAATAGTTATATGTTATTCAAGAATTACAAATGCCTTGGTATGCAGATATAGTTAACTATTTGGTTAGCAATATTTTACCGTATGGATTGAATAGCAAATATATTAAGAAATTCAAGAATGTTTCTAAATCATATATTTGGGAAGATCCTCATTTATTTAAAATAGGCAGAGATTCAATGATTCGAAGATGTGTACCTTATGAAGAAACTTTTGCAATTATTCAAAAATGTCACGATTCTGAATTTGGAGAACACTTTAGAGTAGATAAAACTGCGTTTAAAATTTTAAATTATGAATTTTATTAGCCTACATTATTCAAAGATGTTGGATATTATGTGAAAACTTGTGATCGATGTTAAAGAATGGGGAATATAACCATAAAAGATGAAATTCCTCTAAGCTATATATTAAAAATTGAAATGTTTGATGTATAGGGTTTAGATTTTATGGGACCTTTTATACCATCATCTGGAAAGATTTATATTTTATTAGCAGTTGATTATGTTTTAAAGTGGATTGAAGCTGTAGCTTTACCTAACTGTGATTCCAAAAGTGTTTCGAAATTTTTAAAGACAATGATTTTTACAAGATTTGGAATGCCAAGGGTAATTATCACAGATGGGGGAAGTCATTTCAGAAATATAAGAATTCAATTATTATTGGAAAAATTTGAAATTAAACATAGAATTGCAACTGCTTATCACCCACAAACAAGTGGAATGACTGAAGTATCAAACATAGAAATTAAAAGAATATTAGAAAAGACTGTTAATCCTAAAAGAACTGATTGGGTTGATAGATTTGATTCTGCATTATGGGCTTATAGAACAGCTTATAAGACACCTATCAGAATGTCACCTTATCGGTTAGTTTATAGTAAACATTGTCACTTACCTGTTGAACTAGAACATAAAGCTTACTAGGCGATAAAGGAGTTCAATTATGATTTGAATGCTACAGGAGAGAAACGACTGTTACAACTGAATGAAATGGAAGAGATAAGAAATGAGTCCTATGAAAATGCAAAGATTTATAAGGAAAGAATGAAGAAATTGCATGATAAAAAGATTTCAAGTAAAATATTTAAGCCTGGACAAGAAGTATTATTATTTAATTCTCGTTTAAGACTTTTTCCTGGAAAATTAAGATCTAAATAGATGGGACCATTTATAATTGAGAAAATATACCCTTATGGAGTTGTGGATATTAAAGATCTCAAGACGGGAAAAATATTTAAAGTTAACAGATTAAGACTGAAGCCTTATATGGGAGAAATGAAACTGATTTACAAGGAGGCTTACGAACTGAGTCTACCCAATTAATATAACCCATATAGGTCGGGCTCATGACGTTAAACCAAGCCCTATATGGGAGACAACCCATATATTATCATTGTGATTGTTTGTGATTTAAATTTATCTTAATCGATGTTTGTGTGTTGATCACACCATTTTAATAGACCTATTTTAAGACCGAAACTTTGTAAAGATAACGAAAGGCGAAACGAGGCGCCCAAACTTGGCGCCTAAGCTTCAGCATAACGATGGTCCGACGCTTAGGCGCCAGATTTCGGCTCCTAAGCGTCCCAGTTACTGTTCGTGCAAAGACTGAAAATTTTCAGTTTTTCACACGAATTCTTCTTATAAATTACTCTATCTTCATCCCCAATCCCTAAGCAACCCTAATTTCATTCAGAGCACTTAATTTTTTAGGAGAAAAGAGAAGTTTGGAAGCAATGGAGAGAGGAGATCATGGCAATGCGATAAGAGATAAGTCTTCTAAAGATACTCAACCTTATTTCAATGAATTTATTGTTGTATGTTTGGAAAAATTATTCAGTCGTTTAGATAAGATTGAGGCAGAATTGCTAAGCGTTGAGAATCGTCTGCATGAGATGTATCACCAAATCGAGCACTTGGAATGACAGACGAAGCTTCAATTTGATCATATGGCGGCCTATCAAGATTCTCAAGTAGCGATGTATGCGAAGAACAAATGGATTGATGAGAAGACGGCTTTGGAATTTCTAAGAGCGTTGGCTTTCTATCCATGCGGGCCTAGCGGACTTCATTGCGAAAGGGATGAAAATTCAAAGTTCGGAGGATAATAGATCTTTGATGTGTTCTACATGTGATTGAGTCATGTTCTAGTGAGTCGAAAATTTAGTTTGTGTGTTTGCTTTCATTGTTCAAAGTGTGTTGTTTGATTGTGAATTTGCTTTGAATTTGTAATGTTTGTGTTGTTTATGGAGTGATGAACCTTGTTATAGTATTTTTTTTAGAATTTCTTGAGCTTGGAATGGAAAAATGTGAAAAGGAATTGAAGAGTTTGATTATATCTTGTGTTTGAATATTGGATCTAATTTATCATTTTAATTGATTGTGGAAATGTTTGGAAGTTAGAAATTGGAGTAATACTCTCATGTGAGTAATTAGAAGTCGAATTTGTTAAGTTTTGGTGGAAAATATAATATTTAAATCGAATTTTTGGAAAGAAGAGTCTAGCGCCTGTGCGCCAGAACTCGGCGCCTAAACGCCGGTTCGGCCTGCACCCGAAAATCGGGTTTTTAAACCCACTGACGCCATTAACGATGCATAAGCTCCCTTCTTCTTCCTTTTTTCACGAAAATCAACTTTAGGGATCCATTTTTAGGCCGGATTTTCGAGTTTTTGAGCTTGGAATCACTCGATTTATTCATCTCGAGGTCAGATCTACCTTCTAATCCATTTATTTTTTATTTTCACCATGGATTTTCAACTTTTGAGGAAAAACGAAATTTTTCTATTTTTGGAGATTAATCCAGGGATTTGAAGCTTTATTAAGTTTTTAAAAGCTTAAATAAGCTTACTTTTTTAATCCTTTAATTTATTTTGTGTTTTCTTTCTCTTACGTTTAGATGGCTCCAAAATTTAAGCGAGAGAAATAACGAGAAAATTTCGATCTTAGCAAGTTTGCCACTACTGCAGCACATTTTAGTTACAACGATTTTGCTACGACAAGAAAATTTATCTCGGAAAGGAGTTTTTACAATCCTGGTGGAAGGATTGAAGATACGATCGTTGCACTGAACTGGCAACGATTATGTTACTTCACTACTTTTACCGTTATCTCTATCGTCAGGGAGTTTTATGCAAATTTCTTGGATGTCGAAGATTACGAGATCTTCGTGAGAGGAGTTGGAGTAGGATTTACTCCAGAGAGAATCAACATTTTCTACGGCCTGCCACCGAACATCGAGTGCTATTATTCTGGATTATCTCCATCTAAGGGAGATTTGGAGATGATTATTGCATACTTGACAGATGGTACTGGAGCTTGGAAGATCCGGAATGAAAAACGGGTAAATTTTTCATCTTCTAAGCTAAATGGTGTTTCTAAGGCATGGCATTACTTTATTTCTGCTCGCCTCCTTCCATCCAACCATTTGAGTGAGGTTACCAAGGACAGAGCTATCCTCAACTACTGCATACAGGAGAGGAAGCTGATTGACGTTGAGAGTATTATTTATGAATCTGTAGAGGTCACTGCTAGTTCTAACACTTCTGTGTGATTGGGATTCTCATCTCTAATTTATTCTCTGTGTGAAAGTGCTGGATTTGTTGCTGAGCTTTCAGAGGAAAAGCTCAAGTCTACCAAGCCCATTGGACGAGAAAGTGTCAGTATTTATGATCAACTCCGAGGTAAGAGTTCCTTCTAGTTCATTACCTACTTCTGACAGACCTTCTACTTCTGGACTCTCTATTTCTGTTGCTGAGCCACCATCTAGTTTTTGAGAGAATATGCATGAGAAATTTATAGAGCAGCAGAATATGTTACTTTTGACCAAGTGTAGAGTCGGTACTATAGATTTGAAATTGGATCATCTTTCTGAGTATACCCAGAGGAAGAGTGATTTTGATGCTGAGTATTCTGAGTCTCTTGTTAGATTTCTGAAGGGTTACCATTCAGTTCAGTTCCCGACTTGCCCTAGATTCTCACCATTTGATATCCAGAATAAGAATGTAGACTTTTCCTTTGATGATGATGAGGATGAGGAGACTGCTACTGATGATTAGATTTTTAGGATTGTGTATTTGTATTATTTATGTTATGTTTTTGTTAATGTGTTAGTTTTGCATGTATGTGATGTTTTGTTTGTTTTTTATGTTTGATGCATTGTTCTGAGACACTTATTGATGTATTAATGATTGTTGGATTGTCAAAGTTTATTTCTGTAATGAGATGTTTTATTTCTGTGTTAGTATAGTAATAAGAACACCTGTTTAATTTAATTATTTTTGTTTAAAATTATTATAAAAAAGTAACATATTCTATATATGCTTAGACCTTTCTTTTATATTCATAAAAAGCATGTGTAGAAACAAAATTTTCCTTTCTAGATTAATTTTCATATACCTAGAAAAATTCATGGTAAAAATATGTTATTATTTCCTTCATACTTTAGAAATTTTCATGATTTATGTTTATACCAAAACTGAAGTTTGGAGGAAGGGAAAATTCTTTGAAATTTAAATATTATTTGTCCTTAATGTACTAATATTTTCTTTAAAAAAATATTAACATAACATGAGGAATGAAAAATTTATTTAAGATTACTTAAATTTTTGAATTTATAAATAATTTAGTAAACTTGACTAAAATTTCAATAATTTTGATTGATTTTAAGAATAGAATTATTTAACTTAAAGAATAATAAGATTAAAATTTTTTCTATTTACAGTAAAGAGAATTGTATTTTTGAAATACTAAGGAATCAAGATTATTAATTGAAATAGAAAAGATTGAAATAATTTTTGAAAAATACTTATTAAGAATGTCATATTTATTAAGTAAAAATGTATAAGTTTTTAAATATAAGTTAAGGATAGTGAGTTCAAAATCATTAACAAGCTATCCAGATATAGTAATCCTCACAAATTAAAAAAAATGGAGGATTGAAAAATATCCTTAAAAAGAAAAAAAGAAAAAAAAGAAGAAAAAGAAAAAAAAAAGAAAAAAAAAGAAATTTGATAAGAAGCTTAAGAAGAGCCTAATCAAAAATTGGCTTCACTTGAATTATCTTATAGAAAGAAAACTAATTACATTTTAACTTAATTTTTATGTACATGCATCTTTACTAGAAAAGTTTTTCATGAAAGTTTTTTTCTTGTAAATTATCTATGTGACCTTAATATGATAAATTACAATTATTTTTGAAATAAATGAAAAATTGAAAGTCTTATGATTTGATAGTTAAGTATTCTTTAAATTCTTAAAATAAAACTTAATTAGTGAAATTTGGTTAATGATTTGCTAAAGCATTTATAAAATAAAAAATTACAAGGAATCAAGAATATTTAAACTTCATTCCAGATTTTATACATTTTATGTAATAAAAAGGGTTACTTGAGGACAAGTAACGTTTAAGTTTAGGAGAATTTGATCCACTTAAAAAGTACCTATTTTTATGTCTTATTTATGATTCAATTTTTAAGGATATTATGCTTTAATGAAGATATTTTTATGTTTTTGGATATAGGTGATGAAAAAAGAGTCCAAGAAGGAAAAATGAGCAAAAAGGAGCAAAAATAGAGCTAAAAAGAAAAGTTGCCAAAATTATAGGGTCTGGCGCCATAATCCGAGGCCTAAGCATCAGTTTGATACTGAAACAGTTAAGATTTTTGACAACTTTGGGCAGTTATTTTGATGGTGTTAAGGGTTATCAGACCTTCTAGAAGACTGAAAGTTACTCCTAATACATAGGACATGTGATACAATGCATCTGGACACATAAAAACAGTTTTAATCGCGAAGAGGTGCAATCCAAAGTGAAGAGGTATGAAGACTTGGTCACGGACTCCGGTGCCAGTTCCCGGCGCCTAGGCACGACAGTTACTTTCTAGAATATTCATTGAATTTGGACGAATTTTGAAGATGTGCCTTAAGCAACCCCTAGTAATTTTTGAAGCTCTATAAATAGGAGACATTTCTACAGAGAACGGTGCCCCCTAGATCTCCAGCATCCAAAGACAGATTTAGAGAGCCACCATATTTTCTTCTTAAGTATTTAGTGAGTTTGTTTTAGTTATTTTAAGCGTTACTACTCAATTCCTTGAGTAGTAAGTGAAAGTTTGTAAGTGTTGTTGCTATTGAAGTCTTGTACCTTGCATTGGAGTCAGTAGGAGTCAAAGAATCACTTGAAGGAACATTTCAGATAAGTATTTGCAACTTGGTTCAAAATTTTATAAATATGTTTTGTTGTGTGAATTCATTGTGTTATGAGTAGTTACTTTTCTTTCTCTTTTCAACTATGAAGAGATAATAAGATAATTTGATTTTTTTGGAGAACTTAACTTAAAATTTTTAAAATTATTGTGATGATATTCACATCTGATCTTAATTTACTTTTTAAATTGGTCATTTGAACTGTTAAAACCTGTTGAAGAATTCTGAGACCTATCTGAAGATGAGTTCTTAACTAGAAGATATCACATGAATCATTGGGTAATTGAAAGCCTTGAGCGGGTTATTCAAGGTGAAGTGCAAATAAATAGGGAGATATTATTTCTTGAGCATAAAATTGATTAGTTTTTAGAGTGATAGACTAAATTCTAATAATTTGGTTTATAGAAAGGGAACAGGTCACTAGTAGGGCCGACCATAGCCACCTTGGACATCTAAAAGTGAGAGCCTAGATTAACCCATTCTACTAATAATACATCCTGAACCGATCTATAGATTAGTCAATGTTCTTTATACTATCGAGCGAAGGTAAAGAATATGAATGCTTCTATTTGGCGTAATATCATAATCTCAAGTACTCCACGAATTATAATTATTCTGAAAAATCTTGGATTAGTTGAAAATGAGAAAGTTGTTTTAATTATATTTGTATTAATATTTACTTTATTGCTGCTTTACTTATATTTAATAGAAATTTCATTAAACTTAAAATATGAATTTTGAAAAGAAATAAAAATTATAATTACTTTTAATTTGAAAATCTATTAAATTCCTTCAATTAATCTTCCCTTCATCTTCGATGTGGGATCGATAACCAAGACTCCAATAGAGCCATGTATTACTTGAAACGATACGTATACTTGCATTTGAAATTGTGACTTTTACAAAATTATTATAAATATATATAAATATAAATTCATAAGTTCTTGCATATACAGAGAGTGTAAAGGTCGGTTCAAGTTTTTGGCGTCGTTGATGGAGAAGTGAAAGAAGGAAGTGAAAGGAAGGAAAAGAAAGACAATTTTTAGATTTCTCAAATTAAAAATATTTTATACATTTTTATTTCTTAAAAAATACAAAAATATTTACAAAAACAAAAATAACAAAAAGATTTTATTTTCAAGTTCTTTTATTTAATTTTTATGCGTAGTTATAGATCTGAATGATTATTACCTTTTGATTCTGAATTAGAAAGAACTGTTAAAAGAATTAGAAAAGAAAAACAAATTCAAAAATATCATGAAATGGCTAACTTACATACCAATAATCAAAATCCAATGGAAATTAATGAATAAAATGTTTATAAACGATTAAGGGATTATACAAACCCTACAGCTGATGAATTTCATATTAGTATTCAAATGTCTGCTGTAGATGTTGATTCTTTTGAGCTTAAACCTTCTATTATTCAAATTGTTCAAAATAATCAACTTGGAGGAACACCAAATGAGGATCCAAACTTACACCTTGCTAGTTGTTTAGAACTTTGTGCTACTTTTAAATATAATAATATTTCTGATGATGTTATTAGACTTAGACTCTTTCCTTTTTCTTTAAAAGATAAAGCAAAGATGTGGTTTAACTCATTAGCAACTGGTTCTATTAAAACTTTGACAGATATGACACAAAAATTCATTGCTAAATATTTTCCTCCGTCTAAAACTGCTAAATTAAGAAATGATATCACTTCATTTATGTAATTTGATAGAGAAACAATTTATGAAACATGAGAAAGATTTAAAGAACTATTAAGAAAATGTTCACATCATGCTTTACCAGATTAGTTAATTATTCAAATATTTTATAACAGACTTATTGGATCATTTAGATCTATTATAGATGATGATGTTGGTGGTTCTTTAATGGCTAAGACATTTGATGAAGCTTATACCTTAATTGAAGAAATGACTAACAATAACTTTCAATGGCCTTCTGAAAGGATTAATCCTAAAAGAGTGGCAAGTATTCAAGATAATGAAGCCTTTTCTATTTTAGTTTCACAAGTGGCTGCGGTATCTAAGAAATTGGATAATTTTGCTATTAACGTATAACATGTAAGTAATGATAATTCTGCAAATATCGATGATTCTCAAACAATGGAGACATTGCAAGCTATTGTTAGTAAAACTAATAACCCTTATTCTAATTATTATAATCCAGGTTGGAAAAATCACCCTAATTTTAATTGGAATAAAGGACATCAACGATTGAGTAATAATCAAGTTAATCCAACCGGAAATTGGAACAATCAAGGAAATTCAAACTTTAGACCAACTTATCCTCCTGGTTTTAACAATCAGCAGAAAAAGTTATTTTTATAAGAATTGATCTTGCAACTAGGTAATCAGTTACAAAGTCAAAACACTGATATTTGAAATATTGAGAATCAAATGGGACAAATTGCTAATTTAATTAATTACATACCTCAATGAACACTTCCTAGCAATGTCGAAATTGATTCAAAAGAAATTAGAAAAGACCATGAACAAGTAAAAACTGTACAACTTAGAAGTGGAAAAGAATTAAAAGAGAAAATTCAGAATGAAATTGAAAAAGAGAGAGATGTTGAAGAAATTGAAAAACCTAAAGAAACTCTATCTCCAAGTAAATATCAAACTGTAATTCCTATTGAAGTGGAAGTTGAAAGACTCTCAAGACCACCACCACATTTTCCTCAAAGACTAAAACAACAAAAGCCTGACCATTAATTTTCTAAATTCTTTGAGATTTTTAAGAAATTTACCATCAACATTCCTTTTATTGAAGCTTTGGAACAAATGCCGAGTTATGCAAAATTTATGAAGGATATTTTAAGCAAGAAAAGAAAACTTGAAGCTTATGAAACTGTTGCATTAAGTGAAGAATGTAGTGCAATAATTCAAAAGAAATTACCTCAGAAACTTAAAGATCCTGGAAGTTTCACTATACAATGTGCTATTGGAGTAAAATTTTGTGGAAAAGTCTTATGTGATTTAGGAGGAAGTATTAATCTCATGCCATTTTCTATCTTTCGGATGTTAGATTTAGGAGAGATTTCTCCCACCACTGTAACCCTTCAGTTATCTGATCGATCTATTACTTATCCTAAAGAAGTTATAGAGGATGTTCTTGTTAAGTGGATAAATTTATCTTCCATGTGGATTTCATTGTACTGGATATGGAAGAAGAAAAAAAATACTTATTATTTTAGGGAGACATTTTCTAGCTACCGGGCGTGCTATGATTGATGTGCAAAAAAGAGAATTAACAATGAGAGTTAATGATCAAGATATAACATTTAATGTTCTTAAATCAATGAGGTATTCTGACAAGGAAGAATGCTATCAGGTGGATATTTTTTATTATATAATTGAAAAGCATTATCAAGAAAAATGTAAAATCATTTCTGAAGAAAAAAAATGATGAATCTATGTTATATAATGAGTCATTAACTGAAGAAATTGAAGAAGTTAATGAAGAAAATTTATTTGAAGAAACTCATTATATTCATGATAATTGGGAAATTTTAAACACGACTAAAAATGATATACTTTTACCCTCAATTGAAAAAGCCCCTAAACTAGAATTAAAAATGTTACCTGCACATTTAAAGTATACATTTCTTGGAAATTCATTAACTTTACCTTTGATTATATCTTCAGAACTAAGTAAAGATCAAGAAGAAAAATTTATAGGAGTTCTATAGAACTATAAGAAAGCTTTTGGTTGGACTATTGCAGATATAAGAGGAATAAGCCCTTCAATCTGTATGCATAGGATTTTAATGGAAGAAAATTGTAAACCTACTATTGAATCTCAAAGAAGATTAAATCCAATTATGAAAGAGATTGTTAAAAAAGAAATTTTAAAATGGTTAGATGCTGGAATTATTTATCCTATTTCGGATAGTCAATGGGTAAGTCCTATTCATTGTATTTCGCAGAAATGAGGAGTAACTGTCATTGTTAATGATAGAAATGAATTAATTCCTACAAAACTAGTTACTGGTTGGCGAATTTGCATCGATTATCGAATATTAAACAACACCACTAGAAAGGATCATTTTCCTTTACCTTTCTTGGATCAAATGCTGGATAAATTAGCTGGACACTCATATTTATGTTTTTGGATGGATATTCTGGTTATCATCAATTACCCGTTGCTCCTGAGGACCAAGAGAAAACAACATTTACAAGTCCTAATGAAACATTTGCTTTTAGAAGAATGTCCTTTGGTTTATGTAATGCACCTGCAACTTTTCAGAGATGTATGATGTCAATATTCTGTGATTTAATTGAAAAAGGAATTGAAGTATTTATGGATGATTTTTCAGTATTTGGAACTTCTTTTGAGTCTTTCTTGGAAAATATAACAAAAGTTTTGAAAAGATGTGAAGAAACAAATTTGGTTCTAAACTGGGAAAAATGTCAGTTTATGGTCACAGAAAGAATTGTACTTGGACATAAAATTTCACAAAAAAGAATGAAAGTTGATCAGGCAAAAGTGAAAACTATTGTTGAACTTCAACCACATATTACTGTTACTGATATGAGAAGTTTTCTGGGTCATGCTGAATTTTACATAAGATATATAAAGAATTTTTCTACGATTGTTAAACCTCTTTGTCATTTATTAGAAAAAGAAGCTAAGTTTGAATTTAATGAAGATTGTCTGAATGCTTTCAATATTTTAAAAGAAAAATTAATCACTGCAATTGTCATTGTTGCACTCGATTGGAGTAAACTTTTGAATTAATGTGTGATGCAAGTGATTATGCAATTGGAGTCGTATTAGGACAAAAATATGAGAAAATTTTCAAAGTTATAGATTATGCTAGCAAAACTCTTAATGAAACTCAAATAAATTACACTATTACTGAGAAAGAGCTTTTAGCAATAGTATATGTCTTTGATAAATTTAGACCTTATCTTCTTGGAACCAAATATATCGTACATACTGATCATTCCGCTATTAAGTATTTAATGTCTGAAAAGGATGTTAAACCTAGATTGATAAGATGGGTTTTACTTTTACAAGAATTTGATTTTCAAATAGTGGACAGAAAAGGAGCTGACAACCAAATTGTTGATTATTTATCAAGAATTAAAAATAATAGTGAGAAGATTATCGAAGAAAACATAAATGAGAAATTCTTCGATGAACGAGTTATATGTTATTCAAGGATTACAAACGCCTTGGTATGCAGATATAGTTAACTATTTGGTTAGCAATATTTTACCGTATGGATTGAATAGCATATATATTAAGAAATTCAAGAATGATTCTAAATCATATATTTGGGAAGATCCTCATTTATTTAAAATAGACAGAGATTCTATGATTCGAAGATGTGTATTTTATGAAGAAACTTTTGCAATTATTCAAAAATATCACGATTCTGAATTTGGAGGACACTTTGGAGTAGATAAAACTGCGTTTAAAATTTTAAATTTGGATTTTATTGGCCTACATTATTCAAAGATGTTGGATATTATGTGAAAACTTGTGATCGATGTCAAAGAATGGGGAATATATCCAGAAAAGATGAAATGCCTCTAAGCTATATATTAGAAATTTAAATTTTTGGTGTATGGGGTTTAAACTTTATGAGACCTTTTATACTATCATCTGAAAAGATTTATATTTTATTAGCAGCTGATTATGTTTCAAAGTGGATTGAAGTTGTAGCTTTACCTAACTGTGATTCCAAAAGTGTTTCAAAATTTTTAAAGACAATGATTTTTACAAGATTTGAAATGCGAGGGTAATTATCACGGATGGGGAAGTCATTTCGAAATATAAAAATTCAATCATTATTGGAAAAATTCGGAATTAAACATAGAATTGCAACTGCTTATCACCCACAAACAAGTGGAATGACTGAAGTATCAAACCGAGAAATTAAAAGAATATTAGAAAAGACTGTTAATCCTAAAAGAATTGACTGGGTTGATAGACTTGATTTTGCATTATGGGCTTATAGAACAGCTTATAAGACACCTATCGGAATATCACCTTATCGGTTAGTTTATGGTAAACATTGTCACTTACATGTTGAACTGGAACATAAAGCTTACTAGGCGATAAAGAAGTTCAATTATGATTTGAATGCTACAGGAGAGAAATGACTGTTACAATTGAATGAAATGGAAGAGATAAGAAATGAGTCCTATGAAAATGCAAAGATTTATAAGGAAAGAATGAAGAAATTGCATGATAAAAAGATTTCAAGAAAAATATTTGAACCTAGATAAGAAGTATTATTATTTAATACACGTTTAAGACTTTTTCCTTGAAAATTAAGATCTAAATGGATGGGACCATTTATAATTGAGAAAATATACCCTTATGGAGGTGTGGATATTAAAGATCCCAAGACGGGAAAAATATTTAAAGTTAACGGATTAAGACTGAAGCCTTATATGGGAGAAATGAAACCGATTTACAAGGAGGCTTACGAACTGAGTCTACCCGATTAATATAACCCATATAGGTCGGGCTGACAACGTTAAACCAAGCACTTTGTGGGAGGCAACCCATATATTATCATTGTGATTGTTTGTAATTTGAATTTATCTTAATCGATGTTTGTGTGTTGATCGCACCATTTTAATAGACCTATTTTAAGACGGAAACTTTGTAAATATGACGACAGGCGAAACGGAGTCGAACGTGGTTTCGGCGCCTAGGCGCCCAAACTTGGCGCCTAAGCGTCAGCATAACCCATGTGTATCGATGGTCCGGCGCCTAGGCGCCAGATTTCGGCGCCTAAGCGTCCCAGTTACTGTTCGTGCAAAGACCGAAAATCTTCAATTTTTCACACGAATTCTTCTTATAAATTGCTCTATCTTCGTCCCCAATCCCTAAGCAACCCTAATTTCGTTCAGAACACTTCATTTTGGAGGAGAAAAGAGAAGTTTGGAAGCAATGGAGAGAGGAGATCATGGCAATGCGATAAGAGATAAGTCTTCTAAAGATCCTCAACCTTATTTCAATGGATTTATTGTTGTATGTTTGAAAAAATTATTCAGTCGTTTAGATAAGATTGAGGCGGAATTGCTAAGCGTTGGGAATCGTCTGCATGAGATGTATCACCAAATCGAGCACTTGGAATGGCAGACGAAGCTTCAATTCGATCATATGGCGGCCTCAATTGAAATGAACGATCATATTGAATGGCAGACGAAGGTTCAATTTTATATAATGATCATACATTTTGGTTTTATATGCATTGGGATTTTTTATTTCATAACCCATATAGAAATTGCATACATTAAAATTTGTGATAAGTTTGGTAATAGCAGTAGGTATGATAATGATAATAAGTTTGGCATTGATATTAAGTATGAAATTAATCATTGAAAGTAATAATAAATTTTAATTTGGATGTATGTATGTGTATTGTTGTCTCCCTCTCCCACTCATATAAATCCAACACCTATAGTAGTTTTAAGCACTTCATTTTTTGAATGAAGTTCTTTTACTCTTTTTGAGCCTCTCCTCCCATGAAAATGATTATTTAAATGTATAAGTATAGAACTCTTAAATAAGGATTTTTGAAGTAAAGAGTATGATCTCCATGACAAATGACAATCTATAGAAATAGACTTTAATATATCTGCACTTACCTACTAATTATCTTAAATTTGTTACAAGTTAGATCAATCATAACTTTTTATTCTTCTTTTGAATTTCTAATAATTAGACATCTGGTGTGGTTAACATTTAAATAACTTAAACCCCTTTATCTCCTACATCACATTCCTGTTATTGTATTTATGTTTAGAATTAGTTGCATATTTCATAATTCATTGGTAAGAATTTAAGAATTATAGTTGCAATCAAATTCATCTTATAATAATTAAAATTTTCCTACATCCCATCTCCTCAACCTACCAAGCCTCAAATTATTTAAATGTTCTTAGAAAAGACCTTAGATAACATTAACATTTAGAAATCTTCAAGACCATACTAATTAAGAAGAGGAGACCATAAAAACTATTGAGACAACCCTAAACAACTAATCAAGTGATAGTCATCATAATCAACATAAGCACTATGAAAGAGAGAATGAGATTCATTATCCTCAATGCAATGGTGAATTTGAAACAATAATTTTAGTCCATGCCTACTTTTGATGGTAGGCATGAATCTTTTTAAATTATGCGTCTTGCGTAAGAATCTATTTGAACTTTCAATTTATAAATTCAAGCATAACGAGCAACTTTTTATGATAATTTAAACATATGTACAAGATAATACAATACTATGCAATAAGATCTATTGTATGCTCATATCTATAAACTTAAATATGAAACATAATGTCAATAAAAATTTGAATATACATATAACACTAAAGCTAAATAAGGAAACTTAAAACATATACAATTTAATCCTAAATTAGATTGTGATTCTCCTCCTTTTCAAAATATTGCTATTAGTTGGATTATAGTTAATGCATTGCCCATGTATTTGACACTTTAATGAACTATTTTGTTGCACTTAAGTGATAGGATGTGATTATCATGCTAGCTCATCTCAGTATTTTACAAGTTTTATTGAAGCGCTATGATTTATTTTATGTATCTTTTACACCTATTTTACAATCACTCCCGCCTACCCAACCCTTTTTTAATTTATTTATCAGTCGTAAGTCTTATTATTAACACTGTCATTGGCGAGTCTCAAGCTCTAGGTGGAGAGTTGAGTTAAATAGTTGACAGCGAGTGTAAAATTTTTTTCGAAAACTTATTACATGAATCAATTAAATTATTATGTATCAATAGGACACAATTGAGAAAAAGGATTCATGTATCTAACAACACATGAGGGGTTAAAGACTTGTTGTTGTTGTCGTCGTCGTCGCAGTCTTATTATTATATTTTCATTTTATTTTATAACTTAAATGGTAATCTCTGTTTGGCTAATCTTGAGGTGCAACACTTGGACATCAAAAAATCCTGAATGATTGTGGACCAATTACCAAGAAAACAATAATGTTTTTTCATTAACAAGCTGGTTTATCACATAAAATGCCATTTAACATGTATCATAGTAATTCCTGTAGCAAAACTGAAAGCAACAACATTCAAGCGCATCAAGTTCCAAACCATTCCCTCTTACTCTGATCATACCTCAGGGAAGAGCAGCTCCCACTTCTAAATTCTTTTGCAGTAATCTTATTTATCAACTCCCTCAACCTCTTAGAGCCTGGTCCAGATTGAAAAAATGAATCATTCCCCCTTGATAAGCAAGGATCCTCTCCACCATCTGCATTGCCAATGCACCAAGCACCAGGGGTGAAATGGCCTTCGGTTCGTCCTAGAAGCTCGCGATCAATCTTGTCGAGGACCGGGTCATCCTTGGGGAATTTTCGAGCGAAGGGAGCACCGCTCTTCACCATTTCGTTAAAATCCTTCTTGGAGAGGGTGCGGGGGTGCTGCTTTGGAGGGTTGTCCCATGCAATGTAATGAAGATCATGGCCAACTACGGTGCTACGAAAGCTGTCGGAATTGCAGATGACAGTGTGGAAATAACCTTCGGGGGAGGAGATAAAGTTGACGTAATACATGAGAATGGCTCTTGGTAGGCTTTCCCAACCCCATATGCAATATTCCAGGAAGGCCCTGGAAAGCATCACCCATGCTGACCCTATACACAGAATGGCTAAGATTGATAATCATGAACCAATATTAAAGAAAGTAAACAGGTAATCGTTCTAGGAACATGATCAAGTAAGATAGAAGTGAATCTCTAAAGTTTCAGGTGAAGCTGTGTACAACCATAGTTAGTAAGATTCAAAGGAAATATTCATCATTGCAGACGTTAACTGATATTGCTAAATGTTCTTGAATGAAATGATTTTATGACACTAAAAAGAGAACCATAAACTTAGTTTAAGGAGGTGTTTGGCTGCAACTTAGATTTACGTTAAGTAGGATTTATCAAATACGATAAATCTGGATTTATCTTTGACAGCGGAGTTTGCGAGCGACAACAGAATAAATCTGCCTAGCAATCAGATTTAGTAAATCCGGATTTACGTCAGGAAGGAGACGGAACATGAGGAGAAGCAGACAAAACACGATAAAATTTGATTTGACATAGGGTTGAATTTAATGTTCAGTTTTTTTGGTGTTTGGCTGGATTTAAGCTAAATCCATCGCTAAATTCTATTAATAGTATGCTATCAAACACCGCCTAAAACTCATGGCATTGACTAGCCCATTCAAAGCGACCACATGAGCTTCAATGCAGGTACTGGAAGGTAATGCTAACAATCACTCTCAATATCCCAAATTTATCAAGCATGGAATAAAGAGTACTCATCACTCCAACTTGCCAAAGAGAGGAGACAATCAACTATTAACACACAACATATTGGTGTGAATTATATAAGATGAAATAGAACAAGCATAAACACGGGAGACGATCGAAATATTGGGGAAACCAAACCTACATACCTGTGAACAATTTGAAAGATGTTGGCAGCTCTCGTCGTTCACTAGTGACAACAACATCAAACTTCTTTGACAAATATAAACCGGGATCAATGATGATCGGCTTAGCCCTCTGGTTCCTGCATTACAAAAGATTAAATTAGTAGTGTTTAACTTTAAAACAATAATAAAAAATCCTGGAAAATTATCATTATAAGGAAGCTATAGTAGACTTACACTTTCCAACCTGTACTCTGAGTGTGCTCAATAAAATTGAGATCTCTAGGTACAAAAGAAAAAACATGGAGTATATCTGCAAAAAAAAAAAGGAGTATTTAATTAGATGCAAAAGGAAATAATGAAAAGAGGAAAAGATTACACAGAATTAACAAATTCAACTCATGTCTCGGAACCACAGTTTGCAAATGCATGAGCTTGGAAGGTACAGATTTGGTAGCCAAACCTCCGCAGGAAAAAAATTAAAAAGGAAAAAGACAACCGATGACTACTTCAAATCACTCACCTAAGGTACTCTCCTTGTGAACTCATTGGATCCTGATCATTATGTCACATATCTGTATGTCTTCTTGTGTATTTTTTACTAAGTTGTTATATAAATTAAAATGAAGCCTTTTCTGTGAGGTCCAAAACGCTATAAAAACTGGGCCAAAGAGCCGCATTGGTGGATAGTTATTACAGGCACTTTATATTGGCAATAAAACCCTCAAAGCCTGTCTCTGGGCTCTCTCTCTCTCTCTCTCTCTCTCTCTCTCTCTCTCTCTCTCTCTCTCTCTCTCACTCAGCTCTTTTCTCTGCTAAACTCTTATTAAAGTTTTATGAGTTCAGGTTTTACCTGTAAAAATTTTGTTTAGACATCTTCCAAAACTCAGGTAAACGTCGATCGATGCCACAAATCAATAACCAAACACTACATAAAGCAGAGCATAAAGACAAAGAAACATAAATGAACATGGAGAATCAGAAATTCATAACCAATAAATAGCCAGGAAAAACGGGAGGAAAGAATCATAAGGATGATCACGGAGCCTTAAGCAGGCTCTCAGAGCTATGCTGAAGATCAATTTGCTGGAAGGTATACTAGGGCTCTAACCATAACACAAGCTACAGACGAAACGCACTAGTAAACCATAAAAAGACCACTCCATACCTAGGAGAATTGAAATGCCAAGGCCATGACTGCTAAATGCCTTATGCAGAAAGATTGCAGAAGTAAAATCTCCGTTAGAATTCAAAATACCTTACCTGGACAATACAAAAGAAGCACAGACTATGCCGATCACATAGCCTACTTTGAGTTGACCACATCATCGATGCTCTCAAATGTCGCCTATTTTTGTCACCTTCAAGAAGTCATTATTTGGATGCTTCTCACGCCTCCCACCAAAAGCTATCACTTCCTTTGCCTATTTAAAAAGAACTTTTATCATCTAATTCGCTGGAGTACATGAGTTTTGAAAAACAGAAAGAATCCTTTGAGGCTGAGGCAGGAGCCTGATGTGCTTCACAAAATTTCATTGAGATTCCAGAGAGAAATGTTAGAAATGAAAGATAAAAAATTTACAGTTGATAAAGCCACTATCACCTAGGATTCACAGGAAGGTCATTTAGATTCAACCTTGGCCTGTAGAGATCAAAATCATAGATAAGAGTTACAAAAACTTGCCAATAGCCCTATTAATGCTATAGCATAGCCAAGCCCCAAGTTGCCTAAGAGATGCCCCAATAATAAGACCTTTGGTGAATCGTAAACAATGATAAAAGCTACCCCCTGATCAAAAGAATGAACAGAAAATCAACTATATAGCCATCAGAGGACATGACAGCCCGAAAAGCAACTAAGAGTCATTGGCCCACCTATCAGCTAAACGAATAAGAAAGCACCACCATTGCTTGGACAGTACCATGAATAAAGACCACCCATAACACATCATTAACCATACTAATAGTCTCAAAGGAAAAAATAATAGAGACCATACAAAATAAGAATTTTATTATGTGCCTGGAGCCCATGAGGTTAAGGTCCCAAGCACCGGTTACCTCCAAATATTGTGTTTCATAAAGACCATAGACATGGCATGAAAAATCTGCCACCATATAAGAAACTTATGAAAGAGCTGATCAAGGCAAAAATGTTGAAGTTCATCTTGGCCAATAATGGAAGGAGAAAAGTGAAGGAGCCCATGGATAGGCAGAAGAAAGAACTGGTCAAACCAAAATTATCAACAATGATGAGAAAATGCAGGCCATCGAGTAAGAGTAGACGCATCCCATTACCCATCACATTAAAGAAGACAGGGCAACAAGTGGGAACCACTTTGACGGCACAGCAATTGTCACTGCCTCGATCACCATTAGATCAAAAGCATGTTGACCAACACGAGGAGTTTTTTCAACAATTTCAAGGGGATATTTAATAGGACGACTTTGTATGCAGCTTATTTGATAAAACCTATAAGCCCACTCTTTGAATTCTACGAACAATGAAGATGAATGAAAGGCATTACCTCATTATGACCAACTTTGTTATAGAGAATTCCTTAGAACTTAAGATGCAATTTTGGGAGACCAACACTTTTAGGCATGACCTCCGCTTATCATGTCGCGGTTAAATTCTAGACAGAATGGCGGCAAAATCACAACAAAGGGAGATTTGAAGTAATCAAGGACTTTCTACCATAAAGCCGTGGGAACGATACAAAAATAATGCATGCTGGAATTAGAAGTTAATGGGTCTTGGTCTAGAGACCATTGAAGCAGAAGAGCAAGTTCGTGTCATTGAGATCTCTGAATCAGCACATGCTTTAGCTCAAAAAATAGAAAGTGATCGAGAGGATATCAAGATATTAGCTTGGATAATTATGCATGTCATAGAATGGATGTAAGAAAGGAGGGGCAGGCTTGTCAAGCATAAAATCAAAAAGATGACCACGACCTTGGCCAAACTTATAAAGCAAGAGGTATAAAAGCTCCTCAAGTTCATATTTATAAGTAAAGTTCATTATCCCTACTAGATGTCAAATGTAACGATGATACAAAATTCAAGCATCATACGACAAACTTATGTGAACTTCCCCAACTGGAACCATATTTGTCTAAAGTATCGCTACCCACTCCCAAAAATAAATGTGTTAATCAGCTTGACGGTAGACTTTCTGTGATGACCTTTAATGCTTATTCTAATTATCAGTAAATAAAAATTAATCCAAACAATCACAAGAATACAATCTATATCACCAAGAAAGACTTGCTATTCCATATAGTTATATCTTTTAGCTTGAAAATTTCTGGAGCCACCTACCATTTGGACAATGGATCGTGTGTTCAAATACCAGGAGGAAAAGAATGTCAAAGTATATATCTACAACATGTTGGTAAAAAGCAAAATGGTACATTCATGACATGAGAGAAACTTTTGCAACACTGAAGAAATATGACATGCACCTCAACCTTTTGAAGTATACCTACAGAGCTAAAACAAGAAGTTATAGGGACTTCTACTAACCCCAGATGATATCAAGGTAAAACTAGACAAGTTAAAGGTGATACTAGAGATAGCTTCCCCAGAAACCCCTAAAGAAATGCAACAAGTGATTGGGGGAGTCACCCGGTTCAGTCACTTTACCTCAAAGCCGGACAATAAGTGCTACCTTTCTTCAAAATTCTAAGTGCAATGTATTTTGCATAGAGCAAAGAATTCAAAGATACCTTCTAGCATCTACAGTCCCTCATTGCTTCCTCCCCATAGTTGCAAAGCCCAAAGTCTTGCTCTATTTACTTCGAGAAGGAAAAGTTATTGTAAGCTCTATGTTAGTTCGAGAAGTGGCAAAAAATGAGTGGCCAGTATACTAGGTGAGCAAAAATCTTAAAGTGCTGGGTTGAGACATCCAATCATGGAAACATTGGTATGGTGACAGCTTGGTGACTTCAAACTTAGTTCCAAACAAGCTCAATCCAACTTGTCATCCTCCACCCAGTAAAAATGATACTTGTCAAACCGGATCATTCAGGCACGAGCTAACTTTTTAGTCGACTTCACCCACCCTAATGCCTAACAAGAAATTGATGACAGGAAATACTACTTGTAAAATTTGTAAATTGATAGGGCTATAGAGGACTGAGGAGTCAATAATGGCATGGTCTTGGAGAGCCCAATGAGAGTCAGAATTGGATTCAAAGTTACCAAAAATTAGGTTGAATATGAGGCTTTAAATGTGGGGATGAGGTTTGTGGCTAGGGTCCAAGCAAAGCAAAACTTTTAATAATGCCCAAATTAACTACAGTATCACCGAAAAGGAATTGTTAGCTGCAGTATTTGCATTTGACTAATTTAGGTCTTACTTGATCGATACTAAGGTTAAAGTATATACAGATCATTATGCTATTAAATATCTGGTGACAAAAAATGATACTAAGCCATGCTTGATCCGAATCCTTCTACTACAAGAATTTAATTTAGAGATTTGTGATAGAAAAATTACTGAAAATTAAATAGTTGATGATTTGTTAAGGCTTAAGTAGGGGAACTCTAAGAATTGGAGTGGTGATATTAATGAAAGTTTCTCTAATGAATTGTTGCTAATGGTGACTAAGCAAGTCATCTCTTGGATGCAGATATAATCGATTATATTATGAGTGGTATCATTCCTTATGACTTGACATATAAACAAAGGAGGAAATTTATCTCAAATGTCAGATTTTACTTCATGAATGACCTCTATATTTTTAGGAAATGTATGAACCGAATCATTATGTGTTCCCCTAAAAGTGGTAGAGAGTATTATTAGGCATTATCATGATTCTGAATTTGAATGACATTTTAAAGATTTAAGAGCTTCATTTAAGATCACACAATCAGACTTTTATTGGCCAACCATTTTTAGAGGGGTTAATGAATGTGTTAAAATATGTGATAAATGTCAATAAGTAGGCAATATTATTGAAAAAATGGAATACTCTTAAATTACACACTTTAGATGTTAAGATATTTGATTATGAGGGATAGATTTTATGACACTATTTAACTATCTCTAGGAAATCAATATATTTTAGTTGTATTAGATTTACTGAAAATGAATAGAGGCAACAACTTTACTTAGATGTCATTCATAAGGTGTTCAAAAATTTTTATAGAAATTCATATTTTATAGATTTGAAATTCCTAGATTATTATAACTAATGGAGGTAACCCCTTTTATAATAAGAGAAGCTCTACCAAGGTGTTGATTCATATTGTGTTAAAAATATTTTAAAGAAATTCATATTTTATGGATTTGAAACGCAAAAGCAATTATAAGTGATAAAGGGAACCACTTTCTATTAAGAGAATCGAGATATTGATAACTAAATATGAACTTAAAACGTAAGATTGTCACTGCATTCATCCTCAGACTAATGATTTAATTTAAGTTCTAAATATGTAGATCATAAAGATTTAAGAAAAAAATATCAATCCTAACTGCAAGAATTGGTCCCTTAAGTTAAATTATGCACTCTGGCCAGATATCATTGCCTATAAAATCTCACTTGAAGTATATTATTACAGGTTAAATTTTGGCAAAACTTGTTACTTCCCAATAGGATTAGAGCATAAGGCTTATTGGGTGGTTTAGAAACATAATTATAATATGAAAAATTCGGTATAAAATGTTATTACAGTTAAATGTTTATATTTATAAAGAACAAATGAAAAAAATAGCACGATCAAATCACGTGAGTCTCGACAAAAAGTTTTATTGTTTAATTTTATATTGAAATTATTTACTAGGAAGCTTAATTCCAGGTGATCAATCCCATTTATTGTAGTAAGAGTTTGTTCCTTCGGAGCTGTAGATAACGAGGATAGAAGGACCGCCCGTATTTTCAAAGTAAATGGTCATAGATCAAAGTCTTATTTAAGAGAGAATTGTGAACGTGGAAGAATTTATTGAGTTGGGTCATCTTATATAAAATCTAATATCATCGGTTTGAGAACGTTAAGAGGCAACCCAAAATCATCTTGTGCTTTCTTAGTTTGTTGGATTGTTTGTTTGATTGATTGTATCTTGTTAAGTGATGGAACATTCCCTGCAACAATTGGTTGAGAGCATGATTTTGATGTAGCATCGAGGCGTTACCCCATAGTGACTAGGCGCTAGCCCCTATCTTGAATGATAATAAGTTTGGTAAGATTGTCTCAACATCGATTGATGCAGCACTGCAACGTCATTCTTGACGATACCTAGGCATTGAAGTGTCATATCTCCTCAACACTAGTAAAATTGCGTTGCCACATGGAATTTTGGTGTTAATTGAAACAATTGGGAAACATACCCCGTACCAGCGCTGGCCTTTAACATCACGATGCTAAATCAATTCCATTGATAGTAACCAGATGTTTCATGTACCAATTGAAGGTTATAATAAGTGTGTTTGACTAAATCTGAACTCAGCACCACAGCACAAAAAAACAGAGAGCTTAACACCTAAGAGCCACCCATGCAGCATCACAATGCCAATTCAGTCTAGTTCCTTTCCCAATTTTTCACCATTGCTTCGAGTCTCTTGTGCCTTAGAAACACTTTTGCCTACATTTTTCTTCCGTCTTCAAAAGATATCACAATCAAAGGGGAAGAAGAGGAGTGTCATATCCCATGGCATCTAACGTCTTTCTGAGTGTCGAGACGCAAGAAAGATATGAATCTACTCTCATTTATCGCAAGCTTATCCTAGAGATAGGATTTTTGAGTCCTGGAGGTAATGTAAGCACACCATCTTAGATACGGGTTGGGTCAATTTTGTAATGGAAGCCAATGCCGCTAAGGTCCCAATAGTTTGAGAGTTATAACGAACACTAAAAACCATGAGGATTATAAAGCTTTTGTTAGAGGTAAATGGGTTATGTTTAATAGTGTATCGATTAATTCTATATACGGCTTATGGAATTACGAGATTGATCAATATACAGAGTATTTAGATAGTTTGCTTAATTTTAATGAAATTTTGTGTTATTAACTTGAATCGACTCTAGTGCTCAATGAAAAATGTGGGAGGAGAAAATTATTTTCTCTGCAAAAACACTTACCTTGGCATCCAAGACCTAGCATTCCAATATTTTTGTCAGATTATTACCGAGTTTGCATGTAAGTGGGATAACAAGAGATTGGGCCACAATAAATTATGAGATCCAAAAATTATTGATTATCGAAGTCGGACGACTGATTGCAAGTTTTATATTCTGCATGACCCGCGGAAACACGATCGTAGGGATTGACCACTTACCCCCTATTTATGCTCTCTATGAGAAAAAACTTTCATTATGAGAGAATAGGGCAAGGAGCAGATTTTCCCCTAGAGCACTATTACTAGAGCACTCATTCATTCATACAAGAGCTACAGGGAGTTAGACCCAATAGCTTAGCATGCTTCATCTTCCACCTGCTACACATATGCATGGTCACTTTCACAACAGATTTAAGATCTGGGAAACGACATCGGCTCCTTCGGACTGAGAGTTGATCGCATAAAGCATTCATTGGGCGAAAGGTTCAACCATATGAAGCAGCAGCACTCACGACAATACCCATGACAACACGTGCACAATACTGTCATAGTTAAGATGTTTGCACAAAAAATTTGAACGTGGCACCTGGCTAGGTGTGCTTTCTTGAGCCACATTTGTATCAATTTTACTCTGAGACAAGACCCAATGGAGAGCTGCGGAAGATGATGAAAACAATGTGGGCACTGATGATGATATTTTTGTTGAGTTTTGAGGAGTTATTGTGTTTTGCTTGCTTTATTTCAGTAGTACTGATTTTAGTTGGGGGAAAGGGGGATTTTCTTTTTATTTATGTATGATAATGAACATGTACTAGATGAAATTTTATTTGTTATTTTTCTATGTTTTCCTTTAATGAAATGTGACTCTTATTTGTGCTTATTTATGTGCACCTTATCTTTTAGGTAATTTAATTATCAAATTTGTAGTGATTAAGTTTATAAAGTTATATATAATTTAAAGATATCAATAATTGTAACAAGATTATACAAATTAAAGTTAAATTAAATAGTTTACAAAGTGTGAAATTTATATTGAATTAAAAATAACTATCTCATAAATTTATTAAATTTTATCCTAATTTAAAACTTCTAAGTTTACACTTAACGTATTGACTAAATTATAATTTAATTCAATAAGAAACACTGAAATTTTATAAGAACTCAGATTATATAAATTAAAAATGATGAGTATTTTCTAAACTATAGAATATATAATTAAAATTGATTACTAAAATAATAATTAGATGACAGGAAGAGTAAGGTATTCAAAATCATTAATAAACTTAATAAAACATAACTCTCCTTAAGAAAAGAAAAAGAAAATAGGAAAAAATGTAACAAGATCATAAAAATGTTAAAAGAGAAGCAATTATCAAAAGAGCAAGCAAGAAGATACTTGAGATTAAGTTCAATAGAAGATTGATACTTTATTTTTTTCTTCCATCTGAAGAAGTTAAAAAGTTTATCAATTGAAATTAATGAGTGATATATCTAGAATAAGAGGGCCTGAATTAAGCTTATATAAGTGATTAGCTATAGGATTTCATAAGAATTTATTGACTAAATTTAATTTAATCAATTTCCAAAGCACTTTAGAGTTCTGAATTGGTAGGTTAATATTAATCTATAAATATTCACATCATTTTTGAAGTTTTGGTTGAACTTAATTATATATTCATTTCCTGTGATACCTTAAGTTAGCTTTGAGTGGTCACTATCTTTGATATTAGGATTAGTTGAGAACACGTAATATTTAAATTTGAGGATTGTTAAGTGCAAAAAATTATATAAAAATTTACGTGAATCTTTCTTTCTTCCATTTTGTCTTCATTTATTACATAAATTTGTATTTTTTATGCAGGAAAATTCTTAAAAATAAATTCAGTAAGAAAAGTGAAATTCAATGGAGTATCTCAACGTTGTGCCCAAGAGACTAGGCGCCATGTTGGGATTTCCTAACATGGATTTTCCCCGGGGCACAAAGCCTAGGCACCGCCTATCCACATGTTCAGATTTTTGAGGGAAGGACGGTTGAAATGTGGGGAATCACTTATGTAAGAGGCACTAGTGTCAAGGAGAGATTCTAGAGGCTAGAGATTGTGTAGAGGGTGTGTAGAGAGAATGTATGAGTATATTACATGTGTGAGTGTGGAGAGTGAGAGAAGAGGACTAAGGAGCACTGTGGAAGGAGAATTTCAGCAGAGCAATGGAGTTTGCATGAAGCGGAGTCTGGGTGTTGTTTTCCCCATTTTTTGTACTATTTTGCTTTAAATTTATACGAATTTGTATGGCATTTGTACAATGACTTACAACTAAATTTGTAATCTTTTGGATTGGTATTTGAATTAAGCTTTTAAATTATTTCACATTGTATTGTTTTCTGATTTGCTTGAGATATATTGATGAGCTAATTTTCAATACTTAATTTATAATCGAATTAGCCACTCGATTGTTAATACTTACCATATTTGAAAGAAAACTAGTTAAACAATTAGGTTAACTTACACTCCTATGATAGAATAGGCATATTGTTACTTCAAAATTACTATTTTTGGAGGATGGTGGAATCTGGGAGTTTTTGTGTGATTTAGGGCACTAAAGTAACATATGAAACTCCCATGCTTTTTAACAACTTGGAAGAGACTAAGGAGTGATTTACCCTCGATTGCTAATTTCATTAGTGGATTTTTTGATAATTTAAAGACTAAGATAAATACTGATTAATTCAAAGGAATTGTTCATAAAAAAATTTAAAACATAAAAAACAAAATTTATTTTCTACTATTTTTAACTTTAATTTAAAAAATTTTATGAAAGCCTTGTATAAAATTATAAACTTGTTAAGTTAATACTTGACCAAATCGAAGAGTTAACTTAATACTTGACCAAATCGAAGAGTTAACATAGTTCTCTGTTGGCTCAATAAATCAAACTATAATCCTTATAATACTTGAACGACACACACACACTTGTGTGAATGTATAAATTTTGCACCATGGATAAAGTGCCAAAAACTTGGAAGTATTTTTAGAGAGAAGATGGAGTTTTGAGGAAAACGTCAAATAAAAAAAAAAGTTTGAATTTCAAAATAAATCTTTCTCTATCATTACAATACAAAAGTATATTGCAAGAATATTAAAATCAACAAATTTAAATATAGAGCCAATAGATGAAAATGAAATCTCAACACATGCACACATGCACACATGAATATAATAGCACTTATAATAAACAACAACCACAATAATTAGAATGAATGTGTTAGAGTTCTTTCGAAAGAATCACACGCGAGCATCTCTGAACCTACTTACTACGAAGCAAAATTTATAAATTAGATCTAAGAACACATCAAAGAAAGTAATCACATTCCTCACCAATTATTGTAAAATAATACTCAACCAAAAATTGATGTGAATCAGTTGACTTCATGAACTTGTGAATGATGATAATTGGAACTTTTAATTCTTTAACATCTCAAAAATGGAGGTTGCAACACAAGAGTACTAAGAAACCCATCTTTTCCTCGAGAAATGTAAGATTTTATTTGCCTCTTCTGTAACACTAACCCTGCGCTAAATTGATCCACAAGGATATGTACATCGTCATGTGGGGAAGTTAGAGAATACTTCAACATAGCAATCTCAAACACCATATACTCCATCAAATATGACGAAGCAAAGTTATGGGAATCATGAATCGTTAAAGGTGCCAAATTGTGGGTCTCTAGGTTTATGGGGGATAAATAGTGAGGAAGTCTCCCAAAACACACTCATCCCACCCATTAAGGCAGCCTCCCCAATGATCTCAGCAACAAATTTCCAATTAAAGTTTCCAATCTTTTTCATATAAGTAACACTTATGGTAATTATCAAAAAAATCAAGAAATGAAAACTCTCTACTCATAAAACTATCAAGAGGAAACTTAACAAGGTGTCACCACAAATCTTCTACCCAGGCACAGAAGTCAGAGGCCAAATATTGAAGAGTTGAAGCCTTTAAATCTATTGCTCAAAAGAGCTCAATCATAGTAAGATAACTTCTGGGTCTACTCAGGATGTTCAATATAACCTTCCCTATGATAACCCTCTATAGCAAAGGAAATTAACCAATTTTACCTCCACAAGCGATTTGTGCTTGTTCAACTTTTGTCAATAATGGATTCAAAAAAGTTGTTAGCTACCCTTATAAGATAAATGAATCCTTGCATAAATTAAAAGGTTTTCTTACTTAAATAACTCAATTATTCTGCATAAGATAGGATAGCATGAGCTAGAGTTGTCCCATGCGCCACCAAGTTGGTGCTCAACTAACCACGGGAACGCTCGATGTGGGATGGTCAGTGAGAGTACAGATAGGAGCCATTTAACAAAGATCAAAATCAAGTTCACCCCCAGCCTACTCAAACAATCTTTCACTATTCTGCTCACAAGAAGCAAGCTCGACCGCTCCTCACTGTCTAATTGAACTTGCTTTCATTAGTGGAAGCTACTCTGATGTATATTGTAAAGTGTAATTGGCAATAATCAAGACTTTCATTAGAGGTGACCTGGCTATTCTTGAACAAATAGAATGCAATTGTAATGCAAAAGGAATAAGAGGGAGAGAGAACAACAAACATCAAATAAAGGGACTCAACACTTATAGGTCAATATAAGAGCATCAAAATCAAAATCATTCTTACAATATCGATTGGGACACTTCACAATATACGTATAAAATATGACAATAAAATTTATTGCTTTTTCTTTTACTATTCAATGAAAATAATAAATTATTTATTTAATTCTCTTCTTCTTTTTTTTATATTATTTGCTAAGATATAAGAAAATTGAGAGATTAGAAGTATATTAATGATATGCAAAAGGCTAAGGTGTGTTCATTAGGAGCACGGTATACTTGCTAAGACCATTCACTATAATTTGAGAGGTCACTCATCCCAATTTGAGGAATTACTTAATACATAATTAAAAGGACATGTTGTGTGAAGATAATGATTTTAAGCATTACTCTCTCTCTCTCTCTCTCTCTCTCTCTCTCTCTCTCTCTCTCTCTCTCTACATACATACATACATACATACATATATATATACATACATACATACATACATATACATACATACATACATATATATACATACATATATATATACATATATATATATATATATATATATATCATCTATACACACACATACATATATACATGCATAAATATTTTATTTTTTCTACTAGAATCTTGTAAGGCTAGCAAGCAATGTTCAACTATTGCCACAAACATTTAAATTTAATGCACGCATGCACGTGTCCACACACATGAAAATTACATATATGTATCTATGTATGTGTGGTCGTGCACGTGTGTATACACATGTGGAAAGTGGTGTGAATGAGCACATGAAACCATGGGTGTACGGGCGCACGAATGCGTGTATTCAATATTATAAAATTTATAAATAAAGCTCCCATTGACAAGCATGAAAGCTTTGAAGTATTAAAAATTTAATTTGGTGTGCTCAAACATAAATTTCACTCACACTTCATATTATTTAAAACAAGTCATGTGGTGATAAAATGCAAAAAAGAAACATCAAGCATGTGATATAAGAAACACCAAAGACATATGAAAAACTTATCACAACTCATAAAACTGAAATCTTTTATTCTTACAAAGTTTAAAAAAAAAATAGTATATGTTTTATGCTATCAGTTAATTCAATTTGAAGACAGACCATGTATATGAGCAAGTAATGCTTCACAAAGGCATACCTAATGGCAAACGGGATGTTTTCTACAAGGAAATAGGAGACGTTTGTGCTACTCATCAACGCAAACAAAGTTGGTTTGCCAATGTCAAAGACCAAACAATTTGGATAAGGCTAAGAATAAAAAAGCTTGCTTGTATGTATCACCCTAAAGGCTTCATGATAACCATTTAGATCTTTTTCCAATGGATATTCAAAATTTTGATAATTGCATATTTCGCATTAGTAGAATTTCAAATTTATTATCAACAAAGAAAATTTTCTTGTTGTGACATAGGAAAAGCACATGGCTGAGACTACATATCAATCCTTTTGGGAAATAAAAGCATGAGAATTTTTAAGACAAAATGTATCCTAATAACAGGAAGAAAAAACAGATCAGTAGAGAGCAATACCTACCATCTTGCGTCATTAAGGGATAATCAGAAGCACTAAGGTTTATGAACCAATCCCATTTCAAGCTCTCTTTCAATAAGATTGCAATAGCATGAAGAGTACATGCAATCATCGTAGGACCCCTGTAAGTCACTAGGTTGCCTTTCGCAATAACACGAACATTTTCAACGACGCTGAACACTGGATCACCCTTAACATACATTGCCAACTCAATCCTTTCCCGGGGTGGAGCCTCAAGATCTAGATGAAGAATATACTGATTTCTTGGATGATATATAGCTTGTAGTGTCCTCCTCATTCGTTGGCTATCACCCTTTGTTCCAGTGAGAAGATAAGCTATCCGCGGTGCTTCAATTTCCGCAATAGAAAGCCTCTCTACTTCCTTATTATTTTCCAAATCAACTGGATATCCAACAGAATCATCCATACCAGCGAACAATGCAATCTCTGGAGTATGTGAATCCACGCTATAAGGGGAGAAAAGCTCAAATACAATCGCCAAAAATAAAGTAACAGAGATCAATAAACTTGCTAAGAAAGGAAGCAGCCATCTTCTATCACTAAAAGGCCTTCCTGAGTGTGCACTTCCATTCTTCCTCATACTTCTTCAAAGTTCAAAAATCCACAAGTAAATCAATTAATCGTTTCACCACTAATAACCAAACTTTCAGCTTCTCCAGAAACGCACCCAAAACATCTGGCGAGAATCCAATGCAAGTGGTAGCAATACCAAAACCTCCTCTCCCAAGACTGGAGTAATCACAGACTTCAGCTTTCTAACATGATGCAACAAGCAAACTTCAAATGTAAGATAGACTGTAATGCAATCCACAAGGTAGTCCTCAAACGCAAACCTTTACTCCGAGGTAGCAGGAAGTTAGGGTTCAGTAGCAAAAAAAGAGTAGAACTCGTGTAGATTACATCACAAACAAGTTGAGACGAGAAAGGAGCAATCTTCGTAACTGAAACGGCAGATCTAAACAGCTTTATAGAGGAAAACCTCCACTCGATCCGCAAGTGGCGACCAATCCTAAGGTCGAAGTTCTTGAATGAACTAAAAACAAAGAGATGATTTTGATAGAAGAGCAGTAGAAAAACAACTCTGTTCTAAAACAAAGTAAAGTAAAGTAAGAAGAATTGAGGAAAAGAGAGCAATTTAGCACACAGATATAATCAGGTAGCGGGATCACTTACTTGAGAGAAGCGAGATCAGACAAATGAAATAGGAAATTGGAGCTAACGAAGAAAGTTCGTATGAGATCTTTTTCGGAAAAAAATTGGGTCCGGGCTGCTTTCAGATTTGTGAGTTCATCCCTCACGTACCTCTCATATAATTCTTCATATGTATGAGTTACGTGCAAGTTACAGAGGAGTTATATGAGAGGTACATGAGGTGTATTTCTACTGTCCGGACGCAAATTTTTTCCCTCTTTTTCTTGAAAAAAATTGTGTACTTCAACGGCATAGCTGCATACATATTTGATTACACTGGATTACAAAGGATTTATAAGCGTGTTATAATATTTTTGTATTTCTCGTGTAACTCATTTGTAACCCGTACTTTTATTTCATTTATTTGTGGGTTACAAGATTATAGAGGGGTTACACGGAAACATGAGAGGTACAAGGAGGTTATAACCCCGTGCACATTTTTACTAACCCCCGTGTACCTTTTTACGTACGCAACTCCTGCGTACGGTTGACGTACGCAAATTTTTTCACTTTTTCTAAGATGAATTTAACTTTGTTGAATAACCAAACTCTTGAAAAACTAGTTTCTCAACCAATAAATATGGGTATTTGGCTAAGGGAACTATTTAGAGCTACATTTTTAGTGTTTTATTATTTACATGATAACCATATCGTTCAATTATGATTTGTTCATGAATTTCATCCAAAAAATAGAGCATAAGACACAAGAGTGAGACAGAGAGATGCACGGTAATGAACAATAATCAGATATGTTGATTAGTCATTTTTCACAAAAATATTCTACTATTTATAAATAAGGGAGTATAATATGTGAATTTACATATTTACCCCTACTTTAATTGGGGCATCACATGATATTTTAGGTATTTTACATGTATTCGTTATGACTCAGCTGCTCTCCAACTCAATCAGCTGAAATCAGTGGGCTTTTGTTCAACAAGATATATTCATCCGATTGTGCTAAATTAGGGTTTTCGATTGCCCTTTGACGATCTTCGGTTCGGTAAGACTTGACTTGATTGGTTTGACATTTTTGGTTGACAATTTAGGTTGGTTGTCGACTATTAATCCTTGGAGGAGTTGCTCTTGTCAGCAGAATGAGCCTAGGTTATCGGGCAGAGTGTGAATTACCGTAATCTGATATATAACTCATTCCTTAACGAGGGAATCCTTCTGTTTGTTCATGGTTATGTTGTTGTCGAATCTTGGCCCCTAATGAGGAATCTTATGGGTGTCTATGAGATTGTTGGCGATACTGAACTCTTCCCTTAAATCGGGTTATAGTGATAAGTAGATTGATGTCTCTACTCTACTTTATTAGCCTTAATCCTTGGTTTAGGTGGCATACATCTCGTCAGCCTCTAGTCTCAGTTTATAGAGTTGAACATGGTTAAGTGAGTCATTTAGTCTTCCGCCAGTGGGCCCTCTTTAGCTTATTTTCTCTCCTAGTTTGTTAAATATGCTCGAGATTCATGCTAGTGCACACTTGATGTACATATTTTAGTTCCTCGATTCTCCTATTAAAAGTGACAGCTTCTATAAAAATAAGAAAATTAAATGAAAAATTATATATTATGTATCTCGTAATCAAAGCTTTAATAATTGAACTTCCAAGATTTTGTACCTGTTATTCTTATAAATAAGGTGTGACTCACTTCTTTTTTATTCCACATTTGTTTTGCATCTATGTGTTTGAATAGGCTGGCTTTGCAACGTCTACATGGTAAATGCTCTGAATCCTTTCAGCCTAAAAAATGCTGGCGCTACATACCAATGAGCCATTACCTAGATTTTTTACGAACTCATCTATAAACAAGCTAAATGCTACATTGAAGACCTGGTGGTTAAGATTAAAGAAAGAGAAGACCACTACATGGTTAAGAATTATTTTTGAAAGTTTTGCATCTATACAACTAGATGATTAATTTATTGAATGTGATTTTGGCATAACTTCTAGAAAATTCTTAGGGTTTGTAGTGTGACACCCTAGGATTCAAAATGATCAAGAGAAGATTAAAGTAATTTCAGAGAAGTCACCTCCCAATAGCCTAACGCAATTGAGATCCTTCCAGAGCAGGCTAGCATACCTAAGATGCTTTAGTTCTAACATTTTTAGTAGGTGTCATCTATTTTCAGTTGTAACCAAAAAAAAAACATCAAGTTTCAATGGGATGATGACTATTAACAAGCCTTTGAAAACATAAAATAATACATAGTGATGCCTACAGTATTGGTAGCCCCTATCTCATGTAGCTCGTTAATCCTCTGTATTGTTACTTTAAATGAATCCCTTGTTGCCTTATTAGCCAAAATTAATGAGTTAGATAAAGTGAATGAAGCATACCACTTGAGTCTTCGATTTATCCCTGCCAAAGTAAATTATCTAAGATAAATTTAACTTACAATGAAACAACAAAAAAGTAAAAAATTAAATCTATTGTTACATTAAATAAAAAATGTTTGTATTTCATTTTTATTCCTCATGTTTCATTTTTTTTAATGATGTACATTCGGATTTACTATATCCTATTGTGGGGAGGATTTAAGAGATTTACTTTGTCTTCACTTGAGAACTCCGACTCGGTGGCACATGATTTGATAAATCTAAATTTATTGGATTTGATAAATATTATTTAATGTAAAACCCTAGTTTGGAGCCAAACACTGTCTTAGTTGAATACCCAGGATCTTGTTGTTGAAGTACTAGTTTCTTAACCAACAAATATTGATATTTTACTAAGTGATATATTTAGAACAATATTTTTTTGTTTTATTATTTGCATGACAACGATAATTTTTTGCAAAACAAATTTTATTATTATCAAAAGAATAATTATAACGAGCAATGTTTTTAGTCAAGTTCATTATAATATGTAATCATTTTTTTTAAATATAATACAAGTAAACATTTTTAATAAATTTATTTTATTCATTATATAAATACATAATTTTTTCATTAGTTATAAAGCTCTCAAATATAAAGTATTTTTAAAAAAAATACTCTCTTTATTTTTATTAAAAGGAGCATCCCTAAAGTGGGAAAAAATTTATTTAGCAATACATGCCAAATAAATCACATAATACACACCCTGTCATGCATCTTGTTCTGCGTGAAGATGTAATATTATGTTTGGCGTTCGGACGTAGAATTACATATGAACATCAATTAGCTGAAGCTACGTTGACTAGCTCCACCAAACCATAAAATAAGCAAAAAATAAAAAATAATGATTTTAAAAGTGCAACTTTAGTCCAAAATAGTGACATGATGTGAAATTAATATTATGGCATGTGTTTTTTATTTACCGCATGTGTTAGGGGGGAAAAATTGAAAGTTTTCATGATGTATGGTTAAAGAAGTAGTAATTGGAAACAAAATAAAATTACATTCAGAGCTTTAAAGAGGAGGAAGATGAACTTCATGAGAGCATATCAATGGATAATCAATTGAATGCCAACGATATTATAGATTTCTACTCTTCGGTAATTTTCAATCGTAATGTAAAAATAATATTAGGAGCGTCCAAATTATTTTTGTATTATCTGATATAATGTTGAATAAGTTTTGATGCTATTACATGTTATGTTTTTGCGAAATAAAATTTTAATTTTATGATTATTTACGATAATATATTGGGAGTCTCCTACTTAATCCTGGAAATAAAAACATATATTCTTATATAAAAAAGCCTGAATCATTTTCTTTTATTGTTTTAATAACTTTGTTTGGAATATTTTGAGTTTAGGCAATTCTTATTCAATGAAGTAAATGTATATTGTCTCACTTCTGAAGAGAAACTTGTAACTAGTACATTTAAAGCTAAAATCAGTATTTTATGTTAGTTTTGATAACATTAGAACTATTCAGAACTTAGTATGTTGTTTATACTTAATTAGATGTGTATTGTCTATAGTTTAAAGAAATATTATATATTTACTTGAAACAAAAGCTAAAATCATTATTTTATTATATTCTAGATTAGTATTGTTTAGAATAAATTTAATTTTAGGCAATTCTTGTTCTATAAATATTTTTATTTGAGGCACTTCTTGCTCAATAAAGTAGATGTGTATTATCCCACTTTTAAAGAAAAGCTTATAATTAATTTCCTTTTAAAAGCTAAAATCAATGTTTTATATCGTGTAATCCCTAAGTAAAAAAAAATACTACATTTACTCAAACCAAAAGATGAAATAATTCTTTTAGTGTGTTTTAAATAGCTTTGTTTAAAAAAAATTTAGATTTTATTTTATTTCTACCACTTAATATCGTGTGTGCAAAATATGTAGGTATGTCGTAATAATAAAATCTCAAAGCATTACGAACAAATTGTAGATAAACTGCTTGTTACTACTGTTCACAATCAAAAGTGAAACATATAATTTGTATTGTATTTATGCACAATAGGCTATATTTTGTATGAGAAAAGATCATGTTAGTTAATGGTCAAATTCAAAAAATTATAAAATCAATGATTTTTTTTTGTGTGCAAGACCTAGTTTGAAAAGAATGAATAAACTCAATAGCATAGTAAAATTTAAAAAAGCAGACACCATGTATGGTTATGCAACCATGATCATATATGAATTTGCCCCTGATGGTAATTGGAAAATTAAAAAATTATAGAAAGTCATAATCTTCCATTAGAAAAGTCAAATGATCAACATCTTTTGAGGTCCAACAGAGGCATCAGTGAAGAGAAATGAGAGGTTTTAAGGATGATGATGGAAACAGAGATTGGAACTACCGATGCGTTCAATTTTCCTGCTGCAAAAGTAGGCAGAGTCCAGAAGGTGGGACTTTCTAAGAGAAATGTATTCAAATTTAATTAAAAGAAAAAAGAGAAATGATTGGAAATGATGATAGTAATTCTTTAATGAAACTATTCATGGAAAGACACTAAGATAATATATTTACATGAGATGTCCAAATTGATGAGATCGATAGGTTAAAAATTTTATTATGGAGTGATGGCATGTCAAAAGTTGATTATAAGTATTTTTGGGATGTCATATTGTTAGACACGAGTTATTATCTTAAGAAGTACAATTTAGTGTGTACACATTTTTTTAGAATTAATCATCAATGCAAAATGTTCTATTCATAGTGATTTTCTTATCATATGAGATAATTGATTTATTCAAGTGGTTATTTAGAGCATTTCTTTGTATAATATATGTAAAACATATCTTAACAATATTTACTGATCAAAATCAAGTAATGAAAAGAGCTATATAAGAGGTATTGCCCCGAACTAGTCATAGATTTTGTTAGTGACATATATCTAAAACAATTCTTTCAAATATACATTGTCTCAATAGTAAGAAGACCATTCAGAATCTATTCTATACATGTTTGAGTGCATGCCATTCGGAAGATGATTTTAACAAAGAATGATTTGAAATGCTGGAAAAAAGTGAATTTTCATGATCTTGAATGGCTAGATCAGCTATATAAAATTAGAAATAAGTGGTCAACAACATTCAATAAAACTTATTTTTCATGGAAATCTTATCGACGCAATATAGTGAGTCTACGGATAATATATGTTATAGTATCTTTAAGTCTATTAATTCCATTACTGACTATTTTTTGGGAATGGAGAAATCATGTCTTCAAAGAGAAGAAATAAGCAGGATGATAATTTCAAATGCAGTTAGTCGACAATTGCTCCAATTATTAAAAGTAGCCCCATGTTGAAGCAAGCAACTACATTATACTCTATAAAGTTGTATGTGATTTTGAAGAGGAATTTCTACGTGGTGTTGATGGGTTAATTGTAATTACAAGAAGTTTGAAACGATGAGATTGTTGTGTGCTCCTTTTATTGAAGTTATAAGTCGTGAAAATATAATAAAGATATCGGAGAAGTATCTCCTTTTGCATTTGTCATCAATTGCTAAGCACTACATTGATAATAATTACAATAATTTGAAAGAGGTATAAGCTAAGAATGGTTCTTCAAGTGGTATCATATTTCAAAACCGCGTCAGTAAATTTTCATATCAAATAAGAATGAGGGCACAAGACAATGAAGTAGTCGAATAATATATGTTTGAGACATTGAATAAATTGTCTAAAGATATTGAGTCAATATTGTGTGGCAACTCACTTCTTTTCAAACATAAGCCTAAGAAAAAAAGACTTGAGATAAAGATTGCACTGTCAAATTGAAAGAACCAGCTAAGATGCGAACAAAGGGCTTGTATAACGCTAGATTGAAGGGTCATTAGGAAAAAATAATAGAGTTATTAATAAAAATCTTACTTTGTTTTAGCTCATAAATTCTATATTCTATGCTCTCATTTTTACTTATTTTATGTTCCCCTTCCACATAAAAGAAAGAAAAACCTGTAATTGTTGCATAACACGTTGACTCTCAAGTTATTAACTCTCTAAATGCTACCATTTTCATTACACTAACTCAGTCAACCTAACCTAACATGACAAAATTACCATTAATTAGCTTTATTAGACCCTTAAATAAGACATTTACTTCAGTGATCAATCCATACACAATTTGTAAAATGAAAATTTATTACATTTTGTCAACTTTTCTCTGAAGAAGGTCAGCCCAAACTTCATGAAAAACACATAATAGCTTTAGATGTTGCCCTAAAATAAGGTCTCACTTTAAAAAATAGTCAATTCACAAAAAATAAAATTGATAAAATAATCTATAAATTTATTATATTTACGAAGAAACATAACCTAATTTTACATTATCACCTCATTTCAGCTTTTACATAAATTGAGCTAATCCATACATAATATGAATTAGCTCAATTTTGTATTACAACTCTCATAAGTTATCTTATTTTATCAAATAGTACATTCTTAAGAAGTCAATGTCAATTTATACTATAAAGGCACACCATTAGACCTCCCTTCATTAGCATCATTAAGTAAATGACAACTCAATGTATGCTTGCTTCACTTCAATTTATACCTCAATTCTTCTTCTTATTTTTGGGCTTCTAGAATCTTCATTTTTTTTTGTATTTTAATTAATGATTCTTAATTTTCATCAACTCAATTTTGTGATAAGTATCATAGATGATTTCATAATTACATTTTTTATGAAAATTAGTAAATAATAGATATCATGAGTTGTTCTTTGTAATAAATAAGCTCAATTGACCAATGCATTAGGCATTATTTGTTGGATTCAAAGTGAATAAGCCACAATCCACCATGCTGAGGATTTGGAAAAATCATTCTGTCCGGAGTCCGGACACAGAGCTGCGTCCGGACGACGGCTGTGATACAGCCGAGGTCGGAGATCACAGCCGTCGGCTGTATCACAGCCGACCTCGGCTATATCTGCGTCCGGACGACGGACGAAATAATTTTTCGAGGATTTGAGCATTGAGAACCGCAAATTTATTTATTTTTTTTGTATAACATATACTAAATACTTGAGGTATTTTCTCCGAAGTTATATTTTGGTCCATCCATCAAATATGATAGTGATTGTAATTTACATTTTAGTTAAATATTTAATATTTTTTCTTCTTTTTTTTTGTGTGGGGCCAATTCTTATGTACTCACACATCTCGCACCTAAAATTTTATATTCACGCACATAAGACTTTGATATTTAGAATTTATAAATGAAAATGTGTATTTTACATTTGTAATGGGGAGTGTTATTTTTGATGTGATGTTAAAAATTTAAATGCTACGCTGTCGCGTCCTTTTCTTCTTAACTGATAGAAAGTTTGTGTTATAACTTGATATTTTTGACACCAAATTCGATGAGAATTCTAGGAAATAAATAGAACTCATTTACCAATATCAAAAAAATAAATAGCAAAAACCATGGAGAAAAGAGCCATACAATGTTGGACATTTCTCATATACCAACACACGTGTCGGACACATGCTTGACATATTCAATTAGTCTTAAATTAATGAATTAAAAAAAATTAACAATATTTCCTAAACATCAATAATATATTTGTCCAAGTAAAATTTTTTAAAAATTATTTTTTATTTAAAGATTAAAGCTATATAGTCAATTTATCCATCATCATCAATTTCTTTTCTAACATACGAGCTCCAACAGTTCATCAATCGCTCGCGTGGGCTAGTATTTCTGATTAGAGACATCCCAATTTTTGTAATATTTTATCTATTTATTATAACAATATGTCAGACATGTATCTGTATTCTATATTTTTAATAATAATAACATTTCATATCTCTATCGCACCCATCTTCTCATGCCTATATCAATGCAAACACAGGATGCCACGAAGGAGAAATTATTACATGAGGAGTTCATGTAGTTTTATATCATGACTCCAATCAAAGCCTGTCTATATAATTAAGTACTAATCAGAACTTGCCACGTGTACAGTCAGACTCCCAATTTAATATATGTTGAGCCTGTCTGTACATGTGGTAACCCCTGATTAGAATCTCAATGACTCCTGATGCAATAAATTTTCCTCATGATGGGCGCTAAATGAAGTGACCCATCAAAATAGCCCACATTCTAACACCCACAGGACTAAGGTACCACCAGAGAAGTAAGAAAGCTAAGAGCTGCACATTCTGATCAGCGCAGGACAAGACTAGCTATAATAAAGACAATTATGTTGGGAAGATAAAGCAGTTGGAATAGCAACATCTTGTCAATCGAGATTAGAACACAGGAATCTTCACAGTAAGCTCTCACAATTTACCACTTGAATTCAGAACTGCAAACAGTACTGCATGAACTCTGAAAGAATGTTAGATGCTGCATAAACATACATCAAGTATATGCAAAGATTGAAGTTTTACAAACTTATTAAAAATTTAAAGCAATCAAGCATAAAAAGAGTCGAGCCAGCTCAGTAGTACATTTTGATTTGCGTTGACCATTTAGATTAAAAGACAGACGCTTGATGAGGAATAAATAGTTCACAAGGTCACAACTATAATTACAGTGAAAGGTTGGCTACGAGGCGCGACTACTTACCAAGGCTTGAATGAAGGTTGGAGGGGATCAACTTGAATCAAAACTAACAGCATACAGGAAGTGTAATCATGATGACCAGCAAATATACTAATTCATTAAAAACAAGAGCTATGGTACATACAATTGTTTGCACTAAGAAGCAAAATGGCACAAACAATGTGTTTGAACGCAGCAATCCAAACTTCTACTTGATAACATGAATAAGTTGGGCCGCTTTTCCAATTCTCAGTTTTTCCTATTTGAAAGTGTTATGCATGCTGCTTTCATGGCCTAGCAAATGGCAACTGACATGAAATATGAAGCCATTATTGTGAGTTGACAAGAATGGTTTAACAAACCATATTAAAAGCTAGTGCTAATCAAACACCTCTGCTTTTTCCGCACTTGTATGACCAATGGGGTCATTTAGAGCAACCTTGGGTTCGGTATCATTTATATTATTCATTTCTTCCTTTGCAGCATCAACAGAAACACTAAGATTTCCCTGTGCAGCATCTTTAGGCCAATCAGGTTCACTGAGAGTAATGTTTAGTGCACCATCATCTGTAGTCATAGTTGAAGTATCATTTACTGTTCTAGACTCATACTTTCCATTGCTGACTTTTCCTTTTGCAGCATCAAATAAACTACCTGCATTTTCTAGCTTAGCATTTAATTGAGAATTTGACTCCCCAACATAGGAGGCACTTATACCCATTCCCCTGGAAAGACATACATACTTGAGCACTAATTTTTTATAGCAACTGAGTAAAGTTTCAACATCATCCACAGTCAGATCGCCTGCATTTGCATACAAGTATGGGTACTCATTGAAATTTTCGGTTAGTTTATCATTCTTAAGAAGATCAGCAGCCCCTTTCTTCTCTAAATCTGATGTGGCAGGTCTGCTTGTAATCCATTGAGCGCTGCCAAGATCCTTATTCTCCCTGAAAGCATAGGCTGCCTCACCTTGAGATTTTGATGCATCTGATATGTGCTCTGTGACATTCTCAGTTGTTTTATTCCTGTGATGTGCGGTGTCCGTTGATAAGCCCAATAGTTGTGCACGAGCTGACTCCATTTTCTTCTGAAAATCAGTTTCCTCCATGGAAAGAGACTCCCCATTAATGCTCCATACAAAGGATTCTGCGGACAGAATGTTTGTAAAGAAATAAGCTGCTTCAGAGACCAAACGAGTTTGGCGTCTGTATCTTTGTATGTATAAAAGATTTGAGTGAAGCTGTGGAGGGTTTGCCTGGGTAAAATCAATGACATCATCATAGCATACACAAGAACAAATGAATATAGAGAATTATAAACTTATAGAGAGGCTGAGAACTTGTCAAAAATGAAATGAAACCCCAAAGTCACCGGATGAAGATAATAAAAAAACATGTCTAAAAGAGAAATTCAACATTAAGCAATTGATAGCAAACCAAGAACTCCATGTTTTATTCATTTGTGGGCTTGCCAGTAGTGTTAATCATTCAGAGAGCATAGGTGGGCGAGAGCCTAAAAACAAGTTGTAGAGGTTCTCACTATTAGATTCATAGTTCACCATGATGTCCATTAAGTATGGTCTAAATCTTTTTTATTAAGTAAAAATAATGTGACAGTGGCATCATTTCACCATTCTATCAGCTAATAGCAACAGATGTTATAAAATCTTTAAACAAAAGCTTGAGCTTGAGTAATAACTTTAAACAAAAGCTTGAAGCTTGAGTAATAAATGAAATGTAGCCTTCCAAATGGAATAATCAGCCATGCCTCCAATTTAAAGCTTATTTCTACCAAAAAGAGAGAAATTTCATTTACAAATTTTTTAGTAACATTAAAGTCAAAATAAGTAGCTACATGATAAACTAAAACTTATCTAAATAATGATCACGTTAGGAGAAGGTTGCTAAGTTTATTTTGAGCTTCTTTTATATCCTTTAAGGAATATCCACATGATGTATGAATACATAGTTTGCCTAGCTAAACTTGCATTAACATATATATGGCTATTAAGATGAAAATAAGTATATAGAAGCTACAACATTTGGGCATGGGAAATCTGCAAGGGCAGCATACTTGAGAATGCCAAAGTTATGCAGCAACAGTTTTACAAATTAGGCACTCAAAAAGTTACTACAGAAAAAAATAAAAAAATAATAACAAAAAGAAAACTCAAATGCTCTGATTAAAAAAGATTGTACAAATGTTAGCATGCCTTTATAGTAACATATATGAGGACTGGAAGAAACTCATCTGCTCCAGGAGGATTTGCATTTGAAGCAATAGAAACATTTAACAGTAAGTTGTTGATGACTCTACAGCAATTGAGGATACAGACAAGTTTATCTCTAGGAGCCTTGTGCATATTGATCTTCTGCAGTTCTTTCTGTGCTAGCTGAAATGGCAGGAAATGCAGAAAAATGGTGGCATCAAATTAATTAGTAATTTTAACATGCGGCAAAAGAAAATAATAGTGTTTCCTAAAAAAACAAGTAAAATGTAGCAACACCATCATAATAGAAGCATTGTTAAAATCTTTTAATTTTCAACATTGACGGTGAGTGTTTTTCTTTCCTGAAAATAAAAAAAAGAAGAAAATTTACACCTACCCAAAGATATTCTCCTCAAATCATCTTCATTCCAACTACATATCCCATAAGTTTCGGTTGTTTAAACTCTACTTGGAAAGTCAGCAAGATACTCCTGCCTCCTCGCCTAATTTTTAAGCACATGACCAAGAAGAAAAGTTGTCTGCCTGCATACGAAATGTTCAAAACATGCACAGATTGCATGCAACGCAACCAATTCACTGGCCTTAAACGGCACTCAGATGCCAAATTACAGGTATGCCCCTCTGTTTTTTCAACACTTTAAGATATATAGTATATCAATTTTGAACTTGAGCAAACTCATTTTAATAGAATAGTGGGATATGAATGGAGATATGCACGAGATTAATTACAATAGATTGATTAACCTTATATTAAAAATATATATAGTTTGTTGTCTGTCACACAATGGATGATGATCAAGAATCATCGGATTGCATTTATGAGCTTCATTAATTAGATTTGTTATTTAGTATTTTCTTGACTGGTAAACCCTTGGGGATACTTCAATCTTTTAATTGTTACGTTATTTTGATAAATAGCTCCTTTAGTATTCAGAACTTAAATATGATGAGTCGAATAGAAACTCCAAGTAGCACATATTTTAGCTCCATAGTTCTTTTGTTTATACTTAAAAGGAATTGACACAAACTACTTCTAGGATTAAGCAGCTAACATGCAGGATGCAACATTTAAAATATGAGGATTCGTTATTATTGTTTTTTTTTCTTTTCCTTTTATGTTTCTCTTAGAATACAATTAAATTTACAAGTTCATTTCCTACACCCTATCAACTTGGTAATACAATAAAAATCAATTTTACAACAGCAATTTCCTATAATTTTAGACGTTCTACCATAATTTCTTATAATATTTCCTACTTCTCTCCACCAAGTCAGCTTCTTTCTTACCTCGAAGCAAAGAGAAAAGACTCTTTTTTTTTTCTTGTGCTTCCTCTCACAAAGCCTTCTTGATTTTGTAAATTCCTCACTATCCCCATCTTGAGCTCCCTTTTTTTTTGGTCTTATACCTCCTTTCTTACAAACTCCCAACCCTATTCTAAATTTCTCAAGAAAATTATCAACATCTGAACTTAAATTCTAATTTTAGATTTAATCCAATCTTGAACCATGAAAAAATGGCTAACTCAAATTAAAACATTTTGGCATGAAGGTAGTGTATGTCCTTCCCATTCCCATGATTGGCAAACGAAAATTGATTAAAACAAGAAAAACTGAAAAAAAAAAGAAAAGAAAAAAGACTCTCTTGCTTGAAAGTTATCATTCATTTTATTGGCTAGAGATCTCCATGAGTTCTATATCTTCCACGAGATATAATTTATAAGAATATTACACTAGAATTTAATTGTCATTTCCGATGAGGTATGCTTTCCACAAATTCAAAACTTTCTATTAATCGGCAAATCAAGCGGCATGCACAAGTAATTGCTTTAAGAAATTCTACCTCATATTAAACAAGAAGTCAATTTTAATAATGTGAATTTCTAAGAAAATTTTCTTAAGTTGTGATATAACTTTCATTTTTTTTAAAACTTAATAGTGTGTATTGAATATATGAACAAACTTCAAGTATAATTGAAATATGTCTGTCTCTATTATTTGATATGATTTTTTTTTTTTTTTAATTTTAGTTATTCATCTAAACAATTGAAGTTTAAGACTACCATTTCTATCTTGTATATTAGTGATGTCGGAGTAGTTTGTAGATTAGTTATCTTGTATATTAGTGATGCCGGAGTAGTTTAAGACGAATGTAACAGTTTTATCTTGTACGTTAGTTAACCACTTTTGATACAACCTAAGCTGAAGCTGCATATAGCTGCAGATTCCTGCAAAGTAACTCTAGAGGCCTTAAGTTTATAACCTTGCTCTCCCACTTCTCGTACTCGGCTGAATTTATCCAATAAATAAGTTTATCAAAATGTGTAAAATCTTGTATATTAGTGATGTCGGAGTAGTTTGTAGATTAGTTATCTTGTATATTAGTGATGTCGGAGTAGTTTAAGACGAATGTAATGGTTTTATCTTGTATGTTAGTTAACCACTTTTGATACAACCTAAGCTGAAGCTGCATATAGCTGCAGATTCCTGCAAAGTAACTCTCGAGGCCTTAAGTTTATAACCTTGCTCTCCCACTTCTCGTACTCGGCTGAATGTATCCAATAAACAAGTTTATCAGAATGTGTCAACTTTGGAATGGAATCTATGACAGGCTGGACCGCACCGAAGTACAACCGCTCAAGAGATACCTCTTCTTCTTATTCTTTGAAAGGACTTGAATCCTAATATATGATGTTCATTCCCCCCCCCCCCAAAGATCCTAAGGTGATTTCCAACATTTTGGTTCATCCAACCTGCCTGATCATCTATTGATGGGTACACTGCTAAATTTATGATGCAGGTCGAATCTTTCATTGGAACAGTGTAGCGGGCGGGATTGTGAACCCGCGCGAGGGCTGGGGAGGGATCACGAACCTAAGCAATCCAGAAAGATGTTGACTATGAAATTTTGGAGTTCACGGCCTAGTTCGATCACCTGCAGTTAAAATGCAAGCTGATAAAGTCAAAGGAGCACACGATCTATCTCGGGGGTCCAAAGCCCGCCAATAGCAATGTGGTACAACTACAACCATATTGGACGTTGGGGGATGTCCAGACACTAGCCCTGAAGGTGGAAAGGCAGCAGAAGCAAAGCAGACAACAACTGTCCTTCAAACCACCTCCTTCAGCCAAGCAGCCACTTGCAACTTCTATAGCCGACAAGGGCGCATCAAGAAGAAATAACAGAATTGAACAAAGAGCTGATAAGATAGATCAGAGAAGGAAGAAGCCAGAGAAAGGTGGTCCTCCAACACAGTGTCATCCAGGAAGTGTTGGTGCCACGACTATGGTCACATAGCCTCCAGCAGCCCAACAATTAGGATTGGACACACAAAAGCATCCCCAGTCATGATTTGTTTCTTGGCTGAAGAAGGAAAACAAGATACGTGTAGATTAGCAGTGTCTAGTTGATTTGTCCATCAGAGACTAGCTACACGAACAAGTATGGTGTAACGTGGTTTCTATAGACGCCTGTCATATTCTGTTAGGAAGACTATCACAGCTTGATCGCAAGACTCAACACGATGGGTTCAAGAACACCTACTCTTTCAAGAAGGATGTGAAAAATATCGTTTTCCTACTTGCTAAGGATGCGAAAGGAGGGAGAGATATAGAGGCAGCATTAGTTCCTCTTACAACTTTCCAACAGTCAGTTATAGATGCCCTATTACACTAGCATATTAGTCCTCCTGGAAGGAAGCGAGGAGGAAAGAAAAGTACCAACACTATTGCAACCATTGCTACATGACGTTTAGGATGTTTTAACCGACATCTTACCAGAGGGATTACTACCACTAAGGGACATCTAACAACCATAGACCTTATACCAGAATCCGTATTGTCAAACCGACCAACCTACAGATTAAGACCTACGGATGAAGCACTACAGCGACAAGTGCAGGATCTCATTACAAGAGGGCTAGTCAAAGAAAACACCAACCCGTGTGCAGCCCCTGCACTGATGGTGCCCGAAAAGAATGAATCATGGCGAATGTGCAAGGACAATTGAGCCATCAACAAGATTACCATCAAGTATCAATTTCCCATACCTCACCCGAATGATCATTGAGAACAACTATATGGAGCCATTATCTTCTCCAAGATCGACTTGTGCAGCGAATAACACCATATACGAATGAGCTCAGAAGAAGAGTGGAAGACCGCCTTCAAGATGCAGGACAATCTATATGAGTGGCCCATTATATCTTTCGGTCTATCGAATGCACCTCGCACTTTCATGAGATTAATGAACCAGGTATTTCAACCTTACATTTGAAAGTTTGTCGTTGTCTGCTTAGACGACATTGTAGTATACAACCAGTCGAAGGGGATCATTTGCGTCATTGAAGGTAGTATTCGAGGTACTATGAGCTGAGCAACTATACGCCTATTCGAAGAAATGTCACTTCATGACAAGCCAAGTATGCTTTCTGGGTTACATCGTATCTATTGCAGACATTCAGATGGATCCCGTAAAGATAAAGGTCATTATCAGCTGAGTCGTATCACAATCATTCACCGAGCTGAAATAATTTTTAGGACTGACATCCTTTTATCGAAGATTCATCAGAAGCTTCAGCACTATCACCACCCCTCTGACTAAACTCTAAAAGGGAAGGAGTTTACTTGGACCGCAACAGGCCAGACCAGTTTTGACACGCTGAAAGAAAATGTTTCAACCAACTTTTCAAGGTAAAATGTGATGCCTCCTGTGTAGGGATCCGAGCATTACTAAGCCAGGGAGGACACCCCATCACTTTCTTCAGTGAGAAGTTGAATGAGCCCAAGAGGAAATACTCAACTTATGACAAATAATTCTACGTCATCGTAAAAGCTCTGGAACACTAGTCACTACTTATTGACAAATGAGTACACTATTTACAAAACACGAGGCACAAAAATTCCTCAACAACTAGAGTAAACTAAAAGGATGACATGCCACCTGGGTGAAATTTTTAGGCTCATTCTAGTTTGTATTAAAACACAAGAAGAGAAGCCAAAACCGTGTAGCAAATGCACCGAGTCGTTGACACCAATTGATTGCATCCATGCAGGCTCCAGTTGTGGGCTTTGAGGTCATAAGGGATATATATAAACAGACGAAGATTTCAAAATATATGAAAGCAATGTCAAAAAAAAAAAAAAACCAACAGGATAATATCACCACACTATGGATGCATGTTCCACCAGAGTTAGTATTGCATTTCCCAGTGTTCACTAAAGAAAGCCATTGTCCAGCAAGGCTACAACGGAGGACTAGCGGGTCATTTCTGCAGAGACAAGACCCTCGCCCTTGTAAGAGAGATTTTTTTTTTTGCCAAGACTGACAAGAGATGCAACATGTCAAGCATGCATGATTTATCATATGGCAAAGACAAGGGCTCAAAACGTCGGATTATCAGTACCAGAGAGCATGAATTTTGTGTTAGGACTTCCAAGGACTCCGTAATGGATATAGTAGACAGATTCTCCAAGATGGCCCAATTTCTACCAGATCACCGGACACTAGACATCTCTCACATCGCCAATCTATACTTCAGAGGATTGTAAGATTGCATGAAGTTTCTAAGACCATCGCCTGTGACAGAGTCATCAAATTCCTGAGCCGCTTTTGAAGGACATTGTGAGGAATGTTTGGTATTAAACTTCAATTCAGCTCGACAGATCATCCGCAGACAGACAGAGGTGGTAAATTGGAGCCTCGACAATCTCCCGAGATGTTTTGTGGGAAAAAACATAAGACGATGAGATCTTATCCTAGTCCGAGCTGAGTTCGCCCATAACGGATTCATTAGCTAAACTACTGGACAAACTCCCTTTGAATACAAGCCGCTCACGCCACTAGCATTGCTGTCACTCCTACCATCTCGGAAACCAGCAAGGATGCCACAGAATGAGTTCCTGAGATTCAAAAATTCCATGAAAAAGTTGGCAAAAAAATTGTTAAGCAGAACCACAAATATCAGACACAAACAAATAAATTCAGGAAGGTGCCCTCGTATGGGTTTGGTTAAAAAAGAAAATATTTCTTATAAAATCATTCGGATGCATAAGCCGAAAGTAGATGAAACTTTCACAGTATTTCAAAAACTGATCAATAATGCTTATTAGATCGACTTGTCTGGGGACTACAACATTTCAGTTATGTTCAACGTCGCCGGCTTGACACCATACTTTGAAGAGCCTGAAGCTTTAACAAAAGAGGTCGAAGCTTCCCCAATATCGGGAGACTAACGCAACTACTAAATCAACGCACGAGTGGACCTCAGCGCACACAAACTGTTGTCTACTCATTAGTGCAAACCCAGCACTATCCTAGTATTGAAAGTCTGCAAATCTTTTTGCCCCGTGAGCCGCTCAGTGGCCTTAGAGCTTGAATTCTTCTGAGGGATTCAGCTCCCGAGAGACTTTTTCTCGTATTAGGCCCCATATTCCCCATGTCTCTTGTATGAGTTTTTTCTGCGTGTTGTGTTCTTCTCCTTAGTGGCATGACTCCACACTCATGACACCTTCGAGAATGTTGAATCGGAATTTGTCATGTAGGTCACACCCGAGGAAAAGAGCAATGGAATGGGAGAAAAATAGAGTGCAGAAGGGGAGAAAAGAAATGTGCTAATGAATAGTAAAAATGTGAGAATGGTAAAACCTTTAATTCATAAAATGGTCCCCTATTATAAACATAGGAGACATGGTACATGAAACTACATAGGCGTCCATACTTTAGTAGGAACTATATAACGTTTTATGGGTAGTTCGTCATGGTAGGGCCTAGGGACCTTTTGAGTCATTGACCAGGTAAGTTGGGCGATTGGGATAAGGTGGTCGGCCATGTCGGCTGATTATTCAAGTCGGGTATGTCGGTCAGCTGGCAACGCGGGTATAGCCGGTTGGCTGATCCTGTGAAGGCCGGCAAACAGTGTTGATCTGTCTGTTAGGAAAATCATCCGGCGAGAACAAATATTGTCGGTTAACTCAGACCCTGAGAGGTCCTTAGCTCCTTGAACCGCCTGCCATTTAGTTGCTGATAGGCTGCTTGGGTCCCTTGTGAGTCGCTTTCTCAGTGAGTCCCACTTGCCACATCACTTCTTTTAAATTTTGTTGGATTCCATTGAGATTCGTGCTGATACGTTTTCCATTTGCATTAATATATCTTATATGGAGGTTCAGAACATAATTGAGAACCAAGCAAGTGAGAGAAAGAGAAGTGAGTAGGTGGGGAGTAGCAACAGTTCTTTGTCAGCAAACAAGCAACTGCACGTGTATTCTTGAGCATGTAATTTTTTTCTTAAGAAATTAATTTTTTTAAATATATTATTTTTATCTTATAATTTTTTTTTCTTTTTCTTTTTCTTTATCCAACTTTATTCATAGTTTTAATTTAATTTTTGAGGTTTCTTATAAAATTTTTAATTTACTTTCAAAATTTTTGATAAGTCATTACTTGCTAACCTATTTATGCAAAATGAAATTTTATCTTTAAATCCATATCTTTTATTGAAAAAGATGTGGAACATAAATATTCTTGAGGATGATTAGAAGAATAAGATGGTTTATTGCTACAATATAAATCGACATCTAATTTTCTTGAAAACAAATCTATGCCTACATTTGAATAATTTTATAACTTTTAACCTACTTATGAGTCAAAATTTGAGCCTAAAATAAAATTGAGCACGAGATCATATAGCAAACTTCTAACAAAAATTGAATCCATTGCCAAAGTTAAAATTCAGCGAATCATGCACGCTATACTTGCTGAATCAGTTACGAAAACTGATAAAATTAAAAATTTATCTTTTGATATTATTTTTATAATGAATAATCAAATTGGAATTGTTTTATTCTTGGTTTCTGATATATAAATTCATTAAAACAATCTTATTGATGAAAATAAAAAATGCCTAATATATTTATAATAAGCAAGGATCTTAATCCATTGGTACACCTTTTTTATTGATGCTTCTTTCAATGATGCAAGTCTCTAAGTGATGGCACCCTTGAGATTTAGGGAAATATAAGCAGATCAGATCATTTTCTATGTTTTCTCACATCTACTCCAATACTCGTAACACAAGAAATGATATCATTGTTATCACAAGATAAAGACAGCATCTATCTTTAAGAGATTCAAAGTTCCTTCAATAAAATGCAATATTGCTCATCTAGCATTCTGGACACATAGGCATGCTCTTACCTTCTAAAGAAGAGTTTCAACCATGAGAAAATTAATTTCGCATATAATCAGATTGCTAACGATCAATTTTCTGTCTCTATGTGAATTAAATAGAGTTGTTTTTATTTATTATTTATCATTTAAATAAGGAATACTATGTTATAAGCCATAAAAATTGTCTGGACTTCCATTGATATTTCTTTTAGATAGCCTGAGGGGCTTTGTAAAAGATCAATTATGCGGAGTTGAATAAAAATTTGACGTAGACACACTTTGGCTCTCTACAAAAACTTAAATAAGGATTCAGCAATTCACATGCTTTGAAGATCGACCATCTATAACTTGAGAATTATTCTATTACTTCTTTATCTTTCCCTTCTTAAGCTTCTCTTAAAAGTTTACTGAATTAACACTTGACGTTGCCTACCCTCTATCAAACAAACTTTTTTTTTTGAAGTTATAGTTTAAATTATCTAAAGAGTTCAGATACATAATTTTTTATATGAATATATGAGAACATATCTTACGTTAAAAAAAGATAATGAAAAGAGAAAGAAACAAATGGGTCACAAAATCTGAAATGTTTCAAACTAAGCATATCTTCTTCACGTAGCAATAAAGGAAATATATTACAAGTAACAAAAAATTTAGTTTTCTGCACTCACCAGCCAAGATGTCTCGTTTTGAAATGCTGGTTTTATATCCAGGTTCTCTGGTCTTACAAACTGTTGCAGTAGAGCCATCTTTTCAAAAAGCTCTTCATCATGTTGCACATCCTCTGGAAGTGAAGCAAATGCCCGATTAAAAAGTTTTGTCATTACATATTTCTCCAATCCCTACAATTAGGAATATAGCATACAAAAAGGTGCCAAGTTCAGCATATGAAATGAAAGGCAAAGCAAGGAGAAAATAAAATTGCTAAGTGGTTAGCTTGATTGTGAAGCTGAAGAGTAAAACTGATTTTATATAGAAATCCCCAACCAATAGGATTAAATATTTTGGCACGTCAAAAAAAAAAAAAGGTTGAATAGATAATGTTCATAACTGAAGCAAAACTGAAGTTAATTGATTTCCAGCCTTAAAATCAACTTATGAAAAGATTTCTTTAATCAAAATTACATGGTTTTGGAACGAATCATTTAATTGAAACTGTTTTCTTCATATCTCCCTGTGGTTGTATAAATAGAGCTCATCAGAAATAAGCCTAGCTGATGCTTATATATAATGTAATGTCAATGCATATAATTAAAAGCCCAAATATTAAGGACAATCAAAATTGCATTCATTCATGTTCCTTAGGCTAGTTATACTAAAATAACAGCATAATTTAATTGAATACGCCTAGGTGGATGTCAAGTACAATAGATAGTCACAATCCTTATCCAGATAGACTTGTATGTCCACTTGGTTAAGCTTTGAGTATCTGTAGTCAAATAATCCTTTTCAGCTCTTTTCATAGGCAGTCCTTGTGCATCTAAGCATTATAAGTCCTACATAATTCAAATCTACTAAGTAGAAATTGGCTAAGCACCTATGTTTTCTTTCCTTTGCGTGATATCACGACTCTTTTTTACGATGCATTTCTGGTTGCCAACAAAGTACCTCATGGCTAAACTAGATCAACAACTTTTATGGCTAACGAAACCATGAAATCATAACTGTGTTATCTCTACCTTTCCTTGAGTTCACTAACTATAGTCATCATTCTGTTGAACAGTCATTCCACTTTATCATTGCATAGAATTTTTTTAAGCAAACAAAATCATCTCGTTTGATTGATTATAGTGATTGACTGGCTTGTGAACAGACTCACAGTATAGACTATCCTATTAGAATGATAATTTTGAATTATGATACTCATGGATGTCTACCCATTCAGTCAAAACACAAACATACTTTTTTATCGAAAGCTCTTAAAGATGTCCTCGAGTTTAATTAACATTAAGGATTCGATTCTCTTTAGAAGGCTGATTAGCTAAAAGATCATTTGACTTAATTAGAAAATAAAACTAATGCGATATATGACTTTTCAATAATTATTTGCATGAATTGAGACAAATTTATTGGTCCTACATCACTAGACCCCATATCTTATTTTGGAGAATCTCCTATACAAAAAGTACCCACATATTATCCTTCTTTACTTATCAACATTCATCCATAAAAAGAATAAATGAGGGTCAAATATGACCAACATACAAAAGCTACAATGGGTTTCAAACGGAACTCATGTGAAGGGAAAGGTCATAACTCATAAGCAACAACCCAAAAGACAAACAGTCATGGACCCTTACGCCTATGCATGACAATCAATGAAAGGTACTGAGTCAAGCATATCTTTCTTTTAGGAGTGAAACCCAGAGAGGGGACTATATAACCTCAAAAGATTAAAAACGGCCCTCATTATGGGCTCTAAGGATGCAGCGTGCGTGATGAAAATTTTGTTTCCCCTACCCATTGCATATAACCAATAATGTTAATGATATCGGAGTTAACCCCAACCACGATAAAACACAAATATTATTGCTGAAATTTAGTAGGGTTACAAACAAAAACGCTTGACAATAGAAAATTAACAACACAAATAAAATAGACATCCCCAGGACTAGGATGACAGTGGTGGGCTGCGGGTTGATGGCGTGGAGTTGGGTAGCTGAGGGGGATGCTGGGTGGAGGCTGCAGCAAGGAGGGCTGCAGGGCAGAGGGTTGGCTGCGGTTAGAGTAAAGGAGGGAAGAAGGTTGTGGCAGAGGCTGCTGTAGTAACTCTGTGGTAGGGAGGCGTGTGGCAAGTGGTAGAGAGAGTGTATATGCTGTATTAATGGAGAGGAAAGGGAGTTACAACAGCAGTGATGGGAGCTGGTAAGGATTTACGGCAGTGGGGAGAGACCTGGGAAGGAGTCACGGAAGTGGTGAGGAGATCTGGAAGGAGTTACAGCAGTGGGAGTGAAGGAAGAAAGTAGTTGCGATTCAGCAAGACTGCTGGGTGACTGAGGGGAGGGGATGTTTCACGGGTTGTAGGGCTGTCGGGATGAGATCAGCGGCTGGAAAGGTGTAGGAGTGCGGTAGGGAGGTGGAATGCAGAACAACAACATCTGTAAGACGTGGGAGATGTAGGTGGTCGGCTGGATTGTTGGACAACAGTGGTTGGCGGCAAGGAGGCAGGGTGAAGGTGGAAGTCGGAGAAGATAATCACCACCAGGGAGAGAGATATAACTAGAGCACCACCCTAACCGTCGGATACAGCCTCGAGGGAAGAATAGGACGTCTGCGACTGTTCTCACAAACTTAAAAAGGAAAATAACCTAAGCTAAACCCTAAGGCATAAAAACACATATAAACAGAAGAGGGATGGGCGGGAAATGAAAACAGGAAGAGGGAAAATTCTCGCCTAACGAAAAGACGGGGGGAGGGGGCCTGTTTAGGCCCCTCTCTCAACTGAACCAGTTCAAGCCAAGCCGATTCAGCTTTTAGAGAAAAATCCACGTGTTAGCTTAATTATGGGAGTATGGTTTCCCATGGGGGTCTCATAATTTAATCAAATGGTGAGATAGACAGTAGTGTAATACTATTAATTACAGATATTCGTTCATACTCTTGTGTTCAACAAATTGTAACTTTAGAAATGTTTATCTTGAGCAAAGGAGGATAGGTTCCAGTCGGTTGGCAAGCACGCTAGACTTCATAACAAAGTAGACCCGATAAATCACTAACGTGATAAAAGATTGTTAGACGATGTTAAAGAGTGTCATAGATGTATGGAACTTACAATCCATAACAAAATGATCACCTAAAAATAAGAGTCTGAACTCCTTAAAATATGATTCATTGAACCACCGCGAGAAGAGATAGAACTCTTAGAGATTGAGCATAGGTTTCCCTCAATAGCAAGAGAGAGAATTGCCTGAAAGTTGGGTAAGAGATGGACTAATACTAAGAGAACGCCTAAAAATGTTTATGAACTGGGGAAAGGTTAAGCCATGTTGATGACATAACTTACATCCACTAGAGAAGGGATGTCTTCTAACTCCTAAATATATTAAAATCCATGCCACCAAGTCTTTTGTGCAAATGCAAAAATAAGCATTGACCGATTTCAAAGGAAATGAACGAGTATCTGGTTCAGAAAACGCAATAGTACAATGCAACAGTGAAGATTTATATACTGATACAACTCAGGCCCTGAAGAATGTATGTGATGATTAGGTTGTTGTTGACAAAATCTAAGGGCTATGATTTGAAGGTGTATAGCCCAATTCTGCCACATCACTAAGTTCAATCATATCATGGACCAATGTATTATTATAGAAGAGGGACCAAAGACCAAACTTTGGGGGAAAAAAAATTTTTCATAATTTTTTTATCTTCCCTTTTAAACTTCCTAAAAATACTAAGTGTTTTGCAGAAGAACTAAAACATGGCACAAGAATTAAATATGAAAATGCACTAAATCTCTAAGTTTAGGAGCATTGTGCTTGTTAGTGCTAACCACCCTAACAAACATCATTCCTCAAGTATTGCACTATAAAAAGCTAAACTAAACAGATCAAAACTAGTATATTTAGAACTGTTAAAATCATCAAAATTTGAGCTAGTGAAATAGAAAAATAGCTCAATTTATCAGAGTCAGAGCTTGCGAACTCAAGAAAAGGTAATGGCAGTCTGACTATGGACATTATGCTTACTTGGAATTTTGAGTCAAAGCAACACAAAGTTTTAGTAGACATCAACTATGAAGCTTGTACAAGTAGCCTGCCACATGGCGCAATGACTTTAGAAAGTGCATTAGAACTAACACAATCCTATGTAGAGTAAACTAGAAAACAAAATTCCTAGTGGCTAAACTAAGGTAAGCTTATGAAGAAAGGGGCGTCTTTTGCTCCTAAATTTGAAAGCGAGACAAGGAGAAAAGCCTGCATTGAGTCACATTAGAGGAGGCTGAGCACAAGCCAAAATAATTAATCGCATACATACAGTTTTTGCTTAAATTCATAGCAAATATGAGTAGAATGGGCAGGGTAGAAATAAGTAAGTAAGTGTGTTTTACTCTAATTCTAATGATATTTATTTATATGTTTTATGTTACAGAAAGAAATTTGGTGGCCGCCAAAGAGAATATAAGATATTAAAAAAATTTGAGAATAGAAATGTTACTAGTTTACTCGATATTCAAACATTCACAAGTCTAAGCAGATGCCTCTTTGGATAGGAATGAAAGTTTGTGCTTAGCTATGTAAAGCCTGGGTTTCTCCTGAATATATTCACAAGAAGAAGCAAGCAAAATAAAATCAGGCATTTGAATGTGGCGCAATGGGCAACTCGCTACATACTAGAGGTTTATTTTGTCACATTGGATATGGAAGAAAACAGATAAGTCACGGGCAATATAAGAAAGAAAATTTTAGAAACTCTATTTACTAACTTTATAAATATATTTATAGAAATAAGTACTTGGAAGAAAACCGACAACTGTGGAATTACATAGCAAAACACATCAGCACCAGATGGATTGTCTGTAGATTGATGTCAGGTAATAGAGATATAAATAAAATATTTTTTTAATTACAACCCATTAAAAAATGTATTATGGTTTAACTTTATCATAATCTTTTGTAGGATGACTACATGAGACTGAAGGAGGCACAACCAAAGTTCAACAAATGCAAATAGTTTGAGCGATCATTTTGAGCAATCAGCATTTAGTATATGGAGAGAAGTTTTCAAAGTTGAATAGAAAATAATAATATGTGACTTAAGTTCGCATAATTTGGCATACAATAAATTTTATTCATTCTCCAGACAAAAGTGCTGATTTGATAAACGAGCTGGTTCAAAGGCGAGTAGTTGCTCTTGTTGAAGACATTGGGACCCGAGTGATTGCTTAGTTTAAAACTTGAACAGCTGCAATGAAAATAAGGATGAAAAAAGGCGTCTCTACAGACATGAAAAAAGATCTAGTGGTTGAGGAGGAGAATAAGAAGGTGAAGGATAGTGATAAGTCGTATAGTGATCAATTACTTTTCGTATAATCTTATTGTGTTATATATTATTTGATTTACTTAAAAATTATGACTTGTAATGCTTTTGGAACAATTACATTAGCTTTTTATTCAGATATTTCTTCTTATAATTAAGTTTTTCTAGTTTTTATTATGGTTAATATGATTAGATTGTGATCAATTACAAAATTTTCATCACAATGTAAATTATACTTGTAAGTATATTACAGTTGTGGGTGTAAAAATGAAAATCTATATGAACCTCATTTTATCATTTTCATTTTCATGCGGGTTATTGCGAACATCCGACAAATACTTCATTAGTTTGGTCGATACATTAATTAATGCAATGATTATCTATCAGCAAAAATTGGACAAACTTCTAGAAAATTTTCGACAAAATTTTTCACCGAACATTTTAACCAATTTTTTTCTGGCGTACTTCAATTTTACTGTGGTACTTCGCATTGATAAACCCATCGGCAAAAATGAGGAAGTTTACGACAAATATTCAACCAAACATTAGTTAGAAAATATTTTTTTTAAAAGTTTTTTGGTCTGTTGGGATGCATTTCCAACCAAGGAATTTCAGACAAAAGGATTTTCGTAAAAAAAAAAATGGAAAGGCACATTTCTGATGGATTTTTGTCTATCTTCAATGAAAAAATTTATCATAAATTACATATTTTCTTATAGTATGCTTACATCTCCATTTATTTTTTCTATGTCCAGACGCTACCTTTAATTGCCATATAATAAATCCATGTAATCTACTGGCTTATAAGATTATTCTAATAATTATCTATGTTAGCAAATGCTTTCAAGTCAACCCATTTCAAAAAAAAACAGCCCTTTTTATTGGTAGTACTACATAATGATCTTCATGCTCATACAAAAACTCAATCAATATAGCATGCCATAAAAATTCTTTGGATAACAATTATTAAAGGTCTAGGAGAAAAGATGTAACACAAAAGGAACCAAAATGAAGAACTCGATGAATCACGGGATCCTCAAAGCAGAAAAAGACAATTGCAAACAGATAGATAATGGCTCAGCCAATTGAGGATGTCAATTTAATATTCATATTTTATGTCTTATTTTTTTGTACAAGAATAATACGAGCATAAATTAAAATATTTGGTACAATTGAAATTTGAAAATTTATAATTTCAAAATTTTGAACTAAAATTTTAATTTTTCAAAGTATGGCTGAAAATCTATGGGTTAAATGGTATTAAATTTAAATAAGAATTGGCTATTAGAAGTTGAAACAATAAATAACCTTATCTATCTCCATACATGGTCAACCATGTTGGAGTAGTAAAGTTTTAACCCATTTGTAACTTCTCCTAACATCTTTGAAGCTTGTGTGGGCCAACCCAATCACCCTTTCTTTCTATTGCTTTTGAAATTTGAAACTTATTTATGAGCTTTCATTTCAACAGATTAAAAGATTTCAATAAATAATATCTAGTCTTACTCTAGGTCTCAATTGAACAGATATCTAGTCTTACTCTAGCTTTCATTGATACAGATTAAAAGCTTTGAAAACTATGATACATTAAATGTTAACTAGAAACAATCCTTTACCAATTCAAAGAATTTCCAAGGCGTGAACCCTCAAAAAATTTCCACAGTAAAGAAACTAAATCTGAAATTTGAAACCTTGGGTTTACGCTTGTTCCCATCTTTGGCCTACTCTTTGACCTTATCAATTAAAAACATTACCTTAAAATCCTTACCAAGGCCTGCACACTATGTCAAGCATCTTTAAGAAGCCTCACAAGCCCATTCGACCACTTTTCAGAGGTAAAACCCAAGGCTACATCAACATTGACCATAGAAACATCAACCATAGAGATGACAAAAAATACAAACGTAAGCAAAGATGAGGCACCAGGGCGATGCTAAGTCAAATATAATCATTTTATGCATGATGGGATAACTAATTAAGAGACTAAAAAATAATAATTCCAATCAAAGTCAATCAACTTGTGACATGCATGATCAATGCAATAATAGACAACCAACTTTAAAAGAAATTCATGTTAAAGATTGATTAGGAAGTTTCAAACATCAAACATGAAAAGCCCAGCATAATTCCTTCTCAAGTGCAGCATTGTGGTACACTTAGTTATCAACGACAACACTATGCCGAAAACAGGTGATAAACTCACCTCACCAGCACTTTCAAGTTCTTCCTCTGAACTACCAGCCCAGAGCATATGAGCCCTGAAAGCCTCTTCCATATTAGCAAGAAAATGCTGTACAGCGGCACTGTCTTTTTCAGGATCTGGGGCTCTATTTGAGAAGGATACAATGAAGCTGCCAATGCACCAAACGTTAGCACTAAAGATCCTTGCATTGGAAGTTAATTCTAAAAAAAAAATCAGATGGAGCATGCAAAAATCCTTTCGTGCCAAAACAAGTATGTAGTGCAAATTTGTCAATCTACAAGAAAAGGAAATGAACCACATCATTAATTAAATAAGTGAACTCATATACTCAATAAGCAACTTGATGACATTTGTTTAAGCCTTGAGGCTCATTTATGTTCATTTAGTATGGGTATCAAACAAGATTTAGTGAGCTTGATTAATGAATGAGCAAGTATAAACTTTAATCCTTACATATATTTTATGTTCATGGCAAGCTTGTTCAATGTTTAATAAGTAGCATACAAAGAGTTGAGAGAGTAACTTTTTAATGATACTTTAGTTGCTTATATAATGTTTGTCCAGATATCTAAAATTAACTCTTTCCATCGCATGTACTTTCTAAGGAATATTAGTGTTCTGCTAGAGTTACCATTGAGTTATTCATTAGTCTTTATTAAGATAATCAAGGTTTTATGCCAAAGTTATGATAAATCTACATGAGATAATAATTAATCACTTACGTTTCCATAACAACAAAAATATTAACAACTAATAATAAGGCTTCTAAGGAAGATAATTCCAACATACATAAAAAGTTATCTCTAAAAAGGTTAATGATGAAATTATACAACTAAGCCAAATCCCGACATACTAACAAGTTACTGATGTTTTCAAGTAAACTCTTTCTTTAAGCAATTTCTCAAAGTTAAATACCATGTTTGGTCTCTACAAAATCTATGACCCAATCTGGGAGGGAGTGTGGAAAGCTAAGCAGTTTGACTCCTCTTAATAGTGGGTCAATTGGTTGATTCACAAAATCATGAAAATTTTTTATTGGGGATATCTTTGGAAACAACTTTCTTGATTTATTCCCGTCCTACTTTATTTTGCTTATGTTTTATTTCGGAATTATTTTCTTACATAATTTAGACTAGATTTATTTGGTCCATTTCTAAATTAAGAGAGATTGATTTCTTTATATATATATACCCTACATCTGAATAATTGAATGAAGTATTCTTTCTCCTAAAATTTATTTTCTACATTGATCGGATAAGAGAACTCATATAGCCAATAAGCAACTTGATGCCCATTTGTTTAAGTCTTGTGGTTCATTTAAGTTCATTTAGTAAGGTATCAAACAAGATTTAGTGGGCTTGATTAATGAATGAGCAAGCATAAAACTTAATTCTTACATAGAATTTGTGTTCATGACATGCTTGTTAAATGTTTAATAAGTAGCATACAAAGAGCTATATAGAGTAACTTTTTAATAATACTTTAGTTGCTTATATAATGTTTGTCTCATCATCTAAAATTAACTCTTTCTATCGCATGTACTTATTAAGGAATATTAGTATATTACTAGAGTACTCTTTATTGGTCTTTATTAAGATAATCAAAGTTGTAGGCCATTAACTGCCCCTTTGGCAGCTTATTGGGGTGCGGTGGCGGTATGCAAAAGCCGCAGGCGTGTTTGAAAAATACGTTCGGTCCAGCTTATTGGTGTCGCTCTAACGGACTTGGGAAATTTTGTTAATAGAAGGCGAAGCGAAAAAGGGGCCGCGTCCTACGTCTGCTTCTTGCGTTAGGGTGAAGAATTCCTCCTGTACCCCTCTCTGCTCTCCCTCGCCCTCGCCCTCCCCAATCTTCTCTTAGCTCCTTCAAGCTCGCGGAGGTGGACACGGTGTAATATAGAGGTATTTTTAATGATACCCTATTCTCGCCTCAAATGAGGTATGTTTTTTACCCTTCACTTGGGCCTCGGTGCATTATTCTGTGGATGCATCATCGTTTGTTTCAGAGGTTGAATGTAATTTTTACGGAATGTTTGATGATAGATCTGAAATTTCGGATGCAGTTTTCTTAAATATTTCCTTTTGCTTGTTTGGATGATAGACCTGAAACATTACTTTTCATTATTTTGCTTGAGAATATTAGAATAACTACTGCTCAGCAATTTGCTTGATCACACTTCACCTGTTATATTTTTTTGTAAGGAGAGGATCTACTGTGTTGGATCTAACTGATGTAATTGCAATTCGCCTAGATGGAGAAAGGTTAGTTAAGCCAAAGCAAGAAATGTTAATGAGTTAGAAAGAAGGAGTAGATGGATTAATCTTTGAAGAGTTTCCATTTTTCTTATCAACTGTTGGGAAAAAAAGCAGCCGAAGATAATATGGAAACTGGAGAAAATAGATGATAGTTGTGGTTAAAAAAAATAACTATTGAAACAAAATTTAATGGGGCATTTACATACGTAGCACTCAATTCCTATGCATTTTTTCCCATGCACTTACATATCAATTCTTATGCACTTACATAAAAAATATAATGTGGCATTTACGTACATACGACTCATTATTTTACATGCTCTGTTTAATATTTGGTCCTGAGGCATTTGGTTACAAGCTCAAATTATCCATTTTGGCTGAATTCTTCACCTTATGATGAAAATCCGAGACGTTATATTGTGTATCTTGCAGTTTTCACCAAATAAATGAAAGCAATTCTGAAATATCTTGCATTCTTAAAGTGATTGGTGGTGGCATGGGCTTTTGATTTGTATTCTGAAGTACCCAACATTCTGAAGCATTGTTGAAGTAATTAGCGAATGAGCAAGGCATATGAATTTATTAATGGCACGGACTTTTGATTTTTAACTACTATAGGCTTTAAAGTAATTAGCAGAATTTTGTTTAATATTTGAGATGATAAGGCTTTACCACTATGCTACAGGCTTAAAAAAATTGGGTGGAACCCTATAAAAAAACTGGCATGCTTTGGAAATCATAATTTTGGCTTGTCGTATTGTTGATTTCTATATGTAGATAGAAATACGAGTGGTAAAATCTCATCTGCTTATAATAGACAGGTGTATGGTTGGCTATTTGCTATTTTCTCTCGGTTACTCTACAAGTAACAAAAGTTTTATGAAGAACAATTATTTGAGGGTTCCTGCAGTGGTGAAGCATGATTCTTTGGTGACATTATTTCACCAAATATATATATGAGCTATTATGAGGGTTGGTGAAATGGTGAAGCATTAATAAGATGGGTCTTTTTTGTTTCTCATATAATGTGAAGTTCACTTAATTCTTCACAATATTAAAAGCATTTAAATGATAAATTCAAGTGGATTATACTGATATTTTCCTATCATCTCATGCAAAAACCAAAAATTTCAAGATTGGAGCTAAGTATTAGCTCGATAGAACACACATTTAACCATTTTTAAAATGCTGAGAAGCATAAAGTCATTAATAACAAGGAAATGATCGCCATTGTATTTCCATGAGGGAGATAGGTTAAATTAGCGGTTAGACATGTAAATATATAAGAATTGGATGGTGTGTATGTGAATGCAATGTTTGTTGTTCTTTGATTTGACAGAATCATAATTCACATGCACTTACATTTAATTTTCTATAACTATTTCTGCTGAATTACTTATTAGAGTATTACTATTGAGAGGTTCGAGTTCACTTCAATAACCATATATGGAAGCACCTATTATTTGCTTCTCTCACTGTTTCACCATTATCATTAGAATGAAGGTCAATTTACATACATAGCACACAATTCTTATGCATTTACATATCTCACACCTAAACTTTCTTATTTGTTTGTTAGCTTATGTTCATAGAAGTTGATGTGCTTATAAGTTATGCATAATTTGAAATGAAAATATGTGCTTATAAGGTATGCTTTATTTGAGATGTGCTTCATGTGATGCTACCCCTCGAAGGGTACTATGCATTTCTTATGAATTGATAAGGAGAGGGAAATTGAATTTAATGAAGGCGGTTGATGGATGATTTTATTTCAGAAACTATATTTGTTATGTTATTATGGAGTCTCTCCGTTTGAAATGTGCTTCATTTGGCATGTAAGTTATGCTTCATTAGAATTATGCTTCATGTGATGCCACCCTCGAAGGGTACCATGCATTTCTTGTTTAATGCTAACTTGTATTACTATAACATCTTGAATTTGAGTTCCTGCATGGCTAAGCCAAATGAGGGGATATGTGGAGTGAGTTGCAGTTTTATGGTTTCTAGAGTTTATTTGCCATTCAGTTTGTGTAATTGAGGTGTATTTACAAGCTTCAAGATTTGTAGACGTCTCTTGTGATTTTCTTTGAACAGAAGCAGAGGTTTATGTTTTATCTCATACATGTTGAGTAACATTTATAGGTTTATCTGTGGAAAGGTTATAAGTTCGAACCATACCTTATATAGCCTTCTTAACATCGGAAATGGCATGAATTGCCTTCAAACTCCTATGTCATTACACTGCTTGGGATGCTTATGCATATATGCACATGAAACTTTCTTCTTATCTCAAGTTTTATATGTCATATAGGCAGGTGTTTTGAAGTTTTATTGTTTTTTTCAGTCTTCTCTGATTTTTTGTTTTTCCTAAGAATTATTTCGTTCTTAGTGTATAATAGACTAACACGATATTAAATGTTCCGTTAATTTGTATTACTATAAATTCTTCATTTATTAGTTCCAACGTAACTAAGCCGAATGAAGGGGTCCGTCAGCTATGTGAGATAAGAAAGTTACGAATATTTTTTGCAATCTTTGTATTAAAGAAACCGAGATCAAAAATAGGCCAACCACATATTTTAACAAGGAAGGTTGACAAAATATTGCGAAGAGGTTCAAAAAATTGACGGGACAGGATTACGACGGGCTAAAATTTAAAAACAAATGGGATCAATTGAAGAAGTGAAAATTTTGGAAAGAAATGAAACGTGGATCTAGCGGGTTGGGTTGGGATCCCATTAAGCGAACAATCGATGCCCAGATGAATAGTGGGTTGAGAAATTAGAGGTAATAACTACACTCTCAAATTTGTTTATTGTTGTATTCTTTGGTTAATCTCTAAACCCCTCTCCTTTCAAATAATGTTACAGGCAATGTCAACATCCAAAAAATATAGGCACTGCAGAATTGAGCTGGAGTTCGAGGATAAACTGGACATAATGTTTGAGGAGTTTTTCACGACGGGAATGCATGCATTCAACCAAAGCAAGTTGGGGTTTGCATGAACACCATATGAGTTGCCACCTGAACAAGTTATAACTGATGAAGCAGGGCCTAGTATTAACCAGAAGAAAATGGAGGAGTCTAGTACAGTGTCCAAGATGCCCAGGCTTGGCAAGAGGATGAAAGATAAATACGTTTTCATGAAAAGCTCATTCAATCAACTGATTGCTACTATTTCGTATGTATTTTGTTTGTATTGTGAATTTGAAATTTATGATTTTATTAAGAACTTTCGAATTTATAATAGTGACGTGTTTGAAATTTATTTTTAATTCTTTGTTTTATTTATTTATTTATTTTTTTGAGTGTGTGTGGTTGGTGATGAATGATGAAAATATGGCCTTATGAGTTCTTCTGGATGGCTGATTCGGTGTTGTTATCTAGTACTACATGTGTGTTCCGAATGAAGGCAACTGATATCTTTCATTCTTTTAGGTGCATTGACTTATGAGGATTTATGTGGATGATCTTTCTTGATGATATACACATCTAACACGTGACGATCATATTTTGCTGGTATTGCGTGTGAAATGCTAAACAAGGCAATCTAGTTCCTCAATTTTTCTCAGTACAGCGGTATATGAAGATCTACTGGATAGCTTTTTTTGATAATTGGCACATGTATCCCACGACGATCGTCCCCGTTGGTTAAAGGCAACTAAGAACTCATTTTTTTAGTTCTATTGTCTCTGTTTAGTGACAAACACGTGGGTTAGTGTAGTTAACTGTCTGAGACCGCACATTCACATTTTTTTAATGATTGTTTCAGTCGATACAGTTTTCGTTGAATTTGGTTCTCTTGTAGCTATATTGAACTTAATTTAATTTTCTGATCTGACAAATGATTTATTTTGTTGTTTTATCTCTACAGCAGCATGAGCTCTAGGATTTCAGGGACCTCCCGAGTTGTGTTGTGTTACTGCAGACTGTCGGCTCCGTTACTCACGTCACGGCAGTCACATAGCAGTGGGAGACAGTTCTATGGTTGTCATAGGGTGTTTCAGTGCAGTGTGATTTCTTCTGTTGGGCCGACATTTCGACATATTCCGTTGCCGACAGTGATCAGGGTACAATGATTTCCCAGGAGGACAGTGCAGCTGAGGACAGACAGCATTAGAGTTTTAAATTAAACATTTTAATATTTTTAATTGTAGTTGTAATTATATTTTTCTTTATTTTATTTTATTTGATACTCACGAGAGAGTGAGCAATATATATATATATATATATATATATATATATATATATATTTTGAACTGATCTGTAAGAGTTTGCGGCTTCTGTTTTATCTATTATTTTTCTCATACAGTTCTGTTGCAAACAGCTTCACCAAACAGGAGTAAAATGATCATTTATCCAGCAGCAGCTGCCAATAAACTGTTCTGAATAAGCTCCCTCAAATAACAAAACAATTTATCCTGATAATCTGCATATTATCAGATTATTAGGAAAATCTGCTTATCAGTAGATTATAAATAATCTACAGCTACCCCAAACAGACCCTAAGTTATGATAAATTTACATGAGATAATAATTAATCACTTAAAGTATCCATAACAATAAAAATATTGCCAACTAATAATCAGGCTTTCAAGTAAGATAATTCCATCACAGATAAAGAAGTTTAAGGTAAGTTTAATTAGCTAAGACTTTAAGAAAATCATCAAATATTGTTGATGCGAAACCATAAATTATGACAACATAATAGGTTAAAGAAATGAGCATAAGCCAAAGGGCAATCAAATGGTTTTCATAGCCATCTCCAGTTACGACATCAGATCTCAATCACCAACCAAATGACTTAATCTTGCTTAAAGGTTTTACTTAGCTTAAATTATCTAGCTTACCTTAAATTAAACCCCACCAAACAAACCCTTAATTTTTAACATGCCACCAAAAAAAATGTGTCAAATAAACTAGTTCAATATCTCCTTAGATACTTTAAATTTCAGAAGTCAACTAAATTGAAGATAAAGCTTTATCTTCATAGATCTTCTTCAAAACTAACACAACTACACCTTTTTGAATTAATCTTTAATATGTTGTGTGATTCTATGCATTATGTTTTTATTCTTTTCTAGTTATCTACCATTCAAAACCTTTTTAAAATGCAATTTTTTTCTTCTTTGGTATCATCATATTTAATAAAGATTATCTTATCATCACTCCTTGCGATCAAGTCTGATGAAAATCTCTAGATCCACTTTTTCTGACCGCAAGTATTTTACATAGTCCTGAATAAGATGAAATAAAATCCAAATGTAATAATTTCTCACACTGCAGCATGGATTGATCATTTTAGATGAGCATTATCAATTTATAACACGGAAATGTAATTAGAGAAAACCATTACATCATCTTTTCATATCTCCCAGTCTTCAATCATCAAAATCACACCATTCAGAGAAATATAATAGCACTCAGCACAAACAAACGACATGATAATCACCAGATGAGCAACTGCATGACATGATTTGCCAACAAGGCAGAAGTTCATGTCGAAGAAAAAAAAGGGGTTAGGGTCATATGGTCAGAAAAGCGGACCTCTTGATGGATTTGACGAAGTCAGCTGCTGAGGGATGACGCATCCGCTCCAGAAAATCGTGCCAGGCGAGGGGAGCTGTTGAAGCACTAAAAACATCCAAAGCTCCGCCGCCGTCCATCGAAATGACGGCCGGAAAAAGTACAAGAGATGGCCCAAGAAGTAACAGTAAATAAAAGTTGAAAACGAGATATATGATCGATTCTGTAGTCGATCAAGAAGGTGAAGGAATCAAAGCAGTCGATTGAGGCATTCTTTTTGGTCGCTGAAGCTGGAAAAGTGGCATTTGGCGATCAGTTCGACTGGAAACACATCAGCAGGTGGCATCAAAAGCGGCATGGTTCGTGGGGGTGAAGTTTTATACCGGTTTTCCGTCACAACTTTGGCCTCTATTTGCAGATTTGAAGAAATATTAGGGCTGCATGGCAGTTAATTGGGATTGTTGTCTGGATTTATGGTTGCTGTACCGGAAGATTTACTCCTAAAATTTATCTTATTCTGAAGGATACTGAACGGAAAAAAAAAAAGAAAAGAAAAGAAAAACAGGTATCATTCAAAATTTATTATTTTAGATGTCCAAAATCATAAAATGTATTTATTTATCTAAAATTTAAAATCTTAAAACTCGTAAAAAATATAGCACCACTGAACGTCAAACATCATCTCTCTTCGTAGCCTCAATATAGGGGAAATTTATTCAGTCCGAAGTTCAGACGCAGCGCCGCGTCCGCACTCCAATTATATAACGACATGTTTTTTTTGTCGGCCACATCCTTAAAAAAATAATAATAATAATAATTTAATTAAGCGGTCCAGCCTAATTTTATTGGAATATTACTCGGTTTGGTAGTATTTTGGTATTATTACAAGAAGAGTAAATAACGTCGCGGTTGTATCATAATATTCGACGGCATTATGCGTTGTTAGAAGATTTTTTTGTTATATTAGGACATTATTATGGTATTATTTTGGACACAAATAAAGTCACGGTTGTATCAGTATATTCCACGGTGTTATTAGAATATTCCACGGTTTTATTGGGTAGTATTCCGGAATTATTTCAGATAGAGTAAATAACACCGCGATTGTATTTGAATATTCCGCAGCTTTATTGAAATATTCCTCAGTTTTGTTATGGTAGTATTCCGATTATATTGCATATAGAGTAAATAGTTTTTCAAAATTATTTACTCTACATGTAATAATACTGGAATACAACCATAATAATAAAACCGGAGAATATTTCAATAAAGCAGTGAAATATTTGAATACAACTGTGGCTTTATTTCTGTTGAAAAAGTTGGGTTGGGTCGGGTCAGGCCGCGTGATTAAATTCAATGTTTTTTTTTTTTGTTTTGAGGGGTGGGGTTGACACAAACATGTGTCGTTATGTAATTGGAGTCTGAACACGTCTCCACGTCCAGACTCCGGACCGAATAATTTTTCCAATATAGGAAAGCAAAGCACCGAACGTTCCATCTTCTTCCATCTTCTTTCACAAAGGCCCTTAACTATTTGTCAACTCGTGCTTCTTATTTAAGGGCATTTAAGCTAGTAAAGGCCCTTGTCATAACCACACATAACACGGGTGTTAATTTCAAGTAAGCATAGCAATGATGGCATATGTACACCAAAAAATGTGAGCAATCTAAAAGTCAAAATCAAAGGAAACATGACGAGGACCCCCTGATAAAAAGTTAAAAGTTCTTGAGAATCCGGTCGGCCGAAAACCACTTGGTCGACCGACCAAAGGTTAGTCCAACTACCAAAGAGTCATATGGGCCAACTAGGGATAGGCATCCACCCCAACGACAAGACAAAAGTCTAATACCCCCAAAAATCTTATAAGTATCAATGTGAAGCACTCTCAATAGTTCCCCCAAAATTTCTCAAAGAATAATAATCATGGAAGCAGATGGGCCATCCAAAAGCCGATTAGCTTCCACACTCAAAAACTTATTGGATTCCCAAGCAAAGGTCGATCATTGTCCAACGAAAAGCCTAGTGAAACTAGCTCAATCGATTAACTAAATGACCTTGTTGACCTCATTTTTGATGAGGTCTTCCTTTCTTCTTTTTAGTGCTTAGGATCTAGCCTTAGGCTTTTCCTTTGACTATCTTAGAGGACTAGAATTGGGACCCGCCTTTTAGAAATACAAACCACTTCTAAACTCCCTGCAAACTCCACAAACTTGACTATAGACCCCTAATCACCTAGAGGGTTGAAATCAAATGTGGAAGTTTAAAGGATGAGTTCCTATAGGATTCTTTGGCCTTAGGACTCGCCCAGGTGGCCTGGTCTGGTGAAGGGGCTGACTTACACTACACTTACACACTACATTTCCACACACTTCCTAAAACCACACCCATACCCAACTTGACCTCCCGACTCATGTAGGTGATTCACATGGATGGTCCTTAACCCCTAAGCCTCTGGCTAAGAGGGTTAGGAACAACATAATGAATGCCTCGAATGAGTCCTTTCATGGCTCATATGGGCTTGAAATGGCTTCATGGCTCAACCAAAATGATTTCACCCCACTCAAATTCACCCAATCTTCAATTTCCCAAATTTTCAATTTTTGACCCCGAAACCCTACACCTACTAAACCTACCCAAAACCTCGAAATTACCCAAATTTTTGCAAAATTTCCAAATTACCCAAAATTTTCCAAAATCAATCTCAAACATCTCCACATCACTCAAATTTATCATCCATACCCAAAAATACCAAAAATTCCAAAAATACTTCTCAATACCCTCCAAATACCCAAAATACCCTTCTTGGCCTAAAAATCCAAAAATTCAGAAAATTCCCAGAAAATTCCAGAAAATCCCAAATATTCCCAATTTCATTTTGTCCAACTACACCATGGGCCAATTTTGTCAATTTACCCTACTTTTGTCAAAACCCCCAAATTGACCCATTTTAACCCTAAGTGAACCCAATGTCAAACCAAACCTACCCAATTGACCCCAATTTTGGTTCAATTCAATTCTAAACTTCAATTCAACATTCCTAATACCAATTTAGACCAAATCCAAGTCCAATTTGATTTACATTTGGATCCAATTCCACTTTTGACCTTAAGGCCCATTTTTCGACCTAAGCCCAAACCTAACCCAAATGAACCCAAACCCCAAAAATCAAAGCCCAACCAAAGTCAAAACCTCTTTGAAACACTCCCATAAACACTTCTCAACAATAATTCTACATCAATTTCAACCCTAGCCCAACATTGGCTAACTTGGCCCATTTGGACCTATATTGGCCCATTCACCAAAAGAATCCAAATCCAACCCAATTCAAGCCCAAACTACCCCAAATTTGCTTCAAGTTACTCATGACACATCCATGAGCTAAACCCAACAATTATTTGGCCCAACCTTTTACAAAAATTTTCATCCATGAACACATTCATAAACTTAAAAGCCCACTTCCCTTAAACCCTTCTAAAAGCCCATTTCCTTCAAAATTCAAAAGCCCAAATCTACCCTAAAGCCCACATGACATCTCCATTTGTCATCCATTTAATTAAATCCATTACCTAAGTCCTAAAATCATCATTAAATTATTCCAAATGAAGCTTCATCCAAATTCCCATCAAATTACCAAAAATTTCTTAAAACCCATTTTTATGAAATTGACTCAACTTTCTCCAAGCCAAAGACAAGCCATGCAAGCCATTGATAAGCCACATGAAGCCATGGGAGGCTTGACATGTGACCATGCCATTAATGGTAAAAGGAGGGGCTCCTTTCCTAATCTTTCATTAAGCCTTTTTTACCTTAAGCATGTCACACACTAAACCATGTTTAGCCACCTCATCATGGATAGAGACCACACCACTCTCTCTTGGTCGACCCAACCGATCCTCTCAGCCCAAAATCGAGGCCATGGGGAGGTGAACCAAGCCCAAAAGGTGAGTTGACCCATTTGGACCCAAAATAGGCTCATCCCCCATTCCACTTCAATCCAACTCCTTTACACATGGCAATTGCCAATTGATTGCACAAGCCTCCAGCCCCGACCCACCCGACCAAGATGGTGACCATTGCTCGGCCGGCCGGCCACCGAGCCGCCGGAAAACACCATGGCTGAGAGCTCACATGTGAGCCAACATTGAAATTCTCACCTGGCTGAGCCGCCCCATCCCCAGTGGTCACCATGGCCGATCTTCTCCTCACCGAGCGAGCTCGATCCCGAGCCCTAACTCCCCATGGGAGGCCTCCCAGCCAGCTCTATTTAAACTTCACCCCTCTCGGCCATGAAAAAAAAAGAGAAGCACAAACCTTGCCAAAACTCTGCCAAAATTGTTCCAGACCCTTCTCCATCCTTAGAGCACTTGATCCCCAGTGAAATTCCCCTGCCATTTCTCCTCTGAAAGCTCAATTTCAGAGTTGAAATTCCACCCAAAACCAGGACACTTCTCCACGGTGAGCCAATTCTCAAATTGATTGGCTCTACACCTTCACCGGACCAAGGGAAGGTGTCCACCATCAAAAGCCCCATCTCCAGAGCCACCCAGGTTGCTCCAGCCTCCAAGCTTTGTGATCGGGCTTGGTCGAAATCATATCCGGACAATTCACTGGACCGGGAGACTTCATCCGGAGCTTGCTGGGACCCAATCGAAGGTGCAACAACTCTCGGATTGAAGCCACACTTCTCCGAGCCAAGGTATGAGCTAACTCTTCATCCCGAGCTTCGAAGATTCTCTATTTCAAATGCCTTAGTTTCGATGCATGTTAGCCGTATAGATGTGTTCGTCTCTTCAAGACGAATCCATAGAGTATAAGAACGTAAAAATCCATTGAGAATCGAGTGAGATCTTAGGGATTTAGTGTGGACGGCTCTCGGGTGAGAACACTTGGGGACGATGAACGGATGCCGTCCATTCAATACACGCGCGGACGAACGGCTCAGATGGCGTCGGACCGAGAAACGGTGCGAGAACCGCGGGGCCCGGGCTGCCGACTCGGATGGCGGCGCCCAATCACGGCGCGACACGTACCCCTTCGGAGTCGCCGATGTTTCGGCTGGCGCCGCGTGGATAAATAGAAAAATAGGGTATTTTCTGATTTATTTAATTCCCTAAACTTCAAAAATCCATATCTTTGTGTAGAAAAATCACAAAAATAAAATAAAAATACCCTCTTGCTCAGTGAACAGAGGAGAATAATGTGAAAAAGAAATCATTTAATTTCATCAAGTATTTTATTTTTTATAATTTATTTACTCTCTGCATTGTTTTAATTCTCCATGCATGCATACAATTCACCATGGCATGAGACCATAGGGCTTTTGAAGCCTCTGAATTTGGGAACATTCCCTGAATTTTCCAAAGTCGAGGCCATCCCTATGAGGAGTTCTTGATTTTTCAAGTTCGAGTCACTGTTTTGAGTATTTTAATTCCAGTAAATAGCATGTTGTGAAATAAATTCTAGGAAAATTTGGTGATGTTCCTTATGACCAGAGAACCCTAGGAAAAATAGATTTTGGCTTAGTTCATTCAAAACAACCCTAATTGACTTAAACACCCAAAATAGGTCTTTAATTAATTAGAGTTAACCAGGCATCAAATTGACTTGAAATCAATTCTCCACTGACCTTTAGGATTAGAGGAACCCACCATAAAAATTTGAAGTCAATTGGACTTGGTTAGCCCCACTAATTGGGTTGATTAAGTAACTTAGCCATTTTAAACTTTAAAAATTCATAACTTTTAAAATACTTTTCAAAAATTCACCAAATTGGTTTTGGAGCCTCTCTGATATCAGGGGAACCTAAGAAAATTAAAATTTCAATTTTCTAAAAAAGTTGATTTTTAATAATATTTTAATATTTTTAATAATTAAAAAATAATAAAAATCACAAAAATAATAAAATTCACCAAAATGTCACATTTTGAATTTTAATCACTTAGGAACAAATCCCATATTTTTCCTAAGTCTATTTAGTGAGATATTGAATTTTAAAGCCCTAGGGTAATTTTAAAATTAAAAAAAATGTATTTTCTAGCATTTTCACTAAAATAATTATTATAAATCATAGAAAAATCAGAAAATTGCAAAATTTGATTCTCTGGTTTCCTTGATATCAGAGAGATTTTTGAAAAATATAAAACCCATTTTTCAACATTTATTTTATTTTTAAATTAATTAACACTCCAAAACTCAAAATAATTATAATAAAAATAATATAATTCAAAAAATCGCCAAAATTGGTCCAAGTGCTTCTCTGGTCATTAGAAATGTCCCCTAATTTTCTTAAGGACAGAAACTTTCCTTTGGTCATGTTATCAAATTTTCCTTGAAAATCTCTATTTTCCACCAAAAATAATTATATAAATAAATTAAATACAGAAAAATCACATTTTCTCCTCTCATGTCTTTATTGACATATGAGTGAAGTTACATAAAAATTTCAAATTCATTTAAGTTTAATTTAGTGAGTTATGAAATTATTAAGCTTAAAGGGTAAAATGGTAATTAAACTTTCAACCCTTAATTAAAACTTTAGGTTTAATAAAAATTAACAAGTAAAATATTTGATCTTAATCTGATTTGGATGATTGAAATTTAAATAATTAAAGGGTAGAAACCCATTAAATAATTTTTAAATGATTAAACTTTAATTAAATAATGGATTAAATTTGGAAGAATAATAAAATTGGAATCATTAAAATAAGGGATATTTATTAGGAAGAGATTTATTCTTTAATTTAAAAATCCCTAAATTAATCATCTCATTAATATTCAACTCTTAATTAAAATGATAACTCAAATTTAAAATATTAAAAAAAAAACTTAATTAAATTATTAAACTCTTTCAAAAATTTCAATTAAAATTAAAGATAAAACTTAATTAAAAATTAAATTAAAATTAAATTTAATAATTAAATTAAATTAAGACAAATTAAATTAAATTAAATTAAATTAAAATTAAATTAAATTAAATTAAACAATTAAATTAAATTAAATTAAATAATTAAAATTAAATTAAATTAAATTAAACAATTAAATTAAATTAAATTAAATTAAATAATTAAATTAAATTAAATCAAATCAAATTAATTAAACACCAAATCAAATTAAATTGAACTATGTTAAACTAAATTAAAACTCAATTAAATTAAGTTGAATTAAATATAACATCACCTAAGACATAAAGAATTCAAAAGCAACTTGAACACTATTCCAAATTTAAACCCTTTAACTTAAATTAAATCATTTGAATACTAATTTACCCTTGAAAGCTTTGATTATTATAACTCCTAAATGAAACATCAAATGAAGTGTTACCTCACTCATAGGATATTCAAATGTCCTAGTTCACTGAGCAAGTTAACAAGACTTGAAAACCTCGGACGATCGATTCATTTATATAATTAAATTCATTTGGACTTAAAACAATCCTGAAAATATTGAAAAGATGTTTAAGATTCTTCTTAAGCACTTCCTCAATATGATAAGATATTTATAAGAACAATTGGACTTAATTGTCCTTTGATGAAGAAAATCGTCCTCAAACAAAAAACACAAAGAACCTAGACGTCATAGGAGTTGACTAGCTATAGGATTAGGAATTTGGTAGAAAACCATAACCTTTTCCTTAGCTTTACCTAGGAACTTGCTTAAATATTCTAATTGTGTTTTAAGTGCAGCTTGGGATGACGGGAAGACCCTCCAGGTACGCTTTTATTTTTTATTGCAATTTGTTCTCTTGCAATTTACTTTCCTGCAATTTACTTTCTTGCAAATGTACTTTACTTTTCTTGCATGATAAAACAATTGTTGCATGAAAACCCACACCTTTAGGATAGTCCCTAAAATTGAAACCAAAACTAAGTTAAAAGTCATTGCAAGATAAAATTCACCGCCACAACATTTCAAAATATAAAACAACTCAAAATTTAATCACAAACGGAACACAAAACTACAATTACAACTAAATTAAAACGTCCTGTTGGATGATCGGGAATACCTCGGATGATGTAACCTACGTGTTGCTAACGGGATTTCCACGGTCTAAATGAAAGTGTGGAACTCATTCGGTTGAGTTTAGCAAATTCATCTGGACTAAGTGAATCCGATAAAAATAATGATGCCGGAAGGATGGAACCGTGGGATCTTAACCGGTGTCGTTATAATCAACTTTAAGATTTGTTTTAATTAAAACGTAAAAAAAACACTTGGAAAATTAAGATTTTCTCTAAACCAAAACACTTTTCTCATCTCCTGATTTATGATTTCTAAAACTAAACCTCTGCAACAACAAGGAACTTGGAGCATGGTGGGCAGCACGGCCATCGTCGTCAGCAAAACTTGAACCTACTTCAACAAAACTTTCCTAGAATTAAATAACCAAGCCATAGGACTTCGAGGTAGCTTGCCTAGTGCAACATAAATCCTCAACTCTTCGTTAGGCATTTGCATTGCAAATTAAGCCCTAACCGGTCTTAGGATTCCGAGGTAGTCGTCCGATACTACAATAAACCCTCACATCTTCTAGGCCATTTGTTTGATTTTATCATATAAATATAAGCCCTAATTAATTAAAATTGGCAAGATCAAAACATTTAAATAAGTATTAGGACTTTCCTAAACTCAAGCCAAATGATAGGATAGTCGGGAAATTACCGAAGTTCACTTCGAATCAGTGATTTCTCCTACCTTTCTTCCTTTGGATTCACAAAACAAAATCTTCCAAAATTTGATCCATTCCCTATTGAAATTCCAAAATTCAATCTTTGAAAACCTTAAACTTTGAAATTCTTGAAAGCAGAGTTATCGATTATTATCGAGAGTTTTCTTAGGTGATTCCCGTCACTTAAGATGTAATTAACTATAGGGGCTTGCCCTTATAGGGAATTTTAAAGAACCTGGGTAATATAAACCCTGTTTGATACTTTCATATTAAGCGAGGGAATTTGTCGGCTTATAAAATTGGTTCGCGGACCAAACGGATGTCACAAAACTTCTAGTTTATTTGATCGAGCCCCACCATCAAGCAGTGTGTCTATCCTTAGGGATAGATACACGGTTTGTGGTGCGGTGCTCGTTTATATAAACTATTTGGGATGTGAGATCGGTTTAATCTCATATCTTAAAACTTTCAAATTTAAAAATTATTTTCAAAGCCAAATACTACTTTCTAAATTATATATATATTTAAATCAAATTTAAAATTTAAATTCGCCGACAACTTCTGTTAGGCGACCCCCCTTTTAAAATATAACACAAACCTAAAATAAGCCGCACCAGACCTGTCGAACAAAAGGTTCAGACAGGCAGAAAGACAATAATACCATGTTCAGCCCTTCTAAAGTTGGAGTAAACTATGTAATTTTACACTTTATCCCTCTATCTTCTATAAATAAAAGGACCCATTATTTACTAGGGACTTATTTGCTTTTCTCTCTAGACACATCTTCTGATGGGAGAACTCTCTCCATTCTCTTTCTTGTAACTGCCACTTTCAATATATAAAATAGGTCACAGCACCTGGGAATACCCCAGTTTGCCCTAAATGGGCAAGTCACTCCACATCCTCTCCTTTTCTCTCCCTCTCTCTCTTGTGCTACCTCTCCTTCTAGTTCCTACCACTTCAATCGTTTTGCATGCATCACAAGATAAATTTGGATTTAACATCCTAAAAGATGTGATGATTGTGAAATGTTCTACCATTAAGAAGGGAAGTAACCAATGAAGAGAAATAAACCGCACAGAGACTCCTAACAGGGGGCACTGTTGACATCACTTTTGTGAGGATTATTTATAGATCATTTTGAGAGAGGAAATCTACCAATATTGACCTCCTAAAGCTTACCAATGGTCACTAAACCTAATGTCTAGGGTAAAACCTAATGAAGCACTTTTAACCCAAATCTTAATGACATCCTAAAATGATCAAATCAGCAATGACAAACCCTAATCTGATCAATTATTGACCAAACTGGTCAAACTTTGACTCAAATGGTCAAATTAGGTCAAAATAGTAAGTCCTTGACCCAATAACCATCCCGTTGACCAAACTACTTAACCTTTGACTCAAATGGTCAACTAGGTCAAAATGGTCAGTCCTTGACCCAATGACCACCCCATTGACCAAACTGGTCAACCTTTGACCCAAATGGTCAAACCAGGTTAAAATGGTCAGTCCTTGACCCAATGACCACCCCATTGACCAAAGTGGTCAATCTTTGACCCAAATGGTCAAACTAGGTCAAAAAGGTGAGTCCATGACTCAATGACCACTACATTGACCAAACCGGTCAACCTTTGACCCAAATGGTCAAATTAGTTCAAAATGATCAATCCTTGACCCTAACCAAACTGGTCAACTTTTGACCCTAACCAAACTGGTCAACTTTTTACCCAAATGGTCAAATTAGGTCAAAATGGTCAATCCATGACCCAATGACCACCATAGTGATCCAATACCAACCTCATTGACAACCAAATCAACCTAGACACCAAATTGGTCAAAGTTGATTCATTTGAAGACATTAAAATGATCAAACTTCATCATTTGGTTAACCTTAATTAAACTTAGGTCCCATTACCAAAACTAATGACCCTATGATTAAATTAACCATGACAATGTTAAATAAATCACCAAGGTCAACCCTGGATCTGGACTGATCAACCATGGTCAACCCTAGTCAATTATGGTCAACTTTGGTCAACTTCTATCAAAATATACAATTTTGGATGAAATTAATAAATTGGTCAAATGGTTAACTTCCAAAATCACTTTGACCATTTTTTGGGTTAATATTATAATTTTATACATTTCTAATTAATTACATAATTAATTGAAAATAAAATTATAAGCAAATAACCCAAAATTAAATTCAAACTTATGACATCACCCATGACATAAAAAAATCCATAATTGATCTTAAAATTAAATTCAATTTATTGAAAGTTACCCATGAGTCATCTATGACCTATTAAACTCATTATGACATGGTTAAACTTATAGCAAACCCATGGTTTACCATGGCTAACCTAAGTTAGGAATCATAATGACACCATTATAAGTGAATGAAAATGGTATCATTCATGCAAGCTATTTTTTAAGATTGATTTAGGTGAATCACTGATGCACCTAAAATATATAGTATTTTTAAGCACGTTTTTATACCTATTTTTGATGATATTGCACTTTAATGGAAGGTATTTTCATGTTTTTCTTACAATGATGATGAAAATGAGTGATTGTGATGAAATGAGCAAAAAAGGATCAAATTTGGAGCAAAAATTGAAAGATGTGCAAAATTAGCCCTTGGCGCCTAAGCGATAGATGGCTGACGCATAGGCGCCATAGTTACAATGACGAATTTAAATTAATTTTAGCACAAATTTGAAGGGGTTTTCGAAGCACCCTTTGGTTTAAACTTCATTAACTTCCCATTAGCGCTAAAATTGATTTAAAATTTGAATAGATGGATACATCTCTTGGTAGATTCATTGAATCTGGACATAATTTGAAGAGACTCCAAAACACTTTTGGAGAATTATTAAAATGAAGACTAAAAGATTAGTGTGGTGCGCCACCCTCTAGGGAGAGTTTTGAAGAGAAATTTTGGCGGGAGAAGTTGGAGAAAAACTTGAAGTGGTTCAAGAGAAAGAGGAAGAAAGAGAGCCTTCTTCTCGCCATATTTTCTTTATTTTTCCACTTTACTTTATCATAGTCTATATTAGAATTTAGGAGAGTCAATCATTAGAGTTGGGTGTCAACCTCTAAGGAGTTATCTAGTGGAAATCAAAAGTTTCAGATCAACTTCAAGAGTCTTGTGGAGAGGATTTTCAGATAAGTTTTTATCTTTGAATTTACATTTGGTTTTAAAGAAAGACTTGTTGTGTTTTCACTATGTTTTATTCTTCCAAATCAAATTGTGTGTGTATGTTCTCCATGAGTTATGAGTAGTTTTCTTTATCTTTTTTCCTTTCAAATGAAGAAGTAATTAAATTATGGAAAGAAGTTATGTGAAGTATAACTGTTAAATGTTGGAAGAAGTTGCGATGATTCCACTATCGTGGACTTCATTTACCTCTTGATTTGGCTAATTGACATATTAAAATTTATTGTGAGAACATGTATGAACCAATGTGGTATTGTCTCAATCAACAATTAGAGTGAATCACATGCATTTATATGGGTGAAAATTGTAGTCCATATATTTGAGTGCAAATGTATATAGAGATATGATTTTTAATGGGGAGTAAAATTAGAGGATTTTAGAGTTGTAGGCTAAAGCCCCTAATTTGGTTTGATGTTTTAAATTTTGTTATGAGATATTAGCCCACAGCTGGAGGGAGAAGAGGGAACTCTAGAGTGAGAGCTAGTATCTTTCCTGCCTAACCCATCTACAAGATTTCAAAACTTCAAATTAAATAATGTTCTTTATAAGGGTAAAGAATATAACTGCTCATATTTGGCACAACACATTTAGATACTTCCATAACAAAATTTCATAATTATTACTGATTCATTGAAAGAGGAAAAATATATTTTATTATCATTTTCTTTCATATATATAGTTTTATAGTCTTGTTAATTTTAGTTGATTGCTTTAATTTTTCTTAAAAGAAAATATCAAAAATAAATTTAAAATTTTCTATCGTAAAATATACTTTACAAAATCATTTTGAAAAGTAAAAAATTGTTTTCTGATTTCTTTAAAATTTTAGACATTTCTCTGTGGGTTTGATATCTCGGGGCTTAATTAGAAAGTCTTATATTACTTGATAAATGATACGTATACTTGTGTAGAATCCCATATTATAAAATAATTAAAGTTGATTTCTTATTTGCTTCGGAATCAAGTTTTTGGCATCGTTGCAAAGAAAGAGATATTATCATTGAGAAGAAATATAAAGTGAAAAACGTAAGCGTAAATATTCGGGGATCAAGTTTTTGGCGCCGTTGCCAGGGAAATTAATTAAAATATTGTTTACAGAAAAGTTTAAGAAAAATAAAAATTTTTTACTTTTCCTTGTTTTGTTAGTGTGTTTTATTTTGTTGTGTATGCGTAGTTCAGGTTTTGAAGGACTTGTACCTTACGATTCTGAATTAGAAAGAACTATAAGAAAAATAAAAAAAATTCAAAATATAGAAAAAGACAAAAATATTCAAGAAATGGCGAATCAAAATGTTGAAATTCATCAAAAATTCAGACCTTTAAGAGTTTATGCTAATCCTACAGTAGATGAACATCGTGGTAGTATTCAAAACCCTGATGTAGCAGCTAATTCATTTGAACTTGAACCTGCTATTATCCAGATGATATTGAATAATTAGTTTAGGGGAGCACCAACTAAAGATCCTAATTTACATCTTGTCAATTTTTTAGAATTGTGTGCTACTTTTAAATACGAAGTTATTTCGGATGATGCTATTAGACTTAGATTTTTTTCTTTCTCAATGAGGCATAAGACTAAGATATGGTTAAATTCGTTAGCACCCGGATCTATCAGAACTTGGGGTGATTTAGCGCATAAATTCCTTGCTAAATATTTTCTCCCATCAAAGACTACAAAACTTAGAAATGACATTACATCTTTTTGTCAGTTTGAAGGGAAACTATTTATGAAGCATAGGAGTATTTTAAAGATTTCCTAAGAAAGTATCCACATTATTCGATACCAGGTTGGCTAATAATTCAAACATTTTTTAATAGATTAGTTAGATCTCTTAGATTTATTATCGATGTCGCTGCTTGTGGTTCATTGATATATAAACAGTTTTCTAACGCTTATGCTTTAATTGAAGAAATAACTACTAATAATTTTCAATGACCTTTTGAAAGTTTAAATCCTAAAAAGGTAGCTAATATTCATGAAAATGATGCTTTTGCGATGCTAGCGAATCAAGTTGCTGCAATTTCAAAGAAGATAAACCAATTTGGAATGAATTTTTCTCAGCCAGTTTCCTCGATTTTAGAAATTCATTAGGCAAAATGGTTGATTTTGAAACATCATTAGAAAATTTGAATGTCATAAATAAGCCTAATAACCCATATTCCAATTATTATAACCCAGGTTGGAAGAATCATCCAAACTTTAACTGTAATACCAATAATAATGGTGGTAGTAATCAACAATAGGGGAACAACCAAGTAAACTCATTGGGGAACTAGAACAACCAAGGGAATAACAATTATATACCAACCTATCCTCTAGGTTTTAACAATGCTTCACAATTTAAGGAGAAGAAGTTGTCTATAGAAGAAGTGGTGTTACAAATGAGAAATCAATTGTAAAGTCAAGGAGCAACAATCAGAAATATTGAGAATCAATTGAGACAAATTGTCAATTCATTAAGTAATATATCTCAAGGAACATTTCCTAGTAATACAGAAGTAAATCCAAGAGACAAGAATAAAGAGTAAGTAAAAGTTATTCGGTTGAGAAGTGGAAGAGTGTTGGAAGGTAGAGTTTAAAAAGAGATTGGAGTAGAGAAAGAAGAGATTGAAGAACCAAAAGAGGACACTCAGAAAGGTTTAGAAAGACCTATTTCTCCACTAAAGATTGATTTAAAAAAGCCACCACCTCCATTTCCTTAGAGACTTCGACAAAATAAATTGGATAAGCAATTTTAAAAGTTCTTAGAAATTTTTAAGAAGCTTACGATCAATATTTCATTTGCTGAAACCTTAGAAAAACTGTCAAGCTATGTGAAATTTATGAAGGATATTCTTAATAGAAAAAGAAAATTTGAAGATAATGAAACTGTTGCACCTAATGAGGAGTGTAGTGCAATAATTCAGAAAAAGCTTCCTGAAAAGTTTAAAGATCCTGGTAGTTTCACAATTCCATGTGCGACTGGAGACAGATTTTATGGGAAAGCTTTATGTGATTTAGGTGTAAGCATTAACCTTATGTCATTATCTATATTTAAAAGACTAGAATTAGGAGAAATAACCCAGCTACTGTAACTCTACAATTAGCAAATCGTTCGATCACATATCCTAAAGGATTTATAGAAGATGTTTTAGTTAAAGTGGATCAATTTATCTTTCTTGTTGATTTCATTGTACTGGATATGGAGGAAGATAAAAAGATACCCATAATTTTAGGGAGACCTTTCCTAGCCACAGACAGAGTAATGATAGACGTGCAAAAAAGGGAATTAATGATGTGAGTTAATGATCAGACTGTTACATTCAATATCTTAAAATCAATGAAATATCCTGCAAGAGGTAAAGATGATGAATGCTATAGGATGGATGTTATCAGATATCTAAGTGAATGTCATTTCAAATCAACTTTTGAAGAAAAAAATGAAAGTGAAAAATTGAAACAAGAGCAAGAAGAGGAATTACAACAATCTGTAGATTTTCATGAGGAAGATTTAAGTTATGTTCGTGAAAATTTTGAATTGTTGGACATGACTGAAAAAGATGAATCTTTTAGTCCACCAATTGAAAAACCTCCTGAACTTAATTTAAAGATGTTTCCTCCTCATTTAAAATATGTCTTTTTAGATGATTTCTCAACTTTGTTAGTTATAATTTTCTCTCAATTAACTGAAAAAGAAGAAGAGAGTCTGATTGAAATTCTAAAGAAATATAAGAAATCCTTTGGATGGACAATAACTGATATTAAAGGAATCAGTCCTTCAATTTGTATGCAAACAATTGTTTTGGAAGAGAATTGTAAACCTCGGGTTGATCCTCAAAAGGAGATTAAACCCTATCATGAAAAATATTGTGAATAAAGAAATTTTAAAGTAGTTGGATGTTGGATTTATCTATCTTATTTCAGATAGTGCATGAGTTAGTCCTATTCACTGTGTTCCTAAGAAAGGAGGAATTACTGTGACTGCTAATGAAAATAATGAATTAATACCAATAAGACAGGTTACAGGGTAGAGAATATGCATTGATTATAGAAAATTAAACATTGCCACCAGGGAAGACCATTTTCCACTACCCTTTCTAGATCATATGTTGGATAGACTGGCTGGGCATAAATACTTTTATTTTCTGGATGGATATACTGGTTAAAACCACATACAAATTACTCTTGAGGATCAAGAGAAAACAACGTTTACTAGTCCTTATGGTACATTTGCTTTTAGAAGAATGCCATTTCGTTTATGTAATGCCCCTGCTATATTCCAGAGATGTATGATGATAATTTTTTGTGATTTAATTGAAAAATGAATTGAAGTTTTCATGAATGACTTTTTAGTGTTTGGAATTTCATTTGAATCATGTTTAGAACATCTATTAAGAGTTCTTAAGCGCTGTGAAGAAACTAATTTATTCCTCAATTGGGAAAAATGTCAATTTATGGTAGCATGAGGAATTGTTTTGGGACATCATATATCAGAAAAAGGTATGGAGGTAGATCCTACAAAAATCAAAGTGATCGCTAATTTACATTTCCCGACCAATGTAAGGGGAATTAAAATTTGTTCGGGATATGCTGGATTCTACAGGCATTATATTAAAGACTTTTTAAAAATCTCAAAGCCTTTATGTCGTTTACTGGAAAAAGATGTGGTTTTGATTTTGATGAAGAATGCCTAAAAGCTTTTGAATCATTGAAAGAAAAATTAATCACTGCATGTGTTATAGTTTCACCAAACTGGGAAAAACCTTTTGAATTAATTTGTGATGCCAGTGATTATGCTATTAGAGTTGTTTTAGGTCAGAAATATGATAAGATTTTCAAAGTAATCTACTATTCTAGTAGAACTCTGAATGAAATTCAAATTAATTATACCACAACTGAGAAAGAGTTACTAGATATAATATTTGCCTTTAATAAATTCAGATCATATTTAATTGGAACTAAATGTGTGGTGCATACTGACTATTCTGCTATTAAGTATCTAATGAAGAAGAAGGATGCAAAACCAAAACTTATAAGATGGATTCTTTTTTTGCAAGAATTTGGTTTTGAAATAGTATATAGGAAGAGTGCCGATAATCAAATTGTTGATCATCTATCCAGGCTTGACTTTGAAAAACTCTCTTTTCTGATGATTAACTCAATAAAGATTTTTCTAATGAAAATTTGTTCACTATTAATGAGTGGCGTGTTTCATGGTATGCCGACATTGTAAACTTTATTGTCAGTGATATTTTACCCTATGGTTTGACATATCAAGAGAGGAAAAATTTTTATCTAAAGCTAAGACTTATTTTTGGGATGACTCATTTTTATATAAACAAGGAAAAAATCTAATCATTCGAAGATGTGTTTTTAGAAGAAACTTATGAAATTATTCAGAAATGTAATAATTTTGATTATGGAGGACATTTTGGTGTTGATAAAACTGCATATAAATTCTTACAATCTAAATTTTATTGGCCTACAAGTTTTAAGGATGTTAATGCTTATATTAAAAATTGTGATCAATGTCAACGTGTAGGCAATATTTCTAGAAGAAATGAGATGCCATTCAATTATATGTTGGAAGCTGAATTATTTGACGTTTGAGGAATAGATTTCATGGGACCATTTATACCATCTTTCGGAAATACTTATATTTTGATAGCAGTAGACTATGTATCCAAATGGATGGAAGATGTTGCTTTACCTCGATGTGATGCTCAAAGTGTTGCAAATTTTTTAAGAAAGAATATATTTTGTAGATTTAGAATACCAAGAGTTATCATAATTGATGGGGGAAGTCATTTTAGAAATGCGATTATGGAAAAACTAGTAAAGAAATATCATATTAACCATCGCATTGCTACTGCTTATCATCTGCAAACTAGTGGTTTGGATGAATTATCTAATCGTGAAATTAAAAGAATATTGGAAAAGACTGTTAATACAAAGAAAAAGAATTGGTCAATTAAAATGGATTATGCTTTGTGGGCCTATAGGACTGCATACAAAACTCCTATAGGAATGTCCCTAAATAGGCAAATTTTCGGAAAAACTTATCATTTACCAGTTGAACTTGAGCATAAAGCATATTGGTCTATTAAAGAGTTCAATTATAATTTGAAAGATTCTGTTGGAAAGAGATTGTTGTAGTTAAATGAGCTTGAAGAGATAAGGAATGAATCTTATGAAAATCTCAAGATTTATAAAGAAAAGATAAAGTTATGACATGAATGAACGATTCTTACTAAAAATCTTAAGCCCGAACAACAAGTTTTGTTATATAATGCTAGATTTAAAATATTTGCAGGAAAACTTAAGTCCAGGTGGATGGGCCTATTTATTGTGATGTAAGTTTATTCCTATGGAGTTGTAGATATTAAAGATCTTAAGACTGGAAAAATATTTAAAGTTAACGGTCATAGACTTAAACTTTATTTTTCAGTTGATCAACCTAAACTTGATGATAATTTAATGTTGGGTCACTCAGAAAAAGCTCTGGGTATGTCAAGCTGAAGACGTTAAACCAAGCGCTTTGTGGGAGGCAACCCATATTTATCGGTGTACTTTGTTTTAAGTTTGCTTTGTGTGTTTTTATTTGGTTTGATTTGAGAAATGTTGTATTATTTTGAAGTTTGTATGCTATAGTGGTGTTATTTGGACCTTAATTAATGACTTAAAGGAGTTAAAATGAAGATTTGGATGTTTAGCAGACATGTGCTAAATTATGCACTTGCGCTTATGTGCCAGATATTGGCGCATAGGCGCCACAGTTAAAAATCATGATAAATGTGGTTCTAGAAGCCTAAATTGTGGGTGAGAAGTTTGGGAGTTATTTAGGAGTTAATAAATGACTTGGGTTGGTTTTAAGACTTCCAAAGTCTATAAAAAGGCCCAAAATTAAGAGATACTTGCCACAATTCTTATTTTCATTTTTTACTCTACTGAAAAAGTATTTTGAGAGCAAAAATGTCTTCTTGGGAGAGCGAAGTTAAGAAGAAAGAAGAAGCCAACAAGAAGAAGTTCATTTGAGAGAATGCGCAAGAGTTATACAATGAGTTCCTAACAGTTAGTATTCAAGGGATTGCAGAAAGGATGTCGAAGATCGAGGCTGACGTTGCTTCAATTGAAGCAAAGGTAAATAAAACTAACACTCATTTAGCACACATTGGATGACAACTCAAAATACAATTTAGTCATACAAGTTATGTGGAAGAGCGAATAGAGCGATGTATCTGAAGAACAAATGGTTAGAAAAAGAAGATGTGAGAGTTTTTAATCATCACTCATTTTATCAGATTTACATTCCAGATGGTTCAAATGGAACTAATGGTGGTTCAAGATATATCCCACCAAACGAGGAATGAAATTAAATTAAGTGTGGTCTTGTGATCTAGTTATCTTTGTTCAGTGTTTAGTGTTTGTATTGTTGTTATTTTTGTTTTAATGTTTGTGTTTTTAAAGTGTGTTGCATTTTAATTATACGGTTTTTGTGTTTAATTATATGTGTAAGGAACTTGTGTTTGAAGAAATTCATCCAAAGATTTTGGATCAAAATTTTTAGTTTGTATTTAGTTTTTTGAATTTAATGAAATATATGTTTGTTTGTGTGTGTAATTTGTGTGAATCAATGAATATTTAAGTGAAAATTCGGAGTATTAGTGTGTGTTTGGGGGATAAAATTAATATTTAAATCATTTAAGGGTGTTTAACTAGGCGTATTAGTGCGATTTGATTAATTGTCAAAATCTGCTAAGTGGCGCCTAAGCGCCAAACTACTGACGTTAAAATCCTGAAAATTGACATTTTTTACCCCCCGTCACATTCAACCTCTCGATTTCGGGAAATAGGAGCCTAGGGCATCACCGATTTAGATCATTTTAGAACCGATTTCAACGAAATTTGTTAGATTTAAACTCCCTAAGGTATTAGCACTTCTCCTAAGAAATTTTTTTTGATTTTCACCATGTATTTTGAGTACATTTATGAAAATCCAAAAATCACTATTCATGGTGAAATTTTGAGATTAAGCTTGAGAAATGGCTTGGATTAAGTAGGTTATACCTTTAGAAGTTGAGTTTAGCAAGTTTAGTTTGAATTTGGAATTTATGGTGAAAATTTTTACAATTTTTATAAATGGCTCCAAAATTAAATCGCTCGAAAGGGAAAGATCGATTCGATTTAGACAAATTCGTGAGTTCTAAAGCTGAGGGTCGGTACGTGAATGGACTGTCGTCACGTAAATTGATTCCATAGAGAGTGTTTAGTAAACCAGAAGGAGATATTGAGGAAATGATTGATTGAAGGAATTGGAGAAATTACTGTTGCTTCTCCGTTGTTGCTGTTGTTTCTAAGGTGAGAGAGTTCTATGCAAACTTGCTAGCAGCAGAAGAAAATTTGGTGATGGTTCGAGGACAACAAGTTAATTTTTCTGCCACGGTAATCTATACTTTTTACCTGCTGCCACTTGAAATATTTTGTTATTATGTGAATTATCATCTTACGGAAGGGGAACTTGATGAGATTATGTCTTTTCTAACTGATGAAAGAGGTTTGTGGAAAATCACTAATGAAAGGAGAGTGAATTTTCCAGCCTCCAAAGTTGAATGCCACCTCCAAGGCTTGGAATTATTTTATCTCATCTAAGTTAATACCGACGAATCATGTTATTGATGTCACGAGAGGAGTTGTTCTAAATTATTGTATTCAGCAGGGAAAGCCTGTAGACATTGGAGCTACTATTTTTTATTATATTCTCAACTGTGCTAGAGCTGTTACTACTATAGGTATGGGATTTCCTTCCCTGATCCATTCTATTTGTGAGCAGTTTGGTGTTAAGTTTGAAACTTGGGAAGAAATCCTTCAGTCACTTAGACCTATTAATAGTGTAAATGTGAACACTTACACTCTGCATTCTGTTAGAGCTCCTAGTTCTGCTACTTCTACTTCTCATGCTTCTACTTCACATGCATCATCCTCTAGAGATGAGTTTTCTGGTTCACAGATTAGTTTGTTACAGGAGATTTTGAAGAAGATAAGTCTAACCAAAGAACATGTTAAAGATATTGATGGAAAGGTAGAAAATATTGAGAGATATATTATGAAACATGATGAGTATGAGAAACTATCAACAGTATATGGATAAACTGGTTAGAGGAGTTCACAGTGCTGAGATGTCTCCTCATCATTTTTATATTCCTTATTTGCCTTCTAGAGATTGTAATGAGAGAGATGATGATGATGAGGATGAAGATTAGGATTTTTTTTGTTTGCAGAGTCTGTGATGTTTCTTTTTATGTTTTGTTATGTTTAGAATTTTTATTGTATGTTGTATTTTGATGTGAATTCTGATATATGTGGTTTGAAGTTGAATAGTTTCTGTTATGCATGTTCAGATACATCTGAGTTGGTTTGATGTTTTCTGATAGTTAAGATATATGTGATGTTTTATTGTGATGTGTTTGTGATAGTAAATGTTTTGATGTAGTTATAGTGTATTGTGTTTTTAGTAGTGTACTATTTAATTCCAAAAACCGTTAGGAAATTTAAAGCACTATTAGAAACCACTATTTAAATTGCATTTTTAAACTTTTCAAAAATTTCTCCCATATATTTTCTAGTATTGTTGTGATTTTAGTTATGTTAAGTTGGTATGTTTGCTTTGAAAACCTCCACTACTGTAGAAATCTTTTGAAATTTTCATTTTATAAAAAAACTGAAAAAATTGAATTTGATTTTTTTCTCATGTTTTTAAAATTGTTATACTTGCATGTTTAGGTTATGAAAATTCCTACAAGTATGTTATTTTAGTTTTTAATTCTTACCCATGTAACATTTCTTATGCTTAAATGTTTTATCCTAACTAAAATTTTAAAGTTTGGGGGGAAATTAAAAACAAATTTTCAAAAACTAAAATTTTATTTTTTCTCAAGAATACTATAAATAAAGTTTGATTTTTGATAGAAAATAATTATGTATATGAAGTTATATTAGGGAAACAAAATTTTGAATTAGAAATGAGTAAGAGAATTTAGTTAAAATTTATAGTAATTATGAAAAAATTAAAGTTAAATTTTTCTTAGTAAAGAAATGTTAAATATATTTAAACTATCTTTAGTAGGAAATGTTGTATTTTTGGAAAAATAGAAGATTTGACTTTTATTTCAAAACTTAAATTTCTTTTATTGAAAAATAATTTTCAACATTATTATTATGACTTTTAAGTGAAAGATATATAGCAAACCTTTATTTTAAATGGAATGGTGGAATTCAAAATCATTAAAGGCCTATCCAGATATAGTAATACTTGCCTTATAAAAAAAAAAGAAGAAAAAGAAGAAAAGAAAAAAAAAAGAAAAGTAAAAAAAGAAGAGTAAGTGAAAAGGAAGGAGAAGCTTGAGGATTTAAGGACCTAATAAAAAGTTGGTTCCATACCTAAAGTTTAAAATATAATTTTTAAAAAAATTTAAAGATTAAGATTATAGTATAGTGAGTAAAACTATTTTCAAATAAAAATTTTTAAGTGCGAAAAATAAAATGTTAAATCCTATATTTTGAAAAATCTACAAGTATTTATGAATTAGATATGAACTTATATTTTTCATGATCGTTTACTTAAGAACTTCTTCAAGTTGGTCTCATTTACTAAATTTTTTTCTAAATTGGACAATTTCATTTCTAGAATAAATTTTTGGAACCTTCCTAAAGAAACACATTTACATAATTTGCATGCTTGATTATTATATGATTATTGTGTCACTTGAGGATTTGTAACATTTTAAGTTTGGGGGATTTTGATACACCTAAAATATATAGAGTTTAAGCACATTTTTATACCTTTTTTTGATGATATTGCACTTTAATGAAAGACATTTTCATGTTTTTCTTGCAGGTATGATGAAAATGAGTGATTGTGATGAAAGAAGCAAAAAATGATCAAATTTGGAGCAAAAATTGAAATGTGTGTAAAATTAGCCTTTGGCGCCTAAGCGCGAGATGGCTGGCGCATAGGCGCCACAGTTATTGTGACAAATTTAAATTAATTTTGGCGCAAATTTGAAGGGGTTTTTGAAGTACCCTTTGGCTTAAACTTCATTAACTTCCCATTAACGCCAATATTCATTTAAAATTTGATTGGATGGATGCATCTCTTGGTAGATTCATTGAATTTGGACATAATTTGAAGAGATACCAAAGCATCTTTTGGAGAATTATTAAAATGAAGACTAAAAAATTAGAGTGGTGCACCACCCCTTGTCGGCATATTTTTAGGTTGTGTGTTTTATTTTGAAAAGGGGGTCGCCTAACAGAAGTTGTCGGCGAATTTTTAATTTAATTTAAATAAATAATTTTGAAAAATAGTATTTGATTTTGAAAATAATTTTAAATTTGAAGGTTTTAAGATATGAGATTAAACCGATCTCATATCCCAAATAGTTTATATAAACGAGCACCGCACCACAAACCGTGTATCTATCCCTAAGGATAGACACACTGCTTGACGGTGGGGCTCGATTAAATAAACTAGAAGATTTGTGACATCCGTTTGGTCTGCGAACCAATTTTATAAGCCGACAAATTCCCCTGCTTAATATGAAAGCATTAACCAGGGTTTATATTACTCAGGTTCTTTTAAAATTCCCTATAAGGGCAAGCCCCTATAGTTAATTACATCTTAAGTGATGGGAATCACCTAAGAAAACTCTCGATAATAATCAATAATTCTGCTCTCAAGGATTTCAAAGTTTAAGGTTTTCAAAAGATTGGATTTTTGAAATTTCAAAAGGGATTAGCTCAAATTTGGAACATTTATTTTCAGGAGTCTAAAAGGAAGAGAAGTAGGAGAAGCTGAGGATCCAAGAAGAATCTTGGCAACTTCCCAAACTATCCTATTGTTTGGCTCGGATTTAAGAAAATCCTAATATTATCTGATATTTCAATCTTGCCAATTTTAATTAATTTGGACTTATATTTGTAAGACATGATCATACAAATAGCCTCGAAGATGTGAGGGTTTATGTCGTATCGGACGACTACCTCGGAAATCCTAAGACCGGTTAGGGCTTAATTTGCAATGCAAATGCCTAACAAAAGGTTGAGGATTTATGTTGCACTAGGCAAATTACCTCGAAGTCCTATGGCTTAGTTATTTAATTCTTAAGAAAGTTTCTGTCGAAGTAGATTCGAGTTTTGCTGATGACGATGGTCGTGCTTGCCCACCATGCTCCGAGCTCCTTGTTGTTGCGGAGGTTCAATTTTAGAAGTCATAAATCAGGAGATGAGAGAAGTGTTTTGGTTTAGAGAAAATCTCAAAATCCAAGTGTTTTTATGTTTCAATTAAAACAAATCTTAAAGTTGATTATAACGACACCGGTTAAGATCCCACGGTTCCATCCTTCCGGCATCGTTATTTTTATCGGATTCACTTAGTCCAGATGAATTTGCTAAACTCAACTAAATGAGTTCCACACTTTCATTTAGACCGTGGGAAATCCCGTTAGCAACACGTAGGTTACATCATCCGAGGTATTCCCGATCATCCAACAGGACATTTTAATTTAGTTGTAATTGTAGTTTTGTGTTCTGTTTGTGATTAAATTTTGAGTTTTTTTATATTTTGAAATGTTGTGGCGGTGAATTTTATCTTGCAATGACTTTTAACTTAGTTTTGGTTTCAGTTTTAGGGACTATCTTAAAGGTGTGAGTTTTCATGCAACAGTTGTTTATCATGCAAGAAAAGTAAGTGCGATGCGATTAAATAAATTGCAATAATGTAAATTGTAATAAAATAAAAGCGTACCTGGAGGGTCTTCCCGTCATCCCAAGCTGCACTTAAAACACAATTAGAATATTTAAACAAGTTCCTAGGTAAAGCTAAGGTAAGGGTTATGGTTTTCTACCAAGTTCCTAATCCTATAGCTAGTCATTTCCTATGACGTCTAGGTTCCTTGTGTTTTGGTTTGAAGACGATTTTTTTCATCAAAGAACAATTAAGTTCAATTGTTCTTATAAACATCCTATCATATCGAGGAAGTGCTTAAGACAAATCTTAAACATCTTTTCAATATTTCTAGGATTGTTTTAAGTCCAAATGAATTTAATTATACAAATGAATTAATCGTCCAAGAATCTCAAGTTTTGTTATCTTGCTCAGTGAACTAGGACATTTGAATATCTTATAGGTGAAGTAACATTTCATTTAATATTCTGTTTAGGAGTTATGATAACTAAAGCTTTTGAGGGTAAATTGGTGTTCAAATGGTTTGTGATTTAGTTTAATTTCCATTAATGAGTTTAAATTTGGAATAGTGTTCAAGTTATTTTAGATTTATTTTGAATTCTTTATGTCTTTGGTGATGTTATATTTAATTCAACTTAATTTAATTTAATTTAATTTAATTGAGTTTTAACTTAATTTAATTCAATTTAATTCAATTTAGTTTGATTTGATGTTACATTAAATTAATTTGATTTGATTTAATTTTAATTTAATTTGATTTAATTTAATTTAATTTAATTTAATTTAATTCTAATTCATTTAATTTAATTTTTAATTTGGTTTAACTTAATTTAATTTGGTTTCATTTATTTTAATTAATTTAATTTAATTCATTTAATTTAATTTAATTTTTTTATTTAATTTAATTTAATTTAATTTAATTTAATTCAACTTTTAATTTTAATTTAATTTAATTTAATTTAATCCAATTTAATTTACTTAATTTAATTTAATTTTTAATTTAATTTTATTTTTTTAATTTTAATTGAAATTTTTAAAAGAGTTTAATAATTTAATTTTAGTTTAATGATTAAGTCTTTTAATGTTTTGAATTTGAGTTATCATTTTAATTAAGAATTGAGTATTAATAAGATAATTAATTTTGGGATTTTTAAATTAAAGAATAAATCTCTTCCTAATAATATCCCTATTTTAATAATTCCAATTTTTTTTATTCTTCCAAATTTAATCAATTATTTAATTAAGGTTTAATCATTTTAAATTGCTTAATGGGTTTCTACCCTTTAATTATTTAAATTTCAATCATCCAAATCAGATTAGGATCAAATATTTTACTTGTTAATTTTTTTATTAAACCTAAAGTTTTAATTAAGGATTAAAAATTTTAATTACCACTTTACCCTTTAAGCTTAATAATTTCATAACTCACTAAATTGAACTCAAATGAACTTGAAATTTTTGTGTGACTTCACTCATATGTCAATAAAGACATGAGAGGAGAAAATGTGATTTTTCTGTATTTAATTTATTTATTTAATTATTTTTCATGGAAAATAGAGATTTCCAAGGAAAATTTAATAACATGACCAAGGGAAAGTTTCTGTCCTTAAGAAAATTAGGGGACATTCCTAATGACCAGAGGACCACTTGGATCAATTTTGGTGATTTTTTGAATTATATTATTGTTATTATAATTATTTTAAGTTTTAGAGTGTTAATTAATTTAAAAATAAAATAAATGTTAAAAAATAAATTTTATATTTTTCAAAAATCTCTCTGATATCAAGGAAATCAGAGAATCAACTTTTACAATTTTCTGATTTTTCTATGATTTATTATAATTATTTTAGTGAAAATGCTAGAAAATACATTTTTTTAATTTTAAAATTACCCTAGAGCTTTAAAATTTAATATCTCACTAAATAGACCTAAGAAAAATATGGGGTTTGTTCCTAAGTGATTAAATTTTAAAATGTGACATTTTGGTGAATTTTATTATTTTTGTGATTTTTATTATTTTTTAATTATTAAAATATTAAAATAATATTAAAAAATCAAATTTTTTAGAAAATTGAAGTTTTAATTTTCTTAAATTCCCCTAATATCAGAGAGGCTCCAAAACCAATTTGGTGAATTTTTGAAAGATATTTTGAAAGTTATGAATTTTTAAAGTTTAAAATAGCTAAATTGCTTAATCAACCCAATTAGTAGGGCTAACCAGGTCCAATTGACCTCAAATTTTTATGGTGGGTTCCTCTGATCCTAAAAGTCAGTGGAGAATTGATTTCAAGTCAATTTGATGTATGTTTAGCTCTAATTAATTAGAGATCCATTTTGGGTGTTTAAGCCGATTAGGGTTGTTTTAAATGAACTAACTCAAAACCTATTTTTCCTAGGGTCCTCTGGTCATAAGGAACATCACCAAATTTTCCTAGAATTTATTTCACAACATGCTATTTATTGGAATTAAAATACTCAAAACGGTAACATAAATTTGAAAAATCAATAACTTTTCATAGGGATGGCCTCCGACTTTGGAAAATTCGGGGAATGTTCCCAAATTCGGAGGCTTCAAAAGCCTTATGGTCTCATGCCATGGTGAATTGTATACATGCATGGAGAATTAAAAATATGCAGAGAGTAAATAAATTATTAAAAATAAAATACTTGATGAAATTAAATGATTTCTTTTCCACATTATTCTCCTCCGTTCAGCTGAGCGAGAGGGTATTTTTATTTTATTTTTACGATTTTTCTACACAAAGTTATGAATTTTTGAAGTTTAGGGAATTAAATAAATAGAAAATACCCCTAATTTTCTATTTATCCACGCGGCGCCGCGTCGGCCTCGGCGACTCCGAAACGCCGCGTGGCGCGCTCCCATTCGACGCCGCCATCCGAGTCGGCAGCTCGGGCCCCGCGGTTCTCGTACCGTCTCTCCGATCCGACGCCATCCGAGTCGTCCGTCCGCGCGTGTATTGAATGGACGACATCCGTTCATCGTCCTCGAGCGCCCTCGCCCGAGAGCCGTCCACACTAAATCCTTAAGATCTCACTCGATTCTCGATGGATTTTCATGTTCTTATGCTCTATGGATTCGTCTTGAAGAGACGAACACATCTATACGGTGATCATGCATTGAAATTAAAGCATTTGAAATAGAGAATCTCCAGAAGCTCGGGATGAAGAATTAGCTCATACCTTTGCTCGGAGAAGTGTGGCTTCGATGCGAGGGTTGTTGCACCTTCGATTGGATCCCGGCAAGCTCCGGATGAAGTCTCCTGAGTGCAGTGAATTGCCTGAGTAGGATTTCGACCACGACAGATCACAAAGCTTGGAGGCTGGAGCAATTAGGTGGCCTGGAGATGGGGCTTTTGCTGGTGGACACCTTCCCTTGGTCTGGTGAAGGTGTAGAACCAATCAATTTGGGGATTGGCTCACTGTGGAGAAGTGTCCTGGTTTTGGGCCTAGATTTCAACTCTGAAATTGAGCTCACAGAGAAGAAATTGCAGGGGAATCTCAGTGGGGATCAAGTGCTCTATGTATGGGGACGAGTCTGGAACAATTTTGGCAGAGTTTCCTTAAGGTTTGTTTTCAGCACCTCTCATGGCCGAGAGGGGTGGTGTTTAAATAGGAGAGGGTGGAGGGCCTCCCGGGGAGAGTTAGGGCTTGGGATCGAGCTGCTCTTGGCAAGAGAAGAACGGCTCCGATGGCCGCTGGGGATGGGGCGGCTCGGCGGGTGAGAATTCCAAGTTGGGCTCACATGTGAGCTCTCGGCCATGGTGTTTTACGGTGGCTCAGTGGCTGGCCGGCCGAGCATGGGTCACCCTCGAGGTCGGGTGGGTCGGGGGTTGAATTTGGTGAAGTCGATGGAGTTTGACATGTGTAAAAAGCTTGATTAAAATGGAATGGGGGAGAGTGTATTTTGAGCTCATTTTGGTCAACTCATGCAAATGGGTTTGGTTCACCCTCCCATGACTTGGTGTGGGCTGAGAGAAAGTCATTTGGTTCAGCTTGATTGGAGTGGTGAAGTCTCCATCCATGGTGAGGTGGCTAAGCATGGTTTAGAGTGTGACATGAATATGGTTAAAAGGGCTTAATGAAGGATTAGGAAAGAATCCCCTCTTCTTGCCATTAATGGCTTGGTGAGGTGGAAAGTGGTCTCCATGGCTTCCATGTGGCTTGTACATGGCTCGATGGCTCACATTTGGCTTGGAAAAAGTTTGGTCGATTTCATGAAAATGGGTTTTAAGAATTTTGGATATTTTTGTGAAAATTTGGATGAAGCTTCATTTAGAATTATTTGATCATTGGTTTATGACTTAGGGATGATTTTAATTGAATGGATGATGTAGAGAAATATCATGTGGGCTTTGGGACCAATTTTGGGCCTTTTTGAAATGGTTTTAGATGGGCTTTTAAGATGGTTTAAGGAATGGGCCTTTTGAATTTTAAAATAGATTTTGCGATGAAATTTTGTAAAGAGGTTGGGCCAAATAATTGTTGGGTTTAGCTCATGGATGTATCATGAGTGACTTGAAGCAAATTGGGAGTGATTTGGGTTTGAATTGGTTGAATTTGGGTTCTTTTGGTGAATGGGCCAATATAGGTCCAAGTGGGCCAAGTTGGGCCAATGTTGGGCTAGGGTTGAAATTGATGTAAAATTATTGTTGAGAAATGTTTATGGGAGTGTTTCAAGGAGGTTTTGACTTTGGTTGGGCTTTGCTTTTGGGGTTTGGGCTCATTTGGGTTAGGTTTGGGTTTAGGTCAAAAATGAGCCTTTTAGCTTTGGGTTGAATTTGAGTGGGGTTTGGGTCTAAATTTTGGGCAAATCATGTTAGTGTTTTGCTTGTGGGGATGCTAAGGAAGATTTAGAAAAGATTTGGGGTTAATTGGAGTTGAATTGGGTGAGTTTGGGTTAGGTTTGGGTCATGGGTCCAAATTGGGCTTTAAGGCCAAAAGTGAAATTGGATCCAAATGTCAATCAAATTGGACTTAGATTTGGTTTAGATTGGTGTTGGGAATGTTGAATTGAAGTTTAGAATTGAATTGGACCAGAATTTGGGTCAATTGGATAGGTTTGGCTTGACATTGGGTTCACTTTGGGTTAAAATGGGTCAAATTGGGGGTTTTGATAAAAGTGGGGTAAATTGACAAAATTGGCCCATGGTGTAGTTGGACAAAATGAACTTGGGAATATTTGGGATTTTCTGGAATTTTCTGGGAATTTTCTGAATTTTTGGATTTTTTGGGTCAAGGGGGGTATTTTGGGTATTTGGAGGGTATTGGGAGGTATTTTTGGAATTTTTGGTATTTTTGGGTATGGATGATCAATTTGAGTGATGTAGAAATGTTTGGGATTGATTTTGGGGAATCTTGGGTAATTTAGGTGATTTTGAAAAATTTGGGTAATTTCAAGGGCTTTGGGTAGGCTAGGCGGTTGTAGGGTCCCGGGGGTCAAAAATTGAAAATTTGGGAAATTGAAGATTGGGTGAATGTAAGTGGAATGAAATCATTTTGTTTGAGCCATGAAGCCACATCAAGCCCACATGAGCCATGAAGGGACTCATTTGAGGCATCCACATTGTTGTTCCTAACCTCTTGCTGAGGGCTTAGGGGTTAAGGACCATCCATGTGAATCACCTACATGAGTCAGGAGGTCAAGTTAGGTATAGGTGTGTGAAAGTGTAGTGTATAGGTGTAGTGTGTGTGTAAGTTAGCCCCTTCACCAGACCAGGCCACCCAGGGCAGTCCTAAGGCCAAAGAGTCCTATAGGAACTCATCCTTTAAACTTCCACATTTGATTTCGACCCTCTAGGTGATTAGGGGTCTACAGTCAAGTTTGTGGAGTTTGCAGGGAGTTAAGAAGTGGTTTGAAATTCTAGATGGTGGATCCCAATTCTAGTCCTCTAAGATAGTCAAAGGAAAAGTCTAAGGCTAGATCCTAAGTACTAAAAAGAAGAAGAGAAGACCTCATCAAAAATGAGGTCAACACCCCTTAGGGAAGAGTTTTGAAAAGAAATTTTGACAGGAGAAGTTGTAGAAAAGCTTGAAGTGGTTCAAGGAAAGAGGAAGAAAGAGAGCCTTCTTTCCGCCATATTTTCTTTACTTTTCCACTTTACTTTATCATAGTCTGTATTAAAATTTAGGAGAGTCAATCCTTAGAGTTGGGTACCAAACTCTAAGGAGTTATCTAGCGGAAAGCAAAAGTTTCAGAGGAACTTTAAGAGTCTTATGGAGAGAATTTTCAGATAAGTTTTTATGTTTGATTTTACATTTGGTTTTAAAGAAAGACTTGTTGTGTTTTCACTATATTTTTTTCTTTCAAATCAAATTGTGTGTATGCTTTCTCCTTTAGTTATGAGTATTGTTCTTTATCTTTTTCCTTTCAAATGAAGAAGTAATTAAATTATGGAAGGAAGTTGTGTGAAATATAGATGTTAAATGTTGGAAGAAGTTGTGATGATTCCACTACTTTGCACTTCATTTACTTCTTGATTTGGCCAATTAAGATATTAAAATTTATTGTGAGAACATGTAAGAACCAATGTGGTATTATCTTAATCAACAATTGGAGTGAATTACATGCATTTATATGGGTGAGAATTGTAGTCCATATATTTGAGTGCAAATAAATAGGGAGTAAAATTAGAGGACTTTAGAGTGATATAATAAAGCCCCTAATTTGGTTTGATGTTTTAAATTTTGTTATGAGATGTTAGCCCCCAGCTGGAGGGAGAAGAGGGAACTTTAGAGTGAGACCTAGTATCTTTCCTGCCTAACCCATCTATAAGATTTCAAAACTTCAAATTAACCAATGTTCTTTATAGAACCAAGTAAGGGTAAAAAATATAACTGCTCATATTTGACACAACACATTTAGATACTTTCACAATGAAATTCCATAATTATTACTGATTCATTGAAAGAGGAAAATAATATTTTATTATCATTTGCTTTCATATATATAGTTTATAGTCTTATTAATTTTAGTTGCTTGCTTTACTTTTTCTTAAAAGAAAATATCAAAAACAAATTTAAAATTTTCTATCTTAAAACATACCTTGCAAAATCATTTTAAAAAGTAAAAAGCTGTTTTCTGCTTTCTTTAAAATTTTAGACATTTCACTGTGGGTTCGATATCTTAGGGCTTAATCAGAAAGTCCTATATTACTTGATAAACGATACGTATACTTGTGTAGAATCTCATAATATAAAATAATTAAAGTTGATTTCTATTTGCTTCAGAATCAAGTTTTTAGTGTTGTTGCAAAGAAAGAGATATTATCATTGAGAAGAAATATAAAGTGAAAAACGTAAGCATAAATATTCGGGGATCAATTACCGCTCACCTCTCTTCTTGTCTAATGGGAGAAAAAGCTTAGCTAAGCCACTCAAAACACCATGGTTAGCCTCATCATTACATAGAATATGAGGAAGAGAAGGGGTTATGTGGCATTCTCCTCAAGCTTCATCAAGAGGATGATGAAATTCACTTGGGGAAGGTAAGATCAGCAAGCCTTAACTGATTTTGTCCACCTCATCAAGAGACCAATGGAGGCAAGCAAACTTTTGAACCCAGTCTTCACCATGGTTGGGTCTAATGATGGTTAACCTAAGGAGGGTCAATTAAACTTATCCTCCAACAAAAATTTGATCCATAAAGCATCATTGGATGAGTTGCCACCTCCCCCAAGTGAACCCAAGCCAGCCTAGGCTCACCCATCACCTCCTCAAGCCTATAAATAGGCTAACCCATGGGCCTTCAAGCAAGGAATATACAAGCATATAGCCCATATACCCTGAACCACCCAAGATAAAATTTACTCTAAGCGACTGATCCCCCATAGAATTAGGTTCTGAAACCCACTAGTTTGCCCTAATTTCTTTACCCAAAATAGAAAAAATTTTGGGTTTGAAATGAAGTTTCTTAAAGCTTCAAATTAACTTCTGTAAAATCTTCCTAGAGCCCTACGAAGACAAGCCCAATCGAAATTGACCCTTCCCATAGGCTCTAACCCACTATTCCACCTTCGGTTTTCAAACCGTAAACCACTTTGATTAAACTTATACCTAGGCCCTATTTCACCTCAAATTGAATTCAGGACAAGCTCTCTGAGGTCAAGACGAAGCTTCTGAACCATTCAAATAGAGTTCCCATTAATTAAGGCCAAGGTATGACTCATTCGACCTAGCTTAGGCTCGGCTTTGGTACTTTATGAAGGAAACCAATTCACAACCCTAACATCACCATATCGATGGGTTCTTCATCTTTATATGAAGTTATAGGAACAAAAATCACTCTAATCTATCAAGAATCGAGCGAGATCTTGTCCCTAAACCATGGACGGTTTGCGGGTTATAATGCCTTTGGGACGATGAACGAATTCCATCCATTTTTATGTTTTGGAAATGAACGGCTCTGATTTAATCCCACTCTATCCATTATTCTGAATCCCGCAACGGATCAGTCACGTTTTGACGAGTCTGAGGACACGTGGTGCCGTCTGATAATTTCCGGTTAATTTGAATTTAAGTAAATCCAGATTAACCTTAAATTAATCAAAAATCCATATCTTGACACCCAAAAATCATAAAAATACAATAAAAATACCACTGAACTCAGAGCAATGAGAGGAACAATATGGAAATGAATCATGAATTAAGGAGTTATATTTAATTTTTAATTAATTAAATACTCTCTGGAGTATTTTAATTATTTATTTATAAATCACAAAAATATGAAAATTTTAGTGATTATTTTTAAGTCCTTAGGAACATCCCCTGATTTTTCTATGGGTAAGAAAATTCCTTAGAATAACATTTCCTAATTTCTATTGAGCTTTGTAATTATTATTAACAATTATTATAAAAATAAAAAAATAAGGAAATTAAATTTGAAATTGGTTAAAAAACTTAGGGAGACATACTCAAATCCTAAAAAGACAAATTTCAACCTTTTGAAAATTTAAGATGATATTTTTATTTTAGAGTTAAAATCATTAATTATAAATTAATACTTAAAACTAAAAATCAATTCCTCACCCTACTTAGTCCATTCCACATTAGACTAAGTTAATTTTGAGTCTAATTTCAAAATAAACTCAAAATAAACCCTAATTAGGTCTAAGACACCAATTATACCTAATTAAACTAAGTTAGATCTTAATCACAAGAAGTAAATAATGAAAATCAAAATGTACAAAGACCTTTAAGGGATTATGCAATTCCTACAACAGATGAATGCACTTAAGTATCTCCTGTTGTAGAAGCCAACACATTTGAACTTAAGCTGGCTATCATCCAAATGGTGCATAACAATCAATTTGGGGGAAACACATCTATGGATCCAAATCTACATTTTGCTCTTTGTGCCACATTTCGTTATAATCACATTTCTAGTGACGTAGTTTGACTTAAAATTTTTTCCTTTTCCCTAAGGATAAAGCTAAAATGTGGGTGAAATCATTGGCACTGGATCTATTATAATGTAGAATGAACTAGCCTAAAGTTTCTAGCCAAATATTTCCTGCCTTTAAAATGACATTACTTCATTTTGTCAGTATGAAGGTGAATCGATTTATAAGAGGCCTAGAAGTCATTTAAGGAATTTCAACGAAAGTGTCAGCATCACGCTCTAACTAATTGGTTGATTATCCAGACTTTTTATAATGGGTTGGTAGGATCCCTTATATCAATTATTGATGCTGTTGTGGGTGGCTTGCATATGTCGAAATCGTTCGATGAAGCTTATTCTCTAATAGAGAAGACGACTACTAACAACTTTCAATGACCTTTTGAGAGAATAAACTCAAAGAAAGTAGCTAGTACACATGATATAGATTTGCTTGCAATTCTAACTTTACAGGTTACATCTATATCTAGGAAGTTAGATAAATTTGGGATGAGTCAACCACAAATACCTTCAGTAATTGAGGAAAATTCGTTCAAACAATTGATATACCTTAATACTTCATCATGTGAGACATTAAATGCAATAAACAATCGATCAAACAATCCTTATTTAAATTTTTACAACTAAGGTTGGAAGAACCACCCAAACTTTAACCAGAATAATAATTCTGGTGGTGGAAACCAGTAATGGGGTAATAATAAAACAAATCATATGAGGAAATGGAAAAATCAAGAAAAGCCTAATTTTAGACCTAATTATCCTCTTGGATTTAACCAAAATCCCCAATTTAAAAAGAAGAAGTTGTCATTGGAGGAAGTTGTTTTCAAATAAGAAATCAGATGTAGAGTCACGGTACTGCTATAAGAAATACTGAGAATCAATTGGGGCAGATTGCTAACTCAATTAACAATCAACCTTAAGGGACTCCTCCTACCAATATCGAGACTAACCCTAAGGAGAAGAGTAGTGAGCACGCAAAGCTGTGAATTTAATAAGTGGAAGAGAGTTGAAGGATGTTGATCGAAAATGGGTCGAAGTTGAAAAGTGACCATAGAAACTGAAAAACCTTTAAAAATTATTTCCAAAAACTCGGAGAAATTATTCTCTCCAAATAAGATTAAACTAGAGAGATCTCCACCTCCTTTTTCCTCAAAGATTGCAATAGGAAAAACTAGGTTAAAAATTTTCAAGATTTTTAGAAATTTTTAAGAAGCTAACAATCAATATACCTTTTGTTGAGGCTCTGGAGCAAATGCCCGGTTACGTAAAGTTCATGAAATACATAAAAAAAAAAGAGGATGTTTGGAGATTACGACACTGTTACACTCAATGAAAAATGTAGTGTTATCCTTCAAATGAAGCTTCCTCAAAAGCTGAAGGATCTTGGGAGCTTTACAATCATTTATGCAATAGGAGAAAGGTTTTATGCTAAAGCTTTATGTGATCTCAGAGCAAGTATAAACCTTATGCCATTATATACTTTCAGAAGGTTATGTGTTGACCTCATTTTTTATGAGGTCTTTTCTCTTCTCTCTCCTTAGTACTTAGGATCTAGCCATAGGACTTCTCCTTGACTATCTTAGATGACTAGAAATGGGACCCATCACTTAGAAATTCAAACACCTCTTGGCTCCCTTCAAACCCTACAAGTTTGATTGTAAACCCCTAAACCACTTGGAGGGTTAAAATCAAATATGGAGGTTAAAGGATGAGTTTCCTATAGGACTCTTTGGCCTTAGGATTACCCTGGGTGGCGTGGTCTGGTGAGGGTTGACTTGCACACACCTCACTCCCACACACATATTCCAAGCTCTAAAATTACCTTTAACCAATTTGACTCCTTGACTCATGTAGGTGACTCATATGGATGGACCTTGACCCCTAAGCCCCTGGCTAAGAGGGTTAGGAACAACATATTGAATGCCTAGAATGAGTCATCTCATGAATTTTGTGAGCTTAACATGGCTACATGGCTCAACCAAAATGGTTTCATTTTACTCACACTAAATCAACCTTCATTTTTCCAAAATTTCAATTTTTGACCCCCGGGACCCTAAACCCACCAAACCTACCAAATGCCATTGAAATTGCCCAAAATTTGTAAAATTGCCTAAATTACCCAAAATTCCTCAAAATCAATCCTAAACATTCCCCCCACTCAAATTGATCATCCATGACCAAATACACCAAAATTTTCCAAATACCCCTTCAATACCCTCCAAATACCCAAAATACCCTTTTAACCTAAAAATTCTAAAAATTCAGAAAATTCCCAAAAAATTCCAAAAAATCCCAAATATTCCCAATTTCATTTTGTTTAACTACACCATAAGGCAATTTTTTCAATTTATCCCACTTTTACTAAAACCTCCAATTTGACCTATTTTTAACCTAAGTGGACCCAATGTCCAACCAAACCACTCCAATTGAACTCAATTTTGATCCAATTCAATCCTAAGCTTCAATTTAATATCCCCAATATCAATTTAGACCAAACCCAAATCCAATTTCATCAACATGTGGATCCAATTTCAATTTGAAGCTTAAAGTCCAATTTTGGCCCATGACCTAAACTTAGCCCAAACCAACCCAACTTAACTCCAATTAACCCCAAATCTTTTCCTAAACCTACCTAACATCCCCACAAACAAAAAACTAACATGATTTGCCCTAAATTTGAAACCAAAATCTGCCCAAACCTAACCTAAACCAAAAATCCCCAATTTGGCCTAAATCCATCATGAACCCAAATGAGCCCAAATCCCAAAATCAAAGTCCAACCAAAGTTAAAAACTCTGTCACACCCCCATAAATATTTTTCAACATTAACTTTACATCAAACCCAACATTAACCCAACCTTAGCCCAAGTTAGCCTAATTTGGCCCATTTTGACCCCATTACTAAAAAGCCCAAATTGAACATATTTCAACTCTAACCCAACATTAACCCAACTTTGCATTAAATCTCTTCTAAAGTTCTCATGACACATCCCTAAACTAAACCCAACATTTATTTGACACAAACCCTCACCAATTTTCATCCATCAATTAATTTCAAAACCTAAAAGCCCACTTCCTTAAACCATTTTAAAAGCCCATCCAAAATGATTTCAAAAAGCCCAAGACTTATTCCAAAGCCCACATGAAGTTTCCTCTCATCATCCTTTTAATTGAAATCATCCCTAAGTCCTAAATCAATAATCAAACCATTCCAAATCAAGCCTCATGCCAATTTCCCCTAAACTCATCAAAAATCCCAAAATCCTTTTCCATGTAAGTGAGCCAAGCCACTCCTAAGCCAAATGGAGCCATTGATCCATGCACAAGCCACATGAGAGCCATGGAAGCTACTTTACACATCACCAAGCCATTAATGGTAAGAGAGGGGAGCTCTTTCCTAACATATGATTAAACATTTTAACCTTACCAATGTTTCACCTAAACCCAAAATTAATCTAAATAAGCTTGGATTGAGACTTCTCCACTTAAAACCAGTTGACTCACCTGACTCCCCACTGCACCCAAAGTCCCTTGGTGGGAGCACCTAGCCCAAAAGCATGGTTTGACCAAACCAAACCCAAAATGACCCTTCCCCCTTACCACTTAAATCAAACTCCTTTACACATGTCAAGCCTCAATTGAGTTCACCAAACCCCAGCCCTGACCCCACTGAGTCAGATGGTGACCCATGCCTGGCCGGCCAGCCACCACAGCCGCCGGAAAACACCAGGCCGAGAGCCTTATTTGGCTTCAAAAAATTCAAACCCACTGGCTGAGTTGTCCCAACCCAAATGGACACCATGGCTGTTCTTCTCCTCCCCTGAGCAGCTGATCCCAGCCTCCAATTGCCCCTGGGATGCCCTCCAGCCACCTCTATTTAAACTCACCACCCTCTCGGCCAAAAGAAGTGCTGAACAAAACCTTACCAAAACTCTGCTAAAATCACTCTGAACCCTTCCCCAAACACAGAGCACTTGATCCCCACTGAAATCAACCCCTAATACCCCCTCTGAGAACTCAATTTCTTAGCTCAATTTTGAGCCCAAAATAAGACACTTCACCAAAGTGAGCCAATCCTCAAACTGATTGACCCTACACCTTCACTAGACCAAGAGAAGAAGTTCCCCAGCAAAAGCCCCCTCTCCAGGCCAGCCATTTCTTCTATCGACCAAGCTTTGAAATCGGGCTTGGTGGAAGTCTGGTCTAGACAATTCACCAGGGCCAGAGGCTTCATCCCTAGGCTCCTCCAGCTCCAACGAACGTGCCAAGCCCCTCTGATTGAAGCTTCACTTCTCAGAGCCAAGGTATGGAACTCCTCCTTCCCGAGAGCTTCTTTCGATTCTCCATTTTGTTTGAGTCAATTTCAATGCATGTTAGCCGTATGGATTTGTAGCTCTCATTTAGACAAACACATAGGATCAAATTTCATGTAAATTGGTTAAGAAATGAGGGAGATATTAGGGTTTTAGTGTGGACGGCTCTCGGGACACACCAGTCGGAGACGATGACCAGTAGCCGTCGGATCGCGTGTGTATCGAATGGACGATCCAGATCGAGCTGGACGAGGAGATGGAGTGAGATCACGGGACGTGTGGCTGCTGACTCAGGTGGCAGCGTCGAATAGAAGCACGTCGCGTGGGGCTTCGGAGCTGCCGAGTTTGACGCAGCGCTGACTGGGTTAAGTAGATAAATAGGGTATTTTCTATTTATTTAAATACCGAGAACTTAAAAAATCCATATCTTTGTGTAGAAAAATCACGAAAATAAAATAAAAATACCCTCTTGCTCAGTGAACAGAGGAGAACAATGTGGAAAAAGAGTTAAGTTATTTTGATGAGTATTTTATTTTTGATTAATTATTTACTCATTTCAGTATTTTAATTCTCCATGCATTTATACAATTCACCATGGCATGAGACCATAGGGATTTTGTAGCCTCTGTTCTTGGGAACATTCCCTGAATTTTTCAAGGCCAGAGGTCATCTCTGTGGCAAGATATTGATTTTTCAAATTTATGTATCTGTGTTGCCATTTTAATTCCAGTAATTAGCATGTTGCTTAGAAAATTCTAGGAAAATTTAAGGAGGTATTTTATGACCAGAGGACCCTAGGAAAATTTTGGTTTGGTTTAATTCCTTAAGAATAACCCTAATTAGTCTAAACACCCAAAACTGAATTTTAATTAATTAGGACTAATCACACATCAAAATTATTCGAAAACAATTCTCCACTGATTTTTAGAGTCAGAGGAGTCACACATAAAAATTTGAAATCAATTGAAAATGATTAGCCTCACTAAATGAATCATTTAAGTGTCATGATCATCATTAAATTTTAAAAATTCATAAAACCCAAAATATATTTCAAAAATTCATCAAATTGGTTTTGAGACTTCTCCGATACCAGAGGAGTCTAAGAAAATTAAAATTTAAATTTTTCACCATATTTTTAATATTTTAATAATTAAAAAATAATAAAAATCTCAAAAATGTCACATTTGGTCTCCTAATCACTTAGGAACCATTCCCATGATTTTTTTAAGTTCCTAGGTTAAGAAATTGAATTTTAAAGGCTTAAGGCAATTTTTAATATTAAAAAATGAATTTTTCAACCTTTTCACCAAATTAATTCTAATAAATCAAAGAAAAATAAAAAAAATATAAAATTTATTTCTCTGAGCTCCTTGAGGTTAGAGGGACTTAAGAAAAATATAAAATCCATTTTTCAACTTTAATTTTATTTTATAATTAATTAACACTCCACAACTTAAAATAATTATAATAAATAAAATATGATTAAAAAAATCACCAAAATTGGTTCAAGTGGTCCTCTGGTCAATAGGAACATCCCATAATTTTCCTAATGATAGAAACCTCACCTTGGTCATGTTGTTGAATTTTCATTGAAAACCCTCATTTTCTCACAAAAATAAATATATAAATTAAATTAGATTCAGAAAAATCATATTTTCTCCTCTAATGTCTTAGTTGACATATGAGTGAAGTGACATAAAAATTTTGAGTTCATTTGAGCTTAATTTGATGAGTTATGAAATAAATAAGCCTAAAGGGGCATAAAGGTAATTAAAGACTTTAACCCTAATTAAAATTTAGGTCTAATAAAAAATGGAGGGTAAAATATTTGATCTTAATTTTTTCATTGGATGATTGAAACTTAAATAATTAAGAGGTAAAAACCCATTAATCATCTTGAAAATATTTGAAGTAAACCTTAATTAATTAAATAATTAAATTTTGGAAGAATAATCAAAATTTGGATTATTAAAGTTGGGGATGTGACTTAGGAAGATACCAATTCTTTAATTTGAAATCCCTAAATAAATTACTTTGATAATATTTAACTCTTAATTAAACTGAAGATGATAATTGGAATTAATAATTAATAATTAAAAAAAAATAACCCTTAATTAAATTAAACTTTAAAATATTAAGTGATTTAAATAACTTAATTAAATTAAATTAAGAGCAGTAAAATTAATTTATCATTTGAAAACAAGCCTTAAATAAATTTAAAATATTAAAACTAATTTGAAATATTAAGATCATTAAAATATAAAGATTTAATAGAATTAAAATAACTTGAACACTATTCCAAACTTAAAATTTTTAATCAAAGTTTTATAACTAAACCAAATCACTTTAAATCATCAATTCCAATTTTAATTTAAGAATTGTTAAAATATTTAACAAACTAATTTGCCCCTAAAGACTTTCATTATTATAACTCCTAAATGAAGCATCGAGTGAAATGTCACTTTACTCATCGGATAATCAAATGTTCAAGTTCACTGAGCAAGAAGCAAAAGTTAACTAAATTCTTGGATGATTAATTCACCAGTACAATAAAATTCATTTGGACTCAAAATAATCTCAGAAGTATTGAAAAGATGTTTATGATTCGCCCTAAACACTTCCTCAATATAATGAGATGTTTTAGAAGAACAATTAAATTCAATTGTTCTTTGATGAAGAAAATCATCCTTAATGAAACACAAGAACTTAGACGTCATAGGAATTTACTAGCTATAGGATTAGAACTCTGGTAGACAACCAGGACCTTCCCTTAGCTTTACCTAGGTATTATCTTGCAAATATATAAATGCTCTAACATGTGTTTTAAGTGTAGCTTGGAATGACGGGAAGACCCTCCAGGTACGCTTTTATTTTATTACAATTTACTTACCTGTACTGCATTTTACTTTTCTTGCATGTTAAACAAGAATGTCACCCTGCATGAAAACTAAAACCTTTAGGGTAGCCACAAAACTGAAACCCAAAACTAAAATTAAAAATCACAACAAGATAAAATTCACCGCCACAACATTTCAAAATATAAAACAACTCAAAATTTAATCACAAACAGAACACAAAACTACAACTACAACTAAATTAAAAAGTCTCGTTGGATGATCGGGAATACTTCGGATGATGTAACCTACGTGTTGCTAACGGAATTTTCCACAGTCTAAATGAAAGTGTGGAACTCATTCAGTTGAGTTTAGCAAATTCATTTGTACTAAGTGGATCTGATGAAAATAACGGTGTCAGAATGATGGAACCGTAGGATCTTAACCGGTGTTATAATTAACTTTAAGATTCCCCTAATAAAACATTAAAAGTATCTGAACTTTAAGACTTTTCTAAACCAAAACACTTCTCTCATCTCATGATTTTCACTTTCTAAAACTAAACCTCTACAACAACAAGGAGCTTGGAGCAAGCATAGTGGGCAGCACGGACATCGTCATCAGCAAAATTTGTGTCTACTTCATCTAAACCATTCTTTAGTTTAAATAACCAAGCCAAAGGATTTCGATGTAGTTTGCCTAGTACAACATAAATCCTTAACTTTTCATTAGGCATTTGCATAATAATGTTATGCAAATTAAGCCCTAACCGGTCTTAGGACTCCGAGGTAGTCGTTTGGTACGACACAAACCCTCACATCTTCCAGGCTATTTGTATGATCATGTCATACCAATATAAGTCCTAATTAACTAAAATTGGCAGGATTACAACATTAAATATAGTCTTAAATTGAAGCCAAACATTAGGATAGTCTGGGAAGTCACCAAAGTTCACTTCGGGTCTGTGACATCCCCTACTTCTCTTCCTTTAAACTCCTAAAATAAACTGTTCCAAATTTGAGGTATTCCCTATTGAAATTTCCAAAATTCGATCATTTGAAAACCTTAAACTTTGAAATTCTTAAGAGCAAAACCACTGATCATTATCGAGAGTTTTCTTAAGTGTTTTAAGATATTTAAGATGTAATTAACTATAGGGGCTTGCCCATATAGGGAGCTTTAAGAACCCAAGTAATATAAACCCTGCTTAATTCATTTATATTAAGCAGGGGAACTTGTCGGCTTATAAAATTGGTTCGCAGACCAAGCGGATGTCACAAATCTTCTAGTTTATTTAATCGAGCCCCATCATCAACCAGTGTGTCTATTCTTCGGGATAGATACACGGTTTGTGATGCGGTGCTCGTTTATATAAACTATTTGGGATGTGAGATCGGTTTGATTTCATATCTTAAAAATTTCAAACTTAAAGTTATTTTCAAAATCAAATGCTTCTTTCTAAAACTATATATACATTTAAATTTAAATTAAATTTAAAATTCGCCGACAACTTCTGTAGGCGACCCCCTTTCCAAAACACAAAACCTAAAAATATGCCGACTACTGGCGACTCCGCTGGGGACTAGTTCCTCTCTCGATTTTGATCAGATGGTTATGCTTTCATAAATCTGTGGTAAGTTCATGTCCCTAGTTGACTAAGCTACCATACTTCCATTGAAATACCACGTTCATTTCTGTCTTAAAATGGTATAGTCAACTCTCTTGGATTTTGGAGCCACTGTTTAGACACCCCTAAACAGAGAGGTTCCGAAATCATTTTACCTCTTTGAGGTGGGGTGGACCCCCAATAGGTGTTAGCCTAAGAGCGGTATTTTGAGTTGAGAAGTCTTACGAGACTTTCTCTTCCTTCCCAATTCTGAATCAAATCCTTTACCTTTCCTTTAACCTTCCTCCATTAATCGTTTTGTTCCTAACATACAAATCCTCTAATAAACAACCTTCTAATAAGCAAACTCTTTTAAAAATCACAAATACACTAAGATAAAAGCAAATGTGTTCGGACTTTTTCTTTTCCGTCTTAAGTTTTGCGACAAAAGGAAGCATAATTCGAGACTGACGTTCGAAATTTACCCTGCAGAAAATGACTGCACCAAAGTTAATTTTCTCATTCACCAATGGAATGGACTTCGCCGTCTATAAGGATGAACTGCCTGACAATGGAATCATCCGTTTTGGACAAGGATTTGACAATACAGATATTAAGTTCACTGACGTTACCCTCTTCACACTAATGGACAAAGTATCAGAAACTGAGGAGCCTATAATCGAGTTCAACCCGAAGTCGACTCAAGAGTTCCTCCCCGCAAAGGGTCCCACTCGAAAGAAGTACTCGCTCGTTCGTAGGAGGATCGTTGTCTCTACCCCCACCGGTCTAGTCATCTCTTGCACCTACCCGGCTCCTGCCAAACTGAAGGGGAAGCAAATCCAAGTCTGTGATGAGCCTGTCACCGTGGAGGGTACAGATTTTGCTACAATACCTTCTGTCTTCGAGATTGGGTTCAGTTCAAAGTTTACACCCTTAACTCGGACTCAAAGGAGAAATAGAAGCAGAAAGATCGCCAGGATCGAGAAGGCTAAGGCTACTGAAGTTGCTTTTCTGGAACAGATTCCTGAGGAGGAGGAAGAACTACCTAAGTATTCACCCTTGTTGGAAGGAAGTAGGTTTCACCCTCTCTCTGCTGCATCGGATGAGGAAGATGTTCGGAGGATCGCTGCTGCATTACCCTGACCTGCATACTATAGTGACTATAAGAGGAAGAGGGCTAAGACTACGCCGCTTACTAGACTGCGAGCCGTAGTAGAGAAACTAGCTAAGAAGGAAGGATACCCCGTATCAGAGATCTTAAGAAGAATGGGACGAGTGCTAGTCAAATCCTGCCTCGGACTGCGAGTGAACCCCGTCACTGCCCCGGAGAGGCCAAGGAAGAAAGTTCGAGCTAGTTCGCCTGCTGTCGTATCGGGAAACCATATTAGGGAGAACACCACCTACCGACGCACAGCCGATAGACCATCTGGTCCTAGGCCTTCTACTGCGAGAAGGATGGTGTGACGACCTATTATCGCTGAACCGATACAAGCACAATGTTCTGGAAAGAAGGGTCTCGTCAGAAAGCCAGAATCTGAAGAAAGTGCTACTACATTAAAAGAAACTCCTGAGAAAGAAGTCCAATAGTCATCACATGACAACCGCGAAACCGTTTGGAAGAGGCCACTAGAGGATGCCATAGGCAAACTAAGAACGGACATCCGACGGTTGGCAAAGGAAAGAGGAGAAAAATTGGAAACTGAAGTAGATTCATCAGAATTTATGGATGAAGAGTACGCCGAGATTAATATGGTCGAGACCCGAGCATCGGCAGCTTCACAAGGCGCTCCGTCAGCTTCGGAAAGGGAGGAGCCGGAAGTGATGAGAGCACAACTTCGAGAAAAGGATAATACAATTTCCCAAATGGCAAAAAGGATAGAAGAGATGGCTGCTGCCTTCGCCACTCTCCAGAGTCAGCTGCAACCTCAAAAGGAAACACCCCCAAAAATTATTCACATCGCGGACGGAGGAAAGGAGATCACATCTGTTAACGGAGATGAACAACCAAATAAAGATTCTACGCAAAGCATGATTCCCGAAAAGGATATCAAAAACATGGTAGAACAGCAGGTGCGAGAAGCCTTAGCTCAGTCTAAGAGTGGAGCATCTATCCAGACGGGTAGACCATACCCCGAAGAATTTGATGCGGTCCAATACCCAAAAGGCTTCGTACCACCTCTGTTCAAGACTTTTGATGGAACGGGAAACCCCCGACAGCATGTCGCACATTTTCATGCTAGTTGTTGCAATGCCGGTGGGAGCGATGCTTTACTCTTTCGGCAGTTCGTCAGCAGCTTATCAGAGATTGCCTTCGACTGGTATGCAGAATTGCCAAATGGCTCAGTTAAGACTATTTCAAAATTAAAAAACCTCTTCGTTAAGCGGTTTGCCGGAGCTCGACACCACATCACTATCGGTGATTTAGTGGTGGAACAACAAAAACTGAACGAAACTCTAGTGGATTACATACTTCGATGGAGAAACTTAAGCATGAAATGTGAACCACAACTTCAGGAATAGCATGCGATCGGTATTTTGCTGAAAAGTATCCACGACCCGATAGCACTTCTCCTTAAAGGATTTACAATCAAGACTTTCGAGAAGTTGCTTAGCAAGGCCGGGAGCTTGCAGGAGGAAGCAAAACAGCTAAGTTTCGTGGACAAGACCGATAAGCAGAAGCCTGTAAAAGCATTTGAAAAGAAATCAAGAATCGTCGTGGCAGTAGATAAAGGCAAGCAGCCAGTGCAGATACAGCCAGAGCGGCCACAACCTAGTTATCAACCACCACAACGGGTTTATCAGCAACCTCAACAGAACTACCAACAGCCTTGAACGAGCTATCAGTCGCCTCAGCATTACGAGCAACCACCTCGTCCATTGCGTACCCTGAAAGAACTTCTAAATAGGGAATATCCATTCAAGACTGAAGTAGTAGAGAAAATGTTCCGCAGTTTAATGAAGACACCAGATTTTCAGCTACCGAGCCCAAGAGGCCGGAAGAAGTCAATAAGAGAGATCATCCAAACTATTGCCCTTGCCACCGGATGCTCAGACACAAAATAGAAGATTGCATCACTTTCAAGAGTTGGCTTGACGACAATCTCCGGAAAGGGAACATAACAATCCCGAATGAATAAATGAAGGAACCCCAAAAAGGAGGTTCCGTCAATGTTATTTCAATGGATCATATTGTTCCGATAGACCCTTACAAGACCAATGATGGATGGAGTACCGTCTGGACAAAGTCTTTGAAGAAAATCTTGGATCATATCCAGAACGCTTCGGTGCGCGCTTCAACTCAAAGTTTGAAACCTACCGAGCCGGTGTTATCGCTTGCGATTGAAGAATCACCCCAGAAGGAGGAGAAGATCGTTGAAGAAAAGAAGACTGAGGCTCCAAAGGGTAAACTAGGGGCTGCTTATCCTAGGATGGTTGTTTCCGATTCGGGGGAGAAATCCCTCGGACCTCTGCCTCTGTATGATTATTTGCTCGCCCCAGCGGGATCTTATAATGGTAAGAGTTTTGGTGTTGGCTACATTTTGACTGTTTCTAACGATTACGTAACTAACGATAACCAACCTAATCCGGATCTCGATTCCAATACGATAAACGATTCTCAAATCATACTGAACTTCGATGACCACGACGAAGGAGAAGACGCTCACAAAGATGGCTATGAAAGCTCAACAAGCAACGAGTCTATTTGTGAATTTTGAGGAGCTCCAATCATGATAGAATTAGAGTTATCAGATTCCGAAGCAACTTCAGAAGAGTCAGTCATTCCGATTCAAGAGGAGACACCGGTAGATTCACCACCAGATTCAGAACAAGTAACTGAAGTCAATCTAAAGAGTGGAAAAGTTCTACCCCCAAGAATGGGTCCAAAGGATAAAGGAAAGCAGGTGGTTGCTCAGGAGGAGCCAACCTCAGCAGAAGAATTTCTCATTTGGGAAGAAATCGAGGAACATGGTAATAAGGTGGATTATAACGTGCTAGCTCATCTTAGGAAGCTACTAGCTAAACTAAGCATCTACGACGCTCTGATCCTATCAAAGGAGATGAGGGACACTCTGATCAAGGCTTTACTTGATCCATAAATTTGCTTAGCTCAAATGGCCGGTAATTCCTTCGACGAGGTTTGCTCGTTAAAAGAACAGCGAGGTGTTACCTTTACGGACAATGATCTACTGGGAACAACTGATCATAATCGACCGTTGTACATTTCAGTCACTATTGGAAAGTTTATGCTCTCCAGAGTGTTGGTTGATCCGGGAGCATCAATCGACATAATGAATCTTTGGATGCTAGCATATTTGGAAATTGATGCTCACGACCTCGAAGTAGACAAGATGTTATTAAGAGGGTTCAATCAAAAAGGAGAAAGAGCCCTCAAATTGATAACACTATTAATGAAGACCGGTGACTTAGCAAAGACAACCGCAAAATTCCATATAATTGATTTTGAGACATCGTTCAACGCTCTACTGGGTCGGCCGTGGATCCATGAGAACCGGATGGTACCGTCGTCTCTGCACCAATGCATAAAGTATTACGAAGGAGAACAGTGTATTAAGGGTGACTTGCAACCATTCTCCGTACACGAGATTGGGATTCATGAAGATGCAGCATACTACGCACCTCCTAAGAAAACAATCTTCTCCAGAAATACCGTACCAAATGAAGCAAAAGAAGTTCGAGACGATGAAGAACCTGGAATTCTAGTCCAACAGTTACTCACCACTCCCTTATGACGAGATGGTGCAGGTTTCTCCAGAACTCGCACCCGAGGTCGAGACCGAGGACGAGGTCGAGGAAGAGACTTTGGAACAGTTGGACAGAAGAAACCGGTCATCGACGTTGATTGGGAGAACAGTTCCGAAGAAGAAGAAATCAGTAAAGAAGCAGCGGTGATAAGTCAGAAGAAACCCCAGTTCAAGATCTCTCTCGAAGATGAAAAGAACGAAGAATACAAATCAATGTACGAAAAGATTAACCATTATGTGCATACTATGACCCTGCCCCCGATTTATCCTAATAAGGTCGAGGGTATGGTGGTCAAGGAGGTACATGGTGGCGAAGATAAGCCGATTAAGTTCTACCGTGGTGCTTCTTCTTCCAAAACTGAAAATGATGTACAATTTGAAGATGTTACTTCTTCCGAATTAATGGAACTACCTTTTGAGTGGTATTCTCCCTGTGTTCAAAATTTAATTCAACGTGGTGTCTTATCTCGACGATGGATAAAAGATCAATCACAACACTTTGAAAAATTATGGAACAATGTCAGTCGGCCTCCCAATTCAAAACATGGTCTCGGATTCAGTATAGTAGGATCAGTTGATGACACAGGATTTTGCTTGGTTGTCACTTGCGAGCCTAATGAAGTTTTTTTAGAAGCCTCAGATGATCTCGAAGATCTGCAAATCGGAGATGCTCCACCAGAATTTGAAGAAGAAATTAAATCTACAATAGACGAGTTAATGGAAGTTAACTTAGGTACTAGCGAAGAGCCTAGGCCAACCTTTGTTAGCTCCTTACTCAATAAAGAAGACTCTAAAAACATGATCAAGCTACTGATAGAATTTAAGGATTGTTTTGCTTGGAGTTACGATGAAATCTGAGGATTAGCTCCAGAGGTGGCAGTTCACAGGCTAGGAGTGGATCCCACTTCCGTTCCATTCAGGCAAGCTCCCAGAAGAATGTGTCTAGAGATTGAACAACAAGTTATAGCTGAAGTTAAGAAGCTAACAGACGCTAAATTCGTCCGTGAAGAACAATATCTGAATTGGTTAGCCAATGTGGTACCAGTCAGAAAGAAGAATGGACAGATCAGAATCTGCGTAGATTTCAGAGATTTGAATAAGGCATGTCCAAAGGATGAATTTCCTCTACCAATTCCAAAACTGATGATCGACATCGCTTCAAAACATGAAATCTTCTCTTTCATGGATGGATCATCAGGATACAACCAGATAAAGATGACACCAGAAGATGAAAAACTCATAGCCTTCAGAACGCCAGTCGGAATATACTGCTACACAGTAATGCCTTTCGGATTGAAGAACGTAGGAGTAACTTACGAAAGAACAATGACGAGGATTTTTGATGATCTCATTCACAACCAAGTCGAGTGCTACGTGGATGATGTGGTCATCAAGAGCAAACTGAAGGATGATCACATGTATGATTTGAGAATTATTTTCGAGCGATTAAGACAATTCAACCTTAAGATGAATCCCTTGAAATGCGCCTTCGGCGTCGCCTCTGGGAAATTCTTAGGATTTTTTGTCTGACATAGTGGAATTGAAATCGATCCGGAAAAGATTAAAACTATCTTAGAAATGCCTCCTCCCAAAACATTGAAACAACTACAATCCTTTCAAGGGAAGTTGGTATATCTTCGACGCTTTATCTCGAACTTGTTAGGTAGGTGTCAGCCATTCTCGGCATTGGTTAAAAAAGATGCCAAATTCGTTTGGGAAGAGAAATGTCAGCGGGCCTTCGAGGACATTAAGCAGTATTTAATGACACCTCCTGTTTTAGCAGCCCTAGTCTCGGGTCGACTGTTAATACTTTTTACCGCGGCTTTAGAAGACTCTCTTGGAGCCCTGCTAGCCCAGGTCAACGACGAGGGAAAAGAAAATGCTCTCTACTACTTAAGTCGTCGTTTAATTCCGACGGAAGTAAAGTATCCTTCTATTGAGAAGCATTGTTTGGCCTTGATCTTCACTGCTCAAAAGCTCAGACATTACATGCTTTCTCATAAGGTCAACCTTATTTCGAAGTTTAATCCGTTGCAATATTTGATGACCCGATCGACGCTTCCGACGGACTTGCTGTGTGGTCGATGATACTATTGCAATTCGATATAACTTTCGTGCTGTAAAAGGACAAGTCCTAGCAGACTTCCTCGCAGCACACCCTTTACCGGCAGAATCGTCTCTCAACGATGACTTGCCAGACGAGCAGATAATGAGCCTAGAATACCCCGACGATTAGCATTGGGAACTGTATTTCGATGGAGCATCTTCAGCATAAAAAGATAAAGAATCGCAAACGATAGTGCCCGGTAAGGCAGGAATCAGACTAATATTTATAACACCGGAAAGGGGAATGTTAAGATACTCCTACCATCTAACGGAACCATGTACAAACAACGAGGCCGAATACGAAGCTCTCATAACCGGATTAGAGTTAACTATTTAGATGGGGATAGCATACATCAACATCTACGGGGATTCACAGTTGATCATTCAACAGGTCACCATACAGTACAAAATTCTGAAGCTGAGACTAGAGCAGTACTTTCAGTATGCCATGAAATTGTTGGAACAGATTCTGAATGTAACGATCTACAAGATTCCGAGAAGAGAAAATGCTCTCGCAGATGCGTTAGCCCGCCTTGCAAAGGAATTTGCCTGCTTGCAGGATGAATCAGTTGAAGTGTCAGTTCAGGGACGTCAGGTTCTCTCGCAGCTCGACATGGACATGATACACAAGTTAGAAAAAGAAGAATAATCAGTTGCGGCAGTAACAAAAAATGCAGAAGACTGGCGTCAACCACTCATAGACTACCTGCAAACAGGAAACCTACCGGACGATAAGTCATTAGCTCATCAGATCAAGAAAAGAACTCTGTCTTACGCATTAATAAATAATACATTATACAGAAGGTCTTTCGATTAGATGTGGCTAAGATGCCTAAGCGAGTCCGAGGCTCTTGAAATTGTTAAAGAAGTGCACTCAGGACTTTGTGGTGCTCATCAGTCAGACCCGAAAATGAAGATGAAGATTAAGAGACTAGGGTACTACTGGCCCTTGATGATGACCGACTGCATGAAAGTTGCAAAGAGTTGTCACCAATGCCAAGTGCATGGAGTGGTTCTACATCAACCTCCAAATTTGATACATCCGACAATCACATCATGGCCATTTGAGTGTTGGGGCACAGATATCGTGGGTCCGATAGAACCGCCTTCTTCAAGAGGACATCGTTTTATTCTTGCAGCTACAGATTACATTTCTAAGTGGGCAGAAGCAGTACCGCTCAGAGAAGTAAAAGTGCACAATGTGCTACAGTTCTTCAAAAATCAAGTCGTCTACCGTTTCGGGGTACCGCGCAGAATTATTTCAGATAATGGGACCGCATTCAGAAGCACGAAGATCAACAATTTTGTCAGAAGACACAGGATTGACTGGCTCTATTCGACGATCTACTACCCAAGAGCGAATAGCTTGGCCGAAGCTTTTAATAAAACTCTCGTCCAAATCATAAAGAAAACTTTGGACGACAACAAAAGAAATTGGCACAAGAAGTTGTTAGAAGCCATATGGGTCTACAAAACAACTTTCAGAACTCCTACTCAGTCTACGCCCTACGCCCTAGTGTACGAGTCCGAGGCCGTCTTACCCTTGGATGTCCAACTTCCGTCTCTCAGAATTGCAGTTGCAAACAAAGTGACTACAGAAGAAAATGCCAAATTACGACTAGAAGAATTAGAAAGCTTGGAAGGAAAACGACTGTCAGCGCAGCAGAATTTGGAACTGTATTGAGCCAAGATGATCCAGGCCCATGATAAACTAGTCCGCCCAAGGACATTCAAAGTCGATGACTTAGTTCTAGTCCTCAAGAGACCTATTCTTGCACACCGCAAGATAGGGGGTAAATTTGAACCGACTTGGGAAGGGCCATTCGTAGTCGAGACGATCTTACTCCGAGGTTCCTACCAACCGGTGAATCGCATGGAGAACGACATATGCTTCCAATTAATGGACGATATTTGAAGAAATATTACACAACCTGATGTTTCGAAGGATGGACTTTAAAAGTGGAGTCCCATTCATAGAAACACGGGCAGAGTAATCACTTGTAACTGGGTCCGACCCAAAAATATAAAAATGGATGATAAAAATCATTAACAAAAAAAAATGTGTTAAAAGAAAAGGTGTGAAATCGTAATAATAAAATTTTGATCCCTCCTTTTAAATCAATTCATTCCTGATCTTTCCTCATCTCTTCCTACTTCTTTTAAAATTTAAAAGAAATAAATAAAATTTTTCATTAATAAATGATTTTTCTTATTGTTCTTGCTCTTAGTACAACCTCTGATCCTTTCCTTATTTTTTGCAGGGAAATGTCGAACGGGCGGTTGGTTATGAACTTAAGAATGGCGTGAGTCTAGCACTCGATAAAAAGAGGATGAAGGATGGAGCTGTGATTGAGATTGATTCTAATTTCACACTGGCCCGGCTACAGTACAAAGAAACTGATTGGACCCCGATTGACTGGGAAGTGTACCGTAGCCAGACAGTGATGAAAGTGAGTGGCCCAAGTCAGCTGTCTACTAGCAAGAAAAGAAAAGCAAACGCCGCTCATGCAACGGGAGAAGACAAGAAAATAAAGTCCGTGGTTGCTACAGCAGAGGGCAGGCTTGTCAGCGCCATGCCCACAGAAATTCAAGAAGTAAGGATAGCTACTCTCACTCCGACTCAATAAAGAAATAAGAATCGCCGCATACGCAAGATGCTGACCAAGCTGGCAGCGGATCAACAAAAAGAGACAATTGCTTCCGTCAATGCAAATAATTCGAAGAAATTAGTTTGCCAGGAACTAGAAAGAGAAATTCAATGCCAAGAATAGCAGAAAGGATGAAAGAAACTCTCAAAAAGAGCAGAATAGAATCGCGCTCGACGCTGGCGTAGTGTACTAGGTTCGAAGAGTCTTGTTGCGAAAGCAACCCCGGAGGATGTCCCGATAGGCTACATGGCTCAACCAAAATGGTTTCATTTTACTCACACTTAATCAACCTTCATTTTTCCAAAATTTCAATTTTTGACCCCCGGGACCCTAAACCCACCAAACCTACCAAATGCTCTTGAAATTGCCCAAAGTTTGCAAAATTGTCTAAATTACCCAAAATTCCTCAAAATCAATCCTAAACATTCCCCCCACTCAAATTGATCATCCATGACCAAATACACCAAAATTTTCTAAATACCCCCTCAATACCATCCAAATACCCAAAATACCCTTTTAACCCAAAAATTCAAAAAATTCAGAAAATTTCCAAAAATTCTAGAAAATCCAAAATATTCCTAATTTCATTTTTTTCAACTACACCATAAGCCAATTTTGTCAATTTAGCCCACTTTTACCAAAACCCCCAATTTGACCTATTTTTAACCTAAGTGGACTCAATGTCCAACCAAACCACTCCAATTGACCTCAATTTTGATCCAATTCAATCCTAAGCTTCAATTTAATATCCCCAATATATATTTAGACCAAACCCAAACCCAATTTCATCAACATGTGGATCCAATTTCAATTTGAAGCTTAAAGCCTAATTTTGGCACATGACCTAAACTTAGTCCAAACCAACTCAACTTAACTCCAATTAACCCCAAATCTTTTCCTAAACCATCCTAACATCCCCACAAAACAAAACACTAACATGATTTGCCCCAAATTTGAAACCAAACTCTACCCAAACCTAACCCAAACCAAAAATCCCCAATTTGGCCTAAATCCATCATGAACCCAAATGAGCCCAAATCCCAAAATCAAAGCCCAACCAAAGTTAAAAACTCTTTGTCACACCTCCATAAACATTTTTCAACATTAATTTTACATCAAACCCAACATTAACCCAACCTTAGCCCAAGTTAGCCCAATTTGGCCCATTTTGACCCCATTACTAAAAAGCCCAAATTGAACATATTTCAACTCCAAATGACATCAAATCTCTTCTAAAGTTCTCATGACACATCCCTAAACTAAAACCAACATTTATTTGACACAACCCCTCACTAAATTTCATCCATCAATTAATTTCAAAACCTAAAAGCCCACTTCCTTAAACCATTTTAAAAGCCCATCCAAAATGATTTCAAAAAGCCCAAGACTTATTCCAAAGCCCACATGAAGTTTCCTCTCATTATCCTTTTAATTAAAATCATCCCTAAGTCCTAAATCAATAATCAAACCATTCCAAATCAAGCCTCATGCCAATTTCCCCTAAACTCATCAAAAATCCCAAAATCCATTTCCATGTAAGTGAGTCAAGCCACTCCTAAGCCAAATGGAGCCATTGAGCCATGCACAAGCCACATGAGAGCCATGGAAGCTACTTTACACATCACCAAGCCATTAATGGTAAGATGAGGGAGCTCTTTCCTAACATATGATTAAACATTTTAACCTTACCCATGCTTCACCTAAACCCAAAATTAATTTAAATAAGCTTCGGATCGGGACTTCTCCACTAAAGCCGCTTGAATCACTCTGACTCCCCACAACACCCAAAGTCCCTCGAGTAGGTGCACCTAGCCTAAAAGCATGGTTTGACAAAACCAAACCCAAAATGACCCTTCCCCCTTACCACTTAAATCAAACTCCTTTACACATGTCAAGCCTCGATCGAGTTCACCAAACCCCAGCCCCCGACCCCACCGAGTCAGATGGTGACACATGCCTGGCCGGCCAGCTACCACAGCCGCCTGAAAACACCAGGCCAAGAGCCTTATTTGGCTTCAATAAATTCAAACCCACTGGCTGAGTTGTCCCAACCCAAATGGACACCATGACTGTTCTTCTCCTCCCCGAGCAATCGATCCCGACCTCCGATCGCCTTGGGAAGCCCTCCAGCCACCTCTATTTAAACTCACCACCCTCTCGGCCAAAAAGAGGTGCTAAACAAAACCTTACCAAAACTCTGCCAAAATCACTCCAGACCCTTCCACAAACACAGAGCACTTGATCCCCACTGAAATCCACCCCTAAAAGCCCCTATATGAGCACAATTTCTGAGCTCAATTTTGAGCCAAAAAACAAGACACTTCACCACAGTGAGCCAATCCTCAAATTGATTGACCCTACACCTTCACCAGACCAAGAGAAGAAGTTTCCCAGAAAAAGCCCCCTCTCTAGGCCAGCCATTTCTTCTATCGACCAATCTTTGAAATCGGGCTTGGTGGAAGTCTGGTCTAGACAATTCACCAAGGCCAGAGGCTTCATCCCTAGGCTCCTCCAGCTCCAACAAACGTGCCAAGCCCCTCTGATTGAAGCTTCACTTCTCAGAGCCAAAGTATGGAACTCCTCATTCTCGAGAGCTTCTTTCGATTCTCCATTTTGTTTGAGTCGATTTCAATGCATGTTAGCCATATGGATTTGTAGCTCTCGTTTAGACGGACACATAGGATCAAATTTCATGTAAATTGGTTAAGAAATGAGGGAGATATTAGGGTTTTAGTGTGGACGGCTCTCGGGACACACCAATCGGAGACGATGACCAGCAGCCGTCGGATCGCGCATGTATCGAATGGACGATCTAGATCGAGCCGAACGAGGAGATGGAGCGCGACCGCGGGACGCGAGGCTGCTGACTCAGGTGGCGGCGTCGAATAGGAGCGCGCCGCGTGAGGCTTTGGAGCTGCCGAGGTTGACGCGGCGCTAACTGTGTTAAGTAGATAAATAGGGTATTTTCTATATATTTAAATACCCAGAACTTCAAAAATCCATATCTTTGTGTAGAAAAATCACGAAAATAAAATAAAAATACCCTCTTGCTCAGTGAACAGAGGAGAACAATGTGGAAAAAGAATTAATTTATTTTGATGAGTATTTTATTTTTGATTAATTATTTACTCATTTCAGTATTTTAATTCTCTATGCATTTATACAATTCACTGTGTAGGGATTTTGTAGCCTCTGTTCTTGGGAACATTCCCTGAATTTTTCAATGCCAGAGTCATCTCTGTGGCAAGATATTGATTTTTCAAATTTATGTATCTGTGTTGCCATTTTAATTCCAGTAATTAGCATGTTGCTGAGAAAATTCTAGGAAAATTTAAGGAGGTATTTTATGACCGGAGGATCCTAGGAAAATTTTGGTTTGGTTTAATTCCTTAAGAATAAACCTGATTGGTCTAAACATCCAAAACTGAATTTTAATTAATTATGACTAATCACACATCAAAATTATTTGAAAACAATTCTCCACTGATTTTTAGAGTCAGAGGAGTCACACATAAAAATTTAAAATCAATTGAAAATGATTAGCCTCACTAAATGAATCATTTAACTGTCATGATCATTATTAAATTTTAAAAATTCATAAAACCAAAAATATATTTAAAAAATTCATCAAATTGGTTTTTGGGACATCTCTGATACCATACTTTGAAGAGTGTTATGAGTCATCTGAAGAGTACAATTGATGTCGGCTTGATGTTTGAAATACAGTCATCTATTAATATTCTGCGTGTATGCTGCACTAATTCATACTCTACAAGTGATATGGATAGGCACATGTTTATGATTGGCTATTTCGTATCAGCAGGAGGTCGAGTCAGTTAGAGATCAATTCTTCAGTCTAATATTACTTTATTTACTATAGAGGCTAAGTAAATGTCAATCATGAAAGTGAGGAAGGAAGCGATATTGATGCAGAGCCTACTAGATGACTTGAGAGTAGCTTAGGAGTCTAACAACGTTTTATCATAATCAGAGTCTGATATTTTTGGCCACAAATCTAGTTTATCATGTGTGTCCCAATCACATTGATATGAAGTATCATTTTGTTTATTGGTGACAATAATGTTATGTTGAAGAAGAGCAATAAAAAGGAGAATCCAACAAATATGCTCATGAAGATACTACCGGTTAATAAGTTCACATATTATAAAATTTTGGTGATTATCCGAGGTTATGCTTGATTGCCCATTCGAGCATTTTAAAAAATTACACAGGCTTGATTCTAGTAGAATCATCACGATGTTGGAGCTCAATGTGGTCAGCTCACACTTTACCTGGAAATGAGAGATTAATAAGTGTTATGAAAAATATTAAACCTAATGATTTTAAATTAGTACGTACATATTAAAAAGATTAATATTATGTAACATATCTTGATGAAATCTAATTATATAATTTTTATATTATGAAACAAAATTAAAGATCTAATTACATGATATTTTCTATATTAAAATGTATATAATTTATTTGTCATAATCTTCATTTCCAGGATGTTTTAAGATGTTTTGGAGTGGATATTGAGTTGTAATTTTAATTCGACTGATTTTTCTATTCTCCACACATTTTGATTGTGAAATAATCTCCTTCTGTAGACAGAAATCACATAAATCACAGTTTGATTATTTCTTTATTATTTGAATTTGTCTTCCACATATAGTAATCATCTAAGTTCTGCTACAAATCTCCAGCTGAAGAATCATTAAAACGCTAATGTATTTTTTTGAACTCCAATTAAAAGTTCATCTTTGTTTCATGTTATACATAATAGTTTTTAACTATTAACCAAAGAAAAAAAAATCCAAATCACAAGCACAATTAACTCATGATACTGATAAATTTAGCAAAAGCAAAATTTCTTTATTCAGTTATAACTGAAATGAATATTAAATCTAAAATCAATGGTTTATCTACTCATGCAGTATTGATTTCAGTCGCATATAACCTGAGCAAACAGCAAAAAAAATAATAATAAAATAAAATAAAATAAAATAAAATAAAATAAAAATAAATAATTAAAGTGCACCATACATTAATAGACAGTTCTTTGTAAAAAAAATTCTCAAAATGCAACTTATTTAAAAAAATGCTTTCATTTTCCATATTTTTTCAAATGCCCCAAAAAAATAATAATAATAAAAAGGTCTAATTTATATATATTATCCAGGTTGAACAATGAAATACTATATTTTATACATAGTACATTTTTTCTATAAATACCCCCACCAATCAAAATTTTATTACATTTTATCTCTAACAAGTCATTTTTTCTTAAATACAATTGCTCTAAATTCCAAAGCAAAATTTGTATAATTACAAACCTACCCCCAGTAGTTTGCCAGAATCGACAGCAAACAGAATTCATCCGTACCTGAATGCACCTTTGTACATCCTGTCCAAAGAAAAATAGTTGTCCTCTGGGTATGTAATGTCTGTGTGGGGGCAACAATCTTATAGCTTCACATGAGGGCAACATAAGCTCCCCCATGGCCTCTCCTCAAGATAAGTGGACCTGCATTATCAGGCACTTTGTCCAAGCCCTTCACGCAAGCATTGATCACGTCTTCAAAACCAGTGGCTATTGTTGCCAACTGAACCCGCAGCCTCAGATCCCTTGTCCTTCTGAGCAAGCTTCTAAATGACCTTCCAAGGTGCTTGACCCACTCGGCAGGCAAACCGCCCGGTGAAAGCCATACAGAAAAGTGGGACTGATCGACCCTTGCAGCCACCTCTGACCGATAAAACCTCGCTAACTCGAGAAGCATGGATGGATGCATGGGAAGGACAAGTGCAAATTCAGTCACAAACTCCTCCAATAAATCAGGCCTCAGCATTTGGTTCCATAAAACAGGGGCCCATTCCATTGGTTGGTTTAGACCATAGGCTTCTGCAACGACGAGGGCAACCTGGAAGCGGGATTGCTCGACAAGAACTCGTCGGGCATTTGTTTCTGAGAGCTCAATCCAGGTGAGGTCGGGGATGCGAATTTGGAGGAAGAGGAGGGCAGCTCGGGCACAAGCATGGCGAGCTTTGTGTCCAGCATCAATGGTGGAGAAAACTTCAGCAGCCTCAATGAGGAAGCGCATGGCTTCGAGAAGTTCTTCGGTTTGGTGGTCTCTGTCAGGATGGGACAACCAACGGTGCATATGTTGAATAGAACGCGATTCAAGTAGGGATGCAGTTTCATGTTTCATGTCAAAATGAGTATACGCCTGTAAACACGAGGGAAATATCATTATAACTTACCTGCATCTGGTGTCCAAACAAATTTATAATTAATGAGGATGGCCCCAAAAGAATTGATGAGGTTGCAGAATGAGAACACACGGGTCGTAAATCCATAACAATTCCAGCATTTTTTTTTTCTGTTTCTTTCCTGACTTTCTATTTTCTAATTTGTTTATTTCATATTAAGAGATTTTTATACATGTTCAGTGGTTGCTGTTTAGATTTTTACTTTTACTGATTTTATGAATTTGAGAGACTTTTCTCTGATTTCTACTCTCCGGAGTCCATTCCTTTTTTTATTTTTTATTTCTGCAAGTGTCGTGTTTATGGCTTGCTCATAAGTAAGTGGTGGAGCTCCCTTGCCATCATATCTCAGTTTCATTGCTCTTTCATCCGGACTGCCATCAAAATCATTGTCAATTGCTCTTTACAGCAGAAAACTGTCATTTGTCTGCTTCCGGTTTGTCGTCCAGCCACAATCATGCTGGAATTCAGCCCACATCCATTTTCCTTTCCCGTTACCCATCCCACAATTTTCCTAACGTATTTTGTATTCTATCACACCTTCTAAGAGCTCTAGAATAGTGATGAGTGATTAGCTTTCAAAATTATATATAAGCAGTACCATTAGCCTAGGGCATTACAAGTCATATAGTTCTTCGAAGGTTTTGTGGAACATTGGTTTCAAGTGTAAAGATAGCAGAATTTTACAAGGCAGATTTCAATTGGCAGTTCAAGGGGCTTGTAAAATTGGATAAAATTCATGAACCATAGTTAAGAGCTTGACTTAGGGTGTGTTTGTTTCAGCTGTGACTGTATGAAATCTCAGTTCAAAAGTTACGGAAAATCTACTGTTTAAAAGCTGGTGTTTCAGAAATAATTGTCCCGTTTGAACAGTTCAATTTTAAAAGTGTTGAGGTTAATGGCAAGGGTGTGCCCACGTTATACATGTAGGAAACCCTTATATCATAGAGATATGATATCTATCTATCTATCTATCTATATATCTATATCTATATCTATATCTATATCTATATCTATATCTATATATATAAAGATTTGTATAAATGCAAAAAATAAAGTTTGTGTTAAATATGTTGTTAAATATGTAAATACATAGGAATTGAACTTTATGTATGTAAAAGCCACAAATTAATAGAATTATTATTAGAAGTGAAATGACAAACAAATACGGATAAACTCAACTCAAGGACTGCCTCAATATTTTTAGATTAATATCGCTCTCATGTTCATTTTTTAATAGGTAATTCAACATCTCTCGTACTGATTAATATGCAAATTCCTTTGGACGCTACAGATTAATATGCAAATTCCTTTGGACGCCCATCAAACATAATAAATATTACTCTGATTGTACTACGACAAACATCTATCAGTTTAGAGAAAATATTACATCCGAAGTCTGAACTCAGCTATGTCTCCGGACTCCAATGAAATTTCGCCTTGTGTAAGCGATGGACCCACTGAATAAAAAAAAGAAAAATTCTATATTTTAATACACGACTCAGCTCGATCCCAGCCATTGCTCAAAACCCTTTGCACGGAAGCAATATTCATTTTCTTATAATGCCATCCAGTAGGTCGCAGAGCAATTTTCTCAGTTCCTCTCTCTCGTTGAACAAGAAATATTAATAATGGAATCTAAAAAAAATGGTGAAATGCTTGAAATGGAGGTGATACAATCTAAAAAAATTGTGAAATATTTGAAATGAAGGCGATGAAATCTGAAAACAATGACAAGAAGTTTGAAATGGAGGTGAGTTTGGCTGCATTTGAAATGTCAACATTAAATTATGGTGTTATTGCAGTATTATTGTGGCTTTATTAATGTGTTATTGCGATGTTACTGTGACATTTTTGTGGTGTTATTATGTGTTATTTCAGTATTATTGTGGTGTTATTGATGTATCATTGCGGTGTTATAGTGGTGTTACTATGATGTTATTGCGGTATATTTGTGGTGTTAATGAGATGTTATTTGAGTAATATTGTGGCAATTTTGTGGATGTATTCGACTGGTGTTATTGAGATATTATTGTGGTGTTATTTATGTATTATTAATGAGATTACGATGTTATTATCATGTTGTTATGATGTTATTGCGGTAATTTTGAGTTATTGAGGAGTTATCGAGGTGTGATTTCTGTGGTGGTATTCGACCGGTATTATTATGGTATTATGCGATATTATTGTGATGTTATTCAGGTGTTATGATGAGGTTATTTGATTGATATTGCAACGACTCTGTGGTGTATTCTCGACTAGTGTTATTCTAATGTTACTTCCGTATTATTATGGGGTTATTGAGGTGTTACTGAGATGTTATTATGGTGTTATTTCAATGGTATCGCGACGGCTGTGGTGGTATTCTTGACTGGTGTTATTATGGTGTTATTGTGATATTATTATGGAGTTATTGAGCTGTTACTGAAGTGTTATTATGATGTTATTGCGATATTATTATAGGACTATTGAGGTGTTACTGAGGTGTTATTATGGTGTTATTTGAGTGATATTGCAACAGTTATTGTGGTATGTTCAACTGGTGTTATTTTATTTTTATTATGGTGTTATATTAAGGTATAATTATGCAGTTATTATGGTATTATTATGATGCTATTACGTTATTATTATGGTGTTATTGAGATATTATTGAGATATTATTATGGTGTTATTTGAATAGTATTGCGGTGACTCTGTGGTGGTATCTGATGTCTTTTATTTAATTTTCTTAATATTTTGTACTTGTTTTTTAATGAAATTGTACTTTAAAGAATGATATTTTTATGTTTTTGTCGTAGAGATAACAAATATGACAATTAGAATGAATAGAAGCAGAAACAGAGGCAATTGGAGAAAATGGTTTTGCCAACAGATTTGCGCCTAGGCGCCACTTTATCGGCGCTAAGACGCAACCCCATAGTGCCTGTGGGCCGCAGACGGGCGCCTAGGTGCCAGAGTTCTCCCAACAACCCGAGAAGGCGGCGCCGCAGATTGGGCGCCTAGGTGCCTGAATGGTCTGGGCGTTTATGCAGTTGGCTATGTATGAATTTGGAAGTTAAGAAGCGGGGGAAGCAGTTCAAACAAAGGACGAATCATTTGGGAAATCTTGGAGAAAGCTTAAGGGTGCAGAAAACGAGAGTAGAATTAGGTTTTACATTTTTCTGCATTTTCGTAGAGAGATTTGAGAGCATATTGTAAAAGGATTACTGTTAGCACTGCAAGAAACATTTGGAGATCACTTGGGGAGGAGTTTTTCACTTCTTTTCTCAGGGAGAAAGTTAAGTGTTTCATTGTACATTGTTTTGTATTAGTTGTGAACTCAATTTGTATGAATTTACTTATTATAAGATCATGAATTGTAGTGTTCTCTTATGATGAATTAGTAATATGTGCAGGGTATTTGGTTACATTTAGAATAAATTTTTATTCATTAAAGTAATGATTTTACTTCATACTTCATTTACTTATCATTCTGGCCAAGTGATATGTTAAAACTTGTTGTAGACCCATAAAGACTCGAGAGAGTTATGGCTTGAACAACTAGGAGAAACCGCATTACACTATTGGGTGAAGAAAAAGTAGTCCATAGGACAATACAAATAGATAGAGAAATACGCTTTGATGAGTACAAATTGGAGTTTCTAGGGTGACATGCAGAAACACTAACCAAGTTTGAACCAAACTTCGTTATGCACTCGAAAGAGGGTAAAGCGGAGGATTGCTCATATTTGTCACTAACTACAATCTAAATTCTAAGCTCCATTCCTACACACATTACTTATTTCATTGCAAGAGAAGGATATTTTTCATAACTTGATCTTTCTCAACTTAATTAGCCTCATTAGAATTAACTTAAGCCTAAATCAATAGGTTTAGTAATAATTTAGTAGGATTTACAATCACAACTTGGATCGACTATACTTGTAGGCTAAGCTCATTATAGCAGGCTAAAACTTTTCTTAAACTTAAATAACAGCTTCTCGATAGGATCGATAATCCAGACTCAATAATCCGATGTACACTTGCGTGAAACCCATATAGTGTAGTGCTAAATTGTTGTAAAACTCAAGTTTTAAAATTTATAATACATATTTAATATTTCAAATATTTCATCCAAAAGCACTAGGTTAATCCGAGACGTCGATCCGTATTCTCGACTGAAGTTATTGTGATATTTTTGTGGTGTTATTGAGGTATTATTGCGATGTTATTGTAGTGTTATCGAGATGTTAGATCGAGTCGTTTTAGATGATTTGATCACATTAAACGTCAATGGTCTGATAATCCGGTTAGGAGAAGAGATGTTTTAGATTCAACTTATGTTAGAAAAGGCGGAGGTAGACCTAAAAAGACTTGGGCATATTGTATAAAAAATGATTTAATTTATTAGAATTAGAGGAAAATATGACACTCAATATGACACAATGGAGAAAAAGGATCACGTAGTCGACCCCACTTAATAGGATAAAGGCTTTTTGTTGTTATTGTTTTCACTATGATTATATCCTATTTAGTCTTTTGTCATTGAAGGAATCTCATTAGCCAATAGCACAGTGGCATTTTTGCTTTAGCATTCTTCCATACATACAAAGGCTACATTTTATGCGAGTGAATGATTAATAAAAGAGTTATCAAAACAAACTATTCTACCCTTAATGTGGCTAGCAAGCTCCCAGCTCTCATGGTTGGTTCAATGTCTTGCTCTCCATTTTCCTCTTAAATGGTGCCAAAAGTTTCCATCTCCCGCGCCTCATGTTCCTCTCCGTCACTCCTCTGGATGTGCAAACCAAATGAAAATCCTTTTCATTTCATAAAACAATGATATAAATAGCTTAGGACTAAGACTTTTCAAAGCTTTTATAGCATAATGGAGAAAATAATAACAATGAAACTGATAATGGCATCATCATAAGAGCAGGCGATGTCCAATGCAATTGCTAAATAACTTGCAATTTAAGGAAATGAAAAATAAAATCATACCATTGCAAATGAATCGAGATCAAAAGGATTAAAAATCTTCAACGAAGTGAGCACGGCCATTCTAAATCCTCTAATAGACTCGGACGAGCCAGCAGCAGTTTCAGGAGTAGTATACTTATTAAGCAGAAGTTCCAGTTGGCCGTTCTCTACCAGGATGTTGAGAATGAAATTTAAGGCATGGAAATTACTCACTCCCGTTACTAACCGAGCCAAACAAGAGAAATCTCCCTCTGAAACATAAGATTCTACCCTATTTGCAGCAAGGGTGACGAGAACATCCACACCATCTAAACAGGCAGAAGACTTGTAGAAATGATGCGAAAGTATGAGAAGCTCAACCTGAGAAAGCATTCACATTTGTCACAAGAAAATTATATATCATCGCAGTCTACTACTGAACATTTCAAGCGTAAATACATATTCATTTGTGTTTTAGATGGTGCTGTTGCAGTAAAATATGCCAGATATCTAACCTCATTCAGATAAAAAGTATTCTAATAATTAATAACTATTTCAAAACGTTGCAATAGTACAACCTTCTCCAACAACCATGCAAATCTTTAAGTAATGATGAAATTGAAACCAAAGAATCATATATGATCAGCAAAACAGCGTGCAGATTAACTGGACATTATGATAAAACCTTGGGAGATTTTTTAGATCATTTTTTATTTTCTATTTATTTTTTCTTAATTTTATTTTTATAAACACGTTTATTTGGTTTTTTTTTCTGTTTTTTATATTTTATTTTTTAAAAGAAATCAATTTAAAAAAAATAGTTACAATAACTTTTAGGTGTTAAATTTTTCTACAAACTATCATCGTTGGTTGTTATTAATCATCAGGAACCACCTTTGTTATATGAGACCATCACCAGCAGCCACCTCAGCCGCTGGTGAACAGGACTAACAAAAACTACTCCTGCCGCTGTCAAACCTCAGTAGCTGCCACTGCTGCCCAACCAACAATCATCATCACCACCGCATAAATAGCATAATATGGGGGGCTTTACACATAAACATAGAATTCTTATATATTTAGATATCTAACAGTATATTTTCTTATATAACAATCAAATTTTTCATCACCTAAAAAATACAAAACGTTATTGGATCAAGGATTGCCAGTGATCTCACAGCACATAGTTAAGAGCTATAAATGAAGAGTAGAAATATAGAACAAATCTCTCTAAGAACGTAGATGAAATAAGGAGAGTCTCGTATAACTCCTAACCAAGGGGCAAAATGAGAAAAAAGACCCCCTCACCCCGTTGATAGCCTCCTATTTAACATAATACAATATAAAAATTTTATGATATATCAAAGAGATTGTAGAGTTACATCTAATAGATGAGGTTCCCACCATTACGGAGTTTAGAAAAGAATTGATATATGTAATCTTACCCTTATATTCTAGAAAGATTATTTCCATAATTTAAAATGATGGTCTCTAGATCACAACGTAAGCAACCAAACCATTACACAAAGACGATTAAATAAACATAATGATGAGCAACAAATGAGAGTGGACATTGAGACGGACTTCAAACTTTTTAATTTACAAATGATATCTCGTCAAAAAATTTTTCATTTGAGGTCTAAACGGAGATATTGATAGAGTGGTAGAAGATTTAGAAATACTCATGATAACTATGATTTTAGAATGATTAATGAAAATGTATAACCATATTAGATTTTGTTTTAGAATATAATTTTATTATTGTTAATATTTTATTAAAAAAAAATTTTAGCACATTATTACTTCGTTTGAGTAGAACTAAAAATGAATACATGAAATATAATTTTAGCAGCAGTAGAACTAATGGCGGAGTTGCGACTACGGGTGATCAAATCATTAAAATGTGTGAATATTTTAGATCTCGGGTCTATTGTTCAAAGTGACGGTGATATAAAAGGGGATGTTATCAGTAGAATTCAAGTTGGTTGGTTGAAGTGGAGGAATGCATAAGGCTTATTGTGCGATAAAAAAGTATTGCTTAAAGGAAAATTTTATAACATGGTTGTGACAATGCAATGCTTTATGGCGCATAATGTCGGGCTTTAAAAGAGAAGCATAAAGGTAAGTTGAGTGTTGTTGAGATGAGAATGTTTAGGTGGATGAGTGATTTGATACTTATTGACAAAGTGAAACAAATAGAGCTATAAATGAGCCGAGCCTGAGCGAGCTCAGAGTCGGCTCGTGTTCGGCTCGTTCGATACTGGCTCGAGCTCGAAATCGGTTCGTGTTCGAAATGGCTCATGAAAGGTGTGTTCGTGTTCGGCTCGAATTAAATATTCTTGTTCGTGTTCGGCTCATGTTCGTCTCGAAATTGGCTCGTTAAAATTAATTGGAAAAAATATATGGATAGTGTCGGATTCAAACCTGGACCAAATGAATGGAAATAAGACGCATAACCACGTTACCACACAAGCAATTATGATTTAAACTTAAATATAAATATATATAATATATTAATATATAAATAATATATATAATAAATTATTATATAAATAACTATATGATTATTTTTTTATTTCGAGTTAAAACGAGCCGAACACGAGAGAACAAAAAGTTTTTTGTGTTCGGCTCAATTGTAATACGAGCTTAAAAAATTTGTTCGTGTTCGGCTCGTTTACTTAACGAACGAGACGAACACGAGCTACTTCACGAGCCAAACACGAGTTGTTCGCGAACGAACTTTTTTGACAGCCCTAGAAACAAATGTATCCGGTTAGGGTTGGTGTAGCTTCAGTGGCAGACAAGATTATAGAGAGTTGTCTTAGATGATTTGGTCACATTAAACATCGTCCATCTGATGATCCGCTTAGGAAGATGTTTTAGACTAGATTTATGTTAAGAAAGGTAGAGGTAGTCCTAAAACAACTTGGGCATATTGTCTAAAAAATGATCTTAATTTATTAGAATTAAATGAAAACATGACAATGGAGAAAAAGAAATTCATGTAGTTGACCCCACTAAGTGGGATAAAGGCATGTTGTTGGATATTTAATAGCTCTGCATGTCTTTTATGAATTAAATATAATTACAATGTTATAGACATGAAGGAATATTAACCTTAACTAGATTGTGTATGTTTATAACAATTGTGTAAGGCCAATTTACTACATATTTAGTTTCGTGAAAATTAACACGAGTGTTGGTGAGAATTATGTCTAACCAAGTTACCCACCTCTGCTTGACCTTATGGGGGAGGATTAGGCGTGATGTGTCATTCCGTCCCACAAAGAAATGGGTTTTAAGTGAAAAGTAAAACATAATGACTTGGTTCTGTCAAAAATGTGTATTAAAAAAAAATTAACTTATATAAAGGTTAAGTAAAAGTAGCAAATCATTGAGTTTTATACGAATAAATTGATACCAAAGTTAACCCAAACAATAATAAGAAAAAAATATTATTATTGAACCACAAATATGAACTTACAAACAACCAACTGGAATTGGTAATAAAAGCAATCCCGATACTGGTAATCGAAAGTAATAACTGACATGACACAAACACTCAACTAGAGCGAATCCTGAGGTGGTAGTGGTCGTCGGTGAGGGTTTGGAGGATGGTCTGCGAAAGATGCACAAGGGTTGTACGAGTAGGTAATAAGGGGTAATGGCGGAAACAATGACGGCGACTGCAACGAGGAGATGGCTAGAAGATGGTCGACAGCTGGCCAGTGAGTGGGGGAGGATGTGAGGAAGGCTGGGAAGGGGCGGTAGTCAATTGAGAGGGATGTGAAAGCTACGGGGAGGATGGCGGCAAGGTTGGCAGTTGGATTTAGGCAATAGCAGGGAGGATGCAGAGCGGGACTGGCAATCGAGAAGGCAATGGGCTTTCAGACATCCAAATGAAGACGATGTTGGGTGGGGTAGCGAGGAAGCCATAAAAAAAACAAAAAGACTGTTGTTGGGGTGGCCTGCAACGAGGAGGAATGCGATGTAGTGATACGAGAGAGATGTGAAGAAGTTAGAGAATGATAAACACCACCTGAAGACAAAAATACAACTGAAGCACCACCTAAAACCAAGATACAACCCTCGAAGGGAAGAAAAGAAACCAACAGCTTTTCCAATACAAAACACACAAAAAAACTAAACCTAGAATATTAGAACAAATATAAAATAAGAGGATAGCGAGGAGTGGCTCAGGAGGGCCGACCAACTCAACAACATCGAAAAAACCTGGACTGGTACAGTCCAGACATGAAATAAAATGCCCACCTTGTCGCGGGACTGTAGTAGATCGCAGAAACATACATGGTACTATAGCAATTCATGGCACAGTAGCAATTCCGCCGAAAGGGGGTGCCGGGATGCTTCCGCGTCAGTCTCCAAAAATTAGGGGAGCTTTGACTTCATCTGTCAAAGTTTTTGTCTCCTCATAGCAATCACGTTGATCATGTTGAAGGTCGACAATATTGCTAGCTCTCGGTAACGATATAGTTTTTTTCATTCCAACAGATATTCTAATAGAATAGGTATTCATCCACATGTGGCATAACTTCAACATGAGCTACATAACGAGGTAGGTCCTCACAAGCTAAATCCAAAACAAATAAATATAAGATATGTTTTTTCCATTCATACTTGGTTGGGTATGTATGATAAAAACGTCTGTCGAGAAGGGTCAACTTTTTAAAGACACCTCTGGTAGGCTAGGTCACACTGACGTGTAACCGCTTAGGAGAGGTGTATTCTTTTTCTCGGAAAGGACCTGGATCTCACTGTAGAACTTCATTTTCTCCAAAGAACCTATGGTGATCCCCGAAACTACAGTTCATCCATCCCATTAGATACTGTCGGTGTGTACATTAGTGAACCAATTTTAATACCCAAATGATTCTTTCTCTATTATCTTCCAGAAGAAACTCAATCTTGTTATCTCTGACAAGTTGGACTCACTCAGTAGGGGTAATTAAAGGAAGGCATGCTATATATCCAAAAAGTTAGATCTTTTTATTTGAAGTTGCCTCGTGTCTAATATTAGCTCCTAAAACCCATGGCCCTCTCAAACATCCAATGCCAAGCATATCGATGCTCCTCTGAACATCTACAAAAATGTAGTTCGAGAAATTGCAACCTCATACTCTGCATGAATGCCCATTATGTCAAACCCACTACCTTTTAGAACAATTAATGTGAATTTAGCTGGAATCTCTCTCCTGATTTATATGGAATCAATCACACCTTTTCCTTATTGGTTGGCAACTGATACTCCTCATTTATGTCCTCCCTCTCTTTTGTGCCCACTATGTCATTATACATTTCTTCAACTGCTCCATGTCATTATCCAAGTTGTGCAATCTGATTTAATATGCCAAATCCAGGGTACTTCAAACACTTCTCAATCGAGGTCTGCTTCCGACGATTATCTTCTATTGTTGTAGTCTCTCCACTTTTGAAACTAGGGTTTGAACATCAAATATGTAGTGGATTGGTAGGTATTGGCGTTGCATCTCTAGTTTTATCATGGATTAGGTAGTGATCTTATATTTTCCCTCCCATTGGTGTAGGTACTCCGAATTTTGCCACCAAAATAATGCACTCTTTCTTTAACTTGTTGACAAGTAGTTTTAACATTCCATCCCGTGGGACATCTTGACACTCAAAGACACATTCTAAGGTCCAGAGCCACTCAATAAACTCGTTTGTATCCATGTGGTTGTCTAAATATAGCAAATTCACATTTACTTTAAATTTAAGCTTCTTAGATAATTTAGGTAACATCTTAGAGGTAAAGGTTCATCATCCCTGAAATCTGCATGGTGAAGGAGATTCACTCTATTTTTCGGATATAGTAAGTCACTGTTGTGGCTACGGGCAACCCATCTGCATTGCCTTCTCTCGAAGGTGGAAAGCCTCTTTTATAGTCGGCAGGTTTTCCATTACATATCCTCCATAGAAATTTTCTAGACACCTCTTTGTGAATTTCTCATAAACGACACCATGTCCTTTCCCATCGATCAGGCTTCCGACGATTATCTCCTCAGTTGAATGGCTAAAAGTTTTTGGTAGAGATAGGGTTGGATATTAGTAGATGCTAGAACTTCTAGAATAAGTTTAGACTTAAGCTAGCTCTGATACCAAATGATATTGAAGTTAACTGATATGTCTTGTAGCATGCTAAATTTTCCTTATATTTTAGCAATTTTTTTTATGAAATTGCACTTTAAAAAATGTATTTTCACATCTTTGTTGCAGGTATAATAGGTAGAAAATTTGGAGCAAATTAGAGCAAAAAATAAGCAAAAAGGAGACAAATTGAGCAATGAAGCAACAATAGGTTGGCGACATAGCGCTACTCCATGGCACCGTAGATGAGCGCCTAGGCGTCAGTATCCAACAAACAGAGAAGATGGCGCCACAAATTGGCGCCTAGGTGCTAGTTATTTTCCCTGCCTACTTGAGAAGGTGGCGCCTAGGTGTTAATTATTTTCCCTGTCACTCGAGAAGGTGTCGCCTAGGTGCCATAACTGCTCTGTACAGTTCTTGCAACAGTTATGCACGAAATTGGAGGTTATGAGCAGGGATAAGCAGTTCTAACAGAGGAGGGGATCATTTAGTGAAGTCTAGAGAACGTCTAAATGTGCAGGAAAGTAGAGTTTAAAGTTAAGTTTTGTACTTTTATGCATTTTCTTAGAGAGAATTAAGAGGATATTGTATAGGATGGTTGTAAATAATGCAAGGAACACTTGAAGATCATTTGGGGAGGAGTTTTCATTTGTTTTCTCAATGAGAAGGATGAGTGCTTCATTCAATATTGTCTTACATTATTTGTAAAGTCATTGTGTATGAATTTGTTTAATTATAAGATACTTGATTGTTGTGTTTTTTTCATGCACTGTGAGTAGATCCTTTGTACATTTCTCTTGTGATGAAGTAGTAATATGTGTAGGATATGTGGATACATTTAGAATAGGTTTTTATTCATTATTATTATGATTTTTACTTCATGTTTCATTTACTTATCAATCTGACAAATTGGTATGTTAAAACCTATTGTGAATTCATAATGATCCGAGAGTGCTATGACTTTAACAACTAGTAGAATCCATATTGCACTGTTGGGTGAAGGAAAAGTAATCCATATGACAGTTAGATAGGCAGATAGGTTTTGATGGGGGTAACTTGGATGTTTCTAGGGTGAGAAGGAGAAAAACTTACCTAGTTAAACCAAACTTCTTTATGTACTCGAAAGAGGGTAAAGAAGAGGAATGCTCCTATTTGTCACTAATCACAATATACATTCTAAGTATTTCATTCCTACATAAATTACTTATTTCATTAAGAGGGGGGGGGTTATTTTTCATAACTTGATCTTTCTAAACTTCATTAACTTTAGTAGAATTAACCTTATAGTAAATCATTAGGTTTAGTGATAATTTGGTAGCATTTTACAAGCACAATTTAAATTGACTTTACTTCCAGGCTAAGACTAATTATAGTAGAGTCTAGAGTTTTTCTTAAGTTTTTAAAATAACCTTTCCCGTGGGATCGAAATTATGGACTAAAAAAATTCAATATACTATCTATATGTACGCTTGCGTAAAATCTCTAGTGTGTAGTGCTAAATTATGGAAAAACTCAAGTTATAAAATTTATAATACATATTTTAGATTTACAATATTTCATCCAAAAACACTAGGTATCTGACACGATCGGTGATTAACCCAAACTACAATAAGAAAAGAAATTATTATTACTAAATCTCAAATATGGACTTACAAATAACCAACTAGAGAGAAAGTAACAACAATCACGACACTAGAAATCAAAAGTAGCAACTCACATAATACAAGCACTCAACGAGAGTAGATCATTGGGTGGTGATGGTCATCAGTGAGGGTTGGAGGGGGCGCGGGGTTGGAAAAAACAGTTGGCAAGTAGATAACAAAACAGTAGTTTCCCTGGAGCTGGTCATCCAGTAGGTAACCAGGGGAGGATGCGAGAGGGTTGTTTGGGTAGGTGGCAACAAGGGGGAAGGGCAGAAACGCCGACAGCTGCAACGAGGAAGAGGTGTTAGCTGGCCGACGGCTGGCCAACGAGTGAGAGAGGCTGTGAGAAAGGCTGGAAAAGGGTGGCAGTCGATTGAGAAGGCTTTGTGGGTTGCTGTGAGGATGGAAACAAGGTTAGCAGCTAGCTGGAGGAGATAATAGAGAGGATGGAAGGCTGGAACGGTGATGGACGATGCGGTGGGCTTCTGACCAGCCAAAGAAAGGTGGTTTTGGGTGGGGACAATGAGGAAAAGGGCTGGACAGCGAGGAAGCCACAGGAAAAAAACAAAAGGATTGTTATCAGAGCGGCCTGCGGCGAGGAATAATGCGAGGCAGCAAAGTGAGAGGGATGCGAAGTTGGGGAAGGATAAACACCACCTGGAGACCAAGTTGTGCGGGCCTTGGCTTGCTGAACCCGCCTTCATTTCCTTCTACAATTAGATTCAAGTTGTATTGCCTACAAGTTATATACATGGAATTTTTCTTCACACCTACACTCTTACTAGTTATAAGCTATCAAGAATCAAGCTATTTGTTTGTTTCTTTTATCACACCCTCGTCATCCTTAAGAAATCAATTAGCGCAAGCATATCATACACCAGTCCTTCTAGGCGCCCTCTGCTAATCCCTCATTGTTGATCTCCGGCCAACAATCACCTGTGTTTAGATCGATAGCTTGGAAAGAGAAGCTCCGGGAATGATGGGGAGTGGCAGCCAGTCATTCCCCATTCTCAATAGTGGGGAGATGGTGGCAATCCTCGGGACACAAACGAGAAGAAAGCGGATGCATATTTTTAAGCTGCTGCCGTAACTTCAAACAGCACGAATTGAACAAACTTTAGGTTTCAAAAAACATTATCAACCTTGGAGATGCTGAAGCTTCCAAGGAAGTGGAGATGGAAGGCACAATAGCCATTTCAAGGAACAAGGACACCCCAGCTGAGAACCATGATGGTGCCGTTAGGTTATCAAGCCGTAAAAGTAGTAGTGTGGCACTTTTGGAGCACTCTACGTTTTAATGGAACCAAAGCGGAGCAGGCGGTTTTCACACAAGTTAGCGCAATGGAGCAGCAGGTTTTCATGAAAATGGTGCAGCCATTGAAGGGCGGAATCAAGAAACAAAAAATTCTAGGCGCAGGTCATCTGACATGGACGTGTGGATTTTCACCTCCAACAATCCAAAAAGCTTAATCCAATATGTTTGCTCCTCTTTGAAGGATTGGGAGTTATATTGAAGGAAACTGCTCTAAATGCAAGATCCAACAGCCAAATTTTAGGTACGGGTGGCAATATCGAGAATCCCAACAATGCGGTAGACCATGGTGCTGCCGGTTTGGTACAGATTGAGGTAGAAAATGGTCTGCATTCTGCAGAAGTAATCACAGAGCATAAGAGAAAATATTGTGTTCGGACAGCAATGATTTTTGGGAGGGGGGGAGGGGGTGGGTGGAAGGTTAGAAAAGGGTTTGGTGGGCTGGACAGCAATGATTTCAGGGTGCAGGTAGTCGGCTGAGGGGGGTGAACAACAAATGCAGCTTCTGTGAAGGGAAGGATGGGGTTTTGGGAGGTCGACTGGAGGCTGGACAGTAATGCTGCGGTAGTAACAAGGTTCGACTGGCTCACATAAAGGTCCAGGGGTGGCAGACGGCTAAAGAAGCGGGAGAAAGGGTGGGGAAAAAGATAGGAGAGGATAAAACACCACTTCGAAACAGGATACAACCAAAGCATCACCAGTCTTCGAATATAGCCCTAACAAGGGAGGAGTCTCAAAGGAGAACTCTACAACAACAAGCAAGCAAAACCTCACTCAACAAATAAAAACAACACATATATAATTGCTAGGATGTAAAATAAGAAGGGGAGGCCCTGGTGGCTATATGGTAGGTTAGAAAAGGGTTTGGTGGGCTGGAAAACAATGATTTCAGGGTGCAGGCAGTCGGCAGAAGGGGGTGGACAACAAATGCAGCTGCTGTGAAGGTAAAGATGGGGTGCTGGGAGGTCGACTGGAGGCTGGACAATAATGCTGCGGCAGTAACAAGGTTCGACTGGCTCACATAAAAGTCCAGGGGTGGAATTTTTACTGCGTTCGGACGGCGTACGCAACGCTGCGTCCGTACGCCAATAAAACGTCGCCACGTGGATTTCTGGGCCCCACCATGGCGAATTTGAAAAAAAATACATTTTAAATTCTTTTATGCCGACCCGACCCGACCCGAGTTGAGGCCCGCGACGGAAAAAAACAAAATTTTCGCGCTTTTCGTTCCCGCCAAAGTAGAAAGCCTTATTTTGTCTCCATTATCTTTAGGATGCGGAGACTTTTCTTTGTTCGACCTGACTTGTCGTGAACTCGAGGACTCGAGGATTATTTGTCTGCTTTGATTCTAACCAAAAGTCTAAAGCGTCTTCGCCGTTCGCACATAATATATCCGATCGAGTCGACAGTGAGTTGAAATCTCAAAATATATTCGAGAACAAGATTTTCAAACTTGAGTTTAATTACGACGTAACATATCTCTCGGGTTGGTAAAATTTGTTGTATGCATTTGTTCTATTCATTGTTTCATTGGTTTTGTAGTTTTATTACGGTAGTATGCCCTTAGTTTCAAAAGAGTAATCTCAAGTTTTCTTTTATAGTGAGACGTGGTGTTATTTGGGTAATATTATGGGTGTATTCAAGTAGTTTCAGAAAAATATATTCGTTAAGTATTCTTTCAGCGGTACGTAGTGTTATTTTGGTAATTTTGTGGTGGTATTCAGGCAGTTTCTTAAGAGTAACTTAACTTCTTGATTTGCCGTGGTTTTATTTAGGTAATTTGAAATTAGTATTCTGGTAGTTTGGGGGAGGGGACGTTTTATTACGGTAGTATGCCCGTAGTTTCAAAAGAGTAACGTCAAGTTCTCTTTCATAGTGGGACATGGTGTTATTTGGGTAATTTTATGGGTGTATTCAGGTAGTTTCAGAAAAGTATATTCGTTAAGTATTCTTTCAGCGGTACGTGGTGTTATTTTGGTAATTTTGTGGTGGTATTCGGACGAGTTTTTAAGAGTAAACTTAACTTTCTTGATTTGGTCGTGGTTATATTTAGTTAATTTGAAGGTAGTATTACAGTAGTTTGGGGGAGGGGACGTTTTATTATGTCGTTAATATTAGGGTGTTATTGTGAAATACTGTCATGTGTGGTGCTTTTATAGGTATTATTAGGGTTAAATGTGTATTATTCGTGATAATACCTAAAAAACATCAATGCTTTTATAGTTATAATTATGGTACCTTGGTGTGACTGTGGTGTTATTATGATATTATTTTTGTATTATTCGTTGTTAAGGATAGTTTTACTGACATACAAATCCCGATCCAATTGCAGATACCCGAGAGAGATAGTGCCTTCAAAGATCCATTTGTAAACAGATTGCTTCAAGCTGTTATCAATAATGAGAAGGCCCATGAACAATATTGTGCCTATACACACATTGTTGGATTTACTGTGCGAAAGGACCACACATTGGTTTTTGGCCGAATTAAAAGAGGATCAAGATAAGTGACTTTGTTTGTGGTAAGGCTGGTGCGAAGAGAGAATTGAAGGACAATGTATCGGTGAGGTACAAGAGAGCGGATACAAGGACTGGTTGTGCTGCCATGATCCGATATGTCGTTGATGTCTAAGGGAACTGGTCGGTAAAGAAATTCATAGAAAGTCATAACCATCCGTTGGCGGATATTGGCAACAAACACTTGTTGCGTTCAAGCTGAAAGATGAGTGACATCAATGAGGATGTCCTCAGATCGATGACAAGATCAGGGATTAGAACTACCGATGCGTTTAGCTTCCTAACCACATAAGTTGGTGGAGTGGAGAATCTTGACTGTACGAAGAGGGATGCATATAATCTCTTACAAAGAGAGAGACGATTACACATCGAACTTGAGGGATGTTGATTCCTTACTACAACTATTCACTGCACGGCAAGCCGAGGATCCAATGTTTACGTGAGACGTCCAAATTGATGAGTCAGGCAGTTTGTTGAATTTCTTATGGAGCGATTGAATGTCCAGACTCGATTATGACTGCTTTGGTGATGTCATAATATTTGATACAAGCTATAGACTGAAGAAATACAACCTATGTTGTGCTGTCGATTGTCGGTGTGAACCACTACTGGCGAATGTGCTTTTTGCGATTGATTTTGTCGGATGAAACGATTGAGTCCTTCGAGTGGTTATTCAAAGCCTTTGATCCATACACGATATTCGTAGACGAGTCGATTAGAGAGTGCTTGCAGCACATTAGATGAACGTGGATTATGCCGATGACATATATACGAAAAAATATCTTCAAAAGTGCATTATGGTTCAGGAAAAAACAAGAGAGTACACGATCTCTTTTATAAATGCATGCGTAGATGTGACTCAGAAGTGGAATTCGAAGAAACTTGGGGCGAAATGATTGAGATGGGAGAACTTCAGGAGAATGTATGGTTGGATGAATTGTATAATATAAGTCATCGTTGGTCAACAGCCTTCAATAAAGACATTTTTGGAATGGGGATCCTATCAACACAGAGGAGTGAGTCGACTAATAACATCTGTCATAGTTTCTCCAAGCCAACAAGCACGGTAACTGAATGTTTTCTGGCCCTCGAACATATTGCAAAAACTTGGCGAAGAAATGAGAAGGACGAAGATTTAGATGCAAGAAATCTGCTTTTGTCCCTGCAGTAAAATGCAGCCCTGTTTTGAGGCAGGTTACTTTATTTTACACGAAAGTTACACTCGAAGTTCGAGTCACAGTTTCTTTATGGTTTGGGTGGACTTGCTTTGGAGGGCTTTGCCAACAATGATTCAGAATTTCACATAAGAACCTTTGATAATAGAGACACAGACAAATACTTGATTGTGAAACTCTGATTGTGAAACTCTGATTGCAAAAAATTTGAAATGATGGGTTTACTATGTGCTCATGCTCTAAGGGTTCTTCAACATGAAAACGTGTACAAATTTCTGAAAAACATATATTACGTCGGTGGTGTACACATGCAAAAAGGGACATATACAACAGTTTTGAATATCAACATCTCAAGGGGTCTCAAATGTTGTCAATCGTCTCAAGTGACCTTATATATCGCACACATCCTCATAAATTAACATACCAGATAAATACAAGAACGCAAAGCCATGAAGTTGCTGAGAAGTTTGTGCTAGATACATTAAAGAAACTAACACTTGACGCTGATAAAATATTATGTGGGAGAGAACCCCAAAAAAAGGCAAAACCAACTAAGAAGAAGACCCCGTGTAAAGAGAAAAACCTGAATAACCCAGTAAAGATGCGTCATAAAGGAATATCTAATTCAAGGTTAAAAGAATATTGAGAAAAAAGTAAGAGAACAAAAAGTAAGTTTAGTTTGTTGAAATAATTTTTATTTCTTAAACTTATATTGTCTACTCCATAACGTGTCAACTTTTTTTTTAGGAACGGAGAAAGATGCCGGTCCAAGTGATGCTAGAGTTCTCCAAAACGAGGCAAACTGGTTTGGAACGTCGGATCGCTTAAGCCAGGTAAATTATAATGTGGACGAGGCTATTCATTTTTTGTTTAATTTGCGATGTTTACAACTTTTTATTCAAATTACTCCAGGAACTGCCTATATCACAACAAACAGAGACATATACAAGCATGCTAATGAACGTAGAGGATGATATCTAGGTTGCTAAAGACTTGTTCTACTGATGCTAATGAACACAGAGGATAATTTGTTTGAAGATAGTGTTTTGATTTATTTGAATGACAGAAACATTCGTTATCGTTGAATTATTATCGTTGAGTGACTGCGGTTGGAAAAGAATTTAATAACGGTATATGTACAAAAAATGCAGTATTATTTTAGTTATATTTTTGTGTCATTGTCGTTTTATTCTATAAGTTGTGTTTTTAATCCCCTCACTTGGTTGCATTAGATTAATCACCAGATAATACACCCAAAAAATGATTGTAATATCACTTAATTACAACCGACCATCGGCCTGATTGGAATCAATGCTGTTGTATCGGAATATTTCTCGTTTTATTCCTGAACAAGGCGCGGCGGAATATCTTTCCGTAGTCGGTTGTATTTGAGTATTCCTCGATGTATTCAAGTCATACCGCGGATCCGCCGAACTGGTTGTATTGGAATATTCCGCATTTTATTCCAGCAACTCGGCGGAATAATACACTTAATACGACCCTAACACAATATTGAATGTTCAAATACAACAAAGTTAAATCGTAAAAGTGGATGAATCAGAATGTGGGCGAGGCTGTGTATTTGAAATGTCAAATGATTTTAAAAGGAATCCAAATAAAACCAAGGTAGAATTGCTATTTTTTCGATTTGCGGTATGCATAGATTAATTAGGTTATAAATAAATTTTTATAACAAATATCTCCAGTTTTATTGTGGATATATTCTCAGTATTATTGGAGTTGTATTCGCGCATCTATTACGATAAAGCAGTCCCAAAAATCCAGTCTTATTTTGGTTATATTTTTGTATTATTGTCGTTTTACTCTATTAGTCGTGAATTTTTGATCCCTCACTTGGTTGCATTGGATTAATCACCAGCGGACTCCTAACAGAGAGATGTAAAGCTTTCCGAAGCAGACAACCATAAAACCATTGTAAAATAACTTATATACAACCGAGCATCGGCCTTAGCGGAATCAAATGCGGTTGTATCGGAATATTCCTCGTTTTATTTCTGAACAACGCGAGGCAGAATCCCTTACAGTAGCCGGTTGTATTTGAGTATTTCTCGATGTATTCAAGTCAAATCGTGGATCCGCCGAACTGGTTTATTGAATATGAAAGCGCAATATTTCTAATACTACCGCACCGGTTGTATTGGAATATTCCGTGTTTTATTCCAACAACTCAGCGGAATAAGTCACTGAATACGACCTTAAAACAATGGTGATATTGTTCAAATACAACATAGTTAAATCGTAAAATTGGATGTATCAGATATCTCCAGTTTTATTGTGGATATATTCTGGTATTTTTGGAGTTGTATTATTGTCGTTTTTTTTTTGAGTTGTATTATTGTATTTTTACTCTATTATTGAAAATATGTGGTTTTCAAATAAAACAACCTTAACCTAAACTCTTTCCCACCCAATTTGAACAGCATTTTTTATAAAATTGCACTGTTGATTGGGATGCCAAACAGAGGAGCAATGCCGAAGTGGAAGCAACGTCCATCAGCCACAATGAATGCTGTTAACATAAGGGATAAAATATTAGCATTTGCAAGCGGGGATACTTTGATCTCATTGGAGAACATTTACATAAAATATTTGTTGTCAAATTTATTATTTCCATCAAGTAATTTTAGTGTTCTTTCAGATCTTGATGCATATGGTGATAATGTAGAGACATTCTCCTCGTACAACTAGCTGCATGCCATTCATGTGAATATCTTATAGAAGAAATCAACGCAGCTTGCAATTAAAGTTAGATTGAATCGATCCATCGGTTACATAAATGGGTTTGTGTTTTTATTAACGGTCAGTATCTTATTTAATCCTTCTAGTTACTTTATTGATTGATCGGTAATGGTAATATTACATTGATTCCATGCAACTTTGGTTTTACCAGCACGCTTCTCCAATGACGCCTGCAGCTCCCGATGCCAGACCCAGAATGTTGTAGTGGCCGAGGTCTGTTAAATGGAACGTGTCACAAACTGATATATTCTTCAAGAGGTTAAATACCGAACAGGTAAGTCATGCCCAACTTTCTTAACAAATACCTGCTGTGAAATAGTTATTAAAGCATTTTATATCTTCTTGAAATTGTATTTAGGTGCATGATAAATTCACTGATGTCACGGCGGATGAACTTCTCTTGATTGCCAACCCGAATGAGAGCCTTCCAAGTCCGGTCCAAGATCATCAAACTGAAATTTGATCCCCCTCACCATCTTCATTTGCTTATGGGTACCGTTCGTCGCAGACGATAACGACTCATTGCTACGATACTAGCTACCATGAATCGTAACATGGAAGTTATGAATGAAATGCTTAGAGGCCAGGAGAAATGATTCCTGCACTATCAAGGAAGCATCAATACAGTAAGAGTTGGGTTGACGGGGCTGCAGGAGCAAATGTCAGCACTGAACGAAAAAGTTGAAAAGATTGAGCAACATTTATCAATCAAATGACCAAATTTGGTTGGAGAATTCGACCCACTCGCCAACCCGCCTGCTGAAGTCCCTACCGTCGAAGTTCATACTGCTGAAGTCCATAATGCTGAAGAAAGAACAGGTGCGCCAGAACAACCCGGTGAAGTCCCTCTCAATGCAGATGAAAATATGATGGACGACGATGAGGCAGGTCACACCTCCCAAACCGGAGAAGGTGAGGACAAGGACACCTTCATACCGGAAGGTGAAACTAATGTAGATATTCATGTCGAGGTCACACCGTCCATTCCTAGCTTGATGCAAAGGGTGAAGGGCCGACGTAGTCGACGGAAGAAGGTTGTGAAATCATCTTTCACTGCTTTTCAATTCAAAAGGAGGAAGACGGTAAATGATATAAAAGGCCAGCAGAACCCGACTGTAGAGAGCATGAAAGACCAAAATAAGACACATGATCAATTGACAGAAAAAGAAGTCTTGTTATCACCGGGAACAAAACCTCTTGCTCAGATATCCGCTTTAATTAATAAGATTATTGAGGATGTTGATGGTATTACTGCTGACAACGATCAAGACAAATAAAAAAATGCAGATACACCATCTTTGGATATTCTAGCCTCACATGGATCTTTGAGCAGTTCAACTCCACAGGCAGATGCACACAGCGAACTGGAGACTGCCAAAGCATTAGTGGTGCATCAACCAACATCAACCCTGCTTGCCCCAATGATACTTCTATATATATTACGTAATGCATTTATATATGCTCTTATTTAAACATCATACATTGACGTTGATTTCATTTGTGTACAGCAGTCAACGTTGAAAGCGCTCGTAAATTATCCTGGGAGAGAGCTTATTAGCGTTGAGCAGCGCGGAGTAATTGAACAGTTTTTGTCAAGTTATTCTGTGCCGTACGTGTACCAACTTCTTCATGATGCTTTCCAAATCTCTTTTAGATATAATTGACATAAAATAGGTTTGCTTTTAATACAGGAGTAATAATATCATCAACCAACGCTTCTTGCTGTTAGATCGTGGAATGATGGATGACCTACTTTTTGATGAGTTCGTCGGGAATGATCATGTCGATGCCCTCGCCGCCATCCTGCACTAAATGAAGAGACAAAAACCCAACGCGTACCAAAAATACCTATACGTGTCCCCGTTATTTTGGGTAATAACCTGAGTGTAATGTGTTTGACATATTAATGAATGACACGAAAATATTAACTAAATGTCGTTTCATGCAAAGTTATAATAAAATAGAGGGCGACCCTTTACAATTTCTGTCACACATCACTCCCAGAGCGGTGAAAGACTCTGATGTGATAATTTTTCCTATTGTGGATAATTCTCATTAGGTGTTATTGGTTTGCGACGTAAGAAAAAAGAAATGGCGACTATACGATTCTCTACCCAACGACATACACAAAGATCTTTGCACCCAAGTTGTGAGTATATTATGGACAATAATATAATTTCTCTTGACTTTTGTTGATTTAATAAAAACTGTTATATTGCAATTTGTAGATCAACCTGTTTGCAAACTGAACTAGAGAATGCTTCAAGAATAAGAAACCCACAAAATAGAATCTGACTCACATCCAGGGTATTCCAAAACAGACGAACAACATTGACTGTGGCATGTTTGTCTGTAAATACATGAAAGCATCACTCGGCTACCCATCCCGATCTGAGTCTAGAGTAGAATTGGCAAGCAGATATGCCCAAATTCCGCGCTCAATTAGCATATGAACTATGCTTGTGATTTCCGTGTGTAATTAAATATAATCGAACAGGTTCTGACAGTGAGTGAAATTGGTTGTACTACTGGAATAACCTGTTGTATTTAAAATGAAACTATTTATGTTGGCTGTGTTGCTGGAATATTCCAATGATACATTTCTCTTGTCATTTTTTGGGTGTATTGGAGTACTTTTTAAGATGTTTATTTTGGCTTGATGGGGATTTGCAATTTATTACAGTGTATTGGAGGATTTTTTACAATGTTTATTGCAGTTTATTCGAAATTACCCTAGCAAGGTTTAACAACCACATCAGGAAATGCTTTAAGACTGTTTTATTTGAAAACCACATATTTTCAATAATAGAGTAAAAAGACAATAATACAACTCCAAAATAGAAAAACAATAATACAACTCCAAAAATACCAGAATATATCCACAATAAAACTGGAGATATCTGATACATCCAATTTTATGATTTAACTATGTTGTATTTGAACAATATCACCATTGTTTTAAGGTCGTATTCGGCTGACTTATTCCGCTGAGTTGTTGGAATAAAACACGGAATATTCCAATACAACCGGTGCGGTAGTATTAGAAATATTGCGCTTTCATATTCAATAAACCAGTTCGGCGGATCCACGATTTGACTTGAATACATCGAGAAATACTCAAATACAACCGGCTACTGTAAGGGATTCTGCCTCGCGTTGTTCAGAAATAAAACGAGGAATATTCCGATACAACCGCATTTGATTCCGCTAAGGCCGATGCTCGGTTGTATATAAGTTATTTTACAATGGTTTTATGGTTGTCACTTCGGAAAGCTTTACATCTCTCTCGTTAGAAGTCCGCTGGTGATTAATCCAATGCAACCAAGTGAGGGATCAAAAATTCACGACTAATAGAGTAAAACGACAATAATACAAAAATATAACCAAAATAAGACTGGATTTTTGGGACTGCTTTATCGTAATAGTGCACGGAATACAACTCCAATAATACCAGAATATATCCACAATAAAACTGGAGATATTTGTTATAAAAATTTATTTATAACCTAATTAATCTATGCATACCGCAAATCGAAAAAATAGCAATTCTACCTTGGTTTTATTTGGATTCCTTTTAAAATCATTTGACATTTCAAATACACGACTTTCGCCCACATTCCGATTCATCCACTTTTACGATTTAACTTTGTTGTATTTGAACATTCAATATTGTGTTAGGGTCGTATTAAGTGTATTATTCCGCCGAGTTCTTTGGAATAAAATGCGGAATATTCCAATACTAACGAGTTCGGCGGATCCGCGGTATGACTTGAATACATCGAGGAATACTCAAATACGACCGACTACGGAAAGATATTCCGCCGCGCCTTGTTCGGGAATAAAACGAGAAATATTCGATACAACGACGATTGATTCAATCGAGTCGATGGTCGGTTGTAATTAAGTGATATTACAATCATTTTTTGGGTGTATTATCCAGTGATTAATCTAATGCAGCCAAGTGAGGGATTAAAAACACAACTTATAGAATAAAACGACAATGACACAAAAATATAACTAAAATAATACTGCTTTTTTGTACATATACCGTTATTAAATTCTTTTCCAACCGCATGATCACTCAACGATAATAATTCGACGATAACGAATGTTTCGTCATTCAAATAAATCAAAACACTATCTTCAAACAAATTATCCTCTCGTGTTCATTAAGCATCGTTAGAACAAGTCTTTAGCAACCTAGATATCATCCTCTACGTTCATTAGCATGCTTGTATATGTCTCTGTTTGTTGTGATATAGGCAGTTCCTGGAGTAATTTGAATAAAAAGTTGTAAACATCGCAAATTAAACAAAAAATGAATAGCCTCGTCCACATTATAATTTACCTGCTTAAAGCGATCCGACGTTCCAAATCCGGTTTGCCTCGTTTGGAGAACTCTCAGCATCACTTGGACCAAGCATCTTTCTCCGTTCCTAAAAAAGTTGACACGTTATGGAGTAGACAATATAAGTTTAAGAAATAAAAATTATTTCATAGAACTAAACTTACTTTTGTTCTCTTACTTTTTTCTCAATATTCTTTTAACCTTGAATTAGATATTCCTTTATGACGCATCTTTACTGGGTCATTCAGGTTTTTCTCTTTACACGGGGTCTTCTTCTTAGTTGGTTTTGCCTTTTGTTGGGGTTCACTCCCACATAATATTTCATCAGCGTCAAGTGTTAGTTTCTTTAATGTATCTAGCACAAACTTCTCAGCAACTTCATGGCTTTGCGTTCTTGTATTTATCTGGTATGTTAATTTATGAGGATGTGTGCGATATATAAAGTCACTTGAGACGATTGACAACATTTGAGACCCCTTGAGATGTTGATATTCAAAATTGTTGTATATGTCCCTTTTTGCATGTGTACACCACCGACGTAATATATATTTTTCAGAAATTTGTACACGTTTTCTTGTTGAAGAACCCTTAGAACGATGAGCACATAGTAAACCCATCATTTCAAATTTTTTGCAACTGCACGTGATATCCGAATTAGCTCTGTCTAGTTTCACAATCAAGTATTTGTCTGTGTCTCTATTATCAAAGGTTCTTATGTGAAATTTTGAATCATTGTTGGCAAAGTCCTCCAAAGCAAGTCCACCCAAACCATAAAGAAACTCTGACTCGAACTTCGAGTATAACTTCCGTGTGTAAAGTAAAGCAGCCTCGTCTCAAAACGAGGCTGCATTTTACTCATGAGGACAATAGCAGATTGCTTGCATCTAAAATCTTCGTCCTTCTCATTTCTTCGCCAAGTTTTCGCAATATGTTCGAGGGCCAGAAAACATTCAGTTACCGTGCTTGTTGGCTTGGAGAAACTATGACAGATGTTATTAGTCGAATCACTCTGCGTTGATAGGATCCTAGTTCCAAAAATGTCTTTATTGAAGGTTGTTGACCAACGATGTCTTATATTATACAATTCATCCAACCATACATTCTCCTGAAGTTCTCCCATCTCAATCATTTCGCCCCAAGTTTCTTCGAATTTCACTTCTAAGTCACATCTATGCATGCATTTATAAAAGAGATCGTGTAATCTCTTGTTTTTTCCCGAACCATAATGCACTTTTGAAGATAATTTTTTGTATATATGTCATTGGCATAATCTATGTTTAGTGTCGTGGCAGACTCTTGAATTGCTTCTAATCATTGCTCGATCTCGGTCGGTGAATATTGTGATTGGGTGCTTGTTATCCATTATACGGATAAAGGCTTTGAATAACCACTATAATGACTCAATCGTTTCATCCGACAAAATCAACCGCAAAAGCACGTTCTGCACAGGTGGTGGTTCACGCAGACGATCGGCGCACAACATAGGTTGTCTTTCTTCGATCATAGCATGTATCAAATATTATGACATCATCAATGCAGTCATGATCGAGTCTAAACATCCCATCGCTCCATAATAAATTCAACAATCGCTCGACTCATCGGTTTGGACGTCCCAAGTAAACATTGGATCCTCGACTGCTCGTGCGGTGAATAGTTGTAGTAAGGAATTAGCATCCCCGAATTCGATGTGTAATCTTCTCTCTCTTTGTAAGAGATTATATGCATCCTCTTCGTACTGATCAAGATTTTCCACTCCACCGACTCTCGCGGCTGAAGCTAAACGCATCGGTGGTTCTAATCCTCGATTTTGTCATCGATTTGAGGACATCCGCATTGATGTCATTCATCTTTCTGCTTGAACGCAACAGGTGTTTGTCGCCAACATCCACCAACGGATGGTTATGACTTTCTATGAATTTCTTTACCGACCAATTCCCTTGGACATCAACGGCATATCGGATCATGGCATCACAACAAGTCTTTCTGTCCGCTCTCTTGTACCTCACCGATACATTGTCCTTCAATTCTCTCTTCGCACCAGCCTTACAAAAAACAAAGTCCCTTATCTTGATCCTTTTTGAATTCGACCAAAAACTAATGTGGTCCTTTCGCACAGTAAATCCAACAATGTGTGCATAGGCACAATATTGTTCAGGGACCTCCTCATTATTGATAACAGCTTGAAGCAAACTGTTTACAAATGGATCATTGGAGGCACTATCTCTCTCGTGTATCTGCAATTCTATCGGGATTTGTATGTCAGTAAAGCTATCCTTAACAACGAATAATACAAAAATAATATCATAATAACACGACAGTACACTAAGAGTACTATAATTATAACTATAAAAATATTGGTGTTTTTTATGTATTATCACAAATAATACACATGTAACCCTAATAATACCTATAAAAGCACAACACCCGACAGTATTTTACAATAACACCATAATATTAACGACACAATAAAACGTCCCCTCCTTCAAACTACCAGAATACTACCTTCAAATTACCTAAATAAAACCATGGCCAAATCTGAAGCAAAGTTAAGTTACTCTTAAGAAACTGCCTGAATACCACCATAAAATTACCAAAATAACACAACGTACCACTGAAAGAATCCTTAACGAATATATTTTTCTGAAACTACCTGAATACACCCATAAAATTACCCAAATAACACCATATCCCACTATGAAAGAGAACTTGACGTTACTCTTTTGAAACTACGGGCATACTACCGTAATAAAACGTCCCCTCCCCCAAACTACCAGAATACTAATTTCAAATTACCTAAATAAAGCCACGACAAATACGAGCGAAGTTAAGTTACTTCTTAAGAAGCTGTCCGAATATCACCACAAAATTACAAAATAACACCACGTCACAGTTGAAAGAATACTTAACGAATATACTTTTCGAAACTACCGAATACACCCATAATATTACCCGAATAACACCACGTCCCACTACGAAAGAAAACTCGAGGTTCATTCTTTTGAAACTACGGGCATACTACCGTAATAAAACTACAAAAACAGTGAAACAATAATAGAACAGTGCATACAACAAATTTTACCAACCTGAGGGATATGTTCTGTCGCAGCTAAACTAAACTGAAAATCTTGCTCCTCGAACATATTTTGAGATTCCAACTCACTGTCGACTTGATCGGATATATTATGTGCGAACGACAGCATGCTTTAGCTTTAGGTTAGAATCAAAAACAGACAAATAATCCTCAGGTCCTCAGGTCCACGACAAGCTAGGTCAGACAAAAAAAAAAGTCTCCGCATCCTAAAGATAATGGAGACAAAATAAGACTTTCTACTTTGGCGCGAACGAAAAGCGCAAAAATTTTACATTTTTTAAGTCGCAGGCCTCAACTCGGGTGGGGTCGGGTCGGCATAAAGGAATTTAAAATGCATTTTTTTTCAAATTCGCCATGGTGGGACCTAGAAATCCACGTGGCGACGTTTTATTGGCGTCCGAACGCAGAGTTGCGTACGCCGTCCGGATGCAATAAAAATTCAAAGAAGGGGGAGAAAGGGTGAGGAAAAAGATAGGAGAGAATAAAACACCACTTCGGAGCATGATACAACCAAAGCATCAACAGTCTTCGAATATAGCGTAAAAATTCAAAGAAGAGGGTGAAAGGGTGGGGAAAAAGATAGGAGAGGATAAAACACCACTTCGGAGCAGGATACAACTAAAGCATCACCAGTCTTCGAATATAGCCCTAACAAGGGAGGAGTCTCAAAGAAGAACTCTACAACAACAAGCAAGCTAAACCTCACTCAACAAACAAAAACAACACATATATAATTGCTAGGATGTAAAATAAGAAGGGGAGGCCCTCCACTTTGGGCGACAATCAAAAAAGGCAAGTGAAGGAATGGACAACAATAAAAAATGGCAAGGATGCGGGGAAAGGGGCGGAAAATCCCGCCCCATGCTTTAGTAAGCCCATCCATTTGAGACCTTGGTCGGGACTTAAAGGAGTAGGTAGAATCAATTCCTTCTGCCAGACAGTTCAACCGGCTGGCTCCCTAGCCCCGCGTCAGTCGCCCTAGATTAGGGGAACTTTAACTTGTTCGTCAAAATCTTTTGGTCTCTCGTCTGCAATCCTAGCAGCACCTGGATCTTACTAGAGACCGCATCGCTCTCCAAGGCACCTGAGAGTCTTTCCTAACTTGCGAGCAAACATCAACATCAGTTTAATTTTCTGTGAGTTTACTACTGAACCGAGTCTGTGTATCTCACCTCTTCCATTGAATACTCCCAAAGTCATCCACAGTGGGCTTAAACAGATCTAAAGTGGGGGTAACCTGAACCTTCCCTATTGGTGGTGGCACTGACGGTAAGGTATCGACCATGAATCCCAAAAAATGTCCTTTGTTGTGTCTGTCCCATGTCTGGAGCTGATGCCTCGGTCGTAATATCCTCTATCGTCACCAAAACTTATCTCACCGAGGCAACTCTGCTAGTGAGAGCTTCTGTGATCTTGGCTTTCAACGAAGGAAGATGATGCACTTCTCATCACTGGTGAAAGAATACATGTTTTTGAATCCGTCGTGCTGAGTCATCTGGTCAAACTGCCACAATCTTCTTAGACATTCATGGGGACTATGTCGTATCACACCCGTTCCTGCAGCTAGCCTCCAATCGAAAACCCTACCAAGCATCTCCAGTCAATATTGACTCGATTCTCTTTCTTCAATCACGTCAGTGAACATGACTGGGAATGCCTCTGAGTTATGAGACCCAATTTATCAACTATTTGCGTAGACACCAGATTCTTACTGCTTCATCAATGATGAGACTGCATATCTTCTCATTCATAGCACCGGGTGTATAATATATTGTGAGGAAGCCACTGCAGATACCTCGTATCAATATCGATTTGTAGGGCACACCGAAGTACGAGTGCTTCTCTTTCATCTGGTCAAAGTAAAAAATACACCTCGCACTGATCCCCAGCTGTCTCCTAATTACTAACTTCCTCCACAGTGCCCTGATTCGTGAGGGTGACTACTCGCTCATGGGACAGTTGGAGGCCATGTAGCTGTAGCCACGACACTTAAATTCCAGGCTAGAACGTTATTGAAGGAGCTACCTTTCTCATGTTTCTTTTCTCTGATCCGGCTTGTCACTTCTTTGTCCGGGCTTGCTAGTTCCTCCCAAGGTACCTTTATTGATCGTGATAGTTGTAGGTGGTTGCTTGGCTGAAGTCTGCTACTTGAAGGAAGACTGCTGCCTACTTTGTTTTTGACGTCTTTCCATTTTCAAGGTTAGAGTTTGAACATCTCCCGACGACGAATAAGGTTGTAATAGCACAACATTACTAATAGTTGGCTTCAGGCATCCCGGATATTGGCTATAGTATGCTCATCTGACTCTACTAAATCACACATATGCAATTGATCAAACTGCTCCATGAGCTCGTCTACTGAAAAATCCCTTTGTTGCAGGTGGTAGAGCCTCAGAAACATATCCTATGGTAATGGAGTTGGAGGTATTTCCTCTGCATCATTTTTTTGACTTCGCCCACCTGTTAATCTTATCGATGTCTTCCCTTTTCTCCTGTATCTGTAAGTTCTCCCACCACAAAAGGCACTTTTCTTCAACTTGGTAGTAGCTAATTTGACCCTCCTCTAGTACATCCTTATACTCGAAGATCCATTCAATAGATGATAGCCAATCAACAAGGTCTTATGGATCCATGCCTCCGTCAAACTCTGGCAGATCTACTTTGATGCCGAAATCACTATGCCATCCAAATGACATCTCCTCTCTGAAATTCTCCCTAAGGAAGGGATTCAGATGCCCCTCTCTAAGCCTCCTCTGATACTGAATTCCGAAACGTCGTGGCTTGTCTTCATTATCACTAAAATTCTCCCTATAGAAGAGATTCATATCGTCCTCTCTTTCTCCCTTCAACTCTCCATATCTCGGTTGAGGGTAACTTCCCCTTGGGTCATCTCATCTATCTCTGCAAGCCTCTCTTGAAGGCAACGGAGCTCTCATCGTATCTCTTCCCGGGTTGGCTTAGGCATATATCTTCTTAGTGTCATGGTTAGGATTTGGGAATTGTGAAAGTGGAAAGAGTATTCGGTGGTAGGAAAAAAAATTTTGGTTCATGGCGGATGCTAGGAAACCACATGATAGAACTAAGATTAGCTAGCTCTGATACCAAATAATGCCAGAACTAGTTTAAATTTAGAAGAATGGAAAGAAAATTTTTATTAAGCATAGAAACGACGCAAACTGGAAAGAAAAATACAACACTACCTTCATGTGGGTCGACCGACCCTTCTAACTGTAGTAGCTTTGTTGTCCAGCCTCTAGTCCACCTCCCAACACCTCATCCCTCCCTTCCCTTCTCGACAACAGCTTTTGCTGTCTAGCCCCCTCGGCATTCTACCCACACCTTGTCATCCCTTCCCCTGCAACAATCATTCCTCTCTGCTCACCACAGCTCACCAAACCCCTTTCTAACCTACCATACAACACCCCTAACCCCCCCCAACCCCGCCCTCGAATCTTCTTTTCCGGCCCTAGAAGACGACTAGAGTTGTTGCATTTTCCTTTCCATTTTTTGTCGTGTTGTAACCCCTAATTTCGTGCTCAATAAAAGTTTGCTTTCATTTATGTTGAGTTCTGAACTAGTTTCAGTATCATGGGGACCACTAGCTATGATAGAGGCTCTCTTCATACAACACAGCAAGGAGCTCAGAGCATGGAGCCCATGGGCAATAGTGATGGCATGCAGACTTCCAGTGGAAGCCATCAGGGGTATAGTAATGTGATGGTCCCAACTTTGAGGAGTGAGTGGGGAGATGTTTATGGACCATGGGTCTTTGTACCACAAAGGAAGAAATGTCCCCCTAAGGTGGTAAGCTGCGAGGAGCTACAAGACAACCAGCTAGTTTAGCAAATAGTCACTATCATAGTAGCCCCTTGCAGGCTATCATTAAGTCCTAGCCTCTACTTCAGCACAGGGGCACAATCTAAGCCATAGAGATGCAGCTCCCCTTTCAGGTTCTCTGCCCTTCAGTTTCACCCCTACTGTTGACTCTACTCGTGAGCTAGTACTTCACAGTAGATCCAACTAAAAGCGAAGCGATGCTAAATTGAAACGAGTTTCGAGGATCATTTTACTAAAGAACTGAGGTAGTTACAATGCATTGCAACATACCCTAGGAAGTCAAAATCCACCTAGGACGTAGTAGACGTGAGAATCACAACCTCAGCAAGAATAACCCGATATTTCTTCCCCGTGTGGCACCCCTATGCATATTTGCCCCCTAAGTGTGGGTTAGGGAGACTTAATTCTTTGAGCTTGATCCGGGAGCACTGGGACATTGACCAGCTCTTGAAGCTGTCTTTACTCTCTTTTGGTGTTCCCCCTCCTAATTGACAGGAGCAGACAACCTTAAACCTCACGGAAAAATGCATGAGTATTCACCTAGTGGAAGTTGAATCTTTATTTGGAATAGAGCCCATGTTGGATGCAACAGAATCTTATGCTTGGGATTTTTGTATTTGTCAAATTATATCCACAATACATGAATAATAGGGAGTTCCTCTATTTTTTTTTCTTTTAGTCTTATGAACTTTCTTAGCTTTTAATTAATGCAATACGCACCCAAAAAAAAAAAGCATACCTACTCCATATGGAGCTTTTCTTCACAATCTTCACACCATCTTCTTCCACTTGCTGAGGAAGAAAAACTCAAAAGCCCAAGTTCTCCAAATAATTTTGGTCTATTTGGTTGAAGTTTGGATATGCCACAATTTTCTCATGATAAATAGACGTGGAATCAATTCTGACTATGGGAAGTTGTTTATATGTTTAGACAATAGTAGATGTACTACATTCTCTGAAATATTTACACATGCGCACGAACATGTGTGCACACATACACACACAAAGGAATTTTCAGTCGTGGTGACATCACAACCATTAGCAGTGCCATAGGTTTGAAGTTCGAGCGCACTACTTCCAATTAATACTCCATACTAGGGAAGAGACACCCCCTGATACAGGAGCTACCTAATAAAAATAAAAAAATCAAATATTATTGCTGAAATCATATAGGAACTTATAACCAAACATAAAAGAAATATGAAACTGCAACAAACATGACACTCTCACTAGGGCTGGATCAAAGGGCGGTGGAGGTGGTCAACCGGTCTACAAGATGGCTGGGTGGTGGAAAGGGGCGGCTGGTAAGCAGAAACAGTAAGATAGCCGTTTTCCAGATTCCCGGACAGCAGGCGAGCAGCGGAGATCGACTTGGAAGGGCTGACCTGGGTGGTGGCTGCAAAATATAAGATGGTGGAGGCACAGGGGAGGTGGTTAGAGCTGTGGAAAGAAGTGGAGGTTGCTGTCCAGGGAGGTGGCAGCAGGCCTGGAGGGGTGTGGAGGTCGGGAAGCAGCTGGAACAGCAACGACTTGCTGTCCCAATGTGACGACAGCAAGTATGGGAAGAGGGAAGGTGGCCGGTAGCGGCTGCGATTTCAAAAACATCAGGGGAATGGCTGGGACAGCAGGAAACGTGCTGAACAGGGGGTGGCTGCAGCAATGGAGAGTAGTCGAGAGTGACTTGAGGAAGATGTGGAAGGGGTTATGGAACATAATCGCCACCTGGCGGAATACAGCCGAAGAACCAACTAGAGCCCTAAGATATAACACTCAAAGGGAAGAAGAAACGCCGGCGGTTGTCCCGATACAAAACACACAAAAACTGAAAACCTCAAACACAAAAATCACATAAATAAGCCCTAGATAACTAGCATTAGATCCCCCTATGTAAAGAAGATGCCAAATCAACGTGGAAGAGCATGTCGACCCTCCCAGGTCTGGACCAGGTTGGTCCAAACAAAGGAATAGCGGGATGCGACTTCCGCGTCTTCATACATTGTTGTTGGGATGCGCGTGTCACCCCCATCAATGAACAGGCTCATAATTGATAGTTCGAAGTTCCAGACAAAACTGTTCAACATGTCACAAAAGCAATACAACCCAACTATATCTTTGCATTAAAAAAAGGAAAAAAAAAATATCTTGCATAAAAATTGATGGAATTACTTTATGTAAACTATTAAATACCTCACAAGCATGTGGTATTTCTTGACCTGTCATCACTAAGCGCATCAGTGCATGGCCAATTTCTGGCTCGGAAGGACAAAGTTCAGCCCACTTCAGAAAATCAGAAAACCTCCATAGAAGTGGCGCAGGACCTTCTTCCTTTTGAGAATCTATGTAACCCCCTCGATGTGCTGCTAATAAACCCTGCATATATCCATAAAGCAAACAATAGAATAAATGAAACCAAATTCCACGGTAATGGACTTTAATGATCTAGGTGTAAACTATAGAGCACTAATTTACAAACAGATATCATATGCATAAAACATGCCTTTAGGAATGATTCAGCCAGAATTCTTGCAATACTTGCTGGTGGTATGAAATGGGTATGAACCAAAAGCTTGGCTTCTTCAAGAGAGTCTTGCGCTTTTAAAGAGAGCAATTGAAGTAATTCTATAGGTCGCTTTGCAAATGCTTCGGAAAATGTAAGTCCCAAAACATTAGCAACCTTCACCACAGCTATTATTCTCCGGCATAATCCTTGCCCGCAGCCTTCCCCACACTTAGATGCCAAGGACTCCAATACCTATAAATTTTATAAGTCGGATTATTTTTGCAACAAACGGTAGGGGACCTGCTATAAAATATCTGACCAATAAATCCTAACTAATGCAAGAAGACCTACAGCTACCTAAAAAATCGTGATTCAAAACTAGCTAGTCTCTCAACCCCCAAGTAAGAGAGGAGGAAAAAACTTATTTCAAAGAGCCCGTCTATACCTAATACCAGTAGTGAACAACATAAATACAATGAATTACAAATCATCCTTCAATGTTGAACCAAACCTGCAAAGGGTTAATCGCATGGTCGTTGACATGTAGATTAAAAGATTGAATGGAAGAAAGAACTTCAGCATCCATCATCGAATCTCTTCTTTCTTCATTACTGCTTGAAGATGAAAGAGAAGCAACCTTCAATGCAGCATCAACAATTGCTAATTCGAAAGGCACGTGAGCTGGGGACAGTTTATGCTGAAGCTGCTTAGCTGCTGTTATTTGTCCAAATTCCAAAAGAGAAAGAACAGCCCTTTCCATATCTGCAGGCCTAACCTTTTCTTCCCACCCTGAAACAGATGCTTCAATTTTCATATTTTCTTCTTGTAGTGGGGAACTTTTAGATATTTCACTACCATTCCCCAGATTTTGTGGAGATTTTGGGGAATCATCAGATTCATTGTTGGTGTCCATATTGTCTGTGGGCCGTTTTAGTGCCACATAGTTCTTGCTCCTCCTTTTGACTCTAGTGCTGCATGACATAGTCCCAGAATTGCTAGAATCCGTAACCTGATTAGAGCGGTTGAGTGGCAAGAAGTTTTCTCGTGAGCCATTCCTCTCAGAAACTTTCATGCACGATGTATTTACATGGCCATCCATTTTTTCTATAATAGTGGCGGTTTGCTCTATAATGTTGACACTGTTACCACCGCCAAGATTATGGGCCACAGGAAGAGTGTAATCACCTTCTGTTTTAGCTTGAGCTTCTGATTCCACAGCTAGAAGCCACACTCTTGTTTCAATCTCCCGCAAAAGGTATAGAGGATAAACTCTAAAAACCAACAACAACATTAATCACTAAAATCGCTATTACATAAGTAAATTAACCTACTGACAAACTGCCAATCCTAAACACAATCAGAGAACATCTTACGGAGGGATTTGTGTAATAAATCCGCTTAACCATTGCAGTGCAAATAAGAGCATGTCATGTAGTTCTCTGGCTGGAATCTCTTTTTCAATAGCATCTGCATGTCTGAGAAAAAACAACCCTGCCTGTCCAACAAGCAAAAGTAAAAAACCAAACAGATAAAATAAAGCACACAACAAATATTTCAAATATGATAATCTAAAGTCTACATCAGTTCGGTTGTTAAAACTAAAAGATAACAACCTGCAATGCGGGAAAAGAACATCGCACAAAGAGTGTGTGACAGTGAGACCATAAAGCAGCTCTCTCTTCAGGGACATCCCAGAGGAATTCCTTCCATTCTGCTACCATTGCCTCAGCCTTCAAGAGAGAACACTAGTTATATGAAGACTAAAAAGAGAAGCAAACTGATACAGACAGGCTGTATAACGTATGCCGTTATTTAAATAAGAATTCAAACATAAATTAAGTAAATGAAGTTTCAAAAGACTTTAATACATTCTAAATCTTGGCTATGTATCATGTATATAAAGAATGTCCATGCCAAATCAGAGTATAGCTACTGAAAATGAAGGAAACACTGTCACAAGCACCGTTATGGCAACACCCCTTCTCTCCCGGCTGAGGGTTAATGTTGATGGTGAGCCCTCCTTGCATCATGCATGTGGGGTATTGGTGTAATTATCAGAGACAAAAGGGGGGAACTAATCTTAGCACTCGGAAATCAAGTTGAACACTGGGAAAGTGAGCAAGTGAAACTTTTGGCCATCAAATCCTTGAAGAGCATCATGAAGCCGTGGATGTAAGAAGTCAGAAGGTACTATCATTGAAAGTGACAACCGCAACATCATTGATTCGCTACAACAAATCAACAGCAACACAAGATTGAAGAATAAACCACATGATTATGAGGATTGTGCCTCTTACTAGCATCCTTTAGGCAAGTTATATTTCAGCACATTGATAGGAACAGAAATACAACTGCACATTACTGTGCTCAGCTAGGTTTTACGGACAACTTTGTAATTACACAAATAGAAAAATCTCATGCACTCTTACCTTTTCTGAACATGACAGATCACATTTTATACCTAGTGGCATCCTTATGTATCGTTCTGTAACTATTTTTATATAGTAATACAAAATGCAACTTTAAAGAAAATTTGGGATAGAGTGGCATAGTACCGATCATAAGCTACACTATAATACTTTATATTGTCTCCGAATAATTTATAGAAAATAAAATATAAATAAATCAAGAATTGAATAGTAAAATTGGGAAAATAACTACACTATAAATACCTGTGTTTCAGTAACATGGTGAGCCGCATATTTCCAAGATGCACCAGCAGACTCGAGCTGCCTTGCCCAATTCCTTGCCTGGTCCCAGCGCCCATTATTTTCTAACGCTGCTAATAGAGCGCTATCACTTAGGGTCTCATCTCCTAAATATAAGTCATCATCTTTGCGTAGTAGAGGTTCAGCTAAATTAATTTTCCAGTGGAGCCGCTTAAAATAAATCGAAATAGACCCTCCATCCCCAAAATCAGTCGCTGCAAGAAGTTGCAACAAACACCTTTTTTCATAAGCTGATGGGCATGTTGATAGCATGGCTTCTGCAGCTTTTGCAGCTGTTGAACTAATCCACGCTGCTTTTACTAACCCATCTCTTTGTATGTTTGTTGGCATTGACAGTGATTCATCTTTTATTCTTGTTGAAAAGGATGATAGATGCACTGAAGCTTCAGATAGCCGCATTTGAGAAAATGCCTTAAATTACCATTAAATAAGCACGTCAAATTTCATTTAATAAATTGATGAAGACCAAAACACAATATAAAAAGAAAAAAAAAAGGCTAGCACCAACAAGCTAGACAGGATATTTACCTGAAGGGACCGTATAAAAGGAAGAAGAGCGCATGATGGAAGAAACATTTCAAAAGCTCTTAGCAGAGGAAGAAATAGATGCTGTTCACTAAGAACAGCTACCATATTTGACAGAGAAGTAAGGGCTTCATCAGGATCAGTGGAGACCCTGGATTGTTCAAGAATCGCACTTGTTTCTGACTCATTGGATACAGTTCCTTCGGAGACAGAAGTTGCCATAGAGGCCATCAAAATAGGACTGATGTTGGATGAGTCAACAGAGGAGCTATCTGATGATGGATCCAAAAGCCGCCTCCTCTTGGAGTTTCTTCTATTGTAATGAAATGAAACAGCTCTACATCCCAATGGCAATGCATTTGTAGCCTCTACAGCAGCTTTTACATTTTCAGTAACTTTGGAGGAAATATCATTCACCTTGATTAATGATGTCTCCCTTGAAAGCATAAAAATCTTCAATGTAATTATTTCCAAGGTAAAGATACCAAATTTATGTAAATTGGAAATTGACATGCAAGTTAACAATAAAATAGTCACATCCTGAACGCAATTAAAGAGAATCAAAATAACCAAGGAAAAAAAGAACCAGGTAAAGCACTTCTAACCTTGCTGCTGTAATCTCAAGCCAGACAGTTAAACATGAAAGTGGAGTGACATCAGGAAAGCATGAAGCAATCATGGCCAATAGAGACCACCTTAAATCTTTGGCTTTAATAAGAAGAGCCTCACCAGGATTCTTATGCCTCTCGCACATGGCAATTAGTCCAAAAAGTTCAACAGGTACCATAGTGTCACTATCGTTTGAAAAGACATGATTGTTTCCTGAGGAGGCACTTAACGGATTGCTTTGTTTTTTCCTCATTGACGGCATACTTTTCAGTACTGTTAGAACATGTGTCTTCAGTCGTGGATTGCTAAACTCCTTAGCTGCCTAAAGAGCACAAAGAGAAACAATCTGGGTTAATTTATTAAAAATAGTATATTAAACCATCCTAGACTGCCAGTAAAATGCAGAAAATTCAAAGGAAATGTCGTGCATCAATTTACCACTTTGATAACTGTATCTGTTGAAAACAATCTGATCTGAGCTTCCATTAAAAACCCAACCTAGCAAACCCACACAATCAGATTATCAGCAATGCTCATCTAACAATGTAATACAGAGAGTGGATAGATAAATGAAAAGAAAATAATTCTGTAGTACCCAGTCATTGTCGTTTGCAAGTAAAGCAATATATTTTGTACTCAAAGGAAGATGATGAATCTGACAAAATTCTGTAACCAGTTTCCAGTGCTGACTTGCATCCTTCTGACGTGACCTGAATTCAAATCCATCACCAATACCACTGGAAAGCCAAAATCCACATGTCTTGCCTTCTTCTAGTGATGGCAAACTTGCTTTTTCTAGGTGTTGCAAAACAATTAATAACGGTTGCAACATTTGTTTACCCCTAGACACATCAACTTGAACTTCCTTCTTCTTCAATGCCATGAGATTGTCATGGTGTATATAATTATCAGCTATTGCTCGTGCAAGAGAGTAGATGATATCACCTTCATGAGATTCAACATGAATAGCAGAACCTTTAGGTGAAATATCATGGTGAGTACTTTGCCTGATTTTAGAGTAATAATCAGAAATACGGAGCAGAGCAGCAATATCAATACGAAGCATGCTAGTAGATAACCCGCATAACTCCAGCAGGAATGTGCATGAAGCAACTAGTACAGGATCATCAAAGTGCAAAACAGCCAGTTGGATGACCTAAAATTCATGAGAATCAAAGGCAAAAAAGAGCTACGTAAGAGATTGCAACAACAGTTGTATGAGAAATAACCATCAATATTGCTATGAAATGACCGATTTGTAGAAACTTTAAGGATCCAGAAAGTCATTTAAAATCTCAAACTCAAGCCAGAACTACCCATATGATTCAAGCATAGGTGCATTTTGAGGACATACAAAATAAATAACATTTAAAGCGATGCTGCACACGACTTTTTAATTCACATACACAGAAATGCAGTAAATTACAGGTTGAAGCAGGAAACCTACGGATGGTAGAAGGGACCATTCGTTAAGGCTTAAGGGTGATAATATTGCTTGGACATCTAACTGAATATTGGTTTGCCTCGTAAGTTCTTGATGTCCAGTAGCATCTTTAAGCTTTGAAGCCCGTAAACTGAGTAAATGATTAAATGCTGCCAATGGACGGCCACGATGCAAGTGCTGCTCCATGCCAGATCCATCCTCCTGAAAAAAGTGAATGAAGGAACTGAAAGAGTAGCGATTAAACAAAAAAATGACATTACCAAGGACACCAGAATTATTTTTTTACAAGTTCTTCGTAGGATGCATTGATGTGATTAACATTGATTGAATTTGTTAAGCTAAAAAGTTTATCATATAAAAAATGAAAATTGCTTTAATTTCATTTAAATTTCACATCAGTGATGTAAGATAATAGGATAGTGGCCCTGGATGTAACTTAAGGGTAAATTTTTTTAAAAGTTTGTTTAAATCATTTCAACCATGAAGAAATCAGCAAATCCTCGTACAGATAACATTCTTGGAATCACTAAGAAAGTTTCTCAATTTCATGCATTATGCAAACAAGTTTCAAATGTAAAATGTTTAAGCCGTTTATTTAAGATAGAAACAATGTATTACAAAGTTTATAAGCATACTAAGGCTCAATCCTACTAAGCTTTGTGGTTGATATATGCTGATCAGTATCATAGAAGAAAAAGACACAAAATCCAAGTAAACTCGAGTGTGGGGTGAAACAGTACTATGAGAATGCATTGCTAATGTACTGGGAACTGTGCTAGTGAACGGTGTCACCAAAAGTAACTAATGATGACAGAGCTAAAGCTCTTACAAACTCCATCGTGGTATCTGGTTCACCATAGAAAGTTGATAATCCCATATGATGTTAGCCTTTTTTAGATATTAAGTTACAATGTGCACGTCTCAAGATAGAAGCTATATCAAACATATGCCTTGGATAGCATCCCAAGTCCTTGAATAGCAACATGTTACCATAATATCAGCCTTTCAATGCCAAAATTATTTCAAGAAGATAAGAAAACGCTAAATAGCAAGAAAATTAGGCACCAAGTCAGTTCTAAAAGCAAGATACCATTGATGTAATGTTATACTCGTGAATGATCACCACTCGATACTCGTTGACATAACAAAAGAGAAAGCCAAATAAAGCAAGGAAGCATAAAAATTTGCTTTATAGAATTTTACTAAGTTCTTATGCAACAGGAGGGCCGCTTTCTTTTGGTCACAAAAACTTGAAAAGCCAAAAAAAAAAAAAGTCTACCAGAGATTTTCCCACATTTTCATTGTTTTCCATTTGAAATCTTCATTGTCGTTTACCCCACCTTTCCTACTAATTTGTCCGGCTCACGTGAATCCCTATAGATAATTGAAAATTTTTTGGATCTTGAAGATTGGAGTTTGCACTTCAATCATTGCACCATTAGCAAACAATCAATGTGACTTTTAGGAGCAATAATTAAATTAATCTTTTAATTTGGCTGGTAAGTGGGAAATTTCTCAGTTAAAAAGCAAGGTTAGCACATATGTGAATTGAGAGTAACTAAAGATTCACTTTAGAAAAGAAGTGGTCTTTGGGGGGAAAGAAAAAATAATTATTCCTCCTCAATTTCCCAAGACTAAGTTTGAAGAGGGACACAGGGACCATGGCTCGATGCGGGGGCGGCAGATGCCGCATTTAGACCAGTTTGATCCAGAGAGAGAAGAATCGAGCGGTCTTCCCTTGCACACAATTCCCTCCTATTTGGAGCAAAACCCATATATACATTATTTGTTGTTTTTAGGATAGTTGTTTGCTTCAGCTTTCCTTCCTTCAGCATGTTTTCCATTGTCGGGGTAGTATTCGAGGATAGGTGGTTCTGCAGTTGTATCATGCTCCAAGGTGGTGATTACCTACACCTATTTCTCACATTGTTTCCACATGTCTGCTTGTCGCCGCCCTCCTTGCACCTTCCAAGTTGTTGCCGCCCTCACCAGACCGCTCCCTTGTTATCCAACCACACCAAACTGCCTCTTGCTTGGTGTCCAGCCACCAAAACACCGTCCCCTCGCTACTATCTATCTCTCTCTGTTTCCACTATCTCGAAACGCATTCAACCGCCTTTGATCCTCACCCTAAGAAGTCTTTTGTTTGTGTTACAATTTTCCTATTTCAATTGTTCTTGTTTGCAAACGCTATCATTCTGTTGTGTTTTTGGGTTAACTCCGGTATTAATTGGTATTAGATTCAGTCTAACTCTAGTCCTATCATAGAGTTTATAGCCTTCTTGCATATCACGACCCGGCCTAGTTCTTAGAATTATCTAAGGAGAGAACTGCGATCGGACAGTATTAACTTTTCATTTTTTTTCCAAATACAAAAACTTCAAACTATAAGAGTCACTAATCTACACAAAGTGCAATAAATTTAAAACATCCAGAAAAAATAACAATAATTTAAACACCGTATCTCAAATCAGAATTGAACAGTGTAAAACTATCTGAAAGGAACAATACAAAGAAACTATCAAACATATCATAAACTTACACCTATCAGTTGCAGTCCTCTTGTAAATCGAATCTCTTCTACCAGATATATCAACATATAATATTCTTTCTCCAGAGAAAGAATATTAATTTCAACTGTGAGTTTGACGTAATCTTTAATTATAAAATTTATATGCATTAAATTATGATGATTAAGCAAATGCATGAATGATTAAAAGGGAATGTAGTACATTATTTAATAAAATCTTGAACTTTCACTTTAAATTTATCACTTCCCTTTCACTTTAAGTATTTGTCATTTTAACATCTTTATTAGTCATAATATGATTATCGTCGTACCCGAAAGTATCTAAAGAAATGTCCCCAAATATAACCTAAAAAATGCACACAAAGGTGTCCACAAATTGCACTTAAAAGTACACTTTTACAATTCTTTTTATAGTGCATGAGTATATTGCATCCACTGCAGTACCATGTGCGAGTAATCCTGAATGATTTAACATTTACATTTTATTTTATATCAATTCAAAATCCTTTAGAACGTACATTCATGTCTGTTATTATCTTCCCATTGTAACACTATTTTAGACTCTAAAAATGTCGGAAATGAATGAAATAATTATTTTAAACTATTTAATAAAGCAATTATTTATTTAATAAAATATTACTTTAATACATAAAAAAAAATATTCACTTACATTTTCTTACAAGAGACTTTTGAAATGCTTCTCATTCAATAGCTTCTTTCAACAACTAACTATATTAGTTAAATGTGCATATTATTATAATAATCTCATCTAAAAAAAGCCTTAAATACATCTATCGACATATCATTAAATTGACACATAATAATTAATAGACTATTCTTAACCTTAAAAAGTCTGGTTTGCTTCTTGCACAAAACTCCTCTTTTTCCCCTCAATTTCAAAACTATAACTCCCCGACCCAAGTACTTCTTGATTCAAGTAACTTTATTTTAACATTACTTAAATAAATATATATGTACATAACATTTGATTAATAAACTTAATTTAAATATGAAGATTACCTTATAAGTTACTCGGATAGATCTCCTCCCTCACTCTCACACTCCTCCAACTATTCCTTCGAAAATGAATTCTGGTTCGTCCTGATTTTAGTAAAACTTTCCATTAATATTAATATTAAACACACACTCACATTTTACATATATATATATATATATATATATATATATATATATATATATATATATATATATTGGGAGAAGGAGCAGCTCGTGGCTCCCTACGCGTTAATATAATAAAAAGTTACAAAAGTTAGGGGAGAGAAAGGAGGATCTCCATCTAAAAACAAAAGAAATAAAATTAACCTTAGAGATTCCTCTTTCCACATTAGCAACTCCACACAAAAAGAAAGAAAGAGATCTCCAAACAAAACATATAACTCAGTATACTAGCAGAAAGAAGAAGTAATCTTGGAAAATAGGTGCAGCTGTGAGCAAAGCAGGCTATAACCGAAAGTAACAAACAGTGAAACTCGAAACACAGGACCCAACAACTAAACCTGTCAACGTGCCCCGAGAAGTTAAACCGGCATGACCTGCAAAGTGATGAGAGTGAAAGTAGCATGGAGGCAGAAAACATAAACGATAGTTTGTAGCAAAGCAAAACCTCCCAAAAGAAACCCGTAATGATGCAAATCTACAATCCAACAAAAGAGCATAAACTAACAGTCCATACGTGATGGGCAGAGAAGAACTTAGCATCTAACATTGGGTAAATCCAACGAGTTCCCAATAAGAAACTGGCAGAGTGATTTTGCGGGAGTAAACCCCACAATAGGTATGTCCCCATCATGTTTTGTCAACCAGTCCGCAGGGGTGTTCCCCTCTTTATGTATAAAAGTGAAAGACACCTCCAAACGATGATGAGAAATGAGATCTTTAATTCGTTTATACAAACAAATAAGATCTCAATGAGGTTTAGATGTACCATTCAACATATCACAAAGTAGTTTGGAATCAGTGTCCATGCAAAGACAAAAGAAGCTAAAGAAAATATTAGTTTTCAATAAAGAGTAGCCCAACACTCAGTTTGAAGAGGGGAATCCACAACAACAAGGGATGTAAAGTAACACAGTATGTGGCCAGCAGGATTTCTAAAAAGCCCACCAACACCAGCTGCCAAAGAGATCCAACACCCATCAATGTTCACATTCACCGAGCCGAGGGCGGAGTTTGCCATTTAACCAAAATGGGATGACAGACATTTCCATGATGAGTAACCGCACCATAGGAGGCTCTCTAAGCTTTATAAAAATGCACAAAAATGTACGAAGTAGTAATAAAGGGGGTTGGAGGAGAGGTGCTATATTTGTGGCTATTTCTAGCACACCATAAAAACCAAAATATAACCAAAGAAAAGAAATTAAATTGTTTGCCAAAAGTAGAGAAACTTTTTCATTCCCAAAGAAAGTTCACAATAGAGCCCTTGTGGGTCCATTTTATACCAACATGCATAGCAAATAAATTCCAAACCTCCACAGCAAAAGCATATTCAAAGAATATATACATATAGTTTTCCTCAGAAGACCTACAAAGGGGGCATATGGAAGCAAGCCGAAGCCCCTAGAGTTTGAGTATGTCCTCTAGGGGAAGCATGGAGAGGAAGTATCTCCAAATGAAAAAAGAGATGGAAGGTAAGAGAAGTTTATGCCAAATCCAAGATCCCCAATACCAATCAGGAAAGGTATGTAGCTGAGTGTAGATCATCTTGCTTATAGACTGAGAAGAGTTGTTCTTCCAAATGGGGGTATCCTTTTGATCAGGATGAATGGGCAATCTCGAAATTCTAAGTGCAGTGTTTTCCCCAACCATAGCCGACAACTTAGATATATCCTACTCTCCCAAGTTGAAAAAAATCAGAGACCAATAAATGAGTACTAGGAGGAGAATGACGATAATTCAAAGGACTAGACTCATCCCATGAATCATGCTAAAATGAGGTATTTCCCTCACCGATATCCCAAAAAATAAAATTAGTAGCAATCGACCTAGCCTTCAGAATAGCGTTCCAAATCTTTGAATCTCCTACTTTCCAGATTACAATAGAGGGATGAGTAGAGGCACAGTATTTAAGAAGCATGAAAAAGGAGCACAAAGAATTGTCCAATCTAAATTTGTACCAAAGCTAGCACATATTAACCTCTACAATATGCTGCAATGTCTTAAAGCCAAAACCCCAGCCTTCTTAGGCTTACAAAGTTTGTTCCAGAAGGCCCACAGCTTATTTGCGCCACCCCCAGCCCAGATAAATTTGTTAAATAATTTATCTAAAATTTTTAAAGCTTTTTGTGGGGTTAAAGACCTGCAAAGCATACAGAGGGATAAAATGAAGAACACTGGCAAGAAGAGTCATCCGACCCTCATTTGAGAGGAAGCAATTCCTCCAATCAGCAATTTTATGCTTAATTTTCTCATACACCTCATCCATCTGAATTTGCTTCCTTCTACCCCTGAGCAGATTGACACCAAGGTATTTTAAAGGAAGGGAAGAATAGTGGTATCCCGTATAAGAGATCCCCCAGTTGGCAATAGTATTCCCAACATGCTTGCCAAAATACATGACACTTCTCCTTGTTAAAAGGTAAACCCGAGCACTGTTGAAACATATCCAGAGGCGACATAAGCCTCTTGACAGATGGCTTAGAAGCATTTGCAAAAATAATAGCGTCATCAGCATAAGCCAAGTGGGTAACCAGAAATTTAGCTTTGTTATAGTATTGAGTGTGAAGGTGTTACATCTAGATACTAGTAAGTAACATGGACAGACAATCAAATGCAATAATAAAGATCGTAGGGGATAGGGGATCACCCTGCTTGATACCCCTCTTAACAGAGAAGAAACCGTAAGAGCTGCCATTAACCATGACACTATAGTGGTTATTAGATAACCAAAGTTTAATAAGTGTGCAAAAACTAGCATGAAAACCTCTGGCAATAAGAATATTTATAAAAAAATCCCAACTTATGGTGTCGAAGGCCTTTTTAATGTCAAGTTTAACAATCAAATTTCCACCCCTACATTTTCTGTCCAGGTCTTCAATAAGGTCTTGAGCTAGTAAGATATTGTCAGTGATTTTCCTGCCCTTAATAAATGTTGACTGTTGAGGTGAGATGATAGTAGAGAGATGTGGTTGTAATCGAGCCACAAGCAATTTACTGATGACCTTAGAGATCACAGTAGTAAGAGATATAGGTCTAAAATTATGCTAGTGAGTTTTATCATTACCTTTAGGGATTAGAACAATCATGGCAACAGTGAAATATTTACCTGGGTCTTCACCTTGAAAGAAACTTTGAATGGCTAAGATTACCTCATTTTTAATAATCTCCCAACATTTGATATAAAATATTGATGTGAAACCATCAGGACCAGGAGCCTTGTTGGTGCTAATGCCCTTAAGAGCAGAGAGAATTTTCTGTTCAGTTGGGATGTAGGAAAGAGATAGGGAAGCCACAAGCTCTTTTTCAGCTTCAAAGAGACCAGCATCAATGGGGGCAACCGGTACAGAATCAGCATAAAGAGTATGAAAGTAATCAGCAGCACTCACACCGATTTGCTCAGCATCAGTAAGAACATCTCCATTAGGGGTAACTATCTTAAGGATAGCATTTATATTGTGCATGTGCTTAATGGTAGCATAAAAATATTTGGTATTTCTATCTCTGTTAGAAAAATGAAGATCATTAGCCTTTTGCCTTAGAAAATCCTCCTCTATAGATATCTCCTCAAGAAGCTTATGATGGGCTTGTGCAACCTGCACTACAAGGGAAGTATCGGAAATAACATGTAATTCAAGATCATCGACAATACGCTGAGCTTCAAGCACCCTAGAGTGCATGTTACCAAAAACTTCAGTGTTCCAATGCCTCAAGCTAACAGATTGGATTCCAAAGTACATACCAAGAACTGCCGCACATCTCTGGTTTCCAGACCTAGAGATTAATTGCATAAAAGAATGATGAGAAGACTAAACGTTGAAGAACTTGAAGTGGTAGGTAGCAGGTTTAGCTTGAAAATTCAAAGTAAACAAGATTGGATTGTGGTCGGAGGCCGCATGGTTTAAATGTCGGACCCTAATGATCTAGTAATAATCAACCAAAGTTGTATTGCCCAGGAATCTATCAAGTCTTTGCATAAGAGATCCTCTACTCCAAAGATAAGGAGAGCCAAAGTACCCAAGATCAAACAGATTAACATCAGTTATATGATCGCAAAATTTTTAATAAGTGTAGAATCAGCTCTAGCACCTCCTCTCTTCTCGAAAGGAGACATAATCACAATAAAATCGCCCCACACCAACCAATTTTCTTTAATGAACTCACTCATATGAATGAGTTGCTGCCAAAGTGTTTACTTCTCTTGTAGTAAGGAACTAGCATACACAAATGTAGTCCAATCATGGTAGATATCAGACTTGAAATGAGTAAGAACAAATTGCTCATCATCGTCAATGATGTCCAATAGTATATCATTTCTCCAAAAAACCCAGATTTTGTTGTTTTTATTACTATAATGATAGAACCTTTTGAATTACTGAAGAACATTATCCTTGCGAGCCGTCACCATAGGTTCTAAAATGGCAAAGATACCAATTTTATGGACCCTAATCAAATGCTTTAAACGATTAAGGGAGGAAGGGTCCGCTACTCCCCTAATGTTCCACACCAATATATTAAACAGCATGCCTTAAACCACACCTCCTAGTGATTCTAGTGGGATGGTGCAAGTATTCTCCATCGGAAGTATATGTATCTTCAATTATATTTGTGCTTGGCAAATGAGAAAGGTCGAGTTTATTTCTGCCTTTTTCGACTGAATTTTTGAATTTGCCATTCAAATTCCAAATCAGCAGCAGCCTGAATGACAAAAGCTTGTGTCGGATCGGAAACAGTGGGTAAAGGAGGAGGAGCCTCAGGTGGAGAGGGTATAGCCGAAAGAGTGGGGTCGTGGGATGATGAAATATGTTCTTTATTAGAACAGATGGGAGGAACCAGAGGCTGAGTTTGATTTCGAGGTGGCAGAGTAAGAGTAGAAGTAGCGGAGGAATGATTAACTATAGAGACTTCCTCCACTAAGGGAGGTTCAATTTCAGTGGCATCCTATGAGGGATGCTCAATAGCATTGACATCACTAGGAGTATCATCCACCAAGGGAGGCCCAAAAGCAGGGACATCCTGAGAGGGCAGAGACATATGGGCACGGGGAGACGAATCTGTTACAGTAGCAAAAACATTATCAACTTACTAATGAGTTTCAACAGAAGGCTGGGAATCAGGTGGAATAGGCGCCAGATCAGCATTATTTAGAGTCCCCCGCATGCCAACATTATCCACAGTAGACAAGGGGTTATGGCAGAGGGGGGCAACCGATTTCAAGTGTGGATGAAGTCTATAGCAAGATGTAGAGCTATGCCAAAATATACGGCAATGCGAACAGTAATGTGGATGCGCCCCCAAAACAACTTCCTGCCAATAACCATTATGCGAGGAACCAATCCATATTTCATCAGGATAAAGCTGGGTAACATCCCGCTCGACAAGAAAGCATGCATCTGAGGGTCACCTCTAAAGTGGGATTATCCACGCGGAGAGGATTACAAAAACCTTTAGCAAGTGTATGCAAATTTTCAAAATTGAACAGATGATATTTTAGCCCTGGAAACTTAATCCAGACGGTGATGATCGGGGATTCAAACTTGGGATTAAAATCTACTGTCCACTTTAGTAATTTCATAAGACGGTTCTCAATCTTAATAACCTTCTTAGAGAAAATTTTGGTATAATCAACATCATTGGACAATTGAATCAGAATGTGCCTACCGTTAAGCCGACCAATTTTCCAACTACCCGTCAATTTTAATGCATCAAATTCGCGCCTGATAAATTCCAATTCAGAGTGCCCGTATAGAAATTTTCCCACAAGAGCAAAACGACATAATGAAGCAAGGATATTAGTCTCCTCATACGTGAGGTATAGCGTCGACTAGCCATTTTTTCTGCCAAGCTTATTGATGACGGGATACTCCGGACTACCACCAGACTCGTAAGCATTATGAAAAGCTTGTGGGAAAAAACAAGAGCGAGAGGTAAAGCCAGTGAAAGAGTTCTCAATAATCACCACGACGTAATTCCAAGCCATTTGAGAACAAAACCGCCTGCAGACCCTTTCCAAGTGCCTCAAACAAAAGACGGAACAATGGCTTGAAATCGTCCTCGCTGAGTGTTGAAGAAACACCGCTGTAGAGCTGAGTCGAAAAGAATGAAGGAAACGAACGTGACCTAGCAGCTAGGTGTCAAAGTGATTTGTTGTTATCGAGCTGAGTAGCATGTATCTTTTCTGGGTATACATGCTTTGTACAAGCTTCACTGGGTATACGTGGCTTATATATATATATGTGTGTGTGTGTGTGTGTGTGTGTGTGAGTGTGTGTGTGTTACTTTATTAAAAGCCCTAACTCACCTTTTAAGTATCTCGATCGGCTACCATAGCTCACGCACGCACAAGTTCTCCGCCCCACTTCCTCCTTTCGGTCTAGACTCGACGCAGAGCAGTACCCGCATCGCCTTCCCTCTTCTTCCCGCACATAAGTACCGCAGGGAGATCAACTTGCCTTGCTCTTCAGCTTCGATCACGATTCACCCAGACAAAGTGCTTGCTTCTTCCTCTAACCTCCTTCCTCTGTAAGCAGGACTCAAACTCGACATCGAAGGCTTACTCCTTCGACCTCTCCTTCTTCTTCTTCTTCCAACGACTTCAACACTCGACTACAGCATGACATAAACATCCCACATTACCTTCCTCTTTCTTCTTCTTTTAATCAGTTAGAGCACGCACGAGAGCTCTTTTCTGATCTCTTTATTCTCCCTCTAGAGTGCGCTTGAGTAATATGATAGAGTGGTGTCGTTTAATCCTTGCAAAGAGGTGTGTCCTTCCAAACCGACACCTAAAATTTTTATTTTTATTATTAATATTTTTATTACTCTTTTATTTCAGTTATTAAAATCTCCCTTAACAAATTTGTCATCAAAATTAAAAATAATTATAAAAGTAAACATACCCCGAATGAGAAGCTCTGGATAAATTTTTTGAATCTTAGAGACTTTCTCCCAAGTAGTATCGTTCTCTGACCGATGCCTCTATAAAATCTTCATAAAAGGGATCTCTCTGTTATGCAACTTCACATCATAATTCAGAATCCTTCCAGACTCCTAAATATAAGAAATATGCCTGAATATCAACTAAGACTACTATTAGCATACCAATTTCATCTGCAATATAGTTTTTAAGTGAAAAAAAAAGTGAAAAAACATTATGCACTCCCTGCATATGAGCTGGAAAAACCAATCTGTAAGCTACTTTCTCGATCCTCTCTACAATCTCAAATGGATCGACAAATTTGGGATACAATTTTCTTGTTTTCCCAAAACGTTGCACACCCTTTAATAGACTGGGCTTGATAAAAACAAACTTTTCAACTTCAAACTCAACAGGTCTGGGTTTGACATCATAATATTTTGCACTCTCTTCAGCCTGTCCCTGATCAATCTAATCTTCTCAGTAGCATTATTAACCAAATAAGTTCCAATGTTCTTTTTTTTCACTTATTTCAACTCAACATAGAGGTGTCATGCACTTCCTTCCATACAAGGCTTCATATGAAGTCATCTCAATGCTACCCCGATAACTATTATTGCAACCAAATTCTACTAGAGGTAGATTTGATTCCTAGCCTCCACGAAAATCAAGGACACATAATATTAGTAGATTCTCCAAGGTCTAATAGTCAGCTCTGACAGGCCATCAGTACGAGGGTGAAATGATGTACAGAAAGTCAGTAGTGTGTCGAAAACTTCTTAAACCTTCTTCTACAATCTGAAAGAAAACTTGCAATCTCGATTAGAGACAATAGACTTCAACACCCCATACAATCTCGTAATTTGATCCACATATAATTTGACTAGCTTCTCAGTTGGATCTGTATGTCTAATAGGCAAAAAATTGGCAAACTTAGTCAATCTGTCGACGATTACCCATATAGCATCTCGACCCTGACGTGATCTAGGTAAGCCAATCACAAAATCCATCGCAATCTCCTCCCATTTCTACCATGGAATCGATAAAGGCTGCAATTGACCTCCAGGAAGTTAATGCTTTGTCTTCACTAGCTGACATGAGAGACACTTAGCCACAAATTATGCTATATTTCCTCCAAAATTTCCTTAGATCTACATTTGGAACATAGAACTTGTCTTTATACCTTAATAAACCATCCTGATCTATCACATACTTCCCCAAATTGTTTGTCTTAACCTACTCCAAAACTTTCTAAATATTGCTCTCTTCAACTCTACCCTTCGAAGTTAATAGCACGGTCAATTGATATAATTGAACCATACTGTCATCACCATAAGAAACTATGGATAGCTTCAACTTCTCCAGATCTTTAAGTAATTTTTCGTATTGAGTAAATAAATAACTCAAATTTTCTTAAGTCTTTCTACTCAGCGCATCTGCCACAACATTAGTCTTCTTCGGATAATACTGAATAACTAAATAATAATCATTAATAAATTCTAGTCATCTCTTCAACTTCAAGTTCATCTCTTTTTGAGTAAAGATATACATCAAACTCTGAATATCAATAAAAAAAATTCACATCTAACTCGTACAGATAATGTCTTCATATCTTGACTGCAAATAAAAATGTCTTGAGAGTGTTGTAATTGAGCGATTTGTGGTATAAGAGTGATATGGAGAAAGAATTTGAGTATAGAGAGAGGTAAGATGATTAATTTGATAAGTAGTTGAAAGGATTGTGTCTACCCATAGATATTGTGGAATGTTGGCTTAAACATGAGAGTTTTGGTGGTTCCCAGTAAATGCATATGCTTGCATTCAGCTATCCCATTTTATTTAGGGATACAAGGATAGCTTTGATGATCGAGTATACCTTGGCTAGTACGAAGATGTTGAAGTTACAATGTCATGTATTCTCCCCTGACCATTGGTACGCAAAATTTTAATTCTAGTTTTGAATTGCTTTTCTGTTGTTGCATGAAATTTTATAAATTTGGACATGAATTCAAATTTTAATTTCATGGGATAGATTCATGTAAAATGAGAATGATCATCAACAAAAAAAATGCATCTAAATCCTTGCTTGGACAATATTGGGGAGGGACCCATACATTTGAATGCATTAATTCAAGAGAAGAGCAACAATAATTTTGAGAAGAGGTAAAGGGTAGTTTATAAAATTTTAGCAGGACTATATGAGGTACATGATATAGATTTTATAGGAATACATAAATTTTGTAGGCCTTTTTCTAGTAGAGCTAAAAGTGGAGAAATTCAAATGACCTAATCTTCTGTGCTAGAGAAGTGCAGCTGATTTGGTAGTTTTTAATAAAGTTGTAAATTGGTGTTGAGAATGGTGAGTTGAGAAAGGTCGGAGTGGTTAGACACAATTCGAACATGTTCCTTCAAGCAATGTCTTGTTAGTTGACCAGTCAATTTTGTATCCATGTGGTGTAAAGGTAAGAAAACATGAATTATCTATTTTTAGCTTTCGAACCAAAATGGGATTTTGGGTGAGATGAAGAACATGAAGTAGTCCATTAATTTATAACTTAGGTGAGGGAGTAGAGATGGAACCACGGCTTGTTTTAGAGATGGGAAGTGATGGTACATTGTCAACTAGAACTAGGTGACTGAAATTGCTCTAGTTGGATCTTCAACCTTTAGAAAAGTCTCATTGACCAAAAATCATAGAAGGAGAGGATTAGAAGATGACTGAAAGATAGAATAGAGAATCAAAACTGAAAGAGACGAAGACAACTTTTGTGGTTGATTGACTGATGAATGTGAATAGAGCTTCATAAAACTAAAGAAATATTTGATATTTGCACCGGTGCTAACAATTTCATCTGAGACTAAAGGATTCCAATAATATAGTGATGCTTCCATAAAAGATACGGGTTGTCTTTTAATACAGAATAAGAAAGTAATTAAATATGCTTCCAAGCAACTGAAACTATGTGAAAATAATTATCTAACACATAATTTGGAATTTGATATTATTTTTACCTTGAAATTTTTGGAGGCATTATCTCTATAGAGTGAAATATGATAAATTCAATGATTAAAAAAGATTAAAATATATTTTCACTCAGAGAGAGTTGTATTTAAGGCAGAGAGTAGTGTTGACTTGATGAATGATTATGATCTTAGCATACAATATCATCTAAGAAAGGCCAATGTAGTTGTTGATGCATTAATCAAGAAATCTATTGGGCACGTCAATTGGTTACAAACTTAAGAAGCAGAGTTAATCCGAAATATAGAATTTCATAGCTTGATAACAAAATACAGAGTGGTCAGGGCACATATTTGTATCAGATGAGCAACTAACTCACCCTTGAGGATAAAATCAAAGTTACATGAAGGACAAAGAATGAATACAAAAATTGAGATTTATTAAATGAAAACAAGTAAAAGAAAGATATTAGTATTAATGAGTAGGATATTATCATTTTGGGTAAAACGTTTATATTTTAAAAAAGAGGAACTGAAGCCTGCATGAATGTAAATTATGTAGCTTTTATGATTAACATGAGGTCAATTTCAAGATAATACAAATTAAAAGACATGCTCAAGACTTTAGGAAGATGTGAAAGCCAGAGACAACATAAAAGTTGAATTTAGATCTATGAATAAAAAATTGTGAAATGCTATGAAAAAAATTACCATGGGAGATTTAAAGATTAATGAAAGTGTCCTATGAGCTTCACTTTTGACAATAAATTAGTAATCAATATTGCATATAAACCTATGCAATATGATTGTACAAAATGTATTGAATTTGATAGATATGTTATAAAAGAAAGTTTGAAAGTGGACCAATCTATATACCATCCACAGGGAGAATTATTGCTTAAAATATGACTAAAGGATTATCAAAAACAACCTTTTGTTTGTTTAAGAGGTAGTAAAAAAACACTTGTACCATATTTGACCAACATTCACGAAGCCTATCACTTTACTTCCTTTTTATTGCAAGACATTGATTCGTGTGATCCATATAGCCTTCTTATCAATCTATGGACTATATAATTATTCTATAATAATTACTCAATCAAATCAAACTATAGATTACTTTTAATTATTATTCCTTGATTTTATATATCTAGCACTAGAAGCTCTTTTGGAATTATATAAATAATATACAAATAATGGAATGAAATGCTCAATCGATTTTCACCAATTTTTGTAAGAAATGATACATACCGCTAATTTTTCTATTGTGATTAATGTTATTTATAATTGATATGTCCTAAAAGAGTTATATGTTCTCAAATGGCTAAACACGGTTAATAATTTTTCAGGAAAGCCATCAATGGAGTGATGAGTCAAAAGCAAGGTCTTTGTGTATAACAGACGTAGAGTACCTTTTGCAAGGTAAATGTGTGACTATGGTTAAAGCTTAATGTTAGCTTTAGATAATTTGGTTCGTTTGTATTAATTTATAATTTGTTAATCTGGTGGCATTTCGATGACTATCTATGGCAATATTATATAACAGACCATATATTATTACATATGGATGCTATACATCCGTAATTTTGCACCGTGACTCTTCTGATGAAAATGTCAGGATTGAATGGCTCTTCCATGCACTGGATTATGTATTTAAATGGTCATACATTGTTAAAAATTACCACATTAATTGTTTCTGATGTATTTATGAAGTTGTGCATTGTCCCTGTTAAGACCATTCTACCATTATAACATCACATGTTATCACAATCGCCCATTCCTATCACAGATTATCTGAGCTCCTAGGCCAAGTCTTGACATCTAATGCTCATGCAATTTTAAGTTTGATAACTTACCTCAACTGAAGAATACAGCTCCTCTTCAACACTCTTCTGGATAGCTGCTTCCCAACTTACAGGATTTATTCCATCAATGCTTCCATTAAAGACATAATTGTTTTCTCGATAAAGAATGGAATCACCAAAATTTAATGCACTTGAAAGTGATTGCCATCCTAGAGGAACCTGAAAGAATGTGAAATAATACATAATGGACCATGAATATACAAATAAAAACTACTATTATAAGCATATGAATATTACAAATAAAGCAATAAAAAAACTAACAGCAGAAAGAGATGAGTCAAGCATAAAATAGATTCCTTGTTTATAGTTATATTTAAGTTTGTTTTGTCTGGTTCCATAATCTAGGTAACTCTCAAATACCTTTCATTTACTACCCTGAATGGAAGCTTTAAGGTCTAATATGAAGTTCCAAAAGTAGCATTGAAAGGAAAGATTTTTGAACCCCAAAATAAACACAACTTAATGTATAAGGCATCGGTGGAAAGACAAGATACCTGGGCAAACAGCCTAACCAATCTCCTTACAGACTTTGGAAACCAACATGGAAGCATTTGCACCAATGAAGTGTCCCCACCAGCAGAAGAAAACATGCTATCTCGAAATCTCAAATAGTCCGAAAATGCTGACTTTCCAAAAACTGAAAGTATAAGAGAATATTTAGCATACCGAGTTTAGTAAATCAGTAAAAGGCTGCAATCATAAGGGCTGGATGCATGAAAGGAAATTTATTGCAAACAAAAATAAATAAAAATTATAAATTTATCAATGTTTACATGAACTTGAACTCGTAGAAACACCAACTGAATCTGTTCCAAAGCAAGATGAAACAAGAGCCCTCCACAAAGTAGGGAACTTCTCAAGACCGGGCTTTAAGTTTTCCAGTGTGCATTGAGATGATGAAGTACAATGCCTACTCACACTTCCAGTACACAGAAATTTCTGCATTGGGGCAGATTCATGCATCAGCGTAGCCAAAGCAGCAAATTCACCTCCCCCTTCAGCCATATCATCTACAGTCTGTATTATCTCATCCACCTCATGGACATTGAGCTTGCTAGTATGGGCCACCTGCTTAGATAAATTTGAATGCGCATTGAAGAATGATGCTTCATGTTCACGACCCCTTATCCTTGATAACAGCAGCCATTTTGCCCATTGACAATCCCCCTAGTCAGCATACAAAATAATCAACAAAATCTGGTCACGGAGCATTCTAAGATGTTTAAGATGACACCCACTAAATAAACCAAATTCAATGATAGCAAAAATATAATAAAAATAAAAATAATGAGAAAAATAGCAGCAGCAGCAGCAGTAGTTGTTGCCAAGTTCTGTCAATATATTGATACAGTAAACACGAATTTTAAAGCAGATGATGAAAATTCAGTATTTTATGGTTCAGTGGTATCTAAATAAAGCAGCTATGTGGCAGCAAATGCTATTAATGCAACTAAGGGTTTGAATAAGATAGAGGAAGAATTGTGTATCAGAGAACTTAAAATAAAGGTCAAAAAGAAAAATTGGGGGTAGAGGAAAAAAGCATAAGAAAGATTAAAATACGGAGAAGAGAACTCGAATAAGATTATGGTACATTGAGGGAAAATATAGAACACCAAGCAACAAATAGATCAGTGGGTTAAAAGGCGCTGAAAGTTGTGACCTAAACAAAATGGATTGTTTGGCATGTAATACGTGCAAAAAAAGGGAAAAAGGGAAGAGGATGACTAACTTCTAGGATGAAAGGAGAAATAGCATCATCCCCAGGAAATAGTAAGCGAGATTCTTAGCCATCTTCCTTCAAGCTCTCATACCCATCCCCTGGTCTTATCCTAATTTAACGGTAACAACTACTTAAATTGATTTGGAAACAAATATTGGCTCTACATAGCTGATCCAAGAAATCATTTAATCATGAAATAGTGAACCAGTATTTTATGGTAATATATTACACTAAATTACTATCAATGCACATCTGTTATGACCCATTCTACTTGGGCACAATCAACACTAGCATGCACGCATACTAATGATCTCATAGGCCATCAGATCTTTTAACTTGTTTTTGCAGCTCCTCATACTCTGTTGGTTGCATCCGCTAGACCGGTCAGTCTGAAAGCACTGATCCATAAATGAGATTACATGTTGAATCGCTCATAGAGCTGATAATTCAAGTGCAAGTTTGTCATTCATAACATCATAAAACTCCTCTAATAATGGTCGTATTGCCTCAAATATAAGCTCCTTTGTCACACTATCTTCTAACATCACTAGAAGTATAAGTACTGGCACCTTTATTATATCCTATATAACTATAGCACAAAGATCTATAGCATTCTTCTCTAACTGAAGGCAAATTAATGTTGATTCTTCAATAACAAGTGCAAAATACTTTTCATCTTCGATAAATGGGTGTGTTTTAGTAGCCATCATAAATTGTGTTTTTATAACATTGTCATAGTCTAAACAAAAGAATATGAAATGCATCTATAGGCACATCATCATATCACACCTAATCCTACAGCTTCTAAAAATTCAACCAAACACCTTCATTCCCTTTCTTCAAGCAAGGGAACATATTTGAGAATACTTCTAAGTAGTGACGCTCAATTTATATGCCTTTAATGTAGATATTGCATTCTCACAACTAGCTTCGTATATTATGAGACTACACAGTTCTTTTCATATTGCAATGAGTGCAAAAATATTTTGCCTAAACTACTGTTGATCTCTATTAGGTTGAGCCTGCATAACTCATTGAACTATAAGAATCTCACCATCACCTGCAAATAAATGGTACTCCTCTCCAATATCATCTCTCAAGTTTTTCCTCTCTGCCTCTTCCACTACAACACACTTAAGAAAAGGAATCACTCTTTAGCTTTGGAAGTTAGATGTAATATGCGCTAATCCATGACACTTAGAATACTTCCTGACTAAAAATATTGTAATAGCGCTGGCTTGTTCAGTCTTTACTTCTCATGTCCCGACTTCTCGTAGGAAATAGGTTTTGGCACTCTAATTGATGTGTTTTTGCCATCCAAACCAATGTTTAAACCCTATTTGAACGATGGAGTAAGCCTGATCCTACTTTGTCGCTTCTCCTCCTTCAGGACTAGGGTTCAAACATTTTATAAAATCCTATAGGGCTGTAGCTACACCATATTTTTAAGGGATAACTTTAATTCTCCAAGAAACCGGACTAAACTATTCTCCTCTGGCTCTATCAACTCACATTTCAGTATAAATTGTTCAAATTCAGTAGTGTACTGCTCTATTGATAGATCGTTCTATTGCAAATGATGAAGTGTCAAAAATATATCATGTTTGTACTATGTTCAGAGGTACTTGCTCTGCATATACGCCATGCATGCATAGGTTCTTTAGATTCTCCCACTCACAGGGAAGCACTCTTCCTTAACTTTATGACAACTAACTTCACCATTCTATGAAATGGAGCATCCTTGTATTCAAAAACTCATTCCATTATTTAGAGCGACTCAATGAAATTGCCCAGATCCATACAAGCTTCAAATTTGGCAAATCAACATTCACTCCAAAAATACTTTTTTCCCCTATACTCAATGTTGAATCGATGCAACAATGACTCTCCATTGCTTGAGGCTTCTTGGTGAAAACGCTTTTCATCATATCTTCCATCCAAGTGAGCACCATTGTTGGAGATAACTTCCTTATGTTCCCTCATTTCAAAATCAACAAACCTCCACTGCAGTTGGTGCATTATATACTACATATCATCCATGACAACTTCCAAAGCACCTCATCGTAGTTTCTCCTTGACGGAATAATATTTTCCTCAGTTTAAGGTTCGGCTATGGTAGGATCGTAAATCTAAGGCTGGCTAAGGATTTAAGTTTAAATGGTGGGTGTAGTGGTAGATTTATTGCAGAGGTAGAAAAGGTTGAATTTTAAAAATAACGCTAGAATTTGGCTTTGATACAAAATGAAATTGTTCTAGAATTCCTAGAAATTTTTTCAGAATCGGATTTAACGGGAGGAGTTGTGGAAAGGCAAGAGAAAAGGGGTAGCGAAGTTGATGGAGAGGGGATCGATGGAGTTTGGTGGCCACCCAGACATTAATAGTAGGGAGAACAACGAAATGGCAATCACGTGGAGGAATGGCTACCAAGGGAGGATTCACCATTTGTTCTCTTCAAGATAAACAATCACCAATTGAAGTAAAATAAGCTACAACTCTTAAAAAAAAATTGAAGAAACAGTCTCCAAATAACATAAACCAAAGCAAAAATCCTCAAACCAAATTCTAAGCAACACATTTACAACAAGGCATCAATTAAACCCAAATTCTAATTCAAAAATAAAAGAAAATAGGACCCATAAGACACATAACAACAAAGAAGTGGAAAATTTCCATCTATACTTTTGCATGGAACAGGAATCCTGCCTCGTCCATCCTAGGAAATGATCATGCATCTCAAGATGTGATTCATGACCTTCCGGATGCTCTTGCATAACTAATCATCCAATAGTTTCATTCAAAGCCCAAGAATTTCATCAATAAAGTTTTATCTTAGTTTAATACTTAAAATTTAGTCCAATTGAAGATAAGACAATAGTCTGAGGCATCCCAGTCAACACTTGACTACTTCAAACCATAATTTGATAAAGCTACGGCTCATCACCTGAAGGTTATGTCCGACCTATATGCACACACTTCTCACCTCAGTTAGGTCTTGAAACATTAAATCTAGGATAACAGCTAGCATTATTAAGCAATGCATATTCAATTAATGAAACCAAAACATATGGAACATTTTGTAATTCATATAATTTTGTTTTGAAAGCTAACACAATATTGCCAAGAGCAAATGTTTGAAAAACAACTAATCTACCATACTGATACTATTCTTCTTTTCATGCAAAATAACTTGATGCAAGAAATTAAGAAGTATGGCTATACTATAGCTAAATAGCTAAGTTCTTTGTATAAGACATGGTTTTAACATCATGAATGATTATAAGAAAACAAAAGAGTACATCAAACCAAGGATGACATCTAATAGTAACCCATTGATAAACCACACTAATGTAGATGCATAAATGATAATGAAAGATATGCATGAAGACATGAAACAACTAACAAGGGCAAAGCCAAAGTTCTGCAGGTAACATCTCACATGATAATATTAACTTCACTGGATACTGGATAACTTACTGCAGCTTCACGGAGAACGCATAGAGTATCGTCATCTAAAGCCAGATTACGATGGTCAAGATAAAGATCCAGAAAATGTGGAAGGTTATATTGAGTACAATAGTGCATAATTAGCCTATGCAAAGCATCTGCAGTTTCATTGTGAGCTTGATCACTAGCTTTCTCTGCATCCAAAATCAAAGAGCTATCAGAGAATTGGGAATAAATAGAAATTTTAGATGCATTAATAATTAAGCCGGCACGACCAATAAGAGGTACAAGCTCAGCAGTACTTTCCCAGTAATCTTTTAAGAAGATATATTTTCTGGCCAATTCCCTCTCCACGAGCTCTTTTAACCAAGACGAGCACATATAAACAGAAGAAAATCTGAAAACTTTGATATTGGGAAAAAACAAGTAAACAGGCTCCATTTCTCCAGAAGCGCAGATATCCATTGCATTATTTCCAGAATTATAACTTGACTGGTTAAGATTAATTTTAAGGGTCTCCTCAGATAATAAAGATGGAGGTATCGAGTTAAAAAGTTTGCGGACCTCCTCAAAATTGTTGCGCGACAAATAGAATTCCAATTGAGATTCCCATGATACAACGACTCCCATATTGATAGGCTGATCGAGAACAACCTGAATGCCAAAAAAAAAAAAAAAAAACATAATGCATGGATCACTTGAGGAAATCCATAAGAATAAAATAATGAAAACGGAAAGCATTACCAAATCAGCTTAATATTCGATACAGTATTTTGAGATTGACAGCCATAAAGTTCAAACCACATGCAAATGCTTGGTAAGAAAAATTACGACAAAAGACAAGAAAGCTTATTTAACAGTTAAGTAGCAAAATATTGAAGACAAAAATAGAAACCTGGTCACGGATAAAAAGAACAAATCGGACGGCTTCAAAGATAAAAAGTTCTACAGTTAAGAAGATGACACTCATAAAGAGAAAAAGAATGCTAGTCTTAAAATAAGAAAACAAGCCTGATATCAGGATATTTCAATTTACAACACATTTGGTAAATGGAAACCACATGGTGACGTTAACGCCGAAAAAACAATAATAATTGTTATTCAGTGAAAGCAGGGACAAGCTTCAACGCAGGCTTAATTTCATAGAAATTGAGTATCAGAGCATAGGAAGATAACTGCTTCAATTTCTCTTAGTAGTCCTCAAAGTGCCAGCTAGCAGAAATGATGAATGGGAGGTGCTTCCGCTTGACCCAAACTAAAGACTTGAAGAAACAAATATAAACTAAAGACAATAGTTAACCTATATTACACCAACAAACATAAAATTAAATGTACATAAAAAATGTATGAAAAAACATAAGAAATAGTTTTAAAGATAAAGTACTAGAATACATAATTTTAAGCCAAGGTGCCAGAAACAAGTCCCTTTTATTAAAGCCATATTGGGAACTCAATAATAAGGAATTCTCAGCAAGAAATGCAGAAGACATGAGACAACTATAGGTTCTTAAGAAAACAGGTACGAGAATGACTAAATTGTCAAACAAACACTTAGAAAAAATAACAATGGAATACTTCTATCATTTGGACATGGCTAAAACATCAAGGCTATGCTCTACACAAATTTTAAAGGCAATATATCAGCAAAACAAATGGCAAATTAACATCTGTCATTTATAATCAAATAATTTATAATCTATAAACGCTTGGCTACTAAAACTTTTACAACAAACAAAATTCAAAACGAAACCACAGAAGCAGTAAAATGAATCTCCCCAAAACAAACATTGAAGAACAAAGTTAGATTATATATAATAAGAGCAAAATTTATTTAGAAAGCAAGGATTCTCTCTAATGCAGAGATAGAGGAAGGTTTGACAATGTTATAAGTGAGGATGTTTCTTAATTCTAACCAAGGACATTTAGTTCATAATGGATACAGTATAACCTGCTCCAGAATCACCATCAATAACACAAAATACCTATAGGCTAACTTGATTGCTTGAAGTTCAAAAATATTTTGCAAAACAATGAATGTTCTTAAATCCTCCAATTGACTAGATGTAACACTGATCTCAATTCCGAATACAAGGATTTCATTTTCACATTCAAAATAACTGAAAATGAAGTCAAAATTTTATAAAAAATGCGTTCTCTCACTAGAAATCAATTGAGCAGTGATCTTTATAATAAGTTAGATACTAAGGAGGGTAAAAAAAATATGCATAAACTAGCCAAACAAAGAGAAAAGAAAAGTAAAGATTTAACTCAAGTAAAGTGTATTAAAGATGGAAATCAAAAAGTCCTTTTCTTATAAAAAGATATTCAACATGGGTGGGTGAGTTATTTTGATAAACTTTTTAATGAAAAGTATGAAAATACGATTGATCTTAATGATCTTATTATCGTTAATAATAATAAAATGTTTCATTTTTACCGTAGCATCAGTAGAAAAGAAGTTAAGGAAGCTTTAAAGAAAACTATGGGTGAAAAGTCTATAGGACCTGATTATTTCCCAATTGAAGTGTGGAAATGTTTAGGTGATCTTGGAGTTTCTTGGCTTACTAAACTTTTTAATATTATTTTAAAAACTAAAAAAATGACTGAGGAGTAGAGAAAGATTATTTTGGTCCCCATTTTTAAGAATAAAGGGGATGCACAAGAGTATGCAAATTATAGAGGAATTAAATTGATGTGTCATACTTTAAAATTATGGGAGAGGGTAATTGAACATAGGTTAAGACGTATTACCAATATTTCCCGTATCAATTTGGATTTATGTCGAGCAGGTCTACTATGGAAGCTATACATTATTGAGAAGTTTGATGGAGAAGTGCAGAGATATTAAGGAGAATTTACATTTGATTTTTATTGATTTAGAAAAAGCTTATGATAAGGTTCAAAGAGATGTTTTTTTGGAGAGTTTTTGAGAAGAAAGATGTTGATATGACTTATATTCAAGTCATTAAAGATGTGTATACTAGAGCTGTTACATGTGTTTGAACTGAAGGAGGATTGACCAAATATTTTACTATTTTTGTTGGTTTACATTAAGGATCGGCTTTAAGCCTATATCTTTTTGCTTTATTTATGGATCGTCCTACTGGACATTTACAAGAGGATGTACCTTGGTGTATGTTTTTTGCTGATGATATCCTCCTTGTGGATAAGACGAGAGAAAAAGCCCAGGAAAAACTTGAATTATGGATGTCTACATTGGAGTCTAAAGGTCTTCGTTTGAGTAGAACTAGAACTAAATACATGGAATGTAATTTTAGTAATAGTAGCTCTAGTGACAGAAGTATAACTTTGGGTGATCAAATTATTAAAAGGTGTGAACGATTTAGATATCTCGGGTCTATTGTTCAAAGCGATGGTGATATAGATGGGGATGTTAATAGTATAATTCAGGTTGGATGGTTGAAGTGGAGGAATGTGTCTTGTCTTTTGTGTGATAGAAAAGTACCGCTTAGATTGAAAGGAAAAGTTTATAAGATGGTGGTGAGACCTGCAATGCTCTATGGTGTTGAATGTTGGCCTTTAAAAGAGAAGCATAATGCTAAGTTAAGTGTTGCCGAGATGAGAATGATTAGATGGATGAGTGGCTTTACACTTAGAGACAACATGAGAAATGAATATATCCGTAATAGAGTGACGAACAAAATTAGAGAGAATCGCCTTAGATGGTTTGGTCACATTAAACGTCGACCACCTAATGATCCGATTAGGAGAGTAGATGTTTTAGATTCAACTTATATTAAGAAAGACAGAGGTAGACCTAGGAAGACTTGGGCTTATTGCATAAAAAATGACCTTAATTTATTAGAATTAAATGAAAATTTGACACTAAATAAGACGCAATGGAGAAAAGGGATTCATGTAGCCGACCCCACTTAGTGGGATTAAGGCTTTGTTGTTGTTGTATTTTTATATGTGCTACCCAACTACATCTAATAATAGTAATTTCACTATCAATTCTAGTGTTCCTGAAATGCAAACATTACCAGACCTGCTCATCTTGGATTTTAGTGGTAGTTAATAACTACATACTCGAATTCATAAAGTATATAAGATCTAACTATTATTTTATAAAGTCAAGAATAATTAGTCTGTAAATAAGGGCCTAGTTATGTTTACATGATTTCAAACCTTGTTTTTAACATAATTTAAATTTTAATTTAGTCATTTTGCAGATACCAAAGGCAGTGGCAGCTTTTAAATGATCATGGGGCTATGGACTAGACCTAACCAACTATTGTTTTTCAATTTAAGCCACGCACAGATCTGGCAATCCTTTGTGACTTGTAAAGGTCCAGGCTGACTTGGCTTATGGCCCAGCGCAACCTTTGACTTGCCTAATTCTTAGTAGTATGACCTTTCCAAATAATTAGAATCCAATAATTGAAACTCAAAACGAGAATAACTTGAAAATGCGCTCATGATAATAGTCTAAACATATAAGCAATAATCAAAGCTTCGAACATACACGGTCAATAGTTCTTTGATCCCAAGCATCAGCCCAGGTCGCAGCACAAACCCAGTAACCAGCATGAGTAGTATCCTCATCAGCCACAGAAAGGGTAGGGTCATCTTCAAAATTAACCCATGAGCCTAAAATGACCCCATCAATATCTCCACATTCGATGACAAAACTGTCATTCACATGAAATTTCAATTCAGTTTTTGAAACCTCCAAATCAGTCCTTGATAAAGTTCTATCTTTTTGCTTCCCATGATATGTTGACCAGAAATTGCTGCTAGGATACATCCGCTATTTAAAACAATGAAATGAAAAGAATTAGCCATTAGAATAACTGAATGCTACTAAATAGATTATAGGCAGCAAAATACATCACAACTAACACAAAACTAACACTAAGAAGAGACAAGGGATAAAAAGGATAAAAAACCTCAATAAGAGAAATTCTCTCCAGTATTTTCCGCTCATGTCTTCTGAGGTATCCGTATGATTCCATTTCTTTGGCAATTTGTGCTCGAAGTGATCTTCTCACCGTACCAAGCAACAATTGCCGAAGGAGAAGTTCTATATCCTCACCAAGTCTTAACAATGTCTCCACAGCTAGTGCGCTTTCCCCCTGCACAGATGTATCTTTTGTTCACAGAAAGAAGTTTGGGCAATCTCATTATGTTAAAACAACAAACTACCTTCAGAAAAAGATCATAAGCAATAGCTCGACCAATGTCACAAACTTCAGTGAAATTATCATAACGATCTTTTTCATCCTTCTGATCTCCATGACGTTGAAGATGCACTTGAAGCACTGCTAAAGGAAGGCGGCCAAAACATATAGCTTCCTTCACAACAGTTTTCAAGTCAGGACCATCTATGTTCCAGCGTGTGATTGTCTCCTTCGGATTTTCCAAGGGAAGTAGTTTACTCCTTGTATTGGGATCAACTTCAGGAACACAAATCTCATTCAAGCAAACTTGGCTATAAGAAGATTTTGCAGAAGACAAGGCCAAATCATTGACTTCATTGAACCGTAACAATGATGCCTGAGCCTGAGATTCCTTGGAATCTAGCATGTCTGATGAGACGGACTCAGTAGCAGGGTTTGGAAGCATTGAATCATTCTGCAGGATTTCACCATCGACAATGTCTCTGGTGTCTTTTCCATCTATCTTCTGCATAAAAGAACCATATTTCAAGAGATATATTCTTGCAGAAGCATTAAATAAATATCAAAAAGCCATTCAAGCACCATACATCTACAGGTAGCTTTCTGTCCTTCAAACTCAGCTGACGTTGAAGATTTCTAATAACCTCCAACAGAAGGGCCATCTCAGAAAGTATTCGAGAGTTATTCGTCTCACAGAATTTCTCTAAATGCTGATGTTTCCACATATATGCACTCCTAAAATCCTTCATAAGAGAAAGGATCCTGTCTCCTGTATGCTCAGCTAACCCATATTTTCGAATCATTTTTGTTGCAAAACAAGCAGCCAGAGCTAATAACCTGAATTCACAGATAAAGTCGAGTATTTAGCATGATGAAAATGAATACCACGCCTGTCGCCAAACTGGCCGTCATAAAGTACAAGCTAACCAAAACTATTCAACAATAGACAGCCTAAAGCAAGGCAGGCCAAAATTGGCCCGTCCAGGAGAATAACCAAATGACGGGTTTAAGTTTCACCAAGAAAATACTGCTAAATATAAAATGTGCTCGAAGGGGTTCAGTTTAATGAGGTAGAATAAAATGAATTTCTAAAGAACATGACACAAAAATTAATAAAAATATACAATCTTCATAAAAGTGGGGGACGTCAATGATGTGAAATGTATTTTTTTATGGTAAAACAATAATAGAAAGAATTGTGCACGACAAACAAAGCTTGGTTGGGGATTTCAAAAATGCTAAAACCTGTAGTAACTGTTGTCAGCTTGTGAAAAATAAAATTAAGGCTTTGAAGGAATCAAAATGCGAAATGAATATATCCGTGATAGGGTTGGTGTAGCTCCAGTGACGGACAAAATTATAGAGAGTCGCCTTAGATGGTTTGGTCCCATTAAACGACGACCATCTGTTGATCCGATTAAGAGAGTAGATGTTTTAGATTCGACTTGTGTTAAGAGAGACAGAGGTAGACCTAGGAAACTTGGGTTTATTGTATAAAAAATGATCATATTTTATTAGAATTAAATGAAAATATGACACTGAAAAGGATGCGATGGAGAAAAAGGATTCATGTAGCCGACCCCACTTAGTGGAATTAAGGCTTTGTTATTGTTGTTGTTGTAAGGAATTAAAAGGTCAAATTAAACAAAATTCACGGAATAATATTGATGAAATTGGTGATTTCGATATGATGGTGGATGATAATATTATATATGCTGGACAATCTATGATACCAAAAGGATATCATATCTAGTCAAAGTTAAGGACATTTATGCTTAAAAATCCGAAAGACAAACGCATGTTATAACTAAATATGACACGTCTTTTAGCTAAATATAACAAGTTAACTGATTTCACTTGGGACAAGGAATGTAACATGAGTTTCACTTTCATACATTATTGGTTTGAGCATGCGCTCGAAAAAGTTAATTTCCCTCTTATTTCAAAAGTGATTTTGAGCACAACTGTTTATTTGCTGGGATTTTTCTAAATCTAAAAATGAGAAGCCAATTAAGAATTTGAATGGCAATACACCCGCTGTCAAGTCTTTCTATTCTTCTCTTATGAATGATGGTATTTCAATTAGGTATTTGGAATAGATGACGTGGGGCTTGTTGAGGCCAGCTGAACAGCCCCTCCCCTCCTTTTCTTTCCTATTCTATTCCTTCAATAGGAGGGATTCCCTTCTTATTCTATTTTCTAACTTGTTCTATCCATTTCGTATTTAGTTCCCTGCCGTTTCTAGTGCCTTCCTAGTCCATCCCTTTCCTTTTATATCACTTGTTGTTTTTATCTACTTCTACCTATTATATATAGGTTACTTTGCTTCCTTAGAGGTAGTTCTTGATTGTTTCTGATTTCAGTTTGCTGCCCTAAGGCACTTCTCCGCTTCGAGGGTTATATCTGACGGCGAGAAGATGCTTTCGTTCGATGGCAAGAAAGTGTTTTAGTTGTAACTCGTCCGAGGTGGTGATTATCTCCGCTCGTTCCATCCTTTCCAGTCGCTGTCCAAACCACCACAAGCTCTTCCAATTGTTGACTAGTCCACCGTAAACTCATCTGACTATTGTGATACCCCAAGCCCTAGTCCTATCCGGGGGGGACAAGATCACCAAGTGAGAAAAGATGAAGAAAGCATAGCAGAGGAAATACCATTCAACCCAATACCATCAGGACATATTTTTGAGACTTTACTTCCAGCAGCAGAGGGATCTTGCAATGGAGGAGCTCACAACTCAATTTGACCAATTACAGATGAAGTGCGAGTCGGTCGAAACAGATGAGCATACAATCGCCCTTTATCTAGAAAGTTTGAAGCACGCTAGTAACAATATGGTTCAACTATAGCCTTGTTGGTCGCTTGGAGATGTCCAGACTTTAGCTCTAAAGATAGAAAGGCAGCAAAACCAGATCGAAACGGAGAACTCCTTTAGACAACAGTCTTCATTTAGGCCATCACTTGCAACTACAACTATCGACAAGACTACCTCATGAGGAGCAGGAAAAACAGTACTGGGGAGTGTCAAGACTGAACCAAGTGGAAATAAGCCAAAAAGGGTAGTTCTTTCAAGAAAGTGTTTTTGGAGTCACGGCTACAGCAACATAGCCTCTAACTGTCCCACGAGCCGAGTTATCTCATTCACGGATCAAGGCGTCATTGAGGAGGTCGAGAACAAGGTGTCAGAGGATAGTCCAGAAGAACTTCAGCTCCATGATGGCGTGAGAGAGATGTTCGTCTTACGGAAAGTTCCCCAATCAAAGTCGAAGAGAGATCAGTCATGGGTGAGAAGCAATTCGCACCAAGTGTACGGTAAAAGGCAAAGTTTCAGTTGAATATCGACGATGGAAGTTATGAGAATGTGGTATCCAAGCTGATGGTGAAAAAACTAGGATTGGCCACAAACATCCTCAATCATAATCCCTCACCTGGTTAAAAAGAAGAAATAAGATCTATGTAGATCAACAGTGCTTAGTTGAATTTCAATTGGGGATCAATTACAGGAGCAAGTGTGATGTGATGTTGTTCTAATGGACGCATGCATATTCTATTGAGAAGACCGAGGTAGTTCGACCGTAAGACTGAGCACGACAGTTTCAAGAATACTTACTCTTTCAATAAGGATGGAGAACACATCGTGTTGTTAACTGTTAAGGATGCAAGAAGTATAGGCGACAGAGAAGAGGCACTAGACTCAAAAGCCAACATCATGCAGTCAATTCGGGATACGACAGTGGCGCTAGCATTGGTCCTACCAGAAGGAGTTGATGAGGAGAATGTGATATCAGCACCGCTACAACCATTAATATACGTCCAGAGGGGTTGCCACAACTAAGAGACATCCAGCACGCTATAGATCTCATACCAGGCTCAATGTTGACGAATCAGCTTGCCTACAGATTAAGACCTGCAGAGTATGAGTTATAGCGACAGGTGCAAGATCTCATCACAAGAGGGCAGAGAGATTACTAATCCGTGTGTTTTTCTCACCCTGATGGTGCCTAAGAAGGACGGGTTCTGGCAGATGTCCATTAACAACAGTGCCATTAACAAGATCACCATCAAATACCGATTTCTCATACCTCACCTGGACGATCTCTTGGACCAACTACACGGAGCCAACATCTTTTTCAAGATAGACTTACGCAGTGGGTAACACCAAATACGAATGAAATCAAGAGATGAGTGGAAGACCGCTTTCAAGACACGAGATAGGTTATACGAGTGGACAGTTTTTCCCTTGAGCTTGTCAAACACAGCTAAAACTTATATAAGGTTGATGAACCAAGTATTCCGACCCCACATTGAGAAATTTGTGATAGTCTACTTTGACAATATTATGGTGTAGAATCGATCTGAGAAGTAACATTTACAACACCAGAGAGCAATGTTTGAAGTATTGCGTGAAGAGAAATTATATGCCCACCTGAAGAAGTGTCACGTCCCGACATACCAAGTATGTCTTTTTAGTTATATTGTGTCTAGTGCACGGATTCAGATGGAATTTACAAAGACAGAGGCCATTATGAGTCGGACTGCACCGAAGCCATTCACCAAACTGAGGCAGTTTTTGAGGCTTGCCTCCTCCTACCGACGATTCATGCACTATCACCGCCCCCACTAACGAAACTTTTGAAAGTAAAGGAGTTCACTTAGACGGTTGCAGCTCAGTTCAGCTTCAACACGCTAAAAGAAAAGGTGACTCAAGGCAACAGTTCTAGCATTAACAAATTTCAACCAACTGTTCGAGGAGAGGGTGATGTATCCAACGTGGGAATTGGAGCTGTGTTGAGCCAGGGAGGTCACCCTATCACATTTTTCAACGAAAAGCTAAATGACTCCAGAGAAAGTAGTCGACCTACAACAAGGAGTTTTATTGGAGCCACTACCTGCTGACGAGCGAATTGAAATTGTTCACGAATCATGAAGCCTTGAAATTCCTAAACAGTCAGAGCAAACTGAAGGGCTGACATGCCATTTGAGTGGAATTCTTAGCATCATTCCAATTCAAGCTTAAAAACAAGGCCAAGATCCATAACCGAGTGGTAGACGCACTGAGTCTTCGTTACCTGTTGATCAAATCGATGCAGAGTCAAGTTGTGGGTTTTGAGATGGTCAAGGACATGTACGAGGCAGACGAAGACTTCAAGAAAACTTGGGAGCGATGTCATAAGAACCTACTGAGTAGTATTACAGAGTCGATGAGTACTTTTATCAAAGTAACTTGTGCATTCCAAGTGCTTAGTAAGGGAGAACAATATTCAGGAGAGCCATAGTGTAGGACTGGCAGGACATTCTAGCAGGGACAAGGCTTGTACTCGTGAGTGTGCACTTCTTTTGGCCCAGACTGATGAGAGATGTGGAGTGATACCTCTGACAGTGAAGAATTTGCAATAAGAGAAAGACCAGAGTGCAGAATGCAATATTATACACTCCCTTACAAATACTAGAGGCACCGTAGGTAGACGTCAGTATGAAATTTGTGGTATGGCTTCCATGAACACAATGGAACAAGAACTCTGTGATAGTGTTGGTAGATCGTTTCTCGAAGATGATGCATTTCATACCCTGCCACCGGACATTGAAAGCATCTTATAACATCGACTTGTACTTCAAAGAGATCATGAGACAGCACCAAATTCCCAAAACCATCACTTCTGATGGGGAAGTCAAATTTCTAAGCCTCTTCTGGAGCACCAAGCTCAAATTCAGTTCAACAAAAAATCCATAGACAGACGATCAGACGAAGATGGTAAATAGAAGCCTAGGAACCCTTCTGAGGTGCTTCGTGAGGAAGAGCATTGGGTAGTGGGATATAATTCTAGCCTAAGCCGAGTTTGCATAAAACTGATCCGTAAGTTAGACAACAAGACGCGCTCCGTTCGAGATTGTGTAATGGCACAACCTGCTCACGCCACTTGAGCTGGTACCACTCTTGCCAACATCTAAGATCAATAAGGATGCTAACGAACGGGTTCACGAGATCCAGAAACTCCACAATGAGGTTGGAAAAAAATTACTAAGTAAAAACACTAATATCTACACAGACAAATAAATCCAAGAAGGTGATGTTTCAAGAAGGGGATCTCATAAGAAATTGGTTGAAGGAGAGATTTCCAGCAGGTTCGGGAAACTCAAGCACGGAGCAGATATACCTTTCAAAATACTTTTAAAACTGAATGACTGCACGAACAGGATCAAATTATTAGGAGACTACAATGTTTCCATTATGTTCAATATTGCAGACCTGAAACCATACTTCGAGGACCCACGTGCTTCCATAGGGGGATTCCCCTCCTGTTCTATCTCCTGCCATTTCCTATCATTTTCCTATTCTAATTCATTGCCTTTTCGAGTGACTTCCTATTCCATCCTTTCCTTCTATATTACTTGTTATTTTTATCTACTTCAACCTATTATATATAGGTTACTTTGCTTTCTTAGAGGTAGTTTTTGATTGTTTCTGATTTCAGTTTGCTGCCCTAAAGCGTTTCTTCCTTCTGAGGGTTGTATCCGACGGTGAGAAGGTGCTCCAGCTGTAATTTGTCCGCGATGGTGATTATCACTGCTCCTTCTATCATTTCCGGGCACTGTCCAGCCCTCCGCAAGTTCTTCCGGTTGTTGTCCAGACCATCGCAAGCTCTTCTAGCTGCTCTCCAATCCACTCCAAACCCTTCCCGTTTGTTGTCCAGTCCACTGTAAGCCCTCCAAGCTATTGTCAAGTCCACTAGAAGCCTTCTGGTTGCTTTATATTGCACTAAAATCTCTTGCAGCTTGTGTCCAGACCACTGCAAATTCTCTGGACCTATCCTGTGACCGCCAACAGCCCTTGCATCTTCCAACTGGTCGTCCGTCTTCCAGCTTCTTTCTGACAGGTCGATCTCCTTCTTGCATTTGTCAGACAGACCACAGCCCATCTGCTGCTCCCTCCAGCACCACAGCCACCTGCAGCCAGCTACCTTCCAGCACAGTCGCAGCTCACTTCTTTTCCTTCTGGATCTGCCACTCACCCCTAGAGAGAGCATTTATGTGTTTTATGCTTTTTTCTTACTCATCTTTGCAAAAATATCATTGTCATTTGTCGTTTGCATGTTTGTGGTGTTTTATGCTGGGGAGTCGTCGTTGTAACTTTTGAATTCAACAATAATATTTGTCGTTTGATCATGGTTTGGGTTAACTCCGATAACAATAGATTCAGGACTTTATTGCTCCCAAAATTGTTATATTGTGGTTTACATATTTGAGAAAGATTTATAGTAAGTTTCATCTTCACAAGTTAGGAATCCTCTCTTCTCCTAATGCTGTGGAAGGGTTACCCAGAAAATGCATTTCATCATTTTTTTTCCATTCTTGGGCTATTGGTAATATTTGGATAAGAATTTTACAAGTAGTCCTAGACAATTGAACATATTCTGAATGACAAGAAAGTTTCATGAAGTAGTTATTATGCGGAGTCTATTTGTTTTAACCAATTGGACATTCAAAGCCCTCAATTTCGTCGATTAAATTTGACGATGAGTTTGATTCGGGGGCGATGCCCCCGAAACAAATTTTTACTATGCACAATGCCCTACTGCCTAGAAGGCAGCGCTGCTGCACCCGGTACAAGTTCAAAATCGATAGCACGACACTCCAACGCCCATATGGGAGCACCACAGCGACCAAATTCAGCATCGTAACTCCCAGTCCAAATTTAGAGACCTGAAAGCACGACATTGTAACACACGAATACAGCGTCGCTACGCCCTATTGTGGTGTCCTAGTGCCAGTAGCCAAATTCAAAAAATTATGGTTTTATATTTTGGCTTCGCTGCAGGATTTTGTAAGTGCTAAAGTTAGATTTCGAGATTTCTCTTATGTAAAGAAGAGGATGGAGTGTCCTTGAGTTCCAAAAGAGTAGAGAGGCATAAGTGTGGTGTAATTTATATAATTCTCATATTTCATAGTGAATTTCTTGGTGTGGTGTGACTTTATGGTTTTTTCTTATTCTCTGATTTTTCCACATTAAATATTGGTGTTCTTTGTATTTTTAGTGATTTCTTGTTTTATGTGCTTTTGTTTTAACTTTTGCTTCGGATCTCTCGAATCAATTTCTAAGAAATTTCAATCTCTCATAATGAGGCACCTACTTCTTTAATGCTATTTGGTCAACTTAAGGAAAGAAATTGTGTTTTCATCACTAATAAAAAAAAATTGATGAGGTATCTAGTCTTATATCATCGTATTGGTCTACCTTTGGATCTCTTCTTCTAAGAATAAGATTGAAAGGAAAAAAATGGTCCGAGATATTCAAAATAATCCTAAGGAGCATTACCTTGCATCTTTGTAGTCACTGCTATACTGTATATTTTCTCATCCTTCTTCATCTTATTTCTTATTGTTATTCTTCTCATTGGGTTTTCTACCAACTGTTGCATATGCTGTTTCTTAATTTATTGTTAAGGGCCTAGCACCTAGCTTTCCAAAAAACAAATTGGACGGCAAAATCACCTCCAAGCTACCACGACACAATGGCAACAGTGTGATTCATACATACCTAGAAGCCAAAGATGCTTCATTGTCCTTTCCAACTTTACAGAATACCAGATAAACGGAAGTAAACAGCAAGTGCAGGATGCCTTCTTCAGCAAGATTAGCATCCACAAGCATATCCAAGGATCTGTCCATCATTAAGCATGCAAACTTAAGGGATATATATACACTATATAATTCCTTGCTTAGTTAAAAAGAAAAATCTTTAAGCATATAAAAGACAATCAAGTAAATCCATGAACAACATAACAACTTGAATGCAAAATACAGTTGCTGTGATAATGGATATCAGATAACTTTGCAATAAATGGAAAAAGAATGCTTACTCTCATAAGTGTAATCAAACTACAATGCGATGCGCAAGGATTCCTTTTGCCTCAAACCGCAAATGCAGAAACGATCCTTTTATAAACCAACGCATTGATAAAATGCATAACATGAACATAATGATGCATTCATTAACAGATATAAGAAAATTATAAAATGTTTAAATTAATGCTACCATCATATAATCTTTGTCTATATCAATTACTTTTAAAAGAGGAGAGATTACAACAGTCATTATCAATTTATGTTCTATCAATATCAAAATATTTATTAATTTAAACAAATTAATTTACCAACTACTTTGTATCATCATCCATTTAATCATACTAAATCTCAAAGCAAATTTAAAAGTTTTGAATTGAGAATTTAAAGAAATAAGATGTTGATTCAAAACAAAATTTCATAATAAAGATAAACAGAGGATGTTAAATTCTTCATACACTTTCATAAGAAAATAATTTAAAATATGTATAATTACTAAATATGCTTTCATATTTTCATGGATCACAAGTTTCTGACAAATTAATTAAATTTCTTGATTTAAAATTTATATACGTGAAGCCAATTTTTTTTTTACTTATAAAATTAACATTTAAGGATTTAAAATGAACTTTCATACACAAAAATTTTATAGTAAAAAAAAAATTTATGAATCTTCACTGTTAGAAAAGAAACAATAGACCAAAATACAGTTTCATCTTGTAATATGGTACTGCCAGAGGAACTGATCTGATTTCTTCTATCAACAGCAAGATATAAGAGCTCGTAGATGAAACTCACTGTTTCAGTTTTGAGGGGAATAGTCACGGACAATGCTGCTGGGTGATGTCACAGATGAAATTCATGGCTTCTAGACAAAAATAAAATGCTAGTTCGAAAGGGTAAACCAAATCTAAAGCCTAAATCAGCTCGATCGAGTGCGCAAAAGTTGCATGTAAGCTCCATTAGTCACAGCACTGAGCATTGAAGCGTGGTTCAAGCGGACACTTGAGTGCACACTCCGATTCATGCACATTAGCCCATGAAGAAGAAGCAAAGCCGGGAGTCATCGCATCGCGCCACTTGAAAGTGCAAATCAAAGCACACTTTTCTTTTTGCTGGTTCTCAATATACTTGAGAGTGATTTAATGCCATTAAGTATGATTTCCTGCCGTTAAGAAACTTCTAGGTCTTAACAGCATATTGCGGTTACTTTTTGCATGCACAAGCAAAATGGCAGGCATATATAAAGAACTAAACTCACCTGCTAATGGATATCTCACTTATGAAAATGAATAAGAAGTCGAGATATAATAAGCAAAATGTGCATAACTTTAAACCAGTAGACATTAATTAGCACATAGTGAAGTGTTTCATATACCACAAATAGTTCATAATGACAATAATAAAACAAATACAGCCAAATGAAATTTATAATTTTCTATCTTATGAAGACTCAATCTATCGGATAAGGCGTTATCTAACCCCATCAAAATCCTGTTCCTCGTCATAATTTCTTCTCAAGTTTTATAAATTTTAATTTGTTGTTAAAAGCATATAATGAACTGCCTCAAGACAAGGAATATTCTTACCAAACGGCTACACAGAACTCACTTTTATCACTTTCACATAACCCAATATTCGCTTCCTCATAGGAATACAACGAGATGTATAAAAAAAGTATTAATAAAATGAAAGATTTTCGATGCTCTATTTGGTTTAAATGAAACAGGATCAAGAAGTTTAACCGTGAAGTTGATATTACCAAACATTTTAATTGACAATAATTAAAATATTATTTTTTAGTAGACAAAATTCATTATTCTATTTTTACAAATAACTAGTGCAAACTGCAAATCCATTCATTAATAATAGCACTTAAATGGATTAGGATGGAAATAATCCTGCCCAGGCTATCTGTGTTAGTTGAGCATGACAGAATATGCCACGACCTCTATTTCCTATCTGATATCAGGGAGTCGGATCGCTGTTCTATGAGAAGTAGAGATGAGTGTGTGCAAGAAACATGAGTAGCAGTCATCACTGCCATCTTTGTTGACAATAAGCCAAGCTATTGTCATCATTATTTATTTTCATTTTCCTCCATCAATAGCTTCTGCAGCACCTACATCTGCATTTCCACCCCTTACCAATCATGTGCCATCATGGTGGATCACCATCACTATCATTGCAAGTACATACACAGCCAAGTCACCTTCGCACTTCTTACTCTTCTTCATTTTTTTTCCTTTTAATTGTGTGTTTAAGCCCGTCTCTAACCTTTATGTTTCTATCGATCAATTTAAGCTAAGAGTCACAGCACCATCGGCGCAATACCATTCAATGCTATTATCATGCGACTGGAGTCCTGCCCGGGCGATCACTGTTAGTTGGGCACAACCAAATATGCCACGATCTCTATTTCCTATATGATATCAGGGAGTCCGATCGCTGTTCTACGAGAAGCAGAGATGAATGTGTGCAAGAAACAAGAGTAGCAGTCATCACGGTCATCTTGGTTGACAATAAGCCAGGCTATTGTCATTATTATTTCTTTTCATTTCCCCCCGTCATTACTGCTGCAGCACCTCCATTTGTGTTTCCACCCTGCACCAATCATGTGCCATCATGTGGATCACCATCGCTAACATTGCAACTATAGACACAGCCAACTCACCTTCGCACTTTCTTACTCTTCTTCATCCTTTTTTTTCTTTTATTTGTGTTAAGATCGTCTCTAGCCATTTTGTTTCTCTCGTTCAATTTAAGTTAAGAGTCACAACACCATCTTTAAAATACCATTCAATGCTATTATCATGGAAAAAGTATTCTGTCCGGAGTCCGGACGCAGCTCTACGTCCGGACTCCAATAAAATAACGACACGTCATGTGTCGGCCCCACCCTCAAAACAAAAAAAAATGTTAATTTAATCACGCGGCCCAGCCCAATTTTATCGGAATATTCTTCAGTTTATTATGGTAGTATTTCGGTATTATTATAGGGTTTTCCGAAATTATTTCGGATAGAGATTCTTTTGTTATATCGGGTATTATTATGGTATTATTTCGGATGCAAATAAATCCGCGGCTGAATAAGAATATTCAACAATGTTATTAGAATATTTCACTGTTTTATTGGAATAGTTTTCCGGAATTATTTCGAATAGAGTAAATAATGTCAAGGTTATATTCGAATATTTTGCAGTTTTATTGGAATATTCTCTGGTTTTATTATGGTAGTATTCTGGTATTACTGCAGAATACTACCATAATAAAACCGGAGAATATTCCAATAAAACCGCGGAATATTCGAATACAACCACGACTTTATTTTCGTTGAAAAAACTGAGTTGGGTCGGGCCGCGTGATTAAATTAACTTTTTTTTTATTTTGAGGGTAGGGCCGACACATGACATGTGTCGTTATTTTATTGGAGTTCGGACGCAGAGCTACGTCCGGACTCCGGACAAAATAATTTTTCATTATCATGGCATTAGGGATTTGTGATGACACTCAACATCAACACAAATTCCAACACAGATTGTCTAGCCTGCCTATGCATTGGCAAGTCTTCAATATTTATTATCCCCACCACACAAAAATTTAAAAAAGGCAACTTTTTGCTGCCAATTTTATTCAAATGTCGCATTTTATCTAATTAAGTTGATTAGTTATTAATTTGATTAATAATTAATTAATTAGTCATGCAAATGAAGTGAGTCCAGACAAGTAATGCCTTAGTAAAGCTTATTCATTTATTTTTCTTATGAAATTCAAGCAGAGTTTTAGACGTGACCTGAGTTTTAACTCTTGTTCATTCTTTTTTTATTGAGTTAGCCAGTTATAGGTTCGATGTTAACAATTTAAAAATACCAAATTATTTGCAGATGTAATTGACTTTATAGATTTTAATCAAAATTGATAAAAGTCAATGCATGTTATTAAGTTGTTTGGTGAAATTCAAAGACTAAAAGAAAATATTTTAATCAACATTTATGACTATTTGCTTGATACTTTCATCATTTATATACCTCTATTCTAACCATATACATAATTTTTTTAGTGCAAAATTATATGAAAATTGATATAAAAACACGAAGAAGCCATCAAATAAACAATCAAGTCATTACTAATTTGACATTTAAACCAACTATTAGCTTTTACAAATGAGTTGGTATTCATGCTTTTCAATTAATACGCTTTTACAATTTTGTAAGCTTGTTCAATATATAAACAAACGAGCCTTATATGAAAGAGTATTGAATAGTTTATCTAGAATACTAATTTATTGAGTACAGTGCCAAAATAGTTCACAACTATTTACATGAGGTCATTTTAATCCCAGAGTTTATAGATGTGTCAAAACATTCCCCAGACTATTTAAATTAAGGTAGAAATAGCCCCCATGGAGGACTATTAATTTTTATATAATTTTATTGAGAGAATAGAAAAATTATCTATGATGGAATTACTAGACTAAAAAGAATTCCCAAAGTCATTATGTCAACAAAGATGATATATTTACATCCAGAAAATGGATAGCTCTTCATGAATGTTTGGGCACTAAACTGCATTTCCCATTCATAGACAGATCTAAATCAAAATAAACCATTGAGCTGTTAGAAAACTTATTGAGATTTTGTGTATGAATTCTAATAGTAGCTAGGAGGGATCATATTCTATTGATAGAGTTTACCATTAATAACATCTATCAATCTAGCATTAAGATAGCATCATATGATGCATTATATGATAGAAAATGTTGGGTTGAAACTAGAGAGAGAGAGCATCAAGGCTGTTTAGTACCGTTGGCAAAAATATTAATGATCCCAATTACAAGGTGATAAAATTTAAAATTAGTCACTTTAAATTTTTAAAGGACAAATAATGAAAGTATATCCAGATTTGACAAAAGAAGGAATCTATGTCCTAGATACATTGTTTTGTTTGAAATTTTGAAAAAATTTCAAATAGATTGGCGTTATCCCAAGATATATCTGACATGCAATGTATTTCATATATTGATGCTTAGAAAATGGGTTAGAAATCAGATCAAACGGTATCACATAATGAAAGTTAAATACAAAAACATCTGACTTGTACAAAAGAGCCAGATAGAATATTAGACTTCTTGAAAATTTGAGAAATAGATAATTTCCATTCCTAAAAGTAAAATAGAAGAACCAGCCTGCAAAAAACACAAATAGAGAAGAAGGCATGAGATAAAAGTTTTCTCAAACTATTTGACCAAATATGGAGGACGTGACTTTCAGAAATGAAATTCTAACGAGGGAGAATTGTGATACCTAATTTTTATAAGGTATAAATGTAAAATTTTCAACTTCTTCGAAAATAATCAACAATTATTTCAACAAGTTGTACTCTTCAAAACCATCATTTTGATATATAAAACAATATGCTAATTTTAAAAATAAGAAACTTCTTGAATTACCTTTGATTTTGATAAAAAAATTCCTAATATTTTTATTTAATCATAATGTTCAGAGTCTCAACATTAAATCTTTAAGTGAAATTTCGGTATTAATCCATAAAGCTTAAATTCTTACCCGTTTCCTTCATCCAGTAAGCTGCAAGCATTGCAAAACCAAGAACAGGTCGGGAGAAAAAATTTGGGAAAAATCAGGGAAGGAGATAGAGAAGAAGAAAAGAAAAAGAGAAGAGGTGGGGAAGGAGAAGGGGAAGAGGAAGGGAATGAAATAAAAAGAAGAAGTGAAAGAAAAGAAAGTTGGTTTTTAATTTAAATTTGGGTTTTAAAGTATTATTTTAATGAATTGATTTCAATTCTAGGTTGTAGTTTTTAAGCATATATGAGTAGTGATATTGCATTATTTACGAATAAAACGAATTTCAGGGAGTCCTTTATACAGAGTAAATCACTAAAAAGGTAAGATTTACAAATTCTAATACAAAAAATGAATTGATTGAATACTTAAAAATATTGTACGTTGATGTTTGAAATGCACAGTATAAATCTTCATATTATTGAATGCATATTTTCAGTCTCCTATTCATGAATCAAAAATCACTTAAAAATTTGATGGATACAACTTCGCAATGACCGATTATATAAATATTTTGTTAGTTGGTAATACTATTAAAAAAAAAAGCATCTCACATATGTAAGTTATTCATTTGCACATGCAATTATTTAGTATATTTTAATAAGAATCACATATTGATTGAAATAAATTAATCATGAAAATGTGGAAAGCTTAATAAATGTCATGTTATGAGCCAGGTTGGCAATGCTATGTTTATTTTACCTACCCAAGTAAGGGAAAAGAGGCACCAAATTCAGCAAAGGGTCTCATAAAGAGGCAAAAGTGTCCCAAGGCAACTTAAAAGTGATAATATTGTGTTTCACCTAGGCTCAAAAGAACTTGATGATGTTGCCTTCGGGCTAAGTTATAATAGTTACTGATCAAGATTATCTAAATGACATAATCTAAAGCTAAAATAAAATGTAAGACAACAAAAAATGCCTAAGCAAAGAATGACTTGATGCATTTAAATTATTTGTACTCATTTTTTATAATTTTATCTATTAATAATTAACATGCATGTTTATAATCTTTCAGTATTTGAGTTATGTATTACATTTTTTTGTCTCGTTAAGTCTAGTGAATCATCGAATGATTACAACTGCTTTTACAAAAAAAAGAGGAAAGAAGGTTGAGATTGAGTATAGTTTCCTGGGTACTATATTTTGTTGTACAGTTATAATAAGATAAAAAGTAAAAACTTTTGAGGTAAGTTAATCTACACATTGTATACTTTCTAAAGAACAATGATAAGTTTGAGGTGCTCTATAAATTTATTTTACTAATAAATTTTGGATCGCTTCCAAGAAATTTGAAATATTTGCAGTCAACTAGATATAAGTAAATTGGATAAACATCTTATATGTTGTTTTGGATGAATTTATATATCACGCACCCTATTCTAGTCAGTATGATTCTAAAATTGGGTGTGTGTTGAAGGTATATTCATTCAGCCAAATTACATCTAGCTCTGTCAAGTCTTGTATCTACTAGTGGAGGGGTATTGTGGGGTATGACAATAGGTACAATCAAAGGTCCAAATTCAATCTCCTACCCACTCGATAAATGATAATCCTTCATGAGAGCACCCAACCAATTTTAATCTTTTCCCTTGGAGCATGAGCTAGTCATGCCTACCCCACCTTGCCCTACAAAGATAGACACTTCATCATTGGTCGGGATGAGCTTTGAGACTAATCTTCTTATTATTGAAACACACCAACTCCCTCCAAACTGTGATTTTAACAATAATCATGATTTTAAACAGCCTTATGATTCAAATGCAAGTATTTGAAGAGTTGAAACTTTGGTTGATAAGAGATACAAATCATACTTACCGGACATATCAAGAATTTAAAAAAAAAAAAAATCTTTAGTCATTCCCTTATATCCATGACGCTTTTAAAAAAGGCAACAAAAATAAGTTCTTCTGTGCAGCCTCTATTATTCATTAGATATTGTGTCCTTGGATGTCATGTTATCTTTGTATTTCTATTCTTTTTACTTCCGTGACTACACTACTTGTGTCACATATAAATTTGGTGTTGTAATAGATAAAATTCTAGCTTTAATAAAGAAGGATGTACAAATTAAAATTTTACAACTTTCAAGATATGATTGACGAGTATCCTAAGAGCTGTGTTGAATAGAGAGACTGACTTTATCAATATCAAGTGACCAGAACACTCACTAAAGATGTAGAAGGGGTGATTTGATTATGTTGTAAATAATTATCGTGGTTGCATTTTGTTGTATAAATGTTATTGTGTTATAATTATTAATTGTACTCCTCAATGTCAATGTTAAAGTAAGGCTGAGTTATAACTATTATGATTACAATCTATTATAACAAAGTCAAACTCTGTTGTGTTATAATTGTTGTGATTGTACTTTTGTGTGTTATAATCTACTGATAACTTCTTTGAATCATTTTCATGCAAAGTTTGAAACATTATTCATAAAGGTTCCAACGTGATTAAATGAGGCTTAAATATTGTTTGAATATTTTCTAATACAATTCAATTAAAAATCTAAACACCCAATTATTAAAATCACGTTATGCAAGAAAAGATAACTATCAGTTTAAATAATTTAATGGTAGTGATATTATTAATATCATTTAAGAATTTGAGAGTTATATAAATAATACAAATTTTTAAGTGTTAGATATGTAAATACATAATATGCATGTAAGTCTGACACGGGAGTTAACCCGAGAAAGAACAAAACGCAAAATATTATTACAGAAAACTTCAAAAAATCACAACAAATGTTCTTAAAACAACAAATTAATACACAAGCACAAACGAGCCCCTGAGGCTAGGACGGAAGTTGCGAATCCAGCTGGACAGCAGGAGGGAGGTGGTCTGGGAGTTTGCGGCAACATGGAAGATGGCAGGAAAGGGGAGCAGGCTTCGGGGAAGAGGAAGGGTGATGACAGCAGGTGATGGTGTAGGAAGGTGGGATGGTAGCAAGGTTGGACGTTGGAGGGCCTATTGCAGTGGATGGAGTTGCAGGAAGGGGCTGGCAGCAGTAGTAGGGTTGTTGGAGAGGCTGGCGGCGGCAGCAGTGCGCATTAGGAGAGGTCAGCAGCAATAGCAGGGGACTATGAGAGGTTGGCGGCGGCGGCCACCGCAGCGGCAAAGGTGGCTGTGGATGCGGCAGCGGCAGCGGCAGCGGCAGCGGCAGCGGCAGCGGCAGCGGCAGCGGCAGCGGCAGCGGCAGCGGCAGCGGATAGAGATGGGGCTGGTGATCGCAGCAGCAGAGAAGTGGGGTACTAGGATGAAAAAATTGAGCAAGGGAAAGGGAGTAGGCGTGAGAGTAGGTCGAGGTAGTCACCACCTCAGAGCAGGATATAGCCGGATCACCACATATCCTCAAATACAACCCTAATAAGGAGAAAACGCCTGGAGGTGGAAATATGAGATCAGTAAAATCTATACCCTGGACAGGAGCAGCATACAATTATAATAAGCAAAATAGAGGGAGGGGGGAAGGGCGGCAGTTCCTACCCGTTAGAATGCAGGTCGGTCCAGCCTCTTTGTTGGACCGGTCAATACATCCACAGCTTTGCGTCAAAGTCCATCAAAAAAATATAAAAAAAAATTACAAATAAAAAATCAATTAAGCACAAAATTAAAACAAATTTTCTCCATCTACTTTTAAATAATCTTGCAAATTCCTTCAGATCAATCTCCCATTCAATATTCAAATCCAATTCAGAATCCTTCTCAAACAATGTTTCTATTTAATTACCTTTCATTTACCTACCTTTCACAACTTTTCCATGAATAATTATGTCATCTCCGTTGTGAACTAAATTACCTTACATTTCTTCAAAACTGACACTTGAATTCTGAATTGTAAAGGAGAAAAAGGTAGCCTCACCTAAACCAATACTATCCAAATAAATTCCAAACAGTATCTTGATCTAATCAAACGTCATCAAATCCAATTGCTACCCCAATTCAGTTATGTTTAACCAAATATAAATTCTCCTAATTAAGCCTAACCGTAAACCTAACGAGACGGGAAGAAAAAAAAAAGTTACCTCCAATCATCAAATAATTTAAACAAAATCAATGAGTCCAGCAGCATGCATAAGAATTTCCAAGATTCCAAATCTAACTTTCGAAAGTTGTGATAATGTTCCTAAGGACAGACAGTGAGAATCCTTAATCAATATAACAGATTCTTATGTTGTTTTCCCTATAGTTCATCATCAACAACAACAACAACAACAAAGCCTTAATCCCACTAAGTGGGGTCGGCTACATGAATCCTTTTTCTCCATTGCATCCTATTTAGTGTCAAATTTTCGTTTAATTCTAATAAATTAAGATCATTTTTTATGCAATAAGCCCAAGTTTTCCTAGGTCTGCCTCTGCCTTTCTTAACATAAGTTGTATTTAAAACATCTACTCTCCTAATCGGATCATCAGGTGGTCGACGTTTAATGTGACCAAACCATCTAAGGCGAATCTCTCTAATTTTATCCGTCACTGGTGCAACTCCAACCCTATTATGGATATATTCATTTCGCATTTTGTCTCTAAGTGTAAAACCACTCATCCACCTAATCATTCTCATCTCGGCAACACTTAACTTAACATTATGTTTCTCTTTTAAAGGTCAGCATTCAGCACCATAGAGCATTGAAGGTCTCACCACCATCTTATAAAATTTTCCTTTCAGTCTAAGCGGTACTTTTCTATCACACAAAAGGTCGGACGCATTCCTCCACTTCAACCAACCAAACTGAATTCTACTATTAACATCCCCATCAATATCACCATCACTTTGAACAATGGACCCGAGATATCTAAATCGTTCACACCTTTTAATAATTTGATCACCCAAAGTTACACTTCGTCACTAGACCTACTATTACTAAAATTACATTCCATGTATTCAGCTTTAGTTCTACTCAAACGAAGACCTTTAGACTCCAATGTAGACCTCCATAATTCAAGTTTTTCCTGGACTTTTTCTCTTGTCTTATCCACAAGGAGGATATCATCAGCAAAAAGCATACACCTGTGTACATCCTCTCGTAAATGGCCAAGAAGACCATCCATAAATAAAGCAAAAAGATATGGGCTTAAAGCCGATCCTTGATGTAAACCAACGTAAATAGTAAAATACTTGGTCAATCCTCCTTCGCTCGAACACATGTAACAGACTCTAGCATACATATCTTTAATGACTTGAATATAAGTCATATCAACACCTTTCTTCTCAAGGACTCTCCAAAGAACATCTCTAGGAACCTTATCGTAAGCTTTTTCTAAATCAATAAAAATCAAATGTAGATCCTCCTTATTATCTCCGTACTTCTCCATCAAACCTCTCAATAAATGAATAGCTTCCATGGTAGACTCGCCCTAAGCATAAATCCAAATCGATTATGAGAAATCTTCGTAATACGTCTTAACCTATGTTCAATTACCCTCTCCCATAATTTTAAAGTATGACACATCAATTTAATTCCTCTATAATTTGCACACTCTCGTGCATCTCCTTTATTCTTAAAAATGGGGACCAAAATGCTTTTTCTCCACTCCTCGTGCATCTTTTTAGTTTTTAGAATAATATTAAAAAGTTTAGTAAGCCAGAAACCCCCAAATCACCAAAACATTTCCACACTTCAATCGAATATCATCGTGCCCTACAGTACTTTCCCCCTGGTTTTCTTTAAAGCCTCATCAACTTCTTTTTACTAATGCGACGTAAAAATGAAAAGCTTTTATTATTATTAACGATATTAAGATCACTAAGCGTCGATCGTACTTTCAAGAACATCATTAAAAAGCTTTATCAAAATAACTCACCCACCTATGTTGAATATCTTTTCTAAGAAAAGTACTTTTCGATTTTCATCTTTAATACACTTTACTTGAGCTTAAATCTTTAATTTTCTTTTCTCTTTGTTTCGCTAGCTTTATACATATATTTTTCACCTTCCTTAAGTATCTAACATGTTATAAAGATCACTAAAAGTTAAATTTTAGCGTCACGGATTATTCTTTTACACTTCTGCGGCCGTTTTATATTTTTCCCAGTTCTCTACGTTTTTACATTTAAACCAATTTTTATAACATAACTTCTTATATTTTATCTTTTCGTACATTATTATTCCACCACCAACTATTTTTATTTATGTAAACTTTTCTTTCGATTCTCCAAGACATCTTTACCACTTGTTTAATAATATTAGCTTAATTTTTCCCACATAACATTCGTCGTCTTCATGAACATCCCAAATATTTAAATCTCGAATTTTACTCATAAAAATAATTTTATTTCGTGTCTTTTGTGTGCCCCCATCTAATTCTACGATGTCGAATCCTAAGTATTCTTTATTTTACAACTCTTCATCTTAAAATCTGAACTAATAATCGATGTTGAAGTACTTAATCGCTCACTTGAATAACCTTACAATCCTTACAATCTCGACGATCTCTTCTTCTCATAAGCAAATAATCAATTTGTGTTTTATTAGATCCATTCTTATAAGTAATAAGACGCTCATCTCTTTTCGAATAAAAGATTAGTAATAATCATATCATACGCTAAAAGAAAATCTAAAATCGCTCTACCTTCTTCATTAATCGCTCCATAACCATACCACCATGAATATTTCGAAATCTTCTACCACTCTACCGACATGTCCATTTAAATCTCCTCCAATAAAAATTTTTTCTTCAAGGTGTATCAAGTGTATAAGTCTTCTAAATCATTCCGTAATTTATCTTTAGATCCTATATCTAAACCAACTTGAGGAAAGATAAAGACTTATAATATTAAAAATCTTAAGATCAATAATAATCTTAAGCTGCTTATAAGTCTATCTCCAACTCTATTAATTTTAACAACATTATCTTTCAAACTCTTATCTATAATTACACCTACACCATTTCTAAGACGATTCTTACTGAATCACCATAGCTTTAAAACCTAAGTTATCAATCTCCTTAGCTTTTTCTCCAACCCATTTAGTTTCTGAATACATAGGATATTTATCTTTCTATGGATCATAATATCAACCAATTCCATTAATTTACCATCGAGAGTACCTATATTCCAAGATCCTATCCTAATACTAAGATCATGGACTAACTCTTTACCCACATCCGTCCGTAATGTGTGAACCCTCGCTACTTCGACACTACACCCGGCGCTACGTGTAATGGCCTCGCACACTTTCCACCGTATTCGAGCCATACAACCGCGTCGCTCTGAGTGGACGCCCCAAGACTTACACAATGATCAAAAGGATAGTTCATCATCATTGAAATAAAATTCACAATCATTATTCCTTCTCAAGGTAGATTTCTCATTCTTTTCTCTACCTGGGAATATAGATTTCACTAACTCTACATAACATTTGAGTACCTCCATATATTCCTATACCACCATATATTCCTCCAGCAGTACTCAACTCTCTACAGTAGAGTTATAAGAAAATAAAAAATAAATAAATAAATAAACTCTCCAGAGTAGAGTTATTCACAACCCAAGGGAAATGATGCAACGCAAGACATTTACTTCAGCACTTAGCCAGGAGATATTATATTATTTTTTATTTTTAAAATAATATTTAATGTATTATGTTAGTCATTATTTGACATTTTGCTACTTTATTATATCAAATTACTTGCAAAATTTAAAAGCCAAGAGACCGAATTAAACAGGTTGACTATGGAATATAGATGTAGCCTTTCTTTGGCTTTCACTATATGAATAAATTAATTCCTCCCTCTTTCTATTAGTCTTATAATTCTTTCTTTCTACCTTTTTAAATTTGCCTCCTCACTTGAGGCATTTGTTAATCTTCTCTTCTTAATATCTTTTATTTACCTCCATATGTCTCCCTCTATAGCGCACTATTTTCTTTCAACAAATCATGAAAGTCCAAGCCCATTGTAATCTTCATTTTTGTTCTGTAAGTAGTCATCGTTAAGCTTATTTTTATTATTAATATAAACAGGTTGTTGCATGAAAGATCTTCAATGCATCCTCAAAAGAGAAGATATAATTAAATTCATGACCAAAAAAACAATTCAATCATAACTAAAAATGTAAATCAATCTAAATTACAGATAAATACTTAAAATCTACATGTTACTGTCAATGAAAGAAAAATCTGCAAGAAGCAATGTAACAATCTTACTCTTTTATCTCGTCAAACTTCAGATAGTGCAATCCTAATTGCAATCGTCTCAACCGAGCAACTCGTATATCCCATCCTGCGATGGCATTTTAACTAAAATTACATGCATTAAAAACACAATGGGTTAGGTGATAATCATATTAAGATACCCATCTGTCACTCATAAAGTGCATCGAAAGCACTTTGCACTGGTATGAAAAAGCTCACAGAAGGCCTTCAAAGTGAGAGACTTTATAAGGAATTTTGACATAACCATAACATACCTGAAGTACGTGTAAGGTTTGAATAATCATCAAGCATAGAATTAGTAGAACAAAGAAAAAATCATAATTTGCAATTTTAGCAGAAATATATTTAATAATTATTAATCATTGTAATTGAAAATCACATCATGTTATGTGTGATAGGTTGTAATTTTTGGATCCAGCATAAATAATAATGCCATATAAATAAAAATATACTAGAGTTAAAGCTAAACATGATAAAAGAATCTCTTTTTTGAGTATTATTTGTAAAGAAAATATATATTAAAGCCTAATATGTAAATTTCATAAAATTGTATTTAGAACAATTGTATTTAGACCAATGACTCAATATAGATCTGACTATTTGACAAAAAGAAATTATGAATAGTCAATTTTAAGCATGAAAATATGACAACAAAACAATGAATGTGTGACAACTTTATGAAAGATAGATTACGAAATTATTAAAGAGATGACAACTATGGCACATATTTCAAAAATTAGATGGAAAATGAAAAGAAAGGTACCATTAAAAAGGAATAAAAAAGGTGAGCTGCAAAATTATATATAAAAAAAAATGGGGACAGAGGTTGAAGAACAAGAATATGTGAAAAAGAGTTATGTAAAATAAAGTTAAGACCTCATGTAACATTCAATTAGAATGAATGAAGAAAAACAATTCCTAAGTTGACCCTAATAGCTAAGAAGATGTTTGCATGCATGTAGAGTGAAGGAGATTATGATTCAAAATTATTACAAGTAAATTGATAAGCAATAATCTCACCATTGTCGAAACAAATGGCTTCTGCTTCTTCAGGACCTTCAAAAAAGAGAGTTTTGTCAAAAACTTCCAACTGCCAAGGTCTCCAAAGCCCATTTGATACATTTCCTGCAAATAAACCGTTCACTTCATATTTGTTACAATCACTTGGTTTGCAGTGCCTTGTAGATTCAACTGAGGACACAATATGTGGGAATGAAAGTGATGGTAGAATGACAAAGAGTCCTTCTTGAGCCACCACATACATACTACCCTTGAAGGAGAATCCTATTGATTCTCCAACAAAAATATCTTTCTTAAAATAAGATTTTTTGTAGAGCAATAAATCATCCAAATTTCTGTCATCAACAACTGTGGAAGAAACATGTAAATCTGTATGAAAGAAATTGTATAGTTTCTCCCCTGTTATGCCAGTATATCCAACCAATCTAGTTAATCCAAAAGGTGAAAAGCAAATATAATCCTGGGTGCTACAGTGATTTGGGGGTAAATGAACTCTCCTTATGAGAGTTGAGACTACTTCCTCTTTGGCGTGAGATGTTTCTAGGTGGGTCTTTCCGTGTGAAAAAATATTAGAACTACTTCTAAAGCCACCCAAACAGTTCTCTTTATCAATGATATGCTTTCTTAGCCTTTTCCGTAGTTGGAAAACAGTGCTGTGGCCCATTGTCAAATCACCTTTTGAAATTTCTGAACCATATACACCCATATTGTGGGAAATATCAGTGAAAACCTTTTGACAACCTATCCCCTGGCCTGCAACATTCCAGCCAGCCAACATGCCAAGATCAGAATGCTGAGATGGAGAAATAATTTTGTTTGGCAAATGTCCTGAGATATGATCATTTACATCAACAACATATATCATGCCACGTTCATCAGCTACAGCTAATAGAAAAGAATATGGAGCCACCATCAAGCTTTTCAAAGTTCTCAAGCTTTCACTTTCCACATTATTTGCTTCCGGTGCTTCCAGCTGGTTTAACCGTGCCTGAATTTTTCTATTAACCATGCAGCTTCCAACAACATCAAAACTTGCAATGGGGTTACCAGTATTAGCACACCAAATGCAGGTTAAACCTGAAGTGCTAAGACAAACAAGTAAGCTGTCCAAAAATTGGAAGTCTGCCCAGCGAAAACCTGGACCAGGACCATGATATGGCATTTCAAGATCTATTGAACAAACCCACTCCATTCCCCAGTGATATAGCCTAATTACCACAATGAAAACCTTTCCACCATTCTGTGGTTCATTTTCAGTGGTCGCAGGCCCTGGAATGGTCAACACAAGACCAAGTTGATTGTGTAAAGAGCCTGAAAACACTCTTGAGAATTTGTATGAACTATATATAGCACCAGTTTTATTATTAGGCAAAGGTGGATCAGCCACTGCACTCATCATAATCTCAGAATCCCGCTTTGTCTCATCAAATGGAAGAGCTGTGCCACAGGATTTCAAAAAATTCATTGTGGCATAACTAATGTCAAATGATAAAACTGCTGCAGATTGCGGATATGAGGACTTTGCAGGAAATCTAGCCAAGTACTTGCTATCACACCAAGAAGCATCCACTTCTGTGAAAAATGTTTGGAGCCACTTTTTTTGCTCTAAAGAAGTTTTATGGTATTTATCAAAATGCTGCACTTCTTCGTGCATGCCAAAAGAAGGCCCCCACTCCATCCAATTGCCATTGAAAGGTCCACTTTCCTTGACAAATGTGTCCACTTCATAGTCCTTATTAGGATAACGGAACGAGTGAAAAGTAAAGCCAACATCAGTGCAGACAATGAGAAACTCCCTAAAGTCATATTGCTCAAGGTGACCATATGAATCGTCATAATGCCCCCAGGCAAATGACTTCACATTTGCTATTAAAGCACAAGAAGCTAATGAGGCAGAACTAATTTTATAATGATTTTCATGACTTTCTGCAGACTTGTCAACTGAAACTGAAGTAGATGTTGGAAATTCTGTAAAATTGGCAGGTGACGAGCAATGATCAATGTGACAAAAACGGTCTACATCATCCTTAATATAATAGGAAGGTCGACATCCTGAATGCACAGAACATCAAGATAAAGAAATAACAATAAGCTAAAAATATCTACAAAAACAGAAAAAGGCAATAAAACCATTAACAGTACCAGCATTTAGAGGGAGCAATAATGCTTCAGATGTATATGAAAGCAGCAGCAACAGCTTCCTTGTTGGAGAAAGAGAAACTTCAGATAAGTCCGATGGCTTCAAATTGTATGGCAAATGGTCCCATTTAGCCAATTTTAATACAGCAGGACCATCTACAATGTCATTCAATGAAGACATTAGCATCACAATTTCGTTCGCGTGGGACACAATATCTTATTTACAGCGACATATGGAGACCTTTCACACATCAAACATCTCTAGAGCTCCATGATTTATGTTCTTCATCGACGATTGAACCTGTTTGCAATAATTTTTTTATTAAAAGCCAAAAATGATGTAAATACCGTCCTTTCATATTTTTCGACATTATCAAAAATCAATTCATTGTTGAAATTAAGAGAATCAAATCCAAAAAATGCCAAAAACTAAATCATTCTTTCTACTAATAACTCTAATAAAATGAGATAATTTATGAGCTCTCTTTTGTACCTACAACAACAACAACAACAAAGCCTTAATCCCACTAAGTGGGGTCGGCAAAATAGAATGAATGACAAGATAATAGTCACTTGCTACCAAGAGCTATTATTGTTATCATAAAAAATAACCTAAATAATTTTAAAGGGAAGTGATTTTAATACCCGCCCATATCATAAATTTGTTATCTAAGAAATTCTTGTGTCCAATAGTCCTTCATAAATGTTAAACAAAGTATATCCCCCTTTAAATACCTCAAAAATTCTTATTCCCAAAATAATTATAAGTGTTGTCTTTGTTTATATACAACAACAACAACAACAACAACAACAACAATAAAGCCTTAATCCCACTAAGTGGAGTCGGCTACATGAATCATTTTTCTCCATTGCGTCCTATTTAGTGTCATATTTTCATTTAATTCTAATAAATTAAGATCATTTTTAATACAATAAGCCCAAGGCTTCCTAGGTCTACCTCTGTCTTTCTTAACATAAGTCAAATCTAAAACATCTACTCTCCTAATTGGATCATCAGATGGTCGACGTTTAATGAGCCAAACCATCTAAGGCAACTCTCTCTAATTTTGTCCGTCACTAGAGCTACACCAACCCTATCATAGATATATTCATTTCGCATTTTGTCTCTAAGTGTAAAGCCACTCATCCACCTAATCATTCTCATCTCGGCAACACTTAACTTAGCATTATGCTTCTCTTTTAAAGGCCAACATTCAGCATCATAAAGCATTGCAGCTCTAACCACCATCTTATAAAATTTTCCTTTCAGTCTAAGCGGTATTTTTCTATCACACAATAGGCCCGAAGCATTCTACCACTTCAACCAACCAACTTGAATTCTACTCCTAACATCCTCATCTATGTCACCATCGCTTTCAACAGTAGACACGAGATATCTAAATCGTTCACACCTTAAATAATCTGATCACCCAAAGTTACACTTCCATCACTAGAGCTACTATTACTAAAATTACATTTCATGTATTCAGTTTTAGTTCTACTCAAACGAAGGCCTATAGACTCCAATGTAGACCTCCATAATTCAAGTTTTTCCTGGACTTTTTCTCTTGTATTATCCACGAGAAGGATATCATCAGCAAAAAGCATACACCAAGGTACATCCTCATGTAAATGTCCAGTAAGACCATCCATAACTAAAGCAAAAAGATCTGGGCTTAAAGTTGATCCCTGATGTAAACCAACAGAAATAGGAAAATATTTGGCCAATTCTCCTTTAGTTCGAACACAACTAATAGCTCTAGTATATATATCTTTAATGACTTGAATATAAGTCATATCAACACATTTCTTCTAAGAGACTCTCCAAAGGATATCTCTTGGAACCTTATCGTAAGCTTTTTCTAAATCAATAAAAATCAAATGTAGATCCTCTTTATTATCTCTGTACTTCTCCATCAAACCTCTCATAAATGTATAGCTTCCATAGTAGAACTACCCGACATAAATCCAAATTGATTATAAGAATCTTGGTAATACGTCTTAACCTATGTTCAATTATCCTCTCCCATAATTTTAATGTATGACACATCAATTAATTCCTCTATAATTTGCACACTCTTGTGCATCCCCTTTATTGAGGATCAAAATACTCTTCCTCCACTCCTCAAACATCTTTTTAGTTTTTAAAATAATATTAAAAAGCATAGTAAGCCAAAAAACTAAATCTCCTAAATATTTCCACACTTCAATTGGGATATCATCAGGTCCTACAGACTTTCCGCCCTTGGTTTTCTTTAAAGCCTCCTCAACTTTTTTTTTTACTAATGCGACGGTAAAAACGAAACATTTTATTATTATTAACGATATTAAGATCACCAACGTCAATCATATTTTCAGAATCTTCATTAAAAAGTTTATCAAGATAACTCATCCATCTATGTTGAATATCTTTTTCTAGGAAAAGCATTTTTTGATATTCATCTCTAATACACTTTACTTGAGTTAAATTTTTACTTTTCGTTTCTCTTTGTTTGGCTAGTTTAAATTTATTTTTCACCCTCCTTAGTATCTAATCTATTATAAAGATCACTAAAAGCAGAATTATTAGCATTACAGATTGTTCTTTTAGACTCCCTGCGGGCCGTTTGATATTTTTCTCAGTTCTCTAAGCATTTACATTTAAACCAATTTTTAGAACATAACTTCTTATATTTTATTTTTTCTTGCACATTATTATTCCACCCCCAACTATTTTTATTTATAGAAGTTTTTTTCTTTTGATTCTCCAAGTACATATTTTGTCACTTGTTTAATAGTATTTGTTACTTTTTCCCACATAATATTAGCTTCTTCATGAACATCCCAAATTTTTAAATCTTGAATTTTAGTCATAAAAATAATTTTATTTGTCTTTTAGGTACTCTCTTCTAATTCTACGATCATGAATCCTAATATTTTTATTTTACAACTCTTAATCTTAAAATTTAGAACTAATATTCGATGTTAGGTACTTAAATCCTCACTTGGAATGACCTTACAATCCTTACAATCTCGACGATCTCTTCTTCTCATAAGAAAATACTCAATTTGTTTTTTATTAGATCCATCCTTATAAGTAATAAAATGCTCATCTCTTTTCTTGAATAAAGTATTAGTAATAACCAAATCATACGCTAAAACAAAATCTAATATGGCTCTACTTTCTTCATTAATCGCTACATAACCATAACCACCATGACTATTGTTTGAATCTTGTACCACTATACCGACATGTCCATTTAAATATCCTCCAATAAAAATATTTTCTTCAAGAGATATCAAGTTTATTAAGTCTTCTAAATCATTCCAGAATTTATCTTTAGAGCCTATATCTAAACCTACTTGAAGAACACAAATACTTATAATATTAAAAATCTTAGCAACAATAATAATCTTAATTGCTATAATTTTATCTCCAACTCTATTAATTTTCACAACATTATCTTTTAAACTCTTATCTATAATTACACATACACCATTTCTAGTGCGACTCTTACCAGAATACCAAGGTTTAAAACCTAAGCTATCAATCTCCATAACTTTTTCTCCATACCATTTAGTTTCTTGAATGCATAAGAAATTTATCTTTCTATGAATCATAATATCAACGAATTTCATTAATTTACCATTGAGAGTACCTATATTCCAAGATACTATCCTAATACCAGTATAATGGACTAACTTCTTTACCGGCATCCATCCATAATATGGAAACCCTTGCTAATTTGACACTACAACCGGGCGCCGACGTAGCGACCCTTGCACACTTTTCATTGTATTCTGACCATACAGCGCGTCGCTTCTAAGGGACGCTCTAGCACTTACACAATGATCAAAAAGATTCATGTCATGATTTTTCCAACAAGTTTTACGCTGGCTGTCGACTACCTAACGCAAACCTCCACTTTTTCACATCCGAACTTGGGAACGACAATTTATACTAGGAGCAAAAGGCTAAACTCTAACATATGAGACGAATTAATTTGAAATATTTGCTCTAGTTACCAAAATGAATACCACTAGAAATTTTTTAACTTTAGCAACTAAAAGAAACTGGAAAACACTAAATTTGATATGCAGAATGCCTTCTTATGCAATGGCATAAAGGAAGTATATATGGAGGTCGGCTGTACTTTGACTCAAATACCAAACAAAAGTATGTAAGCTAAAAAGATATCATATGAGTTAAGGCAATCTCCAAGAAAATGATTCGCTAAGATGATCAGCATAGATTGCAAATAAAGTCAATGCGTGAAAGAAGAGTTTTAAACAATTATGACAATGTCATCATCACAAATAGTGACTTGAAAGAAATGAAAAGTTTGCAAAAAAGATTACTCCAAAAATTTAAAATAAAAAAATTAGATAAGTTACAGTACTTTGTTGAAATTATACACAAACAATATGGAACCTTCAAACCACAACAAAAATATATAACAATTGTTGAAAGAAACGAGTAGGTTAGCATGCAAATCCGTAGAGAGCCACATGAAATTTAATCATAAAATTGGAGAAGCTTTAAAAACAATAATAGAAAAAACGTCCTTTTAATTACTGATAGGCAAACTTATCTACCTATCACATAAGAGATCAAACATTGCCTAAGTTGTTGATGTAGTGAATCAATTCATGCATAACTTCCCCTTATGACAATAAATATAATTCTACAAAATTTGAATAAAAACCAAGAAAAAGATTTATATTTTAAAAAAAAAATTATTTGACACTTTCAATATATTAGGTGGATTCTACAAATGACAGAAAGTCTAACATCAGTATATCACATATTCTTTAAAGATAACTATGTGCATTAGGAAAAAAAAACAAAAGGGAACAGCAATATATAGCTTAGAAGCCAAATTAAATCTCTAACACTAAAAATTTACAAATTTCTATGCTGAAAATTATCCCAAAAGATTTAAAGGTTGAATAAAATGGTGTTGAGGCTCTAATGCAATAACACGTTAGACATTAATATTGCACATAATCCCATAAAAGATAATCATATAAATCATATTGGAGTTAGTAGACAGATGCGGGAGCGCATGGGCATCCTGCAATCCCGTTTCTACCGGATTCCGTGGTCTGCGGGTATTGCACCATACGGATCCCATGACCATGGGAGAATCAGCAGCAATTTTTTTTTTAGTTATTTAATTCAGTTTTAGCAAGCTTCCTTTCCTTTCCTTCTTTTCCAATCCTTTTCTATTTTCTAATTTAAAATTAGGTGTTTTCTATTAGAAGAACTTTTATATGCTGCGGTAGGTTTTGGGATGCAATTTTTGAGAGTTTATGAATATTGCGAGATTTCTCTCTGAATAGTGCTCTCAGAAGTGTGGCACCCTATTCCTTTCACAATTCGTGTGCATATAGTTCGCCTAGGAACAGGTGGTGGATCTCCTCCGCTGTCTGCAAATCACAGATTCGCATTCAACTGCTGTTTTCAGCTGGGAAAGACACCAAGACCTCCAATCTGCTGTCCAATAGCACGTCTCACCTCCTTTATTCCTCCCACATGCAGAATATTCATTGGTTTCAGCCGAACAAACGTCAACTTCACTACAATCTGCTGTCACAGCAAAAAATAATCTTTTTTGCTTCTGCTTCGCTGTCCCGTCGTTGTTCACGCTGTTTTGAGCGGTCATCCATCCTACCCACTCAAGTAATCAATTCTACAACTTTTTCATCATCCTTTGTGTTTTATCGTACCGTTTAGGAATCCTAGAATGGTGTCATTTGGTATCAAAACTAGTGAGGTGAATCTCAATTAGAAGAGCGAAACTCAATGCCACCAAGGAGAAACCCCGACGATCAGGAAATTACAATGGAAGACATACAAATCCTCCAATTATTGCAGAGACTCGTTGATTATGAAAGAAGACAACATGGGGAACTCACATACAATAATAACGGTGACCACTCTAGTGAAGGAGTTGAAGAAAAGTCTTTCCACCAAGAAACTTCAAGTGACGAAGAGTCAATGCCACATCGAATTGGCATTGGGTATAGAAGGAGGGGGTGATTTTGGAGGCAACATGGATCTATCAAATTTTGATGGCCGCATAGATTCAGATGGTGAAACGATTCTTTAAGTACAAGGATGTTCCAAATGACAGAAGGATAACACTAAATATCATCAAGCTAAAGAGACGTGTCTCTGTAGTGGGAAAATTTGAAACACTTAACGCCAGCATGACGGATAAAATGAACTTATTACTTGATCCAAGATGAAAAGGGAAATGCAGCAAAAATATCTATCAGTGCATTACAGGCAGAATATGTTCTTGAAACATCATAACTTACAGCAGAAAAATCTTTCGGTAGAATAATACATCGTGGTGTCGAGCAACTCATGTTGAATTGAGAACTAACGGAGCCCAAAGAAAACACCACATCCGAGAGGACTGAGACTGTATATTGACAATGTAGTACAGTTGCAGCCATATTGAACATTATAGGTTGTACAAACCTTAACTATGAATATGGAGAGATAACACCGCAGTATCAGGCATACACCACCCTTCAAACACAGTTCAAACTGGGGATCACATAGCAGAAGTACACACAGTGGAGCATCCTAGCCTAACCACTCCAAGAAAAATAAATTCGGAGTGAAGACAAGTTGGAGAACTCTATCATTCTCAAATTTATTCTAGCCAAAAAGTGCTTAAAGCGTCATGATTTTGGGCACATTGCATTAGATTGCAAAAAAAGAAGAATGACATCTTTCACCGAGTAGGGTGTCATGGAGGAGCCAGAGGGTGAAGGCCTAGAAGAGAAGAATGAAGAGGAATATTAGCTTGCAGTCGATGACAGAGAGATGAAAATAATTCAATATGAGCCCATGTGAGAGACACTAACAATATTATCATTGGTTGTTCGGAAAAGTAGTGAGTCTGAGATAACGAACATTCATATATAGTTTGGGATGTGGTGATGAACTACATTTTTGCAGGCGCTAAAAGTAGCACAACAGGACAGGCATTGGTCGTCCAAGAGAATCATGTGTTTGAGAAGCCGAAACCGAAAGCATGGCAATCTCATATAAGAGAATTCAGGATTTTCAAACATACAGTCAACCTCCTATGTTGATTTTGCTGAGGGAGATCCAATATGTCAGAGATAATAAAGTTTTGAGCTATTTCAGAAAAGTTATATGGAGTAATCTGGGTATTAAACTTCAATTTAGTTCAACAATGTTAGCCAAGATAGATAGCCGCGTAGGAGTAGTAAGACGCTACCTTGAAAATTACGACATTTATTTTATGAGAAAGAACATTCAACAATGGGATCCAGCCTCCTCCAGAGAAGAAGAAGCCTCTCCTAACTAGGGAGAATGACGTGGGAGCATATGCAAGGTCCCTTGATCCCGCTTTCGCGTGATTCCATGGTCTATAAGTATCATGGCATCTAGATCCCGCGTTCTTGGGAAAATCAGCAGTCCCTTTTTTTCAATTTTAGTAAACTTGCCTCCTTCCTTTCTTCCTTTTTAGTCATTTTTATTCTCTAATTTTTCTGATTAGGTGTTTTTCTATTAGGAAACTTTTATATGTTATAGTAGGTTTTGGGGTATAACTTTGTTGAGTTTCTAAATATAGATAGATTTCTCTCTGAATTTTGCTCTCCGGAGTGTTGTCATATTCCCTTCGCAAGTGGTGTGCCTATAGCTTCCATAGGAACTGGTGGTGGATCCACCTCGTAGATTCACGTTCGACAGCTATTTTAAGCAGGGACAGCAACCAAGCACCTCCAATATGTTGTTCAGCAGCAGGCCTCACCTCCTTTTTCTTCCTATTCATTGTTTTCGGCCGAACAAGTGTCGATGTTGCTACAAAATTCTATTCACAACAGAAAATCATCTTTTTTTTTTTGCTTCCAGTTGGCTAGCCCGTTGATTTCACGTCATATGCAACCACCATCTATCCTCTCCACTCACATAATCAATCCTACAACTTTTCCAACACCTTTTTTTCTATATCACATCGTCTAGGAACTCTAGAACGGTGCCATAGACACTTTGAAAAACTAAAACTTGATAGTGATATAATATAAACTCATTTCATCACCACAAATAAAAAACTTCTCGACATTCTCACCAAAGGATTATCAATGGCACTCTTTTAAAAATTATCATGTAGGCTTAGAATTGATAGCATCCATTATTCACTTAGGATTAGTCTTTTAAAAATGATTATGCAAGCTTAGAATTGATAACATCCATTCAATGACTTAATAAATAATATGAAACACTAGCATAATTTTTGCTAGTTGAAGCACACTGACCAAAAAGTATGCCCTCTTTCCTTCCTCTTTGACTACTACCTCATCGTTCTACAAAATCCCTATAACCTACTCATAAATTCAAGGACTATTCTAATATTATGCAATTATTATTATAAAACTCTTCAATAATTGAACCAGTTTAATTATTTTATAATTATGATTCACTAATTTTATATGTTTGAGATTATGTAAACACTATACAAATGCGGTAATAAAATATCCAATCAATTTCATTTTGATTCTTAAGAGCATATAACAAAAGTAATAAACAAAATTAGAATTAATAGAGAATAAAATTCATAAAGCTAAACCCAAATAGCTAGGTTACGGCTACTTATGATGATGATGAATCAGGTAAGATAGAGAGGCACTCTAGAGAATATATGCTTTGTAATGTCAAAAAATAACAATAATAAAGACTTAATTGAGAACAGACCATTTGTACACTAATAGGCCTTCCATGATGGAGAAGAAGCTTTTATCAACTTGGAAAGAGAATTACTCCAAGTGACTATGCGAAAGCACATCATTTAATACAGAAATATAGTTGCTTGTGCTTATATAGCAATAAAAAAAAAAAACACTGCCATTGCTTTATTTCTTTCAATGTGGAAACAATGATAGTCTCCTTCTATAAATATTTTTCCATAAAATACTAAGATTAAAGAAAATGACATTGAAAAAGAATAATAGTGCTAACATTCCTCATCATGGATTATATTGCTCTCCTTGTTTATTTGTCAACATGACCCATCATCTCTAATAGTTCCTCAATCATTTGATGTTTCACTCACACCATTGCAATCTTCCCATTTAAAAAGTTCGCAAAAAATAACTCCTTTGGTCAAATGTTTTCCATCCACAGTAAACTCCATAAACATGAGCTAATAGCATAAAAAAAAGAAAGTCAAACCATAATGCGAATATGGGGTTCGAAATAATATAACACCTTTTAGCCAGTTTTTGGATTTTTTGTGAGAAAAAGAAGCATAGTTACTTTGTTAATTCTACAACCATCAAAGGGTTGAGTCAATTAATTCATTGATTAATTGCAAATTAATTAGTTGTATCCCTTATATGGAACAGGTGATGGGACTAAAAATAGATTTGATTACCTATGCTAATTATTTTAATATATATATATATATATATATATATATATATATAAATTTATTATAGCATAAAAATAAAGATATAAAACACTGCCGTTGCCGGTCCCAAGCCCGGATGTGAAAAGTGGAGGGTTGCGTTAGGTAGTCGACAGCCAGCATAAAGCTTGTCGAAAAAAAAATCATGACATGAATCCTTTTGATCATTGTGTAAGTGCTAGGGCGTCCCTAGAAGCGACGCACTCGTATGGCCCTGGATACTGATGGAAAGTGTCAAGGGCCGCTTACACCGACGCCCGGTGTAGTGTCAAGTAAGCAGGGTTCCCACATTACGGACGGATGCAGGTAAAGAAGTTAGTCCATCGATACTTAGTATTAGGATAGGATCCCGGAATATAGGTACTTCTCAATGGTAAACTAATGGAATTGGTTGATATTATGATCCATAGAAAGATAAATATCCTATGTATTCAAGAAACTAAATGGGTTGGAGAAAAGCTAAGCGAGATCGATAACTTAGGCTTTAAACTACAGTATTCCAGTAAGAATCGTATCTTAGAAATGGTGTAGAGTGTAATTATAGATAAGAGTTTGAAAGATAACGTTGTCAAAATTAATAGAATTGGAGATATAATTATAAAGACTTAAGATTATTATCGATACTTAAGATTTTTAATATTATAAGTGTTTATGCTTCCAAGTTGGTTTAGATATGAGACTAAAGATAAATTCAGAATGATTTGAAGACTTAATACATTTGATACTCGCTCAAGAAAAAATTTTATAGGAGGAGATTTAAATGGACGTATGCTGTAGAGTGGTATGAAGATTTTGAACTATTCATGTATAGGCTATGATTATGGAACGATTAATGAAGAAGGTAGATCATTTTAGATTTTCTATTAGCAGTATGATATGATTATTACTAATACTTTATTCAAGAAAGAGATGAAAGCATCTTATTACTTATAAGAATTGATCTAATAAAACACAAATTGATTATTTTCTGCATGAGAAGAAGAGATCGTCGAGATTAGTAGAGATTGTAAGCGTTATTCCAAGTGAACGATTAAGATCCAACATCGATTATTAGTTCTAGATTTTAAGATGAAGAGTTAGTAAAATAAAGAATACTGTGATTCAACATCGTAGAATAAGATGGGAGCACCTAAAAGACACAAATAAAATTATTTTTATGAGTAAAATTCAAGATTTAAATATTTCGGATGTTCATGAAGACGCGAATATTATGTAAGAAAAATTAACTAATACTATTAAACAAGTTAGCTAAAGATGTATTTGAAAATCAAAAGAAAAGCTTCTATAAATAAAAATAATTGGTAGTGGAATAATAATGTGCAAGAAAAGATAAAATATGATAAGTTATGTTATAAAACTTGGTTTAATTGTAAAAGCAGTAAAGAACTGGAAAAATATAAAACGGCTGCTAGTGAGTGTAAAAGAATAATCTATGACGCTAAAAATTCGCTTTTAATGATCTTTATAACACGTTAGATATTAAGGAAGGTGAAAAATATACGTATAAACTAACTAAACAAAGAGAAGAAGAGAAAGATTTAACTCAAGAAAGTGTAGTAAAGCATTGAAAATCAAAAAGTGTTTTTCTTAAAAAGATATTCAACATAAGTAGGTGAGTTATTTTGATAAACTTTTTAACGATGATGCTGAAAGTATGATCGATCTTAGTGATCTTAATATCGTTAATAATAATAAAACTTTTCATTTTTACCGTCGCATTAAGAAAAAGAAGTTGATGAGGCTTTAAAGAAAACTAAGGGAAAGTACGTAGGACTCATGATATCCCAATCGAAGTGTGGAAATGTTTAGGTGATTTCGGAGTTTCCGGCTTACTAAACTTTTTAATATTATTTTAAAAACTAAAGGATGCTCGAGGAGTGGAGAAAGAGCATTTTGGTCCCCATTTTTAAGAATAAAGGAGATGCACAAGAGTGTGCAAATTATGTAGGAATTAAATCGATGTGTCATACTTTAAAATTATGGGAGAGGGTAATCGAACATAGGTTAAGACGTATTACGAAGATTTCTCATAATCAATTTGGATTTATGTCTAGTGTAGTCTACCATGGAAGCTATACATTTATTGAGAGGTTTGATGGAGAAGTACAGAGATAATAAGGAGGATCTACATTTGATTTTTATTGATTTAGAAAAGCTTACGATAAGGTTCCTAGAGATGTTCTTCGAGAGTCCTCGAGAAGAAAGGTGTTGATACGACTTATATTCAAGTCATTAAAGACATGTATGCTAGAGTTGTTACATGTGTTCGAACCGAAGGAGGATCGACCAAGTATTTTACTATTTCGTTGGTTTACATCAAGGATCGGCTTTAAGCCCATATCTTTTCGCTTTATTTATGGATGGTCTTACTCGGGCATTTACAAGAGGATGTACCTCGGTGTATGCTTTTTGCTGATGATATCCTCCTTGTGGATAAGACAAGAGAAAAAGTCCGGGAAAAACTTCAATTTTGGAGGTCTACATTGGAGTCTAAAGGTCTTCGTTCGAGTAGAACTAAAACCGAATACATGGAATGTAATTTTAGTAATAAGTAGGTCTAGTGACGAGCAGTGTAACTTTGGGTGATCAAATTATTAAAAGGTACGAACGATTTAGATATCTCGGGTCCATTGTTCAAAGCGATGGTGATATAGATGGAGATGTTAATAGTAGAATTCGAGTTGGTTGGTTGAAGTGGAGGAATGCGTCCGGCCTATTAGTGTGATAGAAAAGTTTCGCTAGGATCGAAAGGAAAATTTTATAAGATGGTGGTGAGACCTTCAATGCTCTATGGTTCGAATGTTGGCCTTTAAAAGAGAAGCATAATGTTAAGTTAAGTGTTGCCGAGATGAGAATGATTAGGTGGATGAGTGGCTTTACACTTAGAGACAAAATACGAAATGAATATATCCGTAAAAGGGTTGGAGTTGCACCAGTGACGGATAAAATTAGAGAGAGTCGCCTTAGATGGTTTGGTCACATTAAACGTCGACCACCTGATGATCCGATTAAGAGAGTAAATGTTTTAAATACAACTTATGTTAAGAAAGGCGAGAGGCGAACCTAGGAAAACTTGGGCTTATTGCATAAAAAATGATCTTAATTTATTAGAATTAAATGAAAATTTGACACTTAATAGGACGTAATGGAGAAAAAGGATTCATGTAGCCGACCCCACTTAGTGGGATTAAGGTTTTGGTGTTGTTGTTGTTGTATAAAAATAAAGATATAAGCGAAAATATAAATTCTAAAGTGAAAGTTGGTTGGTTGAAAAAGGGTTGTCTCAACATATTAGGTTATAAGAGAATATCATTGAGACTAAAAGGCAAATTTTATAAATTTATAAAAATACAAGTTAAGATATATAGATTTAAGTGCTAAGTGACTAAAATAGTAAAACTATTAATATGGTAGCCAATTTGAATGCGTAAAAAACAAAAATATTAAGATAATTCAATGATAAATAGGAAATAAATAAAAAAAAATGATTATATACAAGTTGCAAGTGTGGAATGTATTAAAGATAGAGATTAAAAAAAAACTTAGATGATTTTGATTTATACAACATAAGGTTAAAGATACACAAATAAGAATAAAAACAAGCTAGAAAGGGTTAGATTAAAATTTAATAGACTACAAGTAACATGAACAAATTTGTGCAAATAGATTTGGCAAAATTGGGTTAACACATCATGCCACATTTAATAAAATTAATGAAAAGAAATGATTAAATTTCCCACATTATTGGGATGAAGTTAACAATGCTTATAAAGATAAAGATTACCACTGCACGAAGTTAATATAAACAAAAAATATCTGAGTGCTACGATGCAAACCTATTTAGGTTAAAAGAAGAAAGAAGAATGTCTCAATAATACATTATCCTTTCAAGAAACAAGGATTTTACTCTCTGCTAGAAAATTTAAATTTAGAGTAAGCATAATGTTTGGATTTTACAAAAGAGTAGGAAAACATGAGCATGGACCCATAGAAAATTTAAAGAAAGGATTTGATCATAAAGAGGAGATCAATCTTTCACATAAAAACAAGAAACAACATAAGAATTAACAATATTGGTTTTGAGCATCCATCATATTGATATATCAATTTCATCAATCAGGCATAAATATAAAACCAAAACTATAGTTTGCAGAGATTAAATATTGAAACATTTTTAGAACTTCTTCTAACATGGCACACGTATGAGTTATTTTGAGAGCATACTTCCTTCAAATTTGTTTGATCACTTCTCATCAACAGCAATGATGCATACAATAGGCACTGCTCATTTGTTTCCTCAATCGTGAGTACCGATTTATGTGATCCCTCCTCTATCCACATGAATTGCATTACATAGTTTGAGCTTACCAATTGCACTTGCATCTATTTAACTTCATTATTTCACATAAATGGAAAGAAAACTTAATTGGCAGATTAACAAATACATCGAGATCATAAAAAAAACCTCATTATTTAGAGGAAAACCTAAGTATCCAAGTTTCATATAATAAAACTAAAGCATGGAATATAACCGCATTTTTTACCTTTAGCTTAGCACTCAAGTAATAATTAGTCAGCATATACTTTATAACGAAGCAAAGAAAACAGTTCAAAGGCTGCAAACAAAGCACTAGGATAGAAACATTTAAAAATAGTCTCTCATCAAACCAAAGTTTGCACTTCCCAATCTTCACAATAACGAAGTACTGACAAAAGTTCATCGAATGAAGCTAGAATCAAACCCTCGTCACAAAACATCATTCGCAAAAAATGTTAATGCAACACTAACCGAAATATAATCACCAACCCAATAAGATATGGCCACTCAAGGGCACAAGCTTAACCCTCCACAACAAACTTGTCAATTCTTACCTTTAAGGGAAGTCCGGTGATAAAATAACCGTGTATAAAGAAGACGATATAATCTAATACACCAACGTCGATGCAGAACCACTTTTCAAGAAGAAGAAAGAGATGAAGATGTATGTGAGAGATTTCGCCGCCACGGAGCAGTAGGACAAAGGAGCAGTAGCACGAGAACTATGCTGAGAAACTGGTGTCCTGCGAAGAAAACAGACGCGAGAACCCAATGGCGGAAGAACGATAGAGAACGAGCTTTCTCCTCCTTCCCCCGATTTTTGTTTCTCGAAATCCACAGTGATTGAATCGGAAGAAAATGTGATGCTACAGTTAATTTTTAGAGAAAACATTAAATGGTTAGAAATATTTGTTATCAACATGAGTTTCTTAGGCGGTGCATGATAACATTACTTAAATAAAATTTAGGTATGGATTTAAGTTAAATTTAGCCAAATATAAACTTCATTAAATCAAAATTTTGCATATTTCGTCTGTCTTAGGTTAGTGTGTTCGGTCCTTAAATTAGGATTTATTAAATTTGACAGGCCTAATTTAAGGATTTAGGATCTGTTTGGGGCAGCTTCTGCTTATCCAAATACGTTGCTTATTAGAAAATGTGCACCGCAGTATTCGACTTGCGTTCTGAGTTTAGTGTAAAAAACTAACTGCATTTTAGGATAAGCTGCAAAAACACAGTTTCCAAAAAGTGATGGACATTTTCAAAGCGGCTTCAGCGGATAAGTTGACACACACGCACCCTTACTCGAACTTTTAATGAATTTGATAAATCCTACTTATAAAATCAAGGTACAATGATATATTGTCTTCTTACACATTTTTTTTAACTAATATCTTTAGGAAAATTTGATTTTATATATCACACAATAATAAATTCGGGCAAAAATAATCATTATTTAATTTCGTAAGAAAATATACGTAAAAGTTTATCTCAAATAAAAATATTATTTCTCATATCTATATTGTACTGAAAGACAAGCCTTCGGCTTCTTTCAGCTTCTTTGATTTTGTTGTTGCCCACTTGTTCAATAGATGTTCGCTCAATGAGATAAAGCTTCCAGTCAAGGGAATATCAATATAAATAAATAGTATACACACGACTTCAACATATGTGTCAAAATAATTGGGATATTTACATACATATCACATTTTTTTCCTTTTTAAAACACATTATATTTTATTAATAACAACAAAGGAGTATATAGTTAATATGGTAGTTCCCCTCGAATGCAACACTTATATAGCTTAAAATTAGGGTTTTTACTTATATATTACTTAAAATCTATTATTGACTATTATTATTGTCGCGGCTTTGTCGTGGCAACGCGGCTATGCATATAGAGATTTAAGAATTGCATGTGGTCGCAAGGAAAGAAAATTGTGTGAGTTATTACAATGGAATTGAAGTTCATCTCTATGACATTACGAAGGATATCAATAAGGTGACACTGGGCAAATTATATCGATGTTATTGGGGGATTACGGGTTAGTTGAGTAGAAAGAGAATGGTGATTTAAATTAATAGTGTATAAGAGATATTAGTTAAACTATTGTGGAAGAGAAACTTCAATGTGTTAAAAAATTTTATCAGACTGGACAGAGATAGAGATCGATCTAATGATGAAGTAAATCCTTAAATTTGACCCATCAAATTTAAAAAATCCTAATTTAGGGACGAAACATGATAACTTGAGATGAAATATTCAATATTTTGATTTAATAGAGGTTATATTTGACTAAATTTAACTTAAATTCATACCTAAATTTTATTTGAATAATGTTATCAAGTACCGCCCAAGAAACTCATGTTGATAACAATTTTTTCTAAACATTTACATAATTTTTCACTAGAAATTAATTGTAGCACCGCATTTTCTACCAATTCACTTATCTGCAGATTTGGAGAAACAAAAATTGGGGGAAGGAGGAGAAACCTTAATCTAGTATCATCTTCCTCACTGTGTTCTCGCAATGGTTTTCATCGTAGGACACTAGAGTTTCTCAGCCTCATTCTCGTTATGCTGCTCCATAGCGGCGAAATCTCTCAGACATCTTCATCTCTTTCTTTTTCTTAAAAAGTGATTCTGCATCGACGCTGGTGCATTAGATTATAGTGTATTCTATATACACGGTTATTTTATCACTATAGTTCCCTTGCAAAAACTTGAAGGTAATACTTAACAAGTTTGTTGTGGAGGGCTAAGCTTGTGCCCTTGATTGGTGTGATTCAGTAATACAAAATTTAGGAGTTTCCCCTCTCATTCCTTCCATTAAATCTAGAATTTCAATTGTGTTAAATAATACAAAACTGTGACAAAGTTTACTTCATTTGTCGAGGAACTACGTATACCCATTAATAGCTTATTTGGCTCAATAGTGTATCATATTGATGGTGGTACAATTCAAGGGGACCACTTTCCCCTTTACATAAACCTGAGTGTTTATGGGCATTAGCCATAAACTTGCACACCACAGGGACCACCGTTGAATCAGGCTTAGCCAGAAACTGAGCCCAAACCCAGCATGAATTTATTTGTTCTATCGAGTTAATTCACCCACACCCCTCCCCCATAAAATTTATGATCTAGAATGAGCTTTCAATGTTTAAGAGCCTCTTTAAACTTGGGAAGTGCCTCTGCGCTAACAAAATGGTGAGTGGCATAGCCGTCAAACGTCAAGTACTTTCCTTTTGATCCTCTGCGAGCCTTCTTTTTTGGTCTTTTGGGAAGAGGAAACAAAACAATGAAAGACATTTGTGGGATTTAAATCAGAGAGCAATCAAAAGTCTGTTCACATTCGATCCCTATTTTTAAATATTTTGGCACTGTGATGTTGGGTAGGCACCGTCGCGACTCTAAGCCTTAACCAGCTTCTTTGAGTCTTCTCAAAGTACTCCTAGAATTATTCGTGCATGACCAGCCTACTCAAGAGGAAAAGTTCATTTAGAGTATCATGTCATGGCGTAGATGACGAGCATCGCAACATGTAATCAATTGAATGCACATCTACCATTAATTGCCACTGTTAATTGTGTTGGGCGACAGGAACAGGTGTCATGACGCATATTCAAAAAAATTCAATACTCCTAAAGTGGGGAACGTTGTGGTGCCAATGTGGAAGCACTACGGTGCCCCATCCAAAATGATATTTATGGCCACCCAACAGAGTTCTTATTTAAATCCAGCATCGTGATGTGCCTGAGAATCTACAAATATAACATGAACCCTAACAATTTTGTATTTCTTGATTTATTTGGTAAAGCCATAGTGGATTTTTCCTTTTCTCAAGATAATTCTCCCTCCACTTTTTTAATATTCTTCTAAGGAGAAGGACGAGGTCTCCCTCCTCTGAGGAGGAGGGACTCAACATGTCTCAGATGATAAGCCAAAAGGCAGCACGAAGGTATTTGGAATCATGTCACCATTGGAATATTATCCCTGACGGTACTTCTCTGAGCCCGGGGGTAATATAGCTACTACCGTCATAAGGAGGGGCTAGGTTGAACCGGAGCGGAATCCAGGCTCCACGAACACCTTGGTTGTTTGGGTGTTCATGTTGGAATGCAAAGGACCCATGAACGAATGGGTGTTTATCAGTGGTTTTTAGTGCATTTTGAATGAGAAAAGAGCAACAGCGTGTATAGCCTGGTTGGATATGCTTGTACGGTTTATTTTTAGGTTATGTGTTTTATTTTGAAAAGGGGTCGCCTAACAGAAATTGTCGGCGAATTTTTAATTTAATTTAAATAAATAATTTGAAAAGTAGTATTTGATTTTGAAAAATAATTTTAAATTTGAAAATTTTAAGATATGAAATCAAACTGATCTCACATCCCGAATAGTTTATATAAACGAGCACCGCATTACAAACTGTGTATCTATCTCGAAGAATAGACATACTGTTTGGTGGTGGGGCTCGATTAAATAAACTAGAAGATTTGTGACATCCGTTTGTCTGCGAACCAATTTTATAAGCCGACAAATTCCCCTGCTTAATATGAAAACATTGAACAGGGTTTATATTACCTGGGTTCTTAAAATTCCCTATAAGGGCAATCCCCTATAGTTAATTACATCTTAAGTGATGGGAATCACCTAAGAAAACTCGCGATAATAATCAGTAGTTCTGCTCTCAAGAATTTCAAAGTTTAAGTCTTCAAGGGATTGAATACTAGAATTTCAATAGGGAATGGATCAAATTTGGAACATTTTGTTTTGGGAATTCAAAGGAAGAAAGGTAGGAGAAATCACAGATTCAAAGCGAACTTCGGTAATTTCCCGACTATCCTATTGTTTGGCTTGAATTTAGGAAAATCCTAATGTTTATTTAATGTTTTGATCTTGCCAATTTTAATTAATTAGGACTTATATTCGTATGATAAAATCATACAAATAGCCTCGAAGATAGGAGGGTTTATGTCGTACCGAATGATCACCTCGGAGTCCTAAGACCGGTTAGGGCTTAATTTACATGATATGATCATGCAAATGCCTAACGAAGAGTTGAGGATTTATATTGCACTAGGCAAACTACCTCGAAGTCCTATGGCTTGGTTATTTAGTTCTAAGGAAAGTTTTGCCGAAGTAGACTCGAGTTTTCTCGATGACGATGGCCGTGTCGCCCACCATGCTCCGAGCTCCTCGTTGTTGCGAGAGGTTTAGTTTTAGAAATCATAAATCAGGAGATGAGAGAAGTGTTTTGGTTTAGAGAAGTCTTAGTTTCCAAGTGTTTTTTATGTTTTAATTAAAACAAATCTTAAAGTTGATTATAACAACACCGGTTAAGATCCCACGGTTCCATCCTTCCGGCATCGTTATTTTTATCGGATTCACTTAGTCCAGATGAATTTGCTAAACTCAACCGAATGAGTTCCACACTTTCATTTAGACCGTGGGAAATCCCGTTAGCAACACGTAGGTTACATCATCCGAGGTATTCCCGATCATCCAACAAGACATTTTAATTTAGTTGTAGTTCTAGTTTTGTTGTTCTGTTTGTGATTAAATTTTGAGTTGTCTTATATTTTGAAATGTTGTGGCGGTGAATTTTATCTTGTAATGACTTTTAATTTAGTTTTGGTTTCAGTTTTAGGGACTATCCTAAAGGTGTGGGTTTTCATGCAACAGTTTGTTTATCATGCAAGAAAAGTAAGTGCGATGCGATTAAATAAATTGCAATAAGGTAAATTGCAATAAAATAAAAGCGTACCTGGAGGGTCTTCCCGTCATCCCAAGCCGCACTTAAAACACAATTAGAATATTTAAGTATTTAAAGCGATTCCTAGGTAAAGCTAGGGAAGGGTTATGGTTTTCTACCAAGTTCCTAATCCTATAGCTAGTCATCTCCTATGACATCTAGGTTCTTATATTTTGGTTTGAGGACGATTTTCTTCATCAAAGAACAATTAAGTTCAATTGTTCTTATAAACATCCTATCATATCGAGGAAGTGCTTAAGACAAATCTTAAACATCTTTTCAATATTTCTAGGATTATTTTAAGTCCAAGAGAATTTAATTATACAAATGAATTAATCGTCCGGGAGTTCAAGTTTGTTATCTTGCTCAGTGAACTAGGACATTTGAATATCCTATAAGTGAAGTAACACTTCACTTAATGCTCCGTTTAGGAGTTATGACAACAAAAGCTTTCGAGGGCAAATGGATGTTCAAGTGGTTCATGATTTAATTTCAGTTAATGGATTTAAGTTTGGAATAGTGTTCAAGTTGTTTTAGATTTATTCTTGAATCCTTTATGTCATAGGTGATGTTATCCTTAATTTGATTTAATTTAACTTAGTTCAATTTAATTTAATTTAATTCAATTTTAATTTAATGTGGTTTAATTTAATTTAATTTAATTTAAGTTAATTTAATATAATATGATTTATTTAATTTAATTTAATTTAATTTAATTTAATTTAATTTAATTTAATTTAAATTTTAATTTGATTTAATTTAATTTAATTTAATTTAATGTGTTTTAATTTAATTTAATTTAATATGTTTCAATTTAATTTAATTTAATTTAATTTAATTTAATTTAATTTAATTTTTTAATTTTAATTTAATATTTTATTTTAAAAGGGTTTGATTTAAATAATTTAACTTTAATTTAATTTAATGATTAAGTCTTTTAGCATTTTAAATCTTAAATTTGAATTATCATTTTAATTAGGAATTAAATATTATTGAAATGATTAATTTAGGGATTCTTAAATTGAAGAATAAATCTCTTCCTAATGACATCCCTATTTTAATAATTCCAATTTGACTATTCTTCCAAATTTAATTAATTATTTTAATTAAAGTTCATTTCAATTATTTTTGAATTGTTTAATAGGTTCCTACCCTTTAATTATTTAAATTTCAATCATCCAAATCAGATTAGAATCAAATATTTTACTCTTTAATTTTATTAAACCTAAAGTTTTAATCAAGTGTTAAAATTTTAATTACCATTTTGCCCTTCAAGCTTAATAATTTCATAACTCACTAAATTGAGCTTAAATGAACTTGAAATTTTTATGTGACTTCACTCATATGTCAATAAAGACATGAGAGGAGAAAATGTGATTTTTCTGTATTTAATTTATTTATGTAATTATTTTTGGTGGGAAATGGGGATTTCCAAGGAAAATTCAATAACATGACCAAGGGAAAGTTTCTGTCCTTAAGAAAATTATGGGACATTCCTAATGACCAGGGAACCACTTGGACCAATTTTGGTGATTTTTGAAATTGTATTATTTTTATTATAATTATTTTGAGTTTTGGAGTATTAATTAATTTAAAAATAAAATAAAGGTTGAAAAATGAATTTTATATTTTTCAAAAATCTCTCTGATATCAAGGAAATCAGAGAAACAATTTTTGTAATTTTCTGATTTTTCTTTGATTTATTAGAATTATTTTAATAGAAATGCTAGAAAATACATTTTTTTTAATTTTAAAATTACCCTAGGGCTTTAAAATTTAATATCTCATCCTAGAGACCTAAGAAAAATATGGGGTTTGTTCCTAAGTGATTAAAATTCAAAATGTGACATTTTGGTGAATTTCATTATTTTTGTGATTTTTATTATTTTATTAATTATTAAAATATTAAAATAATACAAAAAATCAACTTTTTTAGAAAATTGAAATTTTAATTTTCTTAAATTCCCTAATATCAGAGAGGCTCCAAAACCAATTTGGTGAATTTTTGAAAAGTATTTTGAAAGTTATGAATTTTCAAAGTTTAAATTGGCTAAATGGCTTAATCAACCCATTTAGTAGGGCTAACCAAGTCCAATTGACTTCAAATTTTTATGGTGGGTTCCTCTGATCCTAAAGGTTAGTGGAGAATTGATTTCAAGTCAATTTGATGTATGATTAGCTCTAATTAATTAAAGACCTATTTTGGGTGTTTAAGCCAATTAGGGTCATTCCAAGTGGATTAATTCAAAACCTATTTTTCCTAGGGTCCTCTGGTCATAAGAAACATCACCAAATTTTCCTAGAATTTATTTCACAACATGATAATTATTGGATTTAAAATACTCAAAACGAGTAACATGAATTTGAAAAATCAATAACTTCTCATAGGGATTGCCTTCGACTTTGGAAAATTCGGGGAATGTTCCCAAATTCGGAGGCTTCAAAAGCCCTGTGGTCTCATGCCATGGTGAATTTCCTATATGCATGGAGAATTAAAACAATGCAGACAGTAAATAAATTATTAAAAATAAAATACTTGATGAAATTAAATGATTTCTTTTCCACATTATTCTCATCTGTTCACTTAGCAAGAGAGTATTTTTATTTTATTTTTTTGATTTTTCTACACAAAGTTATGCATTTTTGAAGTTTAGGGAATTAAATAAATAGAAAAATAACCTATTTTTCTACTTATCCACGCGGCGCTGACTCATCCTAGGCAGCTCCGAAGCTCCACGCGGCGTCTTCTGATTCGGCGCCCCCATCTGACTCGGCGATCTAGGGCCTCGCGGGTCACGTACCAACGCACTGTCCGACTCAATCCAGACCGTCCACTCGATACACGCTCGATCCGACGGCTCATGGTCATCGTCCACGACTGGTGTGCACCCGTGACCGTCAATCTTCTAACCCTAATTTCTCACTCGATTCTCAACGGATTTTCGTGTTCTTATGCTCTATGGATTCGTCTTGAGGAGACGAACACATCCATACGGTAAACATGTATTTAAATCGACTCAAATTAAATGGAGAATCTCCGTAAGCTCGGGAAGAAGAGTGAGTCCATACCTTTGCTCGTAGAAGTGAAGCTTCGATCCGAGAGTTGTGTCACCTTCGATCGGGTCCAAGCAAGCTCCGGATGAAGTCCCTTGGCTCGGTGAATTGTCTAGCTATGAAAGTGACCACGACCGATCACAAAGCTTGGAGGTCGGAACAACTCGGGTGGTCCGGAGATGGGGCTTTCGAGTGTGAAACTTCTCCTCTTGGTCCGGTGAAGGTGTAGGACTAGTCGATTTGAAGATTGATCCACCGTGAAGAAGTGTCCCGGTTTTTGTCTCGAAGTTCGAACTCGAAATCGAGCTCACTGGAGGGAATTGGGCTGGAATCCAGTGGGAATCAAGTGCTCTATGTGTGGAGAGTGATCCGGAATGATTTTGGCGAGTTTCCTTAAGGTTTGGTTCAGCACCTCTCATGGCCGAGAGGGGTGGTGTTTAAATAGGAGAGGGCGGAGGGCCTCCTGTGGGGAGTTAGGGCTTGGGATCACTGCTTGAGTCAAGGAAGAACAGCCATGGTGGCCATCGGGCATGGGGCGGCTCAAGCAAGGTGGAATTAAAATGTTTGGCTCCTGCCCATGTCTCGGCCATGGTGTTTTCCGGCGACCTGAGCGGCTGGCCGGCAGGCATGGGTCACCCTCGAGTCCAGTGGGTCGTGGTCGGAGATTTGTGCAATCAATCGGGCCTTGCCATGTGTAAAGGGGATGGCTTGGAATGGAATGGGGAAGAGGCCATTTTGGCTTGGTTTGGGTCAACCCATGTGTTTGGGTTGGGTTCACCTCCCCATGACCTGGTTTTAGGCTGAGAGAATAAGTTAGGTCAGCTGGTCAAAGGTGGTGAGGTCTCTTTCTAAGAATATTTAGATTAAATCTTGGTTAAGGGGTATCATGGGTGAGGTTAATCACCTTTAGGAATTAAGGAAAGAGTCTCCTCCTTTTGCCCAAAATGGCATGGTGACATGTAAAGATGCTCTCATGGCTTCCATGTGGCTCATGCATGGCTTCATGGCTTGCCTATGGCTTAGGATGGCTTGGCTTGATTTCATGGAAGTGGATTTAAGAAAATTTTGGTATTTTGATGGGAATTTGTATGGGGCTTAATTTGGCATGGCTTCATGATGAGTTTTGAAACTTAGGGATTTATTTAATTGAAAATATGGTGTAGAGCAATTGTCATATGGGTTTTGGATTGATTTTGCCCTTTGGATTTTGGTGGAGATGGGCTTTTAGGAAGGTTTAAGGGAAGTGGGCTTTTTGATTTTAGGATGGGCATTTGGGTGAAAATTTTGTGAAGGATTGGGCCAAACAAATGTTGGGTTTGGTTTAGGGATATGTCATGAGTGATTTGAAGCAAGTTGGGAGTGATTTGGGTTTGAATTGGGTTGAATTTGGGCTTCCTTGGTGAATGGGCCAATATAGGTCAAATTGGGCTAACTTGGGCCAATGTTGGGCTAGGGTTGAAATTGATGTAAAATAAATGTTTGGAAATGTTTATGGGAGTGTTTCAAAGAGGTTTTGGCTTTGGTTGTGTTTTGATTTTGGGGTTTGGGCCTATTTGGGCTAGGTTTAGGTTTAGGTCAAAATTGGGCCTTTTAGCTTTGGGTTGAATTTGAGTGGGGTTTGGGTCTAAATTTTGGGCAAATCATGTTAGTGTTTTGTTTGTGAGGATGTTAGGGAAGGTTTAGAAAAGATTTGGAGTTAATTGGAGTTGAATTGGGTTAGTTTGGGTTAGGTTTGGGTCATGGGTCTAAATTGGGCTTTAAGGCCAAAAGTGAAATTGGATCCAAATGTCAATCAAATTGGGCTTGGATTTGGTCTAGATTGGTGTTAGGGATGTTGAATTGAAGTTTAGAATTGAATTGGACCAGAATTTGGGTCAATTGGTTAGGTTTGGTTTGACATTGGGTTTACTTTGGGTTAAAATGGGTCAAATTGGGGGTTTTGATAAAAGTGGGGTAAATTGACAAAATTGGCCCATGGTGTAGTTGAACAAAATGAAATTGGAAATATTTGGGATTTTCTGGAATTTTCTGGGAATTTTATGAATTTTTTGGATTTTTTGGCTAAGAGGGGTATTTTGGGTATTTGGAGGGTATTGGGAGGTATTTTTGGAATTTTTGGTATTTTTGGCTATGGATGATCAATTTGATTGGTGAGGAAATGTTTAGGAATGATTTTGGAGAATTTTGGGTAATTTAGGTGATTTTGCAAATTTTGGGTGGTTTCAAGGGTTTTGGGTAGGTTAAGCGGTGTAGGGTCCTGGGATCAAAAATTGAAAATTTGGAAAATTGAAGCTTGGGTGAATGTAAGTGGAATGAAATCATTTTGGTTGAGCCATGAAGCCATATCAAGCCCACATGAGCCATGAAGGGACTCATTTGAGGCACCCACTATGTTGTTTCTAACCCTCTTAGCCAAGGGCTTAGGGGTTAAGGACCATCCATGTGAATCACCTGCATGAGTCAGGAGGTCAAATTGGGTATGGGTGTGTTTTTTAGGAGGTGTGTGAAAGTGTAGTGTATAGGTGTAATGTGTGTGTGTGTAAGTCAGCCCTTCACCAGACCAAGCCACTCAGGGTAGTCCTAAGGCCAAAGAGTCTTATAGGAACTCATCCTTTAAACTTCCACATTTGATTTCAACCCACTAGGTGATTAGGGGTCTACAGTCAAGTTTGTGGAGTTTGCAGGGAGTTAAGAAGTGGTTTGAATTTCTAAGTGGTGGGTTCAACTTCTAGTCCTCTAAGATTAGTCAAAGGAAAAGCCTAAGGCTAGATCCTAAGTACTAAATAGAAGAAGAGGAGACCTCATCAAAAATGAGGTCAACAAATGGACCCCCAATATTGGTGTTGACCGAAGCGATCAACGAAACCAACACAAAAGTCCAAGTGACAAACTTAGGACAGAGTAGAAGAATTTCCGCTGGGGAGTGTCAAGTATCTCTCTGAGACCGGAGATTCCTGAACTCTCGCTGGGGAAAGGAAAAGGAGGTGAATCCCAAATCACATGATCTGGGGGAATTTCGATTTAGATTTCATTTTGTTTTGGTTTAAGTTCTGATGTGTGAGCTTAGATTTCAATTTGGATTGAAGTTTTGTTAAGGTTAATTTGAAGGGATTTGATTTGAAATGAAAATTGAAATTTTATGGTTTTGGATGTAACATCCTCAACCTCAAAAGAAAATTGAATTGATTGGATTGAATCATTACAATGAGGAGAGATCTCAGAGCAATTTGGTATTGGATGTAAAATCCTTAACCTCAAAAGTTTGATTTTTGATGTATTTCATTGCGATAGGGAAAGAATCCTAAAGCAATGCAGTCTCGGATGTAAAATCCTCAACCCCAAAAATTTGAATTTGATGTATTTCATTGCAATAGGGAAAGAATCCTAAAGCAATGCAGTCTCGGATGTAAAATCCTCGACCCCAAAGGTTTAATTTTGATGTATTTCATTGCAATAGGGAAAGAATCCTAAAGCAATGCGATCTCGGATGTAAAATCCTCAACCCCAAAGGTTTAATTTTGATGTATTTCATTGCGATAGGGAAAGAATCCTAAAGCAATGCGATCTCGAATGTAAAATCCTCAACCCCAAAGGTTTAATTTTGATGTATTTCATTGCAATAGGGAAAGAATCCTAAAGCAATGCAGTCTCGGATGTAAAATCCTCAACCCCAAAGGTTTAATTTTGATGTATTTCATTGCGATAGGGAAAGAATCCTAAAGCAATGCAGTCTCGGATGTAAAATCCTCAACCCCAAAGGTTTAAATTTTGATGTATTTCATTGCAATAGGAAAGAATCCTAAAGCAATGCGATCTCGGATGTAAAATCCTCAACCCCAAAGGTTTAAATTTTGATGTATTTCATTGCAATAGGGAAAGAATCCTAAAGCAATGCAGTCTCGGATGTAAAATCCTCAACCCCAAAGGTTTAATTTTGATGGTAATTGATATTGCAAAGATTTGTAGTGTTGATTTGAAAAAGTATGGAATTTTGGTATTTCGAGAATTTCGTGAAAGTTGTAAAATACTTTCATGGAAGGAAATAGATTAGGAGGGAATATGTAGATGCTACATATCCCATTCAAAAGAGTTGATCGAAAGTTGCTGGTTTGGATTAGATACAATTCCTCGCCACTAGATCCGAATCAAAAACCTCGTGGCTCCGTGTCAATGGAATCGTCCGCTTCCATCCCAGATAAGGGAGAGAGTAGAACGGATTGAATTTTAGATTTGAAAGGTTGAGTTTGAACTTGATTGAGATTTGATTTGAAATTTGGAAAGATCGAATTTGAAATTTGATTGAGATTTGATTTGAAATTTGGAAGGTTGGAATTTGAGATTTGATTGAAATTTGATTTGAAATTTGGAAAATCGAATTTGAGATTTGATTTAAAATTTGTGGTCATTTTGTTTGTCTTTTAACGATTCAAATTTTATTTTATCGTGAATTTGGAGTTTATTATTTTTTTTAGATTTTCAAGGAAAGTTTTCTTTTATTCTTTTTGTTTCTTTTCTGTTCTTTATCCGAAGTTCATTTAACTTTAATGGCGTTTCTCAGTCAACTTGCACAAAAGAGTTGAAGGCCAAAAATGTGACATGGTCACTTTCATTCCAATCATGCTGAAGATACATCATACAACTCTGTTGACCACATTTTTTATAAGGTCTTCTCTTCTTCTTTTAGTGCTTAGGATCTAGCCTTAGGCTTTTCCTTTGACTATCTTAGAGGATTAGAATTGGGACCCACCTTTTAGAAATTCAAACCACTTCTAAACTCCCTGCAAACTCCACAAACTTGACTGTAGACCCCTAATCACCTAGAGGGTTGAAATCAAATGTGGAAGTTTAAAGGATGAGTTCCTATCGGACTCTTTGGCCTTAGGATCGCCTGCGGTGGCACGGTGCAGTGAAGGGTTGACTTGCACACACACTACACCTACACACTACACTTTCACACACTTCCTAAAAACACACCCATACCCGACTTGACCTCCTGACTCATAAAGGTGATTCACATGGATGGTCCTTAACCCCTAAAGCCCTTGGCTAAGAGGGTTAGGAACAACATAGTGGGTGCCTCAAATGAGTCCCTTCATGGCTCATGTGGGCTTGATATGGCTTCATGGCTCAACAAAAATGATTTCATTCCACTTACATCCACCCAATCTTCAATTTTCCAAATTTTCAATTTTTGACCCCCGGGACCCTACACCCGCCAACCTACCCAAAGCCCTGAATAGCCCAAATTTCTCAAAAATTTTCAAATCACCCAAAATTCTCCAAAATCATTCCCAAACATTTCCACATCACTCAAATTGATCATCCATACCCAAAAATATCAAAAATTTCAAAAATACCTCCCAATACCCTCCAAATACCCAAAATACCCCTCCTAGCAAAAAAATCCAAAAATTCAGAAAATTCCCAGAAAATTCCAAAAAATCCCAAATATTCCCAATTTCATTTTGTTCAACTACACCATGGGCCAATTTTGTCAATTTACCCTACTTTTGTCAAAACCCCCAATTTGACCCATTTTAACCCTAAGTGAACCCAATGCCAAAACTAAACCTACCCAATTGGCCCAAATTCTGGTCCAATTCAATTCTAAACTTCAATTCAACATCCCCAACACCAATCTAGACCAAATCCAAGCCCAATTTGATTGAAATTTGGATCCAATTTCACTTTTGGCCTTAAAGCCCAATTTGGACCCATGACCCAAACTTAGCCCAAACTCACCCAATTCAACTCCAATTAACCCCAAATCTTTTCTAAACCTTCCTTAACATCCCCATAAACAAAACACTAACATGATTTGCCCAAGATTTTGATCCAAACCCCACTCAAATTCAACCCAAAGCTAAAAGGCCCATTTTTGACCTAAACCCAAACCTAACCCAAATGAGCCCAAACCCCAAAATCAAAACCCATCAAAGCCAAAACCTCTTTGAAACACTCCCATAAATATTTCCCAACATTAATTTTACATCAATTTCAACCCTAGCCCAACATTGGCCCAAGTTAGCCCAATTTGACCTACATAGGCCCACTTACCAATTAAACCCAAATTCAAACCAATTCAAGTCCAAATCACACCAAATTGACTCCAAACCACTCATGACACATCCCTAAACCAAACTCAACAATTATTTGGCCCAACCTCCTTACAAAATTTCTATCCATAAATTCATTTGCAAACCTAAAAGCCCACTTCCCTAAACCTTCCTAAAAGCCCATTTCCACCAGAATACAAAAGCCCAAAATTGGCCCTAAAGCCCACATGACATTTCCATTTGCCACCCATTTAATCAAAGCCATTCCCTAAGTTATAATTCCATCATCAAACAATTCCAAATCAAGCCCCATACAAATTCACATCAAAATATCAAAATTTTTCTTAAATCCATTTACATGAAATTGACTTGACTTTTCCCGAAGCCAAAGGTGAGCCATGAAGCCATGCATGAGCCACATGGAAGCCATGAGAGCCTCTTTACATGTCACCATACCATATTGGGTAGGAAGGAGGGCCCCTTTCCTTAATCCCTAAAGCTCATAAGCCTTAATCATGATTCACACTAAACCTAAATTTAATCCAAATATATTTGGATGGAGACTTCTCCATGCCAAACCAGCTGATCCCTTTGATCCCCCACAGCACCCAAAGCCACCTTGAAGGGTGCACCAAGCCCAAATGGGTGAGTTGACCCATTTAGACCCAAAAACTAGCCATGCCCCATTCTACTTTGGATCAAAGCCTTTACACTTGGCATTTGCCGATCGCTTGCACAAACACCCGACCACGACCCACCCGACCCCGAGGGTGACCCTTGCCTGCCGGCCAGCCACCCCAGTCGCCGGAAAACTCCATGGCCGAGAGGTCCAAGTCAATCCAAACTTGGAATTCTCACTCGCTGAGCTGCCCCGTGCCCGAGTGGCCATTGCGAGTGTTCTTCACTTGCCATGAGCAGTGATCCCGACCCTCGACTCCCCCGGGAGGCCCTCCAGCCACCGCCTATTTAAACTCCCCACCTCTCGGCCATGAAGAGGTGCTTGAACCGAACCATACCAAAACTCTGCCAAAATCACTCCTCACTCCCCTCTAAACTTAGAGCAATTGATCCCCATTGTTCTCCCTGCTCTAATACCCATTGATTGAGCTCGATTTTGAAGCTCGATTCTCGAGCCGAAACAGGGACATTCCTGAATCCTTCACCAAAATCAAATTAAACTCACCTACACCTTCACCGGAGCCAAGAGAAGAAGTTTTCCGGTGAAAGCCCCTCTCCGAGCCACCCGGTTGTTCCGGACTCGAAAGGTTGTGATCGGCCTTGGTGGAAACTACACACAGGCGATTCACCACATCCCCGAGGCTTCATCCACTAGCCTCCTGCGGCTCCAACGAACGTGCCAAACATCTTCGATCGAGGCTTCACCTCTCGGAGCAAAGGTATGAACTAATTCTTCATCCCGAGTCTCTGGAGATTCTCCATTTCAAATGCTTTAATTTCAATGCATGATAACCGTATAGATGTGTTTGTCTCTTCAAGACGAATCCATAGAGCATAAGAATATGAAAATCCATTGAGTATCGAGTGAGATATTAAGGATTTAGTGTGGACGGCTCTCGGGTGAGGACACTTGGGAACGATGAACGGATGCCGTCCATTTAATACACGCGCGCACGGACGGCCGGGATCGCGCCGGATGAGGAGACGGAACGATACGGCGGGCCCGGGACGGGCGACTCGGATGGCGGCGCCCGATCGCGGCGCGACACGTACCCCTTCGGAGCTGCCGATGTTTCGGCGGCGCCGCGTGGATAAGTAGAAAATTAGGGGTATTTTCTATTTATTTAATTCCACTAAACTTCGAAAATTCATAACTTTGTGTAGGAAAATCATAAAAATAAAATAAAAATACCCTCTTGCTCGGTGAACGGAGGAGAATAATGTGGAAAAGAAATCATTTAATTTCATCAAGTATTTTATTTTTTATAATTTATTTACTCTCTGCATACATTTAATTCTCCATGCATGTATACGATTCACCATGGCATGAGACCAAAGGAGCTTTTGAAGCCTCCGAATTTGGGAACATTCCCCGAATTTTCCAAAGTCGGAGGCCATCCCTATGAAGAGTTATTGATTTTTCAAATTCATGTCACTGTTTTGAGTATTTTAATTCCAATAAATAGCATGTTGTGAAATAAATTCTAGGAAAATTTGGTGATGTTCCTTATGACCAGAGAACCTCAGGAAAAATAGGTTTTGAGTTAGTTCATTTTAGACAACCCTAATTGGCTTAAACACTCAAAATAGGTCTCTAATTAATTAGAGTTAACCATAGATCAAATTGACTTGAAATCAATTCTCCACTGACCTTTAGGATCAGAGGAAACCACCACAAAAGTTTGAAGTTAATTGGACTTGGTTAGCCCTATTAATTAGGTTGATTAAGCCACTTAGTCATTTTAAACTTTAAAAATTCATAACTTTCAAAATATCTTTCAAAAATTCACTAAATTGGTATTGGAGCCTCTCTAATATCAGGGGAATTTAAGAAAATTAAAATTTCAATTTTCTAAAAAAGTTGATTTTTAATATTATTTTAATATTTTTAATAATTAAAAAATAATAAAAATCACAAAAATAATAAAATTCACCAAAATGTCACATTTTGAATTTTAATCACTTAGGAATAAACCCCATATTTTTCTTAGGTCTATTTGGTGAGATATTAATTTTAAAGCTCTAGGGTAATTTTAAAATTAAAAAAATGTATTTTCTAGCATTTTCACTAAAATAATTATAATAAATCATAGAAAAATCAGAAAATTGCAAAATTTGCTTCTATGATTTCCTTGATATCAGAGAGATTTTTGAAAAACATAAAATTCATTTTTCAACATTTATTTTATTTTTAAATTAATTAATACTCCAGAACTTAAAATAATTCTAATAAATAAAATATAATTCAAAAAATCACAAAAATTGGTCCAAGTGGTCCCCTGGTCATTAGGAATGTCCCCTAATTTTCTTAAGGACAGAAACTTTCCCTTGGTCATGTTATTAAATTTTCCTTGGAAATCTCTATTTTCTACCAAAAATAATTATATAAATAAATTAAATACAGAAAAATCACATTTTCTCCTCTCATGTCTTTATTGACATATGAGTGAAGTCACATAAAAATTTCAAGTTCATTTGAGTTCAATTTAGTGAGTTATGAAATTATTAAGCTTAAAGGGTGAAGTGGTAATTAAATTTTTTTTATCCTTAATTAAAACTTTAGGTTTAATAAAAAATTAACAAGTAAAATATCTGATCCTAATCTGATTTGGATGATTGAAATTTAAATAATTGAAGGGTAGAAACCCATTAAGCAATTTAAAATGATTAAACTTTAATTAAATAATTGATTAAATTTGGAAGAATAATAAAATTGGAATTATTAAAATAGGGATATTATTAGGAAGAGATTTATTCTTTAATTTAAAAAATCCCTAAATTAATCATTTCATTAATGTTTAATTCTTAATTAAAATGATAATTCAAATTTAAAACATTAAAAGACTTAATCATTAAACTAAAATTAAATTATTGAATTCTTTTAAAATTTTAATTAAAATTAAAATGAATAAAATTAAATTAAAAAAATTAAATTAAATTAAATTAAATCAAATTAAAAATTAAATTAAAAATTAAATCAAATTAAAAATTAAATTAAAAAATTAAATTAAATTAAGAATTAAATTAAATTAAATTAAATTAAAAAATTAAATTAAATTAAATAAATTAAATTAAATTAAATTAAATTAAATCAAATTAAATTAAAAATTAAATTAAATCAAATTAATTTAATGTAACATCAAATCGAAACTAAATTGAATTAAATTAAATCAAATTAAAAATTAAATTTAAAAAATTAAATTAAATTAAGTTGAATTAAACAACATCACCTAAGACATAAAGAAATAAGCCTAAAATAACTTGAACACTATTCCAAATTTAAACCCTTCGATTGAAATTAAGCTTAAATCACAAACCATTTGAACACCAATTTACCCTCAAAAGCTTTAGTTATCATAACTCCTAAATGGAATATTAAATGAAATGTTACTTCACTTATAGGATATTCAAATGTCCTAGTTCATTGAGCAAGTTAACAAAACTTGAAAACCTCGGACGATCGATTCATTTACATAATTAAATTCATTTGGACTTAAAACAATCCTAGAAATATTGAAAAGATGTTTAAGATTCTTCTTAAGCACTTCCTCAATATGGTAGGATATTTATAAGAACAATTGAACTTAATCGTCCTTTGATGAAGAAAATCTTCTTCAAACCAAAAATACAAGAACCTAGACGTCATAGGAAATGACTAGCTATCAGATTAGGAATTTGGTAGAAAACCATAACCCTTACCTTAGCTTTACCTAGGAACTTGCTTAAATGTTCTAATCGTGTTTTAAGTGCAGCTTGAAATGACGGGAAGACCCTCCAGATACGCTTTTATTTTATCGTAATTTACTGCAATTTACTTTATTGCAAATGCACTTTACTTTTCTTGCATGATAAAACAACTGTTGCATGAAAACCTACACCTTTAGGACAGAAACCAAAGCTGAAACCAAAACTAAGTTAAAAGTCATTGCAAGATAAAATTCACCGCCACAACATTTCAAAATATAAAGCAACTCAAAATTTAATCACAAACGGAACACAAAACTACGATTACAACTAAATTAAAACGTCTTGTTGGATGATCGGGAATACCTCGTATGATGTAACCTACGTGTTGCTAACGGGATTTCCCACGGTCTAAATGAAAGTGTGGAACTCATTCGAGTTGAGTTTAGCAAATTCATCTGGACTAAGTGAATCCGATAAAAATAATGATGCGGAAGGATGGAACCGTGGGATCTTAGCCGGTGTCGTTTTAACCAACTTTAAGATTTGTTTTAATTAAAACACAAAACACTTGGAAATTAAGACTTCTCTAAACCAAAACACTTTTCTCATCCCCCGATTTATGATTTCTAAAACTAAACCTCTGCAACAACAAGGAACTCGGAGCATGGTGGGCGGCACGGCCATCGTCGTCGGCGAAAACTTGAACCCACTTCGACAAAACTTTCCTAGAATTAAACAACAAAGCCATAGGACTTCGAGGTAGTTTGCACTAGTGCAACATAAATCCTCAACTCTTCGTTAGGCATTTGCATTGCAAATTAAGCCCTAACCGGTCTTAGGATCCCGAGGTAGTCGTCCGATACGACATAAACCCTCATATCTTCCAGTTTATTTGTATGATTCTATCATATAAATATAAGTCCTAATTAATTAAAATTGGCGAAGATCAAAATATCAAATAAACATTAGGACTTTCCTAAATCCAAGCCAAACAATAGGATAGTCGGGAAATTACCGAAGTTCGCTTCGAATCCGTAATTTCTCCAACTTTTCTTCCTTTGAATTCCCAAAATAAAATGTTCCAAACTTGATCCATTCCCTATTGAGATTCAAAATTCGATCCTTTGAAAACCTTAAACTTTGAAATTCTTGAGAGCGGAATTATTGATTATTATCGAGAGTTTTCTTAGGTGATTCCCGTCACTTAAGATGTAATTAACTATAGGGGCTTGCCCTTATAGGGAATTTTAAAGAACCCAGGTAATATAAACCCTGTTTAAGGTTTTCATATTAAGCAGGGGAATTTGTCGGCTTATAAAGTTGGTTCGCGGACCAAACGGATGTCACAAATCTTCTAGTTTATTTAACCGAGCCCCACCATCAAGCGAGTGTGTCTATCCTTAGGGATAGATACACGGTTTGTGGTGCGGTGCTCGTTTATGTAAACTATTCGGGATGTGAGATCGGTTTGATTTCATATCTTAAAATTTTCAAATTTAAAATTATTTTCAAAATCAAACACTACTTTCCAAATTATATATATATTTAAATTAAATTTAAAATTCGCCGATAATTTCTGTAGGCGACCCCTTTTCAAAACACACAACCTAAAAAAATATGCCGACATATTTCTGGCGACTCCGCTGGGGACTAGTTCCTCTCTCCATTTTAATCAGACAATTCTGCTTTCAAAAATCGGTAGTGCATCCATGTCCCTTATGGATCAAACTACCCTTCTTTCCGTTGGGATACTATGTTCATTTCTACCTTGAACAAGTATAACCAGCATTCTCTCGGATTTAGGAGCCACTGTTTAGACACCCCTAAACAGAGAGGTTCCGAGATCCTTTTACCTCATTTCGAGGTGGGGTGGACCCCAATAGGTGTTAGTTTAGAAGTGATCCTTCGAGTCGAGAAGTCTTGCTTAAGACTCTCTTTTCCTTTCCAACTCCGATTCAGATTCCTTACCTTCTCTACACCTTTGAACACTCCGTTCTAAATAAACAAACTTTCTAATAAGTGATTCTTTTAATAAGTGTTTCCTTCTTATAAATACATGAACAAGAATGAGTTCGGACTCTTTTCAATTCCTTTCTTTTTCGTCCTAAAGAAAAGAAGCATAACTTGGGACTGACAACCAGAATCTACCTGCCGAAATGGAAGCCCCGAAGCCGATTTTCTCTTTCACCGATGGACTGGACTTCGCCATGCTATAAGGATGAGCTGCTCCGACAATGGAATCATCCGATTTGGACAAGGATTTGAAAACACGAACGTCAAGATCACCGACGTCTCCCTCTTTGCACCGACGAACAAGGTATCCGAAGCCGAGGAGCCGCCGCGAGTTCAACCTTAGGTCGACCCAAGAATTCCCTCCTCTGCAAAGGATCCCGACTAAGAGGAGTACCGATGTCCATAGAAGGACTGTTATCTCTACCCCCACTGGTCTAGTTGTTTTCGCACCTACCCCGACCTTTGCCAAATCAAAGGGAAAGAAATCCGGAATTATGATGGACACGTTACCGTGGAGGGTACGGATCTTCTCGTAAAACCTTCGTTTTCGAAATCGGGTCCGGTTCAAAGATTCCGTCACTAACGAGGACCCAAAGAAGAAACGAAGTAGAAGGATCGCTAGAGAAGCCGGAGCTGCTTGAAATTGCTTTCCTAGAGGAAATTCCGAAGCTGCAGAATATACACCGCTGCTCGAATACATACCACTCTTGGGAGGAAGCGAGGTTTCATCCCCTCTCCGCCGCAGAAGATGAAGAAAATATTCGCAAGATTCTTTGCCACATTACCACGACCCGCATATTACAACGATAGCCGCAAGAAAAGAACTAGAACTACGCCGTTTGCTCGACTGCAAACTTTGGTAGAAAAGTTAGCAAAGAAGGAAAACGCGCCCCATATCGAAATTCTACGAAGGATAGGGCGGGTGCCGGTCGAATCCCGTCTTGGGCCCCGAGTAGAACCCGCCATCATGACGGAAAAGCCAAGTAAAAGAATGAAGGCTAGTCCGCCCGTTGTCGTCTCGGGATTACGGATTAGGGAGGATACCACCTTCCGACATTTGGCCAGACGGACCATCCGGTCCTAGACCTTCGTCGTTAGAAGGATGGTATGGCGTCCCACTACCTGGGCGATTGAGATTGAAACGACGGCCCGAGAAAGAAAGTCTCGCCGAGGAGACTTGAATCTGAAGAAAGTGCTACCGCGATGAAGGGGACTCGTGAGAAGGGGACCCGGCAGCTATCGCACGACGACCACGAAGACACACAGAAAGCTCCGCTAGAAGATGTCATGGAAAAGTTGAGAACCGATATCCGACGATTGGCAAAAGAAAGAGAAGAAAAGTTCGGAGACGAGATTGATTCATCGGAATTCATGGACGACGAATACGCAGAAATCAACATGGTTGAGACACGAGCTTCATCAGCTTCGCAAGGTGCTCTGCGGCGCGAGAAAGAGAGGAGCCGGAAGTAATGAGGAGGCAGCTTCGAGAGAAAGATGATACGATCGCCCGAATGGCGAAAAGGATGGAAGAGATGGCCGTAGCTGCGGCCACTCTCCGGAGTCGAAGTACAACCACATAGAGAGACACCCCCGGAGGTCATTCACATTGTAAATGGAGGAAAGGAGATTACGTCCGTCGATGGGGATGATCAGCTGAAAAAGGATACAACACGAGTATGATTCCCGAAAAGGATATCAAGAACTTGGTGGAACGAGCGAGTGCGAGAAGCCTTAGCACAATCGAAGAGCGGGACATCCATTCGGACGGGTAGACCTTACCCGAGAAGAATTCGACGCCGTCCGATACCCGAAAGGCTTCGTACCACCTCTGTTCGAGACCTTCGACGGAACCGGGAACCCCGACGGCATGTGGCACACTTTCGTGCCGGTTGTTGCAATGCGGCGGGAGCGATGCATTACTCTTCCGACAGGTTCATCAGCGATCCGTCGGGAATCGCCTTCGGCCGGTATGCGGGATTACCGAATGGTTCGGTGAAGACGTTCTCGGAGCTAGAGAACCTCTTCATCAAGCGATTCGCCGGAGCTCAGCACCACATCACTATAGGTGATTTAGTGGTAGAGAAACAAAAGCCGAATGAAACTTTGGTGGATTACATACTTCGATGGAGGAACTTAAGCATGAAGTGTGAACCACAACTGCAAGAACAACACGCAGTCGGCATTTTACTTAAAAGCATTCACGGCCCGATAGCACTTCTCCTCAAGGGATTCACTATTAAGACTTTCGAGAAGTTGTTAAGCAAGGCCGGAAGCTTGCAAGATGAGGCGAAGCAATTAAGTTTCGCCGACAAGACGGACAAGCAAAAGCCTGTAAAGACTTTTGAAAAGAAATCCGGGATCGTTGCAGCAGTTGACAAAGGCAAGCAACCGATGCAAATACCACCAGAACGGCCGCGAGCAACCTCGACGAATGTACCAGCAACCCCGACCCGGCTATCGGTCATCTCGCGAGCATGAACAACCACCTCGTCCGCAACATACATTAAGGGAGCTTTTGAGCGAGGAGAATATCCGTTCAAGAATGAAGCGATGCTCGAAAATGTTCCGTAGTCGATGAAGACTCCGGATTTCCAGTCTGCAGAGCCTAAAAGACCGGAGGAAGTCAACAAGAAAGGTGATCCCAACTTTTGCCCTTACCACGGATGCTTGGACACAAAATAGAATATTGCATTACCTTCAAAAGTTGGCTCGATGACAACCTTCGGAAAGGGAATATAACGATCCCGAAGGAGTACATGAAGGAACCCCGAGAGGAGGTTCCGTCGATGTTGTCTCGGCCGATCCCATCATTCCAATAGATCCCTATACGACCGACGATGGATGGATTACCGCTTGGACGAAGTCTTCGAAAAGATTTTAGACGGCATCCAAACCGCTTCGGTGCAAGCTTCAATTCGAGTTTGAAACACCGTTAAGCCGGTACTATCACTTGCGATAGAAGAACCACCTCAACGAGGAGACGATTGAAGAGAAGAAGAAAATCGACGAAGAAGAGAGGACCGAGGCTCCTAAGGCTAGACTAGGGGCTTCTTATCCTAGGATAGTTGTTTCCGATTCGGGGGAGAAATCCCTCGAACCTCTGACTCTGTATGATTATCTGCTCACTTCGATGGGATCATATAATGATAAGGGTGATGGCGTTGGCTACGTTTTGACTGTTTCTAAATATTACGTAACTAACGATAATCCGGGTATCGATTTCAATACCAACGACAATTCTCAAATCATACACGATCTCGACGAGCAACATAATGAAGAAGACATCCATCAAGGAGGCTACGAGAGTTCAACAAGCAACGAATCTATTTGCGAGTTTCGAGGAGCTCCGATCACGATAGAGTTAGAGCCTTCGGACTGCGAAGCTAATCCGGAAGAGCTCGTCATTCCGATTCGAAGAGACACCAGCAAGCTCAACAATAGATTCGGAGGAAATTACGAAGTCGACTTAAGAAGTGGAAAAGTTCTACCTCCGAGAATGAGTCCAAAGGACAAAGGAAAGCGAGTGGTTGTTCAAGAAGAACCAACCCGGCGGAAGAAATACCCATTCGAGAAGAAAACGAAACACATGAAAACAAAGTGGACTACAACGTGCTAGCCCATCTTAGGAAACTACCGACCAAGCGAGCATCTACGACGCTCTCATATTATCAAAAGAGATGAGAGAAGCTCGATCGAGGCTTTACTTGATCCGGAAATTTGCTAGCTCAAATGGCCGGAGATTCCTTAGATGAGGTTTGCTCGTTAAAGGAACAACGAGGTGTTACCTTCACGGACAATGACCTACTACTTGGAACGACGGATCACAACCGACCGTTGTACATTTCGATTATAATCGGAAAATTTACACTCTCCAGAGTATTGGTGGATCCAGGTGCATCAATCAATATAATGAATCTTCGAACGCTAGCGTACTTGGAAATTGATGCCCGCGAGCTCGAAGCGGACAAAATGTTATTAAGAGGATTCAACCAGAAAGGAGAAAGAGCCCTCGGATCAATAACGCTACTGATGAAGACCGGTGACTTAGCAAAGACAACCGCGAAATTTCACATAATTGATTCAGAAACGTCATTCAACGCTCTATTGGGCCGACCATGGATACATGAAAACAGGATGGTACCATCATCTCTACATCAGTGCATCAAATACTACGATGGAGGAGAACAGTGCATCAAAGGTGACTTGCAACCATTCTCTGTACATGAAATTGGAATCCACGAGGATGCGACTTATTATGCACCACCGAAGAAAACGATCTTCTCCAGAGATACCATAACAAATGAAGCAAAGAAAGTTCGGGACGACGAAGAACCTGAAATTCTAGTCCAACAGTCACTCACAACTCCCTTCCGGCGAGATGGTGAAGGTTTCTCCACAACTCGCATCCGAGGTCGAGGCCGGGGACGAGGCCGTGGTAGAGACGTTAGGACAGTTGAACAGAAGAAACCAGACATCAATGTTGATTGGGAAGATAGTTCTGAAGAAGAAAAAGAAATCAAACGAGAAGCAGCGACAATAAGTCGGAAGAAGCCGCAATTCGAATCCCTCTCGAAGATGAAAGAAACGAAGAATATAAATCGATGTACGAGAAGATTAACCACTACGTACATACTTATGACCCCGACCCCGATCCATTCTAACAAGATCGAGGGTATGGAGGTCAAAGAGGTACGTAGCGATGGTGCAAAACCAATCAAATTCTACCGTGGTGCTTCTTCCTCCAAAGCCGAAAACAATGTACAATTTGAAGATGCTACTTCATCAGAATTAATGGAATTGCCTTTTGAGTGGTACTCTCCCTGTGTTCAAAATTTAATTCAACGTGGTTTCTTACCTCGACAGTGGACAAAAGGTCAATCTCAAAATTTTGAAAAATTATGGAATAATTCCGGTCGCCCACCGATTCGAAGCATGGTCTCGGATTCGGCACGGTGAGGTCGGTTGACGATATCGAATTTTGCTTAGTTGTCACTTGCAAATCTAATGAAAACCGCATGGAAACTACGGACGAACTCGAAGATTTACAAATTGGAGACGCTCCACCGAATTCGAAGAAGAAATCAAATCTACGATAGATGAGTTAACGGAAGTTAACTTAGGTACTAGCGAAGAGCCTAGACCTACCTTTATTAGCTCCTTACTCAATAAAGAAGACTCAGAAGAAATAATCAAGTTATTAATGGAATTTAAAGACTGTTTTGCTTGGAGCTACGATGAGATGCCAGGATTAGCTCCAGAGGTCGCAGTCCATAAGCTAGGAGTGGATCCTACTTCCGTCCCAGTCAGACAAGGTCCCAGAAGAATGCGTCTAGAAATCGAACAACAAGTCATAGCCGAAGTTAAAAAGCTAATAGACGCTAAATTTGTCCGTGAAGAACAATACCCAACTTGGCTAGCCAATGTAGTCCCAGTCAGAAAGAAGAATGGTCGGATCGGAATTTGTGTGGACTTCGGAGATTTAAACAAGGCATGTCCAAAGGATGAATTCCTCTACCGATCCCGGAATTAATGATCGACATTGCTTCAACACATGAAATATTCTCATTCATGGATGGATCTTCGGGATACAACCGGATAAAAATGGCTCCGGAAGATGAAAAGCTTACGACATTCGAACGCCGATCGGAGTATTTTGCTACACAGTGATGCCATTCGGATCGAAGAACGCAGAGCAACCTACCAAAGAGCAATGACAAGAATTTTTGATGATCTCATCCATAATCAAGTCGAATGCTACGTGGATGATGTGGTCATCAAGAGCAAAGTAAAGGACAACCACTTGTATGATTTGAGAATTGTTTTCGAACGATTAAGACAATTTAACCTTAAGATGAATCCCTTAAAATTTTCAAAATGTTGTGATCGACCTTTTGTCCATTGTCGAGGTAAGAAACCACGCTGAATTAAATTTTGAACACAGGGAGAGTACCACTCAAAAGGTAATTCCATTAATTCGATGAAGTAGCATCTTCAAATTGTACATTGTTTTCGGCTTTGGAGGAAGGAGCACCACGGTGGAATTTGATCGGCTTTGCACCGCCACTACGTACCTCTTTGACCACCATACCCTCGATCTTATTAGAATGGATCGGGGTCGGGTCATAGTATGTACATAGTGGTTAATCTTCTCGTACATCGATTTATATTCCTCGTTCTTTTCATCTTCGAGAGAGATCTCGAACTGCGGCTTCTTCCGACTTATTATCGCCGCTTCTTGTTTGATTTCTTTTTCTTCTTCGAACTATCTTCCCAATCAACATTGATGGCTGGTTTCCTCTCGTCCAATCGTCCTAACGTCTCCGCCACGACCTCGTCCCCGGCCTCGACCTCGGATGCGAGTTGTGGAGAAACCTTCACCATCTCGCCGTAAGGGAGTGGTGAGTGACTCGTTGGACTAGAATTTCAGGTTCTTCGTCGTCCCAAATTTCTTTTGCTTCATTTGTTATGGTATCTCCGGAGAAGATTATTTTCTTCGGAGGTGCATAATAAGTCGCATCTTCATGGATTCCAATTTCATGTACGGAGAACGGTTGTAAGTCACCTTTGATGCACTCGTTCCCCTCCATCGTAGTATTTAATGCACCGATGTAGAGATGATGGTACCATCCGGTTTTCATGTATCCACGGTCGGCCCAGAGAGCGTTGAACGACGTTTCGAATCAATTATGTGAAATTTTGCGGTTGTCTTTGCTAAGTCACCGGTCTTCATTAGCAGTGTTATTGATCCGAGGGCTCTTTCTCCTTTACGGTTGAATCCTCTTAATAACATTTTGTCCGCTTCGAGCTCGCGAGCATCAATTTCCAAGTATGCTAGCGTTCGGAGATTCATTATATCGATTGATGCTCCTGGATCCACCAATACTCTGGAGAGTGTAAACTTCCCAATTGTAACTGAAATGTACAACGGTCGGTTGTGGTCTGCTGTCCCAAGTAGTAAGTCATTGTCTGTGAATGTGGTACCTCGCTGTTCCTTTAACGAACAAACCTCATCTAAGGAATCTCCAGTCATTTGAGCTAAGCAAATTTCTGGATCAAGTATGGCCTTGATCAGAGCTTCTCTCATCTCCTTTGATAAGATGAGAGCGTCGTAGATGCTCAGTTTGGCTGGTAGTTTCCTAAGATGGGCTAGCACGTTGTAGTCCACTTTGTTTTCATGTGTCTCGGCTTCTTCCCGAATGGGTATTTCTTCTGCCGGGGTTGGTTCTTCCTGAACAACCACCTGCTTTCCTTTGTCCTTCGGACCCATTCTCGGAGGTAGAACTCTTCCACTTCTTAAGTTGACTTCTGTAATCTCTCCTGAATCTAGTATTGAGTTTGCTGATGTCTCTTTCTGAATTGGAATGACAGATTCTTCAGGACTAGCTTCGGAGTCTGAAGGTTCTAACTCTATTGTGATTGGAGCTCCTCGAAACTCGCAAATAGATCCATTACTTGTTGAACTCTCGTAGCCTCCCTAGTGGATGTCTTCTTTGTCATTGTGATCGTCGAGATTGTGTATGATTTGAGAATTGTCATTTGTATTGGAATCGACGTCCGGATTAGGTTGATTGTCGCTAGTTACGTAATCGTTAGAAACAGTTAAAACGTAGCCAACGCCATAACCCTTATCATTATAAGATCCCACCGGAGCGAGCGGATAATCATACGTAGTCGAGGTTCGAGGGATTTCTCTCCCGAATCAGAAACAACTATCCTAGGATAAGCAGCCCCTAGTCTAGCCTTAGGAGCCTCGGTCTTCTCTTCTTCGTCAATTTTCTTCTTTTCTTCAATTGTCTCTTGTTGAGGTTGTTCTTCTATCGCAAGTGATAGTGTCGACTTGACAGTTTTCGAACTCTGAATTGAGGCTCGCACCGAAGCGGTTTGGATGTGATCCAAAACCTTCTTCGAAGACTTTGTCCAAGCGGTAGTCCATCCATCATCAGTCGCATAGGGATCTATCGACACAATGAAATCCGTCGAGATAACATTGACGGAACCTCCTTTCTGGGGTTCCTTCATGTATTCTTTCGGGATCGTTATATTCCCTTTCCGAAGATTGTCGTTGAGCCAACTTTTGAAGGTAATACAATCTTCTATCTTGTGCCCAAGCATCCGGTGGTAAGGGCAAAAGTTGGGATCACCTTTCTTGTCGACTTCTTCCGGTCTCTTAGGCTCCGGCGATTGGAAATGCGGAGTCTTCATCAAACCTGCGGAACATTTTCGGCACTCGCCTCATTCTTGAACGGATACTCACTGCTCGAAGCTCCTTAACGTATGTTGCGGACGAGGCGGTTGTTCATACCGTTGAGATGACCGATAGCCGGGTCGGGGTTGCTTGGTAATTCCGTCGAGGCTGCTGCGGCCGTTCTGACGATATTTGTATCGGTTGCTTGCCTTTATCGACTGCTGCGACGATCCCAGACTTCTTTTCAAAAGTTTTTTACGGGCTTCTGTTTGTCTGTTTTATCGGCGAAACTTAATTGCTTTGCCTCCTCTTGCAAGCTTCCGGCCTTGCTTAACAACTTCTCGAAAGTCTTAATAGTAAATCCCTTGAGGAGAAGTGCTATCGGGCCATGAATGCTCTTAAGTAAAATGCCGACTGCATGTTGTTCTTGTAGCTGTGGCTCACACTTCATACTTAAATTCCTCCATCGAAGTATGTAGTCCACCAAGGTTTCATTTGGCTTCTGTTTCTCTACCACTAAATCACCAATAGTGATGTGGTGCTGAGCTCCGGCAAATCGCTTGATGAAGAGGTTCTCTAATTCTGAAAATGTCTTCACCTATCCGTTCGGTAATTCCGCATACCAATCAAAGGCGATTCCTGACAGGCTGCTGACAAATTGTCTGAAGAGTAATGCATCACTTCCGCCGGCGTTGCAACAACTGGCACGAAAATGTGCAACATGCTGCCGAGGGTTTCCGGTTCCATCAAAGGTCTTGAACGAGAGGTGGTACAAAGCCTTTCGGATATTGGACGACGTCAAATTCTTCGAGGTAAGGTCTACCCGTCCGAATGGATGTCCCGCTCTTTGATTGTGCCAAGGCTTCTGCACTTTCGTTGTTCCACCAAGCTCTTGATATCCTTTTCCGGAATCACGCTTTGTGTTGTATCCTTCTTTAATTGATCATCCCCGTTGACGGATGTAATCTTCTTTCCTCCGTCTACAATGTGAATAACTTCCGGGGTGTTTCTCTTTGGGGTTAAACCCGACTCCGGAGAGTGGCTAGGGCTACGGCCATCTCTTCCATCCTTTTCGCCATTTGGGCGATCGTATCATCTTTCTCTTAAGTCGCCTTCTCATTACTTCCGGCTCCTCTCTTTCGCGGTGCAGGGAGCACCTCGTGAAGCCGACGAAGCTCGCGTTTCAACCATGTTAATTTCTGCATATTCATCATCCATGAACTCTGACGAGTCGACTTCATCTCCGAATTTCTCTTCTCTTTCCCTTGCTAGTCGCCGAATATCAGTTCTTAGCTTTTCCATAGCATCTTCTAGTGGTCTTTTCTGTACATCCTTGCAGTTGTCATGTGATAATTGTCGGGTTTCTTTCTCATGAGTCCCCTTTACTGCGGTGGTGCTTTCTTCGGACTCTAGTCTCCTGACGAGACTTTCCTTTTCTGGTCGTTGTTTCGGTCTTAATTGGCCGGTAGTGGGACGCCATACCATCCTTCTAGCAGCAGAAGGCCTAGGACCGGATGGTCTGTCGGCTGAATACTGGAAGGTGGTATCCTCCCTGATCTGTAAACCTGAAACAACAACAGGTGGACTAGCCTTCATCTTCTTATTCGGCTCTTCTGCAGCGATAGCAGGTTCTACTCGTGGCCCAAGACGGGATTTGGCCGGCACCCGCCCTATCCTTCTTAAAATCTCCGATACTGGGGCATTTTTCTTTCTTTGCTAACTTCTCAATCACAGTCTGTAATCGGGCAAATGGTGTAACCCTAGCCCTTTTCCTTTTGTTGTCGCTATAGTATGCGGGTCGAGGTAATGTAGAAGCAATCCTGCGGACATTTTCCTCGTCAGCTGCGGCGGAAAGGGGATGGAATCTACTTCCTTCCAAAAGGGGTGTATATTCGAGCAATGGTATGTATTCAGGGAGTGGTGTGTACTCAGGGATTTCTTCTAAGAAAGCGACTTCAGCAGCTCTGGCCTTCCTGGCAATCTTCCTACCTTTGTTTCTTCTCTGAGTCTGTGTTAGGGGTGGAACCCTTGAGTTGGACCCAATTTCAAAAACGAAGGTCTTGCGATCGAAATCTGTACCTCCACGGTAACATGCTCGTTACAAATTTGAACTTCCTTCCCCTTCAGTTTGGCGGGAGCCGGGGTAGGTGCAGAGACGACTAGACCAGTGGGGGTAGAGATAAAATTCCTCCTTTGGACAGTAGCATTCCACTCAGCTGGAACCCTTTGCAGGGGAGGAAACTCTTGAGTTGACTTAAGGTTGAACTCAATCATGGGTTCCTCAGTTTCTGGCACTTTGTCCATTAGTGCGAAGAGAGTAACGTCAGCGAACTTGACATTTGTGTTCTCGAATCCTTGTCCAAACCGGATGATCCCATTGTCGGGCAGCTCATCCTTGTAAATAGTGAAGTCCGATCCATTGGTGAAGGAGAAAATCGGCTTTGGGGCTTCCATTTACGCGGGTAGATTCGATTGTCGGTCCCGAGTTATGTTTCTTCTCATCAGGACGAAAAGAAAGGAATCGAAAAGAGTCCGAACACATTCTTGTTCATGTATATTTGTTAAAAGAGTCATTCATTAGAGGGTTTGTTTATTTAGAACGGAATGTTCAAAAGTGTAGAGAAGGTAATGAATCCGATTCAGAGTTGGAAAGGAAAAGAAAGTCTTATGCAAGACTTCTCGACTCGAAGGATCACTCCTAAACTAACACCTATTGGGGTCCACCCCACCTCGTAAATGAGGTAAAAGGATCTCGGAACCTCTCTGTTTAGGGGTGTCTAAACAGTGGCTCCTAAATCCGAGAGATTGTTGGCTATACTTGTTCAAGGTAGAAATGAACATAGTATTCCAACGGAAAGAAGGGTAGTTTGATCCATTAGGGACATGGATGCACTACCGATTTTTTGAAAGCAGAACTATCTGATTAAAAATGGAGAGAGGAATCATCCCCAGCGGAGTCGCCAGAAATTGTACGGCTTATTTTTAGGTTATGTGTTTTATTTTAAAAAGGGGTCGCCTAACAGAAATTGTCGGCGAATTTTTAATTTAATTTAAATAAATAATTTGAAAAGTAGTATTTGATTTTGAAAAATAATTTTAAATTTGAAAATTTTAAGATATGAAATCAAGCTGATCTCACATCCCGAACGAGTTTATATAAACGAGCACCGCATTACAATCTGTGCATCTATCTCGAAGAATAGACATACTTGTTTGGTGGTGGGGCTCGATTAAATAAACTAGAAGATTTGTGACATCCGTTTGGTCCGCGAACCAATTTTATAAGCCGACAAATTCCCCGCTTAATATGAAAACATTGAACGGGGTTTATATTACTCGGGTTCTTAAAATTCCCTATAACGGCAAGCCCCTATAGTTAATTACATCTTAAGTGATGGGAATCACCTAAGAAAACTCTCGATAATAATCAGTAGTTCTGCTCTCAAGAATTTCAAAGTTTAAGTCTTCAAGGGATTGAATACTAGAATTTCAATAGGGAATGGATCAAATTTGGAACATTTTGTTTTGGGAATTCAAAGGAAGAAAGGTAGGAGAAATCACAGATTCAAAGCGAACTTCGGTAATTTCCCGACTATCCTATTGTTTGGCTTGAATTTAGGAAAATCCTAATGTTTATTTAATGTTTTGATCTTGCCAATTTTAATTAATTAGGACTTATATTCGTATGATAAAATCATACAAATAGCCTCGAAGATAGGAGGGTTTATGTCGTACCGAATGATCACCTCGGAGTCCTAAGACCGGTTAGGGCTTAATTTACATGATATGATCATGCAAATGCCTAACGAAGAGTTGAGGATTTATGTTGCACTAGGAAAACTACCTCGAAGTCCTATGGCTTGGTTATTTAGTTCTAAGGAAAGTTTTGCCGAAGTAGACTCAGGTTTTGCTGATGACGATGGCCGTGCTGCCCACCATGCTCCGAGCTCCTTGTTGTTGCAGAGGTTTAGTTTTAGAAATCATAAATCAGGAGATGAGAGAAGTGTTTTGGTTTAGAGAAGTCTTAGTTTCCAAGTGTTTTTTATGTTTTAATTAAAACAAATCTTAAAGTTGATTATAACAACACCGGTTAAGATCCCACGGTTCCATCCTTCCGGCATCGTTATTTTTATCGGATTCACTTAGTCCAGATGAATTTGCTAAACTCAACTGAATGAGTTCCACACTTTCATTTAGACCGTGGGAAATCCCGTTAGCAACACGTAGGTTACATCATCCGAGGTATTCCCGATCATCCAACAAGACATTTTAATTTAGTTGTAGTTCTAGTTTTGTTGTTCGTTTCGTGATTAAATTTTGAGTTGTCTTATATTTTGAAATGTTGTGGCGGTGAATTTTATCTTGTAATGACTTTTAATTTAGTTTTGGTTTCAGTTTTAGGGACTATCCTAAAGGTGTGGGTTTTCATGCAACAGTTGTTTATCATGCAAGAAAAGTAAGTGCGATGCGATTAAATAAATTGCAATAAGGTAAATTGCAATAAAATAAAAGCGTACCTGGAGGGTCTTCCCGTCATCCCAAGCTGCACTTAAAACACAATTAGAATATTTAAGTATTTAAAGCAGATTCCTAGGTAAAGCTAGGGGAAGGGTTATGGTTTTCTACCAAGTTCCTAATCCTATAGCTAGTCATCTCCTATGACATCTAGGTTCTTATATTTTGGTTTGAGGACGATTTTCTTCATCAAAGAACAATTAAGTTCAATTGTTCTTATAAACATCCTATCATATCGAGGAAGTGCTTAAGACAAATCTTAAACATCTTTTCAATATTTCTAGGATTATTTTAAGTCCAAGAGAATTTAATTATACAAATGAATTAATCGTCCGGGAGTTCAAGTTTGTTATTTTGCTCAGGTGAACTAGGACATTTGAATATCCTATAAGTGAAGTAACACTTCACTTAATGCTCCGTTTAGGAGTTATGACAACAAAAGCTTTCGAGGGCAAATGGATGTTCAAGTGGTTCATGATTTAATTTCAGTTAATGGATTTAAGTTTGGAATAGTGTTCAAGTTGTTTTAGATTTATTCTTGAATCCTTTATGTCTTAGGTGATGTTATCCTTAATTTAATTTAATTTAACTTAGTTCAATTTAATTTAATTTAATTCAATTTTAATTTAATGTGGTTTAATTTAATTTAATTTAATTTAAGTTAATTTAATATAATATGATTTAATTTAATTTAATTTAATTTGATTTAATTAAAGTTCATTTCAATTATTTTTGAATTGTTTAATAGGTTCCTACCCTTTCATTATTTAAATTTCAATCATCCAAATCAGATTAGAATCAAATATTTTACTCTTTAATTTTATTAAACCTAAAGTTTTAATCAAGTGTTAAAATTTTAATTACCATTTTGCCCTTCAAGCTTAATAATTTCATAACTCACTAAATTGAGCTTAAATGAACTTGAAATTTTTATGTGACTTCACTCATATGTCAATAAAGACATGAGAGGAGAAAATGTGATTTTTCTGTATTTAATTTATTTATGTAATTATTTTTGGTGGGAAATGGGGATTTCCAAGGAAAATTCAATAACATGACCAAGGGAAAGTTTCTATCCTTAAGAAAATTATGAGACATTCCTAATGGCCAGAGAACCACTTGGACCAATTTTGGTGATTTTTAGAATTGTATTATTTTTATTATAATTATTTTGAGTTTTGGAGTATTAATTAATTTAAAAATAAAATAAAGGTTGAAAAATGAATTTTATATTTTTCAAAAATCTCTCTGATATCAAGGAAATCAGAGAATTAATTTTTGTAATTTTCTAATTTTTCTTTGATTTATTAGAATTATTTTAATGGAAATGCTAGAAAATACATTTTTTTTAATTTTAAAATTACCCTAGGGCTTTAAAATTTAATATCTCATCCTAGAGACCTAAGAAAAATATGGGGTTTGTTCCTAAGTGATTAAAATTCAAAATGTGACATTTTGGTGAATTTTATTATTTTTGTGATTTTTATTATTTTATTAATTATTAAAATATTAAAATAATACAAAAAATCAACTTTTTAGAAAATTGAAATTTTAATTTTTTTAAATTCCCTAATATCAGAGAGGCTCCAAAACCAATTTGGTGAATTTTTGAAAAGTATTTTGAAAGTTATGAATTTTCAAAGTTTAAATTGGCTAAATGGCTTAATCAACCCATTTAGTAGAGGCTAACTAAGTCCAATTGACTTCAAATTTTTATGGTGGGTTCCTATGATCCTAAAGGTCAGTGGAGAATTGATTTCAAGTCAATTTGATGTATGATTAGCTCTAATTAATTAAAGATTTATTTTGGGTGTTTAAGCCAATTAGGGTCATTCCAAGGATTAATTCAAAACCTATTTTTCATAGGGTCCTCTGGTCATAAGAAACATCACCAAATTTTCCTAGAATTTATTTCACAACATGCTAATTATTGGATTTAAAATACTCAAAACGAGTAACATGAATTTGAAAAATCAATAACTTCTCATAGGGATTGCCTCGACTTTGGAAAATTTAGGGAATGTTCCCAAATTCGGAGGCTTCAAAAGCCCTATGGTCTCATGCCATGGTGAATTTCCTATATGCATGGAGAATTAAAACAATGCAGACAATAAATAAATCATTAAAAATAAAATACTTGATGAAATTAAATGATTTCTTTTCCATATTATTCTCCTCTGTTCACTGAGCAAGAGGGTATTTTTATTTTATTTTTCTGATTTTTCTACACAAAGTTATGTATTTTTGAAGTTTAGGGAATTAAATAAATAGAAAAATAACCTATTTTTCTACTTATCCACGCGGCGCTGACTCATCCTAGGCAGCTCCGAAGCTCCTCGCGGCGTCTTCTGATTCGGCGCCGCCATCTGACTCGGCGATCCAGGGCCCCGCGGGTCACGTACCAACGTACTGTCCGACTCAATCCAGACCGTCCACTCGATACACGCTTGATCCGATGGCTCATGGTCATCGTCTACGACTGGTGTGCACCCGTGACCGTCAATCTTCTAACCCTAATTTCTCACTCGATTCTCAACGGATTTTCGTGTTCTTATGCTCTATGGATTCGTCTTGAGGAGACGAACACATCCATATGGTAAACATGTATTTAAATTGACTCAAATTAAATGGAGAATCTCCGTAAGCTCGGGAAGAAGAGTGAGTCCATACCTTTGCTCGGAGAAGTGAAGCTTCGATCCGAGAGTTGTGTCACCTTCGATTGGGTCCAAGCAAGCTCCGGATGAAGTCTCTTGGCCCAGTGAATTGTCTAGCTATGAAAGTGACCACGGCCGATCACAAAGCTTGAAGGCCGGAACAACCGGGTGGTCCGGAGATGGGGCTTTCGATGGGAAACTTCTCCTCTTGGTCCGGTGAAGGTGTAGGACTAGTCGATTTGAAGATTGATCCACTGTGAAGAAGTGTCCCGGTTTTTGTGCTTGAAGTTTGAACTCAAAATTGAGCTCGACTGGAGGGAATTGGGCTGGAATCCAGGTGGGAATCAAGTGCTCTATGTGTGGAGAGTGATCCGGAATGATTTTGGCGAGTTTCCTTAAGGTTTGGTTCAAGCACCTCTCATGGCCGAGAGGGGTGGTGTTTAAATAGGAGAGGGTGGAGGGCCTCCCGGGGAGTTAGGGCTTGGGATCGGTCGCTAGGTCGAGGGAAGAACAGCCATGGAAGCCATCGGGCATGGGGCGGCTCGACGAAGGTGGAATTTCAATGTTTGGCTCCCGCCCATGTCTCGGCCATGGTGTTTTCCGGCGACCCGGGCGGTCGGCCGGCAGGCATGGGTCACCCTCAGGTCCAGGTGGGTCAGGGTTGGAGGTTTGTGCAGTCAATTGGGCCTTGCCATGTGTAAAGGGGAGGGCTTGGAATGGAATGGGGAAGAGGCCATTTTGGCTTGGTTTGGGTCAACCCATGTGTTTGGGTTGGGTTCACCTCCCATGACCTGGTTTTAGGCTGAGAGAATAAGTTAGGTCAGTCGGTCGAAGGTGGTGAGGTCTCTTCTAAGAATATTTAGATTAAATCTTGGTTAAGGGGTATCATGGGTGAGGTTAATCACCTTTAGGAATTAAGGAAAGAGTCTCCTCCTTTTGCCCAAAATGGCATGGTGACATGTAAAGAGGTTCTCATGGCTTCCATGTGGCTCATGCATGGCTTCATGGCTTGCCTATGGCTTAGGATGGCTTGGCTTGATTTCATGGAAGTGGATTTAAGAAAATTTTGGTATTTTGATGGGAATTTGTATGGGGCTTAATTTGGCATGGCTTCATGATGAGTTTTGAAACTTAGGGATTTATTTAATTGAAAATATGGTGTAGAGCAATTGTCATATGGGTTTTGGATTGATTTTGCCCTTTGGATTTTGGTGGAGATGGGCTTTTAGGAAGGTTTAAGGGAAGTGGGCTTTTTGATTTTAGGATGGGCATTTGGGTGAAAATTTTGTGAAGGATTGGGCCAAACAAATGTTGGGTTTGGTTTAGGGATATGTCATGAGTGATTTGAAGCAAGTTGGGAGTGATTTGGGTTTGAATTGGGTTAAATTTGGGCTTCCTTGGTGAATGGGCCAATATAGGTCAAATTGGGCTAACTTGGGCCAATGTTGGGCTAGGGTTGAAATTGATGTAAAATAAATGTTGGGAAATGTTTATGGGAGTGTTTCAAAGAGGTTTTGGCTTTGATTGGGTTTTGATTTTGGGGTTTGGGCCTATTTGGGCTAGGTTTAGGTTTAGGTCAAAATTGGGCCTTTTAGCTTTGGGTTGAATTTGAGTGGGGTTTGGGTCTAAATTTTGGGCAAATCATGTTAGTGTTTTGTTTGTGAGGATGTTAGGGAAGGTTTAGAAAAGATTTGGAGTTAATTGGAGTTGAATTGGGTTAGTTTGGGTTAGGTTTGGGTCATGGGTCCAAATTGGGCTTTAAGGCCAAAAGTGAAATTGGATCCAAATGTCAATCAAATTGGGCTTGGATTTGGTCTAGATTGGTGTTAGGGATGTTGAATTGAAGTTTAGAATTGAATTGGACCAGAATTTGGGTCAATTTGGTAGGTTTGGTTTGACATTGGGTTTACTTTGGGTTAAAATGGGTCAAATTGGGGGTTTTGATAAAAGTGGGGTAAATTGACAAAATTGGCCCATGGTGTAGTTGAACAAAATGAAATTGGAAATATTTGGGATTTTCTAGAATTTTCTGGGAATTTTCTGAATTTTTTGGATTTTTTGGCTAAGAGGGGTATTTTGGGTATTTGGAGAGTATTGGGAGGTATTTTGGAATTTTTGGTATTTTTGGCTATGGATGATCAATTTGATTGGTGAGGAAATGTTTAGGAATGATTTTGGAGAATTTTGGGTAATTTAGGTGATTTTGCAAATTTTGGGTGGTTTCAAGGGTTTTGGGTAGGCTAAGCGGGTGTAGGGTCCCGGGGGTCAAAAATTGAAAATTTGGAAAATTGAAGCTTCGGTGAATGTAAGTGGAATGAAACCATTTTGGTTGAGTCATGAAGCCATATCAAGCCCACATGAGCCATGAAGGGACTCATTTGAGGCACCCACTATGTTGTTCCTAACCCTCTTAGCCAAGGGCTTAGGGGTTAAGGACCATCCATGTGAATCACCTGCATGAGTCAGGAGGTCAAATTGGGTATGGGTGTGTTTTTTAGGAGGTGTGTGAAAGTGTAGTGTATAGGTGTAATTTGTGTGAGTAAGTCAGCCCTTCACCAGACCAAGCCACTCAGGGTAGTCCTAAGGCCAAAGAGTCCTATAGGAACTCATCCTTTAAACTTCCACATTTGATTTCAACCCTCTAGGTGATTAGGGGTCTACAGTCAAGTTTGTGGAGTTTGCAGGGAGTTAAGAAGTGGTTTGAATTTCTAAGTGGTGGGTTCCACTTCTAGTCCTATAAGATTAGTCAAAGGAAAAGCCTAAGGCTAGATCCTAAGTACTAAAGAGAAGAAGAGGAGACCTCATCAAAAATGAGGTCAACAATGCTGATGATCAGTTTATTGATTTTGTGAATGAGGGCTCGAGTATAGTGAGATATTAATTATCTCATTGTTAGGGATAGTAATTACTGGTTGGTCTGAAACTGAGGATACATTAGCCTTTCTAAGATTGCACTCACCTGAGAAGCAAAGGTTTGACATTTCTTTGTCTCGGCCATATTCCTACCCAACAAGCATGTAATTGTGGTGACACGAGAGCATGCCCACCAAAATTATGCCATCAAGCATTGCTACATGATTGATGTCAGTCGCATCATAGTCCACATAGTTTGTGGGAGCACCATAGTTAGCATTGGCCATCCTTCCCTCATCTTGGCCCTGTGCTCAGCGTTAGGATAGTGTTTGACTCACAAGAGTAGAAGGTGGGCCCTATGAATCCCATCATGGGATTCAATATCCACGACTACCATATGCTTGATCCAGATGGGATAGAGTCCACTAGTCCATTCATCTCCCTAGGGCCCACTCTAGCTAGGAACAAATTTGAGAACTTTAGCTTTATGTGGCCCTGATGGGTTGGAAGGAGGACCTCCTCAGCCGCTAATTCATCCAAATGGATCACCAATATGATAGCTAATTTTCTTGGTTGATTGATCCATGAGCTAGCTCATAAGCGGTGTCATGGACAATTGCAGCCCGCCGCCTCACTACATTTATTTTTTAGAGGTTAGTCTTAGTGGCATTGCCACCCACGATGATGGTGATGGTGACAGTGGTGAGGTGTAAGTTTTCTTCTGTCTGACTAGATTTGTATAAGCATAGATGTCTCTTTCTCATGACTTTAGGTCAAATGAATTATATCAGATGATGTAAACATGGGTTGCTCATAAGTAGTTCGTTTCGTGTTGGTTTGACTACCGCCACAATTTATTTGACTAATGGCCTGGATGCCATATCCATGGAGTCCTAATTAGGTGATCTATATCCATCCCTAATTATTCCTCCCTGCCTATTGACACCCACTTTTTGGTTCTTCAAACTCCTGTGTTGAGCCTTTGAAGGTGTTCCATGAACACTCTTTTGTTGAGAGGTGGGCTATCTATTGGGTTACGATGATTCACCATTTCTCAATGGCTGTTGAACCTTGACCTCAGGAGGTTTACTCTATTATAATTGATAAAACTTATCTTAATGTACTATTATTATATTATCATATAAAGCAAACATAATGCCTTTTATCGAGTCTTTTTTAGTACTACTTAAGATGTAATTAATTATGAAATACATCATTGTGGGATGTTTCTTTGAACCCATAAAAAAAATAAATTTAATTTTGTTCTTTAGTTATGATGTGAAGGCCTTCTATAAAACTTTTCTTGTATATTTACTTGGGCTAAGTAACGTCTGATTCATTTTGGATCACTTCTCTAGTTTATGTTACGAGGAGGGTTGTCTTATAAGATATCTTTGTATATATCATTTTTATTTTCTTCTTTGGACCACTTCTCTTGTTCATGCCATGAAGAATATTGACCCACTGAAAATATGTTGAGATTTTTATGCCTATTTTATATTGATTTTGATGATATTACACTTAAAAAAAAGTATTTTTGATGTTTTGTTGCAGATATGTTGATTTATGGACATTGAAGTGAAAAAAAGCAAAAAGGAGTGAATTTGGAGAAAAAATGACCAAAAATATGAAAATTTGATCTAGGACGCCGATGGCGAGCTCGACGGCGCCGACGGCAAATTTTTCCCAAGGGTTCAGAAAATATATTACAAGGAAGGCCGCCGAAGGTGAGATCGAGGCCGCCTACAGCGGGCCTTATGAGAGAGAGTCCAAAGCCAAGTCTTCTAGAAGGCCGCCGACGGCGAGAAAGTCGTTTCTCTTACGAGGTGCATTGAATGTGAACGATTTTTGAAGGGATGCTTGGGTAACTCTTCGAAACTCTTCAACTACTTTAAAAGAAACAATTTGAGGCCCAAAATGGTGTCCACTAGTGTGTCCGGTTGTTGTCTGTTGTTGTCCAAGGGTTATCCAGTATCAGTGTGTGTCTGTTAGTGTGTGTTAGAGTCTTGTTTTGCCATTATAGTGAGTTTAATTAGTGATATTTTTGAGGAATTCTTTGAGAGATTGTAAGAGTGGAAGGAAAGCGAGAGATTTCTTCCTCATTGCAGTTTCGAAGGAGAATTCTGTGTGTTGTAAAGAAAGGAAGAGATTCAGAGGAACTTCAAGGAGTTTGCTTGGGGAGAAATTTGAGATAAGTTATATTTACTTATTTTAGGTTGTAGAACTTTGCTTTTAAATATGAAATCCAAGTTTTGTCGTATCTTCTCCATGAAATCTGAGTAGTTTTTCTGTCTTTCTCCTTGTTTTGAGAATTTTATGAAATTATGATTTGAATTAGTGTGCCAAGAGAATGTAAAAAAGGTTGTGATAATCTTTTCACTTAAATCATAATTTACTTTCAATCTGGCCAATTGATTTGTTAAAATATGTTGAGTTTAACAACTAAAGTGAAGATTACATCCGAGATTCAGGGAGGTTAAAGTCCTTGAAAGTAGGGTGCAAATAAATAGGGAAATATTATTTATCTGGCGTAGAATTGGAGATTTTAGAGTGACGTACTAAAATCCTCAATTCGGTCCTATCGTTTGGGTGTTAAAGTGTAGATGTTAGCCCTCAGGCGAGGGGAACGTGGAAGCTCCGAAGTGAGAGCCGGTATCCTCGCAGCCTAGCCGCATATTCAGTAACCAAGCATAGGATTAGCCAATGTTCTTTATGCCTGGACCAAAAGGTAAAGAATATGTATGCTCCTATTTGGCACAACACAGTTTTAAACTAATTCTAATTATCCATTCACTTAAATTTCTTAACAACGAGAAGGATTCTTGCTTATATATTGAACTTCACTTTATTAGTAACTTAGTTAATTATTAGTAAAATTAGTTTATTTAAACTTCATCATATTTACGATTGCATATTAGTGACAGATAGGCAAATCGATTTACTAAGTTGTGATTCTGAATTGGTTTATATAATTCTAGTCTGTAGCCTCTATACTATCCCTGTGGGATCGATATCCAGGACTCCATTAGAGCCCTGTATTACTTGATCGATTCGTATACTTGCGTTGAAAGATTAACTCTGCGATTATTGAATATATTTATACACATCTATATCAAATACTAGCAATATTAAATTTATGCAAAGTGCGCGGAGCGATTCAAGTATCTTATAAGGTGTCTTCGTATCTATCATTTTCTGTATTCTTTTGTGTAATTGCCAATTTTATTCTTAAATTTCTCGCTTTATTTCATTTGAGCAGAGGTTGTTTGCAAAAGTAGATCTGAAAGAGGTTAATAAGGAGAAGGTTTCTAACAAAATAAAAGGAATCACTAATAGGACAAATGAGCTACACGAAGCATAAAATGCGCAATATGCATAAAATACGTGCCTTAAGGAATATGCCTTAAAGACATAGACATAGAGTTTGCAATGCAAATGCAACAAATGCATCAAACACATGCATGTAAATAAACATATGCAACATACACAAACGCTCAAGAAGAAAACCCACAACAAACACTTTGATCCGTCAGTTTTTTTTTAATTGAAAATAATTATATATATATATACATATAGTTTTTGAATGGAGTATTTTGATTTTTGAAAAATGAGACCAAACAGATCTCATATATTCAATGATTTAAATAATTGAGGTCAATTTTATAAGTAATACCTCATCTTGAAAGATAAAGATATCACTCGATAATACTCTCAATTATTCAGACTAAAAAATTTATGATATTTATTTGGTTTACAAAATTTTTAATGGATCATTCCTCTACTTAATATAAAAATTATGTAGGGTTTACATTATCTGGGTTACTAATTCTTTCATAAGTGCAAGACCCTATAGTTAATTACATCCTAAGCAACTGAAATCACTTAAGAAAATTCTTGATTAAGATTGGGCTTTCGTCTTCAAAATTTCAAAGTTTAATTTTTACGATTGTTCATGTAAAAATCAAATGGAAATAACTCAATATGGAACAATTATTTTGGAGACCAAAGGAGAGAGAGATATGGGATGTCATAGATTCTAAGGAGGACCTCAATGACTTCCCAAACTATTTTGTTGTTTGGGTTTACATTTTGAAAATGATATTATTCAATGTTTAATCCCTACCATTTTATTTAAGATTTAGAACTTACACCGAGTGGTATGCGATCAATGCAGGTAGCTTAGGAAGATAAGAGGATTTACGTCGTACCGAACGAACAACCTCGAAATCCTAAAAATGTTAGGGCTCATATTTCATGGTACAAAATCATGTGAAGGCCTAAAAAATAGTGTGAGGATTTACATCATCCTAAATAAACAACCTCAAATTCTTAAAAATTTATGTTTGGATCAGTTTATCCTAAGTTCTTTGCTTTATTGCTGTGATTTATTTAAATAAATTTTTTAATGGGGCTTTAAGAATGTTTGAAGTTTTTCCAATGTTTTGTGTTGGTCGTGTGTATTAGGGTTTCCACCAAATCATATGTCCTACATACATATCCTTAGGCCTTTATAAGAAAAGCAATATACATTTAAAGTTTTTCATCCTAAGCATTTATCCTACATCCATTAACCTATGGGTCTTTAATGACATCCGAGACTGGCTCATCGCCGTCGGTGCCGTCAATTCTCTCATGTCATTATGGATGTCGGAATGTCTGTCGATGCCATTATTTTAGTTTAGGAGTCACCACTCTATTGATCTATCATATCGCTCTAATTTTGAAGTAATCTTATTCTTTCAGAACATATAAAGGATCTTTAGATATTGAGAAACTTGAAGAGGAAAGATAAGGGCTGATAAAATAGAAAACAGTAAAACAAGGGAATGTGAGTGGTAGTCCTTACAGAGAGATTTCCGTATAAGGAGGACCATGTGGAAAACCTAATAATCAGATATTTTAGGTGTGATACCTATTTTGAGCTTTTTAATTCGGCTATAGAGCAAGCTCCTATAGTTAATTACATCTTAGACAATTAAAATTACCTAAGAAAACTCCTGATTAACGTTAATACTCTCTCTCTAAGAAAACTTTTTTTATTGTAAAGTCCAAGAAAAGAAACATCAATGTTCAATCATATAGGTAATAAGCTTCTAAGTGTTATGTACTACCCTAAAGTTTCAGTTTTGTTTTGTTTTTGGTCATTATTAATTTATTTTGTTTTTGTTTGTTATTTTGGTGTCATTTTAATTTTGTTTGTTGCTGTTGTTTTGACGTTGTTTTGGTTTTGTTTTGATGTCATTATTTTATTATTTTCATTTTGTTTTGTTTTGTTATTTTGAAGTTTATTGTCCTGTCTTTAGAATGTCGTCTTACAAAATAGAGTTAGCACGTTCTAATAACATGCAAAGTAAAGCTAAAATAGAACTTGTCTTCAACCTGCAAGAAAAACAGTGTCTGAGTTATTTTTACAAAATAAATAATGTCGATTTTATTTCTTAAATTTTTGATTTAATTGGTTAAATTTTAATTTTGTAGACAACCCGGTCAGGATGTCCATGGCTCCGTCATCCCAAGGTCATCGAATGCCTTAATCTACTTTGTCTGAAAGGTATTTAAACTAGAATCAGAAGATTCTTGTCAACAACCATGATTGCATCATCCAAGAGATCTTCGTAGATCAAGAACACACCGTGTTTCAAGCTGCATTCGGTGATCTTTATTGATTAAAGTGTCATTAAAGTTATAATGTCTTTCGTCGAATTTTAAAGATTGAAATATTATTGGTTATTTACGATTTATTAACCGAATAATTTTTCTTGTTTTTTGTCATTTATTTTGGTTTTTTTATGGTTCCATTATTTAAGAACATTAAGTTTGTGGTATGAATTAGGTAAAATCTAACATAAGTTAGACTTCAGGATTTTTGATTCAATGTATTTTAAATCTAAGGATATTTGGATTAAGCCTAATATAAATTAGACTTAAAGTTGAGTAAAATTTAACATAAGTTAGACTTTAGGATTTTATATTCAATGTCTTTTGAATTTAAAAATATTTGGGTTAAGAAGTTTGGTTTTAAGTCTAATGTGGGTTAGACTTAGAATTTCATGTCTAATGTAAGTTAAACCGGAGGGAGTTTTGTTAAGTGTGATTCAGATTAGGCTTAAAGTTTAAATCTAATGTTGATTAGATTTGAAGGGATATGATTAAGCTTAATTAGACTTTAAAATTGGGTTAAGTCTAACATAAATTAGACTTAAGGTTTTAGATTCAGTATCATTTGATTCTAGAAGAATTTTAATTAAGTCTAGATCAGACTTAATATTTGAGTTGAGTTCAGGGTTCAGACTGACTTAATTTTAATTTAAGTTGATCCTAAATTTTAGGTCAACTTAAGTTTATCCTAAGATTTAATTGATATAGATCATAGGGCTTGGTAAATTTAAGTTCAATTTGAGTTGAACTTGGAGTCTAAATTTGACTTGGGTTCAATTTAGGTTGTACTCAAAGTTTTGATTAGGTTCAATTTGGGTTGTACCTAAAATTTGGTTGAGTTTGATTTAATCTGGGTTGAACCTAAAGTTTGGTTGAATTAGGTTCAATTTGGATTGAGATTAATTTTTAATTTGATATAGGTTCGATGTAGGTTGAACCTAAAGGTTTGGATTAACTTGAGTTCAAGTTTGGGTTAACTTGGGTTCAAGCTGGGTTGAACCTAAGTTATGGTTTTGATTTAAGTCTAATTAGAGATAGACTTAATTTGGGTTTAAATTCATTTAAGCCTAATGTAAGTAAGACTTAAAGGTTAATTAAGTCTAATTAGAGTTAGACTTAATTATAGTTTAGGGTTACTTATGCCTAATGTAATTGAGGCTTAAGGGTTAATTAAGTATAATGAGAGTTGGACTTCATTGTGATTAAGAGTTTATTATACCTAATTTAGGTACGATTTTATTGAATTAATTGGATTAATTAGACCTAATTAGGGCAAGATCTAATTATGGTTTAAGTTTAATTAAAATTTATTTAGGTAAGGTTTAATTGGATTAATTAGAACTAATTAGGGTTAAGCCTAATTAGGGTTTTGGATTAATTAAACTTTATTTAGGTAAGTTTTAATTAGATTGATTAAGCCAAATTAGGTTTTAAGGTAAATTGAACCTTCTTTACGTAAGGTTTAATTGGATTAATTAGACCTGATTAGGGTTAGGTCTGATTAATGTTTAAGGTTAATTAAACTCTATTTAGGTAATGTTTAATTGGATTAATTAGACCTAGTTAGAGTTAGGTCAAATTAGGGTTTTGGATTAATTAAACCTTATTTAGGTAAGGTTTTAATTGGACTAATTAGTCTTATTAGGGTTTTGGATTAAATAAACCTTATTTGGGTAAGATTTAATTCGATTAATTAGACCTAATTAGGGTTAGGTCTAAATAGGGCTTTGGATTAATTAAACCTTGTTTAGGCAAGGTTTAATTGGATTAATTAGACTTAATTAGGGTTAGATCTAATTAGGGTTTAGGGTTAATTAAACCTTATTTAGGTAAAATTAAATTGGATTAATTAGACCTAATTAGGGTTAGGTCTAATTAGGGTTTATTTTAACATAAACCTAATGTTATTAAGGTTTAAGGTGATTAATTAGGTCTAATGAGGGTTAGACCTAATTAAGGTTTATTTTTACATAAACATAATGTTATTAAGGTTTAAGGTGATTAATTAGGTCTAATCAGAGGTTAGGCCTAATTAGGGTTATTTTGACTTAAACCTAATGTTATTAAGGTTTAAGGACATTAATTAGGTTTAATAAGGGATTAGACCTAATTAAGGTTTGTTATGAATTAAACCTAACGTAAGTAAGGTTTGATTGAATTAATTTAGTTTTAGGGGATTTAAACCTAACATAAGAATTCTTTAGGGTTTAAAATATAATCATTTATAATTTATGATTTTAACCCTAAATGTCCAAATTTTCATTTTGAAAATTTCAGAGGTTAGAGATTGTCATTTTAGGATTCAAATTCATCGTCCCAGGTTTTCTAACCCTTTCCAAATTTTAATTTTCAATTTCTTAATTATTTTAATTATTTTTGAAAGTAATCACAAAGTAAGAATGAAAATTGTATGTCTCAGGTTAAGGACTTCCCCTAGCCTTGAAAAAATCACAGAGTATTCCTATTGATGAGAGGAGCAATTTGTGAAAATTTCATAATTTTTTGGTTTATAAATATTTTTTAATAATTAAATTACTCCAGAGAGTAATTAATTAATTAAAAATTAAATATAATTCATTAATTCCAAATTTTGTTTTTATAATTTTCTCCTTATTCTCCGGAATCCAGAGGTATTTTTGTCATATTTTTCTGGTTTTTTCTATGTCAAGATATGAATTTTTGAAGTTAAATAGGATTTTATGTATTTAATTGAATCTTATTTAAAGAAAATTCCATGCGACGCTGACTGGATCATCGGATTCATCGAAACGCCACACAATGCCATTTGATTAGTGGGATCATTGTTGCGGGAGAGCTGATCCGTTGTCCTCCCTTCCATAGAGAGTCTGTCTGCGACAATCTTTATCTTCTATTTCCAATACACGGAAATGGACGACAGCCGTGCATCTCCCTCAACCTGGTGTATCACGTGAACCGTCCATGTTTAAACCTTAATATCTTGCTTAAATCTCAATAGATTTTCAAGAAATTTGTTCTTAAAGCTTCATCTCAAAGAGACGAACATATCTATATGGTGTTGTGGGTGTTTTGATTGATCTACTTCACAAATGTCCAGACCCGAGCAAGATTTAGGTTAAAATTATCATACCTGGTCTTGATGAAGTGAAGCTTCAATCAAGCTTGATAGACACGATTATTGGGTCCTTGCGAAGCTTCCCCGATGCAAAATTTGAAGTGAAATCGGGTTGAGATATGATTTCACTGAAATGGGTTCACGGCTTGATTTTAGAATGGGTTAGGGCTCATGGAAAGATCCAATTTTGATTGGAAACTTTGGTATACCTCAGGATAGTGTAGGAGTGATCAATTTGGAATATTGAAGGGTTTTGTGTTATCCCGAAAAATTGTCCTGTTTTTAGGGCATGAAATTGGGAGAGCTTAGTGGATATGAGAGGCCGGAGTTATGTGGGATCAATTGCCTAACACATAGAGAACATTTTTTTGTCTTGGATGTTTCAGAGTTTAGGCAGTGTAGGAAGATTTCTCTTCTCCCTTGGAGCTCCCGGGTTAGCTCCTTTTATAAACATGAATGGCCATGGACGTGTTTGGGTTTGCATGGAGATGAAGGTGACAACTCAGGGAAGATCAAGGATCCAAAATAGTGAGAATTAGGCTGAGAATAATTGATTTACCATCCTTAAGGTTGGCTCACCATATCTTCAAAAAGTTTGAAAATGGAGGCTATGGTTATGTCTTATTCCTATTGGGGAAAGAATGAGGTGGATAAGGACTTTGAGATCAGCTAGAATGACCTTCCCCACATAGATTTATAAACTCATTCAATAGATTTGAAAATGGAATGACACATAAGTCCTCTCTTTCCTTACTTCCATGACATTTCTTGATGGGGACAATTATGATGGAGATGATGATTTGGTTAAGGTTTCTTTTCAATTGGATGAAGTCTGAGGTGAGTGATGGCTTCACCAAATCCTCCTTTCAAGGGTTCATGAAAGAATGACACCTCCTCCCCCCCAGCATGATGGATGGTAGCTCATAGGTTTTAGATGTGGTCTTTAGGTCATGGTGGTGTTTAGTGGGTTGTGCATGACCCATTATCAATTTTCATGAATTGAATTTAAGGTTTTAAATTTAAAATATGGTTTTAGGGTTACCATGGATTTATCTTGCCATGAGCTTAAACCATGATTTTAAACTTAAATTCAAGGCCTAATGATTTTTAATTTCACTCTCTTTAATTAATTAAATGGTTAATTAAATAAGAGAATAAAATAATTTGATGAAAAACCATATTTTTACCAAGAATTGTAAGTTTGACCAAATTTGACCAAGGTTGACCATGGTTTAAAAGGATTGACCAATTTAGGTCTAGGGTTGACCTAGGTGACTTACTTAACATTGTCATGGTTGAGTGAGTTATGGGGAGTTATTATATAGCTTAATTTTGGTTAAATGGTTTACTTTGACCCATTTTACTGTTTAAGTTGACCAAATGGTCATGTTTGGTCATTTTGGTGTTTTGAGTTGATCAAAGGGATCAAGTTTGACCAATTTAGTGTCTGGGTTGACCAAATGGTCTATGAGGTGGTCAATGGGTCCAAAATTGATCATTTTGACTAAAGTTTGACCAGTTAGGTCAATGGTTGACCTGGTGGTTAATGGGGCCAAAATTGACCATTTTGACAAAAGTTAGACTAGTTAGGGTCAAGGGTGGGGTTGACCCGATGGTCAATGGGGTGGTCAATGGGTCCAAGATTGACCATTTTGACCAAATTTTGACCATTTATGTCAAGGGTTGACGTGGACAATGAGTCCAAAATTGACCATTTTAACCAAAGTTTGACAATTAGGTCAAGGTTTGACCTGGTGGTCAATGGGGTGGTCAATGGGTCCAAAATCGACCATTTTGACCCAAGTTTGACTAATTATGTTAAAGGTTGACCTAATGGTCCATATACTCCCAAATTAGGTTTTATTTGATTCATCTGGGATGTTTCCAGAATTTAGGCTAAAAAATGGTATATTGAGGTTTAACCCTAATTTTTTAAGTTAAAAGGTTTGAGACATACTCAGGAAGTCAATTGCAGTAGACTCCTTCTTAAGATGAATCATGGGTGTCATTCATAATGTTTCCTCACAAAAGTAAGTTCAACAGTCTTTTCTGTATGTTAGTAGTGCAGTAAATAACAAACATAACATATAATGAAGACATATGCAACTAAGTATTAAAAAAAGGAAAAATGTTAGTACGTACCTGTCACCTCTGATGATATTTCAAAAAAAAATGTAATTATATATGAAAGGTCAGAGCTGGGTATAAGAATTCAAGTTAGGAATAGGCTCAGCTTCAGGACCTGTGGCCTTGATAATTCTTCTCAAGGGACTTCCGTAGGCAACCATCAGCATCTGTGCTTATAAAGTCCAACCTAGAGTAGAAGCTACCTGAAAGACAATCAAAGGAGAGTATTTCTGAGCCTAATCAAGGTGACAGACAAGTTGACATTCAGATAACACCCAAAAGTTTCTAATTACTTCATGCATATAAATAAATTAGGTTTTCACTTAGCAGCCTACCTATAAATAAATAAATCATGAATTTTTGAACTTGGAACCAACCTCACCAAAAAGCCACTTTGATCCTTCAAAAAGCTTTTCCAGAGCCTAAAATTAATTCCTAAATCAAAATTCACCCTTCCCATGACCTCTAACCTAGAGCCAGACCAAATTCAATCCACCTTTTGGCCAAGTTCATACATGTCCTCTTCCATAGCTCAAATCGAATCAAGCGGGAGGTGTGTGGCATCAAGGTGAAGCTTCTCAACCCATCCAATTGAGGCCTCACCTCTTGGAACAATCCTCCTAAATTTTTGTGAAGAGACTCAACAATTCTTGTCGATCTAGCTGTATATATGGATAAAGGTGTAGGAACAAACCCCATGCGACTTGGTTGAGAAACGAGCAAGATATTAGGGCTGGAACATTGACAGTTCTTATTTCATAGTCCAGTGAGGATGATGTACGGATGTCGTCTATTTCCGTCTATTTGGAGTGAATGACACAGAATGATTCGGACGACACTGCAGTTCGGATCATAATACCGTAGAGCAAATCGAGTCAGCAGCTGAGCTATAAAGCACAGTGAATCAACAAGAGATGCATAGGGCTTCGACGGGTATGAAGTTGACGCGACGCCGACGTGGTTAAGTAAGAAATTTAGGTATTTTTGAATTAAATAAATTCAAAAAAATACATAATTGCTTCAAAAATTCATATTTCAACAAAGAAAAATCACAAAAATAAAATTAAAATACCTCTGAACTCAGTGAACATAGTGAAAATTAATAAAGATAAAATATGAAATATTTATTATATATTTAATATTTAATTAATTAAATACTCTATAGGGTATTTTAATTATTTAAAATTAATTATAAAATATTGTGACATGAAATTTTAAGGGTTTATTTCTCCTATGATTAGGGTTGTCCTCCGATTTTTCTAATATCAGAGGGCCTCTCTAACATCAAAAGCTCTGTTTTTTTCTTGACAATTGGCACTATTTTTGTAAAATAATTATAAAAAATAAAATAAAAATAAAAAATGTGCCAACTTTGAGACGAGAGGCATTTAGGAAAAATAAACATACGATATAAAGTTATAAAATGTATTTTAATATTTTTATATTAGAAAATGATTAAAAATTAAAAAAAAATTTAAATACAAATCAAAGTGACATAAAATTTTCTTTGATTGGCTTTCTTAGTCTCCACAATCTTCTATAAAATTTTGGAGCACAGAAACTTATTTTTAATAGTTAAATAAATTTTCATTTTAATTTCAGAACTTGTGATTTAAATAATTACAAAAAATAAAATACATCTCAAAAAATACAAACTCGCCTCTGAAGCATTAATTAGCCTATGGGTGAATAAATAACAAAGTTTAATAACAAATGGAACAATGGTGGCATAGTTAGCAAGTTGTTTACCATATGGGTGTATTTGTAAATACCATAATTGCAATTTTAACCCTTAATTAATTAATAATGGGTTAGAGTGTAAAGGCGTAAAAATTATGATCAAGTGCTTACTAAAATGCTCGAAACACAAGGGGTTTTTTGGAGTAGCCATCAGATCATTTAAAACATGTCAATGGTAAAAATATAAATTCATGAGTTGTTAAGGATTAGAAAATGTAAATGTTTGGATGATTAAGTTGCTGATTTACACTCTCCTCCATGAGTAGGAAGGATTGTATGGTCAGTGACATTTCAAAATTACAAGTTTACCCTTCGTATCTTAAAAAGACTTTTAATGAGCGACGTACAATTCAAAATCATTAAGGTTCAAAGTAAAAGACCTTGAGTATGGATTAAACAGCTAAATCGTTTAAAACTTCTAGGATTTAACCTAATTTAAGGACATACATGCATGTACCTCTAAAACTATAAAAATACCTTAAGCAGTCCCCCTTTGATTTAAAGACAAAAATATTAATTGTATAAGTTAGCTCTATGAATTTAATTTTTAATTAACTAAATAGGAACCTTAAAGATTATTGGTAGTTTAAATGAGGTGGAATTAAATCGTAAATTAAATATTTGCAGTTATACTCCTCATGATAACACTTGCATAAATTTCTTCATAGAACTCCAAATTGAGTAAAGTCTACGCCCGTAGGCTAATTAAACCATAAGAGGTGAATTATTATGAATTTTTTTTCTTGAATTATTAATATTTTGAATTATCTATTATTTTAGGTTATTTAGGCTTATTGTGAATTTTGAAGAAGATTAGTCTTAGAAAAGTATTCTAAAAAAAAGAATAAATAATAATCATTAATTAAATAAAATGTTGAATTCCATAAAATTGACCTGATACACCTTAATCAAAAGTAACATCCAATGCTTAAGGGTTTGAGCTTTTTAATACTATGCTCAAACCTTCCTGACGATTAGATACAATTAAAACATGGAAGTTTCATATGAAACATTGAGCTGGCTCATGAGTTAGAAGTATTAGTGATATGGGTGATGATGTAAAAACATCCATTGCTAAATTCAAGCTAATAAAGTTGTACTTTGTATCTTAACCCAATAACATTGTGAGGGTGCAGAACTAGTACTACTACTCACTAATATCTAGTGTGAAGTTGCCCTTACTTAGGCCGTTGACAACTCTAGCCCTACCATCTGAATGACTCTTTTCCCTTTTGATTATATATATATATATATATATATATATATATATATATATATATATATATATATATATATATATATATATATATATATATATATAAAATTATAAACAAATCCTTTATTAGCATTATTTTTTGGCAATTGATTGCTCTGATAAAATTTTAGTTTACTTATGTGCATGACAAATCAAGAATTTCAGGTGTTACATTTTGTATGTCCACTAGTCAGTTACTTTGATTAGGGTTAAGAGTAATCCTTCTTCGATTGCCTTGCTATTAGCTTCCATCCAAAATTGTTCTTATACACTGATCCTTTAGATTGCTTATTAAAAAGTAAGACTTTCAAAGAGAGATAATTATCGCCAAAGGCATGAAGCTGAGACCATCTCTAACTCAAGAGTACTTATATCCCATATATCTATCACCTAATTTTACACAAATATGCATGCTTATGATTTAATATATTTCATATTCAAATTTCAAAATATTCAATGTTTGTGAATTTTTATGTATATACACATGAAACATATAATTATAATTTTTTTTGAGATATTATCATATGTGGCATGTACGTACTACCACTCTCTCTCTTTTACTGCACTTGTCTGTAATGTTTTGTTTATGCATGAGATATTACAATTCTTCTATTATTTACTGTGTTCTTGTCATGTGTAAAAGAGACCCTATGGTAGAAGACGTAGGATATATGCTTAGGTTGAAACCCTGTAACATGTGACTGAAACATCAGCTTGACAAAACCTTAATAATTCGTAAGATTCCATAACAAAACTTATGGACTAAACAACAATAATAATAACAGCAATCATCAACTCAAATGCACATTCTAAAATCAAAACAAATAATCTTAGATAGGTCGTTCAAGGCATGGTTTCTCTCCCCCTCCCCTCTTTTCTCACAGAATGAGGTGATGATGCGATTGAGTGGTGGACAACCTTCAGACAACGATCAAGACCAAAACATGAAGCAAAAAATGATCCGTAGCAATACTTTCCATATTCTTAAACAACACAAACCATTAGGACGTCGAGGTTGTTCGTCTAGCTTGAAGTAAATTCTCACATTATTTTTAGGCTTTTGCATGGTTAAATGCCATGAGATATAAATCCTAACTCTTTTTAGGATTTCGAGGTTATTCGTTCAGTGCGACGTAAATCTTTTTATCTTCTCAGGTTATATGCATAGATCATATGATGTGTAATATAAGTCTTAGATTTAAAATAAAATGGCTGGAGTAAATATCAAATATCAACATTTCCACAATATAAAGCCAAACAGTACGATAGTATGGGATGTCATTTAGGTTCTTCTTGAAATCTATGACATCCCCTACCTTTCTCGCATTTTGTTTCCAAAATAATTGTTCAACATTGAGCCCTTTCCACTTGACTTTCTTTTGACCAATTGTGAAAAGTAAACTTTAAATTCTTTAAGATCAAACCCTAATCTTAATTGAGAGTTTTCTTAAGTGACTCTAGTCTCTTAATATATAATTAACTATAAAGGCGTGCGCCTCTAGGAGAATTAGTAACCGAGATAATCTAAAACATATTTAATCTTCATATTAGGTCAGGGCATGATCTGTTTGAAATTTCACAAACCAATAAATATCATAAATTTCTTGGTTTGAATGATTGAGCCTATTATCAAGTGGTTTTCTCATCTTTTGAGTTGAATCCTTACTTGTAATATCATGCTCGGTTACATAAACCATCGAATATATGAGATCTATTCGGTCTCATTTTTCAAAATCAAAATACTCTTTCAAAGTCAAAATTATATATAAATTAAATTAAATTCTTTTCAAATTTTCAAAAGCAGACTGATCAATACCCACCTGAGCTCCTAAGGGCATAAATGAAGAGATTTCTCCCCATTTTGATGGGTTAAGCTTCTCTCATTCCCATTTTTTATGGTGTAAGCTCTCATTTATTCTCTCTACTTGTGTGTTTAGAGAGTGGTGAGCTTCCTCTCCTCCTCTTCTTTTTCCCAACGATTCCATTTTTGGAAGTCAAATTGCTAGCAATATTATCTGAAACTAACTTCCGAGATCATTGAGTCAATGCCCATCCTTTCCTTGGATTTTTGTTGTGTGAGATTCTATCTACACTTCAATGTCAAACCCTTCCAATTCCAGCCAAGTTTACTTAGCCAGTGGTGAGGCTTCTCATGACCAGAAGTATTCAGGAAGTCATTCTAGGAGCTTTTTGCTCTAATGGACTTCATCAAACTTCTTGTAAGTGAAAATCCTTTCACCTCGTATATCTTTCATTTCTATAAAATAGTCTTAGTTTCTTTGTTAGATGAACTAGGCTAGCCCATTGTAAAGGATAGATTCTTTGTGTTTTATTACTTTACTCATCCTTTCTTTGAGTGCCCCTTCATGCATGGGATCCAAGGTTGCCTATACAATGTCATCCTTTAGGCATTTCTACACCATTTCCCTCCTTTTTTAGTGTAAAATAGGATCAGTGTCGCTTTCTTTGTGCTTTAAAACTATTGCACCTCACATCATCGCCTTCGCGATGGTGTTAGGCCACCCAATTTAATTTCGATTGGCATTAGATGGCCACAGTGATTTTTCAGTTTAGCGACCTTGAGTAGGCTTTACTTCCACTTGAGCCAAAGTCAAGATACCAATCTCGGCATCACGATGTTGGCTTCTAGTCTTTGGTCTTGTTCCATATTTCCCATTGTCGAGATCACAACACCATAGTCCCATCCCTCGAATCAGAATGTCGCTCTTTAGCATTTTGGCTTTGGGAGTTACAAGGACGTCTGTCCGTATTTTATCAAATCTTATAGTTGATGCATCGTGTTATGCTCACTACAGTAGATACATGACACATGTTGACTAATCAGCACCAGTTTTTACTATATTGAAGTTATCGTCTTCTAATTTTTGGAAGTCAGGAAGCACGATAAATCTCCCTTTTGATTGTTGTTATACCCTTTTGTATGAGTGGTGACCCACTTTCACTCATTTGTTAATGTCATTCGATGAGGTTTGGATATCCTCGACAGGTGGGTCTTTGAATCTATAGATGGGAGACCCAAGGATTCACCCTCTTGACTTGTTGGTACACCATTCTGCATGGTTGATGCTTTTGCTTAGCCAGATTAATCGACTGGGCTTATGTCGGTTTCGTCGCTCGTCGATGTGACCTTACATCAGCTCATTCTCTTCTATTTTCACCTTTGTAGACTTCTTAGTGACGCATGAATGAAAGTGTTGAAGCCTTACCACTACTTAGGAATGAGCGTCTGCACCGAGTCTTTTGACTTATCTTTTGCATGTCATTGTCATATTTGTTGTGTTGCATATTTGTTATGCATTTGCTGCATGTTTGGTGTTTCATCACCATCATACTTGCCATTCTTTCTAGGATGGAATATAAGTACAACAAAATTTTTCACACTACCGCATGGTGCCAACCTTTTGGTTCAGGGTTACATTTTGAATGCGTTGTATGAATCATTGCAAGTTGATTTGGGAGTTTACACTAGTTGTGCTTACTTGTTTGATGCCCTTGTTCCATCAAATTTCCTTCATTGCATTATTCATATTGTGATGAATTTGTGTGTCATGCTTTTGAGGCTTAACTTCCCATGCACTTGATTTGCAAAACAACTTTATTGCGAGTCTTCCTGGCCTTTCTCCTAGTATATAAATGACCATGAAGATAAGTTGTAGTGGGAGGTCTTTTGATTCCAGAATAAAATAAACTTAATTTTGTATTCCGATTTGGTTATGATAGTCTTTATATAGGATCTTTCTCGTGTATATTTTCTCAGGTCGAGCATTGTCTGATTTATTTTAGACCGCTCTTCTCCAATTTATGTTATGAGTACTTTTCTATATAAATATCTTTGTAGCCACTCTTTTTTCTTCTTCTTAGCTTTTGTCCAATTTTTAGTCTTACATTTTTTCTTTCACTTTTCTAAGCGAGGGTGACCTTGATTGAGCGGTTAGAAAATGGGACAGGTGCTAAGAAGGCTATACTATTCTGGTTACAACAAAAAGGGGTACAAATAGTGACACTGCAGATGCTTTGCTCCTTTCTCTCAAAATTATTATCTTGTTGGTTTTCTGCACAACATCAAGTAAACATAATAAAAGCACAATAAAATTACATTTGTACATAAAAAAACACGATTTTTATACAATTTTAATACATTAAAAAAAACTAGTCTCAATTAATTTTTTGACCTTAGTTATTGCTTTCTATTTAATTTATGGATGCATGTGTTGAGGAGCTTGCTTCACAAGAATATAATTTGGTTGTTTTTCTAGTTAATGAACTACTATTTAAAGTCTAATCTAGGCATTTCTAGTTTATGAACTAATCTAGCCATTTCATCATTAGCTTTAAGCTGTGCTTTGGTCAAGGTTATACATATATTACCAGGTTACTTTTGCTTAACTTATGTATTTTATAATTTATTTTTGGAATATTTACATGCAAAATACGCAAAACATTACTATTTACTTATTTCACAGTTCAAACTTTAATATTATGAAATGACAAACAAGTTTGTTTTTGTTACTATTATCTTATTATTTCTATCATTTGATGCCATTACATATAATGACTAACAATTTTGCTTTTGTAACTATTATCTTGTTATTCTTACCGCTCTGCTTTCTATGATATAAGAAAATTAAAGAACTAAATTTGTAAGACCGAAAACACACTTGGATAGGCCCAAGGCACCGAATCAGTTAGCTTGTTGAGCCAGCACGATGGATCGATCAAACCAGATTGACCAAGTAACTCAGCCATGGGACCAAGTTGGAAATTCTAAATAAGGATGCCTCTTTGACCTGACAGAACAAGCTAACTTACTCGCTTCAATGTGATAAAGACGTTATTGAGGATGACCGGCCAGAAACATTGGTAGAAGAAAAACATTTTGGAACAACTGATAATTAAGGCAATGCATTATCAAAGAATATTATAATGTCTACTTCATAAAGAAGAAATTAAAAATAGAAAGTATATCGCTTGAGATTCATGTGTCATAATGAAATTATTTGTAATGCATGAATCATCCCACTTATTAATAAGGGCTATCAAACAAGAAAATGTTTGAGGACAACTTTTATTGGTAGCGTCTAATCAATAAATTTTGAATCTAATCAGAAGAATTGCTCGACATAACAAAGTTTCCTTTCAACTATTTGAATTTCTAAGGAATATATCTCCTCCTATACATAATGAAATAGTGTACTTGCACTCGAAGAACCCCTTTCATCACTCATTATAAATATATCAAAGTGCTTTTGTTAAGCATTCATATTTTTGCTCACCTTGGACTAGAGTAATTATTAAGTGTGGAGTTCGCATGTACAGATTTCGTTATATTTTGCTTGTATTGGTTATATCAATACAATCAGTACAACAAAAAATATAACGAAATTCGCAGCTTCCGCATCTATTTTATCCGCACGTAATAATTTTTTCCCAAAACTGAGGGCAAAAGCAGGTTGAAAGGTGTGGAAGAAATGATTAGGTTTTTGGCATTAAAGGTGGCTCTTTTGGTAGCCAATGCTCCAACAGCAGTCATTGAGCAAGATGGGCATGTCATGACCTATAGAATTGCTGAGGTAATTAATTTTTTCATTGAAGGTTTATTTTAATTATGCAAGAAAATGAGAAATGATAATAAAAAATAAAAAATTGCTTGAATCATGCGTGTGGGAAATCGTGTGTTTGTTAGGGGTGTAAACAAACCGAACACGAACGAACAGAGCTTGTGTTTATGTTCGATTAATTTGAAATTAAGCATGATTGAAATAGACTCGTGTTTGAAATTATTCGTGAAGGTATTGTTCTTGTTTAGTTTGATTTGTTTGAAATTAGTTTGAAATGTTTGATTTTTTAGAATTATTCGAATTGTTTGAATTGTTTGAATTGTTTGAATTGTTAAAACGATAATAAATTTTTAGTTGCAACTTTATAAAATGTAATTTTTTAAAATATGATAAATTTTTTGAGTATATAATTATTTTTAAAATATGATAAATTTTTTATATATAATTATTTTGAATTATTTTATATTTTGAATAATAACGATTCGAACACACAAATGTTCGTGTTTGTTTCGTTTAAAAATCGAACAAAAAAAATTTGTCGTGTTCATCTCATTTGTTTATCGAACGAATCAAACATAAACTCTCTAACGAGTCGAACATGAACTATTCGCGTACAATGAGTTTTTTTGATAGCCCTAGTGTTTGTTACTTATTAAGAGAATACGATTTTTTCAAAGTGATGATTCAATATATTATTTTTTGTCTTACTTCTTCATTAGATTTGGTTACAAACTTATGGGAAAAAAAAACTTTATTGCATGTGAATTTTTAGACCTTTTTCATTTTTGCTTGGGACCGACTTTGAAAGTTTTTTAATTTTTATATTAGAAAATTTTAATAAAAATAAAAAAATATAATAAGAAAAAATTTAATAGCTTGTCTCAACTATAGAAATAATCTCTCAACTACTTTTTTTGTTTATGATCATAAACAATTTGGTTAACATGTTCATTAAAGTTTGGTAGTTACTTAAAATACAAAATAAAATATAATTAAAAATTTTATTTTAATTTAAATAAAATATAATAAAAAATTAAATTATTTTTATATTTTGATATTAATATAATTTAATAAAAATATAAATCTCACCAATTTCCATAGCTAACTAAATTTATAAATATAGATTATATATAATTATCACATGAAAATTAGTATATTATTCCTATATTAATGAAAATTAAAGGAAGCCCATATAAATTTTAAAACTTCATTATAAAAGCTCATGAATAAATTTACAAAAAAAGAAAGTTTTAAATTTTTTCTACTAAAGCTCTATGCATTTATATATCTAACACATAAAGCTTTAATTTTTACATACATACCGCCTTACCTATGCTTAAAAAGATGTATTTTACGATCTACAAGTTAAAATACGACCAAAGATTGCGAAAGATTGTTCTTTTCACTCTACATTTCGGATATAGAAAAAATATTTTTTAAATGTTTAACTAAACAAAGTATCCTTTTACTATCAAGATTCAAAAAATTAAACCATCTCATAAGTGGTCCCTATAGAAAGAACACAACTCTAATTAGGGCTGTCAATTTGGCTTGTTGTTTGTGAATAACTCGTGTTCGGCTTGTTAAGCAGCTCGTGTTCGGCTCGTTCGTTAAGTCTAACAAACCGAACACGAAAATGTAAACGGGCCGAACACAAACAAAAGTTTGTTCACTGGTGTTCGGCTGGAATATATACACACACACACGCACACATAATAAATATTCATTATAATTAATTAATTTTATTTGTTTTCTTGTTTAATTTATAAATTGTAAAATTTATAGTAAAGTTGTTCTTATTGTGTAAAATTTTGTATGAAACTTTATCTTGAATTTTTTTTAGTTACTCTATATTTTATTAAATTTATTCTTAAAATTTGTTTGGAATTTAATTGTTAATACAAACAGTTTTTTTAGAAAAAATTATTATTTTAATTTTATTAAAAAAATTAATTATTATAATAATTTTATATTCTAACGAGCCAATTTCGAGCCAAACAGGAGCCGAACACGAACATGAACAAATTTTTCGAGCCGAAGAAGAACACACTGTTCACGAGCCATTTTGAACACGAGCCAAATTCGAATACGAGTCAATTTCGAATGAGCCGAACACGAGCCCAGCCTCAGCTCGCTCAGGCTCGGCTCTTTTATAGCCCTGGCTCTAATACCATAAGATTTAGTAACTGATCAATAAAGAAATAGAAGGAATTGATGAAGAGATTGAAGAAAACCCAATTATGTTTCATAGTGAATTAGAAATAAATGTTGACTAGAAATCAACATTTGAATTCGAACAACATTATAAGAAGATGTGCAAATTAAAGATAATGATTCTGAGTAAAACTTAATAGCCATCTAAATTCTTATGTGTTGTTTGAATTGAAGATAAGCAAGAAAAATGAAATAAAATTGAAATATCTGATGAAATAACTATGAATCTTCGTACATTATTTGAGCATTTTTTTGTTTCATTTCTCTCTTTCTTGCATAGCTAAAACACAACTTCAATGAAAACATTATTTACCTGAGCAATCCTACAGGTCATGATATGCCCTTCCTTGCTCTGTGATAGGGAAAATTATTTCATACGAATAACGTACGCTGTGTACGGACAGCTCAAATAACTACCCAATAACCAGCTAATAAACTCAGAGACGGTGTATTTCATGATTATCGGGAGGTTATTAGGAAGTTGTTGTTGTATTATTCAGAATAATCAGCGAATAACCTCCTAATAACGCCCCAATAACTCTGCAGTTTTATTTTTATATTTTTTATCTGTTAGTTGGGGTATTGTGAGGTTATTGGGAGGTTATTGCTCAAATAACGCTGCAATAACTTCCTAATAACCTGCCAATAACCCCACAGTTTCATTTTAATCTTATTCACGTTGTTTTTATGAGCTATTAGTTGGTTATTCGCGTTGTCTGTACGCAGCGCTGCGTACGTTGTCCGTATAGAATAATTTTCCCTGTAATAGAGTTGTTGAAGCATTTGCTAGCAAAAGAGCCACCATTAATGTGAGAAACCTCATCGTTTCTTCCACATCTTTCAACACACTTTTGCCCTGAGTTTGGGGTAAACCAAAATGTGAATGCTTGACAAGAGCACTTTGATGTATTTATAATGAAAGATGAAAGGAGTTCTTTAAGTGAAAGTATGGTGACATATATTAGTTTTGAAGATGAGAAGTAACATATATTTGTTGGCTGCCATATGGCAATTAATATATAAATACAAATTTCATAACAAAACTCACATGAAGATGACATGAACAGAATTATTGTTAGTGTATAGCTTGTTTACTTTGCTATGTTCGATAATAAAGTTTATATTCTATTAGGAATAACTTTTGCCAATGGCATATGCTGGAGGTATCAATGTATAAATCATTTGATATTACTTATATTCATACCACTCATATATTGTAACAAGTTAATAGTTATGGTGTTTTTATTTTTCAATTTAATATCAATATTTAATATCCACATAGTCACATGTTGTATTAATCATCCTGAATGTTGAATCTTGATTTGTCAGTGGATCAACACATCAAACGAAAGAGTTAGGAAGCATGCGTTAAAATGAGTAGTTAGGTGTGTTGAAAACTTTGGAGACATAAATGCTTTTTGATGCATAAGGAATCTAGATATATTTTTTTTATCACCGTTATTAATAAGTGGGTTGGTTCATGCATTACAAATAATTTCATTATTACATATGAATCTCAATGGATACACTTTCTATTTTTTTTATTTTCTTCTTGTGAAGCAGGCAATAAAATATTCTCTGACAATGCATTGTCTTAATTATTGATTATTCCCAAAATATTTATCTTCTAGCAGTGCTTCTAATTCATCGTCCTAGATAATGCCTTTATCAGCCCAATCGGTACTGAAGTGATTAAATGAGTTTTTCAATCAGGTCAACGGGGCATAATATCGAATTCACCATAGGTATGTTGCCAACGTGTTTGTTGGATGAATTATCTGAATTGCCTCATTCACTTCTTATTATTTAGCTTCAATATCAAAATCCCAACTTGGTCCCATGGCCGAGTTATTTGGTCGATCTAGTTTGACCGATCCATCGTGCTAGCTCAACAAGTCTGATGATTCAGGGTCTCAGGCCTTTCCAAGTGTACTTTTGGTCATATGTATTTAGTTCCTCTAATTTTTTATGTCATGAATGGTGGAGCTATAAGAATAATAAAGAATACTAACAATAGCAAAGATTTCTATCATTATATTTAATGACATCACTTGATATAATTAATAACTTTTAGATTAATCACTTCTAGTTTATGCCTCTCTAGCTTCCTCTCTATAAAAATTCAAAGCCCAAGTTTAAGGTGTATCTTAAAGAAGATGGTGACGAAGAAAGGGTACTTAATGAGAAAAAAGAAGTATGATCCTTATATGTCAAAATTAACCAATATGTACACCTTGTGTCCAACGGTCCAACCCCATTATCTTTTAACATTGTAGAGCTTGAAGGAAAAAATGCTCTATAATTGAATAATTATAAAACCCAAAAATTTTTACCAAGGTTCTTCGTCCATAAGCTATGAAATTATAGTAAAAAATGAGGATAGAACTTTAAAATAATTAGTAGAAACTTCTTTGAAATATTATTGTTCCTATGTTTATAATCTTGCCAAATAGGGTTTAATGATAAACTTTGGTCTAAAATGAATCACATCATTTTTAAAATAATCAAAATAATGAATATAAAATTCCTAAATAAAATGTTATTATAGCTTTTGGCATGTTATGATTAGTTAATGATATAAAATATTTTTTACTCATCACAAATAATCAAAACTCTACTTGATTCAATAAAAAATGTTACAATTTTTTGACAATTTTTTTAAAAAAAATTTAGATAACCCAGATGACCTTAAAATTAGGGATGTACCCCTAAATTGGATGAAAAAAATAAAATGCACTATTGATAAGTTAGGAAAAATAAAATTGTAAATAGATGAAAACCATTGAACAATATACATAAGCTCAACTTTAAATAAAATAAAGCCAATGGTCTAATTCGATTACTTTTTGTGTTTAGAGATTGTTTCACTTGGAGCTATGATGAAATGCATAGATTAGAACTTAAATAGTAGTTCAAAAACTAGAAGTATAGCCAAATTATATTCTTTTGGAACAAGCTCCTCAACACAAGCTTCTGGAAATTAAATAGAAAGTAATATTAAAGGTCAAAAAGATTGATTGAGACAATTTTTATTTGTTAAGTGTTAAAAATTGAAAAAAAACACTGTGTTGAGGAGCAAAAAATAAGAAAGATAAGTGACACTATTCACACCTTTTTTTGTGATGACTAGAATGGGATGTCCTTCTTAGCGTCCATCTCACTTTCAAATATTGTGAAGAAATAAATGAAAGACTGAAAAACATGACAAAAAGTGAGAAGAAATAAGAAGTGTAGATATAGAGAAGTACTTGTAACATAAACTAGAGTAGAATGGTCCAAAGTAAATCAAATCATGCTCAACCTGAGAAAATATATACGAAAGATTCTATAGAAGCCAAACCACAAGGGTGGCACCACAAGGTTGTGTCAAAAATTTTGGGGTACGCACCTTCTATTCTAGAAAGGATGTTAGGTACAACGACGACAAAACACCAAGCATGCAACATAGCAAATGTGATAATGACATGCAAAAGATAAGCTAAAAGACTTCATTTAGATGCTCACCCTTAAATAATGGTCGGGCTTCAACACTTTTCTACATGCATCACCAAAAAGTCTATAAAAGGTGAAAACAAAAGTGAACGACCGTATGCAGGTTCACATTGACGAGTGACAGAAATGACGTAAGCCCAGCCGATTTATCAGGCTAAGCAGAACTACCCTTATGCGGAAGGGTCTACCAATAGTTCAGGGGTGCGAGCCCCTAGGTCATCCATCAATAAAGATAGATGACACACCTATCTAGGATAACCAAACATATTCAACACTTTATATTCATGTATCCATGGATGACCAAGCCATACTACAAAAAGAATATCATACTGCAAAGATCATCTATAAACATAACCTTTGATGAGTTTCGCATCTATAGAGATATCAAACCCTTTTGATTAATAAAGTTAGAATATATAAAGATGTCAAACTTTTATACCCCCTCTACTGAGTTAAGGTAGTTTGACACCAAGGCAGTGTTCATCTTTAGTTGGCCCAATTCCTTCTTTCTAAAGATGAGATGGAGTTACAGAGCGGACGAGAGCTTCAACTATTGTCCTTCCTCTGATCAAGGTTAAATACACGTTCCTCCAACAATAATGATCATTTTTTTATATCAAGGCCAATCATGATTATGGGTCAGAGATGAATATCTAGGTTGCACAATCTTTGCATACAAGAACAACTATGCCCTAAATGATTCAGATATGGAAATATTATTTGGTATAGGTTCCACGTTGACTTTGTTATTCTCTTGTTTATCTACTTTGATGCTATCATATGAGATTTTTAATATTGAGTTGATGCCTTAGCCATACTACAAAGATCTAGTCATGATGAATGTATCGATCATTGACGATTGTAGACTTTTTATGTACCTCATAAGTAAGGATACATTGAGAAGGTTATTTTGTTCTATAGTATCAATACACATGTAAACTTTGATGATTTAGTATCTCTTTATGTTGTCAATGGATTAAATTATTACATTCCATTTTTTTATTAAATGTCTTCTTTAATTGATAAATTATTATGTAATGGAAGTTAGCCTTCAAAATGGTCTATTCGCCAATCAAAGATTTTTAAACATATGTGACATAATAAATCCTCTCAGAACATGCACTGTATATGTTATGTTGAACAGTTCAGTTCAACAGAATTTTAACATGTCTTCTTCTTGTAGAGTATTATCTACAAGTCCTTGTAGTAATATTATTGACCTGAGGATTGAAATCCAACATACCCCACTTGACCTTGAAGGTGAAGTATCTCTGACCATCGATGAGCTTAATTATTGTGGTGAATTTAGTATAGATTAAGATTCTTATCCTACCTATAATAGTAGCCTATTGTCTGAGTATATGGCTACATGAATCATGGAAGTCTTACTAATGTCGAAATGTCTGGCTTATACCCTAAAATAGCAATGCATAGGCTAGTCAATGATCTCGTGATAGCTCTCTCCATTCTTCAGTCTTAATCCAACTTCTCATTTATCTAAAAATTTTGGTCAATTTACAGATTTTAAAAGTTACAAATTTTGTAAGTGCCACTAAAAATCTTGAACAATTCATTAGAGAGGCTAAGTGATTTCCTTAATCATTATATATCTTTTGAGTGTCTCGTTGTCTTAATGATACCACAATTAAGGAATTTTGGGCTTGTTGAATTCAACTTGTTTAGCTTTTGATTTTATTTTAAGCATGCAAATTTTAAAGTCATTTTTTACTTCGAAAAAATAATCTAAAATTTCTGCTTATGCTTTAAATGCTTGATATGTGCTCATTTCAAATCAGATTGGATCATTTTGCTGTTGTTGGGTTCTTCTTGTCAAAGTGTTCAGTTTATTAATAAATTTATTAATGTGAGAGTTTGGATGATCATGAATTTGATTTTAGGAAAAATCAAAATAACAAAAAATCAAGATTTGTGTTTTCCTAGATGGTTGTTTTGGTGATGTATCAAACTTTAATGTTCAAAGAATTAACCATGGAAAGAGTTAGTTTGGTTGGAGATCAATTTCATATTTTTCAGAAGTTGATTTATAGGTAGTCTTTTAAATTATGACCAGTACAATGAAAGTGTATGCAGCATCGACAACAAGATTTTATCCCACTAAGTGGAGTCACGTATATGAATCATTTTTTTTCTATTATGGCCTATTAAGTGTCATATTTTTATTTAATTCTTAAAAAGTAAGATCATTTATACAACATGCCCAAGTATTTTTAGGTCTACCTTTTCCTTTCTTAGCATATGTTGAATCTAGTCCATCTACTCTCCTAACTGGATCACTAAATAGTCTATGTTTAATGTTACCAATCCATCTAAGAAGAGTTTATCTAATCTTGTCTGCTAGTGGTGCTAGACCATCCCTTTCACGAAGACATTTTTCAGATTTTGCCTTAGTGTCAAGCCACTCATGCACCTAAGCATTCTCATCTCAGCAACTCATAACTTATTTTTATGCTTTCTTTTAAAGGCCGACATTCTGTTCCATAAAGCACTACAGGTCTCACTAGCATCTTATAAAATTTTTGTTTAATTATGAGTGGTACTTTTCTATCCCGCTGAAATAGAAAATTACTTTATCAATCCTCCTTGTCTTCGAACATAAGTAACAAATCTAGTATACACATCTTTAATGACTTGAATATTAAGTTATATCAACATCTTTCTTTTCTAGAACTCTCCAAAGAACTTCACTTGGGATCTTACCGTAATATTTTTCTAAATCAACAAAAATCATATGAAAACCTACTTAATTTCTTAGTACTTCTCCATCAAACCCCTCAATAAATGTGTAGCATCCGTAGTAGACTTGTCTGACATTAGTCCAAAATGATTAAGAAAAATGTTTGTATCACATCTTAACCTATGTTTAATTACTCTCTCCCATTATTTTAATGTATGACATACTAACTTAGTTCCTCTAGAATTTGCACACTCATGTGAATACTCTTTATTCTTAAAAATGAGAACCAAAATACACTTACTCTACTCCTCAGGCATCTTTTACAATATTAAAAAGTTCAATAAGCTAAAAAACTCATAAATATCTTAAATATTTTCACACTTCTAGTGGATATCAATGGGTCCTAATGATTTTCCTTCTTTGGTTTTCTTTCAAGTCACCTCAACTTCTTTTTTGCTAATACAACGGTGCAAAAATAAAAAGTTTTATTATTATTAATGATATGAAGATCACTAAGGACAATCATATTTTCAAAAACTTCATTGAAAAGATTATCAAAATATGTAACGTACCTATGTTAAATGTCTTCCTCAAAGAAAAGTACTTTTTAATTTTCGTTTTTAAATTATTTTTTTCTTGAATTAAATCTTTACTTTATTTTTATTTTATTTTTTTGGCAAGTTTATGTGCATATCTTTCACCCTCTTTAGTATCCAGTTTAATATAAAGATCACTAATTGTAGAATTATTAGCATCACAAATTATTTTCTTAGACTCCCTACCGGCCACCATATATTTTTTTCCAAATTCTTTATTTTTTTTATATTAAATTATTTTTTATAGCGAAACTTCTCATATTTTATCTTTTCTTGCATAATATTATTCCACCACCATTTTTTTTCTAAAAGCTTTTTCTTTTGATTCTTCAAATATATCTTTTGTCATTTCTTTAATAGTGTTTGTTATTTTATCTTACATAGAGTTAGTTTTTTTATGAACATCCCAAATCTTGAAAGTTTAAGTTTTACTCATAAAAGTAATTTTATTTTTATTTTAGGTGTCCCATCTAATTCTATGATAATATTTCATCATATTTTTTATCTTCCAACTTTCCATCTTAAAATTTAGAACTAATAATGAATTTTATATACTTAAATTTTACCTAGAATGACCTTATAATCTTTACATTCTCGACTATCTCTTTTTCTCATAAGAAAATAATCAATTGGTGTTTTATTAGAATCAATCTTATAAGTAATAACATGCTCATCTCTTTCTTAGATGAAAGTTTAGTAATAACAAAACCATAAGCTATAATATAATATGATTCTACCTTCTTCATTAATCATTCCAAATATTTCTAAAATTCTCTACCACTCTACCAAAATGTCTACTTAAATCTCCTTCAATAAAAATTATTTTTACTAGATGTATCTTATATTAATTCTTCTATGTCGTTCCAAAAAGTTTATTTTGAACATATATATAAATTTACTTGAGAAGCATAAACACATACAACTCTAAAAATCTTAGTACTAATAACAATCTTTACAGCTATAATTCTATCTACAATTGTATTATTTTTTACAACATTATATTTATAAGCCTTTATAAATAATTACACTTGAACAATTTCTAGTTTGACTCATACCTGGATACTAAAGTTTAAAACCTAAGTTATCAGTCTCCATAGTATTTTCTCCAATCCATTTGGATTCTTGAATACAAAAGATATTTATCTTCATATGAAACAAAATTTCTATTAATTTCTTTAATTTACATGTGAGAGTGCCTATGTTCCAAGATCATATCATAATAGTAGTTTCATGAACTAACTTCTTTGCTCGTATTCGTCTATTATATGAGAACTCTTGCTTATTTAACTCTACATACATACACAGATTGCATATTTTTCACTATATTCGAGCTGAACTATTTGTTGCTTCCGAGAGATGACTTGACATTTACATAGTGATTTAAAAAGATTCATATTATGATTTTTCGACAAAAAATTTATGCTAGCTGTCAACTACCTAGCGCAAACTTCTACTTTCTTGCATTCAGGGCATAGGTCCCGGCAATGACAGTGTCAAATTGAGTTTTGAAAAATGAAAAATGAATTCAACAAGATCTTGTCAATAAAACTAAAATTTATTGGAAAATAATAGTAAATCCTTGTTCATTGTTCACTATCTAGCAATTATATTATATATATATTAATTTTCGGTACAATAATTAGTCATTGAAAATAAAAATCAATAAATAAAAGAAAATAAAACTATTTTCAAGTTGGGGACGGAATATGATGAAGCTTTTGATCTCCAAAGACCCGATTCAAAAAGACTGCCAATCTGACCCCTCCCTGTGCGATTCGTTTCATCACAACCGGCAACCGTGAATCAAAGTATTCATCTAACCAAAATCAGATAATGCAAAAGTATTAGTGAATATTTATTCAAGCAATAATACAATATTATAAAGTATAAAATCACATGAGTGCAAAGTTTATAAATAACAATATTTCGAATATTATATATGTAAACATATATATATATATATATATATATATATATATATATATATGTGTGTGTGTGTGTGTGTGTGTGTGTGTGTGTGTGTGTGTGTGTGTGTTGTGTGTGCCACCCACTGTGATTCTTTGGTCGGTAGAGTCTGCAAGACCCTTGGAGTCAAGGGTTCGATTTTGCCTATATGCGAAATGGAATTCTTAGGCACATGAGTTTGATCAGAAGACTCATCTAATAGTCACTGGCCAATCACACACTCACACACATATCACAATCTATATATATGTGTCAGTGTCTGCGCTCGCCACCTATCATGACCCTTTGTTTGGTAGAGTTTGTAAAATCCCTGTAGTCACTATTTTAGTCCTGGTTATATGCGGAATGGAAATCTTAGGCACATGAGGTTAGTAAGAAGACTCATATAATAACCTCTAGCCAATTATATATATATATATATATAAAAGGAAAGATGAGTCACATCCTCGACCTATTGGTAGAACATCTGCTTGTCAGTGTAAGTCCCCTCAGGTCGGGGGTTCGAATCCTTTCCATGTGAATTGTCCACTATAATCATCACAATCTATATATATGCATGAGTGTCTGCACTCGCCGCCTACCATGACTCTTTAGTTGGTAGAGTTTGTAAAATTACAGGAGTCACTATTTCGGTCCCGCTTATATGCGGAATGGAATTTCTAGACACATAAGGTTAGTCAAAAGGCTCATATAATAACCTAATAACCTCTAGCCAATTATATATATATATATAAGAAAAGATGAGCCACATCCTCGACGTATTGATAGATCATCTGTTTGTCAGTGCAAGTCCTCTCAAGTCGGGGGTTCGAATCCTTTCCATGCGAGTTGTCCGCTATATGGAAGTGGAACTCGAATTGGTTGGCTCACGGGGTTCAATCCCAAATCTAGTGAGATTGCGAACCCAAATAGTTAGTTGACGGTTCCTTCCGTCAACCAATCTTGTTAAGTATATATATAAGAAAAGATACATTAAGCAAATACTTCCTTTGATTTACCTGCTAGGGTCTCACTCTGTGTTACTCCATTGTAGCCCCACTTGCAAGCCAAGTTTATGCTCTCCGTAGCATATCTGGTTAAAAAATACAGATATTACACTGTTGATGGGCAAAAATGAGATCATTCTAGAAAAATTAACATAAAATTTTTAAAGGGGCATTTACATATAGATACCCCACAATCCTCATATTTACATATCTAACACCTTAACATTCATGTTTACATGACTACCAATCAAATCCTTAACATCACATAAAAACTATCATTATGTTAAATTCATAGTTTTATGATACCAATGTGTTATATATATGTTAAATATCAATCATTAGGTGTTAGATGTGTAAATACATAAAAGTTATGGGGTATTTATGTAAATTTCCCTAATTTCAAAGAGTAAATTCATTATCATAGTATTTGAATCAATCTCACTTGGTAGGACAAGAAGAGAGATCCTCACAGTCTCCCCAAGATGAGATGTCATCAGACCAAAGACCCTGCAAATTAGAACATCAAAATATCAATAACATGACATAATCTGCATGATAATCATTTTTTTTTCTTAACAATTAATTGTTAAATACTCCATGACAAGTAAATACTTTCCCTAATGTTGATTCACTTATTGCATCATAGTCGTACTATTTTAAAGCTCGTACATGAAAATAACCCTACGAACGTTTCTACTCCATTTTCATGAGAAACTATTATCTGTGTTGTCCAGACATAATATTTTCTCCTTTAGAGCAATCTTAGGGGGTGTTTGGCAATATGAATTGAACAGGAGTTAGCCACGAATTTAACGTAAATGCGGGCAAGCATAAAAAATGTGAAATTTAAATCATGCGCTCTGTTAAATCGAATATTCTCTCATTCTGTCATTTCTTTCGACGTAAAATCTGATTCGCAGGCGAAGCGACGGGATGTATTCCGCCGTGACTAGGAAGTCTTACTTGAGTAAAGTTATTCTGAATATCCTGAAGTAACAGATCCATGTCTTTCTCATAATAATCTGTCAAAGCTGTGAGGATTATCTCCCTATCCCAGACCTTCAAAATTTTACAAAAATGTAACATAAATTACAACTGCAGAGAGAATTTGCAAAAAGTTAAATTTCATTTCATTCAGCATTTATTTTTCGGACTTACATGATGCAGGTTAGATTTGTGCTTGAACCATCGCACCTGAATTGTGTTCCCTCCCTCATCACTTGTGAATCCAACATGCATTGGCTAGACAAGAAATACATTAAATTTGGTGCTTCAATTCATCTGCAAAACTGGTGACAAAAGTCGATTGAAATTTTAAATATATAAGTTGTGTTTGGGGCAGCTTGTGCATTCCAGATAAGTCGCTTATCTGGAAATGCAGACCGTAGGATTTGACATGCGTTTCGCGTTTAGTTTAAAAAAATAATTGCGTTTTTGGATAAGCTGCGCAAACGCAGTTTTCGAATGATGAAGGGGGCATTTTCAAAATGTTGTCGCAATGGATAAGCTGTCTCAAACACACCCTTACCTAATGAATATCTCCCATGAAATGAGACAAAAATAGCAATGCTTCTGTGAGATTATCTATTCAAAGAAAGAAAGAGATAGAACAAATAATGAGACTCAAGGTTATGAAAATGACATCGAACATCAAAGCGGAAGAATAGAAGGTTCAAAATTCAAGATATATTTTAAGTTAAGATGAATATTTTGAACAATATTCTAAATAAAAAGTATAAGACGTGATATTTTGTCTTTTTATAATTTAAATATCTTGTCTCTAATCATACGATCAAAATCGAAATCTTAAAATTGATTAATATTTGAATTTGTTGGATTATGAACGGCCAAACGGGTTCACCGGTTCTCTAGTCCAATCCCAGTTCTAACCGGTTCAATCCGGATTTAATATAAAAACAGTTCTGAACTTGAACTGAACCGGTCGAACCGTAAGACTTTAAGTTACACGAGTAGATAGAATGCAGCTCACAACGGCGATCGGCGGTGCCATGATGGTAGTGCAGGAGCTGAGTACTGAAATTGGAAACAGCTCCAGCAACACACATATCTTGAGTTCCTTTTGGATCCTGGCAATCTCCTGTAATACAAAACTACCTGCTAAGCTCATAACTTAAGAATGTGGTAAAGATAGCAGTTCTGAAGGGCTGAAGAGTTATAAGTTACTTGAATAATCAAAGGTGCATGCTTTATCAGGCGTATCGATGAAGTGAAGAGGGCTAGTCCACCTGTACTTGTACCAGTGCCTGACTTGATCCGGCCATATGCAGAGAGATGACAGGTCGCCATTGGTGTAGTCTGGCAGCAGGTTGCGCACTGCTTCAGCTGCTGCTTCATGGAGGAGAGACTGCCAACAAAATCTTAAAATTCCAATTGGTAAAATTCTTAATATAAACTTGTGAGGGTGATAATTCAATATATTATTTTTCTGTTTTATTTTTTCTTTAGAATTGGTTATCGAAGCGTTTGGGGCAGCTTGTGCTTATTCAGGTAAGTCGTTATCTGGAAACGCGGTCCGCAGGATTCGACCCGCTTTCCATATTAGTGTAAAAAATCAACTGCGTTTCGGATAAAGTTTTCAAACATAATTTTCAAACAGTGAGATGGCGTTTTCAAAACGCCGCCGCAGCGGATAAACTGCCCAAATAGAGCCTAAAAGAAATGCACATAAATTTTAATCTACTAATAAGAAATTAAAAGACAGCTTTAACATAAAAAGTTAATTACCTGAGCAATCCTACAGGTCATGATATGCCCCTCTTTGCTCCATGACAGAGCTGCAGGAGCAGCTGCTAGCAGAAGAGCCGCCATTAATGTGAGGAACCTCATCGTTAGGGGTGGACAGAAATGTGAATGCTTGACAAAAGCAGTTTGATATATTTATAATGAGAGATGAAAGGAGTTCTTTGAGTGCAAGTATGGTGTTTCATTAGTTGAAGGCATAGAGACATGTGATTACGTATAGGAGGAGGCATATTCATCAGAAATTGAAATAGTTGAAAGGGAACTTTGTTATGCCATGTATTTCTTTTGGTTGGATTCAAAATTGCTGAAAGTGAGAGTAGTTGAGTTGATGTTGATGGTAATGGAGACGTGAAGGAAAAGGGATGATTTATTAAGTTACTCTTCATGGTTTTGCAGAGGTTGGCTGTAAGATTAAAAGAGCTAATTTAAGAAAATGAACTAATTAAGGTGATGGTAGAGCTGTCAACGATCCAATTTTGAGCTGAACAGGGGTCGGCTCCATAAAAAATTTCAATCCAAAATTTCGATATGACCTTAATCCGAGTCATAATTCGCATCAATTTTTGAGCGATTAATGATCTTCGACCTGAATTCGCTAAATTTACAACTTTAACATCACTGGGATATTAACAATCTGATTTTGAGCCAAGTTATGGACGTCTTGCAAAAAATTTGAATCAATATATTGGCTTGTAGCTTAGATATTTTATTTTATCTGATCTCGATCCGAGATAAAATTCGCATCAATTTTCGAGTGATTAGATCTTGGAGCTAAATTGGCTAAATTCATAGCCTTAATATCATTAGAGTCGATGTTTGTGATCTGACTTCAAGGTAGACTTATTTTAAATTTTGTTTAATGACTTTGGTTGTGACCTTAGCTTAGGATCCCTTCTAATTCAATCAACTCAAAGAGCAAACATTCAAATCCTTTTTCTCAATTCATACCTTAAAACTTAACTTCTTCAATAAATCAGATTCATTCATCCTATTTTAAACCCTTTGATTCCAGCAAGATTTTAACCTAGAGCTCCTCAACCATCTACAAGTCTAAGTCGTATGGGTAAATCGTTCTCCTTAGGACGGTCAAATCTCTCTACCCGAGCCTTTTCATGATAATCATGTTGTGAAAAACGACGGCATTAAAGCAGAAAAATCGGAACGAGAAAAATAGCAAAATCGAAACACGGCTAAAGACACAGATTTACGTTGTTCGGCAAATTGTCTACGTCTACAGAGTTATCGAGGATTTTATTAGGCAGGATTACACTCGTATATCACCTCGACGATTACAAGAAAACTATCTCTCTTTTTTTTTCTCTCTCTCCTCTCCTCTCCTTCTCTCTTTCTCTGTTTATGTGAGAGCCACTAAGAAGAAGAAAACAGGACAAATAATGCTTTCTATTGCTTCACCTGTATGCTACCTCACGCCAAAATCCCCTACTTTGCTATGAGCTTCCTGCTCCCTTTTAATTCTTCCCTTTTAGCCCATATAAAGAAAGGAATCCCATTAAGGAAGCTTCAATTCCCTCTTCACGCCACAATAAAAAAAAACTTCTTACTAAGGGTCTTTTTGGTTTGGCGTTTTAAGGTGCGGCGCGGCACAGTGCTGCGAAGTCATTCGATTAGCGCCGTTTAGATGCCAACTTCGCGGCCGCGAACTGCAAAAGTTGGCGGAAGGCGGGCCGCAGGATGGAGCCTGCGGCATGGCGTTCACCGCGCTAATATTATCTATTGCCCTCGCGAACATTACATATTATCCTCGCGAGTCGTCTGTTTTGCCCTAGCGTCCGCTCACGAAGCTCCCTTGCGCCTTTCTTCTTCCTCAACCAAGGACGAAGCCGGAACCAGGAATTTGATGTAACCAAGGACGAAGCCCCCTTGCTCCTTCTTCCTTCTTTGCTCACTGCCTTTATCCTGTGCCTGCCATGAGGCCGCCAGGTATTTGATGTAAATCATGTTCATAGCCATGATCATTTGCCGCAGTTCTACTTTTTCCAACTCCTAGTACCTAATTGCTTTGCTGCCACTCTGCGCAAAACAGAGCCTGAATCGAGTAGCTTATCGATTTTGGCAGAGAGGAGGTGAATGCTAACAGTGCAGGCTTGGCAGGAAGCAAATTAATGAAAGAGTTGTTTTGAGAATATGAAGAGCTAGATGAATTAGTGGTTATATTCGATTTTCTATTTGGAATTTTTTACATGCATGCCTCTTCGTTCCATTTTAAAGTTTAGGTGTTATATATGTAAATAAAGATTTACATATATTTCCTATCTTAAGAAATAATTTATTTTCTATATTAATTAATGTAAATTTGTTGCTTAAGAAATAATTTATTTAATAAAAATTTATTTTATATATTCTAGCTCGAACAGGGGTATAATAGACATTTTTTTCGAAACAATTGCCCGCAATTGTTTACACATACTGCACCAAACGAGACAGTACGGATTCCCATAATTGCTTCATCGCAGAACTTCTGCAGGATAGTGCTGCAAATTGCTAAAGTCGAGAAGTTGCAATTGCGCCAAACAGACCCTAAGTCACGAAAGGCAACTGCCTTTTGTGCAGACACATGAATTAATTTGTGAATATAGGAGGCAGGAGGCAGAGGAGAGAGGCTGCAAGTATTAGTTTAGGAAAAGAATAATAAAACAAATATAGAATTGAATAATTTCATAAGTGTCGAATCCGTCAATTCAGGAAAGTGGATCGGGCTCCACAAATTTTCAACAATTCTCCCACTTGGAGACTGAGACGCTGACTGTACCATCCACTGACTGTACCGTCCTCTTTTTTCAAACGTGATATCCTCCACCTCTGCAACTCAAAACATTTGTCTTCATGTCATAAAACCAGTTGAAGTCGAGCACAACTTTAGTTTTTCACGAGTAACACCCTCAGTTGACATATCACCATCAACGTAGTCTTGTACCACCAAACTCTTTCCTGGGTTACTCCAGTATTTGCTTACAACTCCCACTACATGGGCAATATCCTGACTCAGCTGAAAGTCTTTTTCAACAAATCCAGTCATGTACCTCCTACTCCATCAAGCGCAGTCTTCACCCGGTACACCTACTTTTTATGCAATGTCTTCTTTCCTTGTGGAAGTTATGTTAGCTCCCAAATCTGATTCTCTGGCAAGAAATTCGTCTCCTTTTTCACGATCAGCTCTCACTGGCTCGAATTTTCATCTTGCAAGTTTTCTTCATAGCTTTGTGGTTCTTCACCACCTGTCTGTGGAACAATATGAATGAGTGCCCCGGACCCACTCTCTTCATCACTTCCATCACTGCCCTGCACTAAGACCTCTAGTAGATCATCAAATCTTATCTTTCTACTGTGGTCACCTAAAGTCATATATAGTGTGTTTGTTCTCTTACCCCGAGCCAGCACCAATGTTCTTTTGGTAAGCTTCCAAGTGCTATTTGAGAACACCATTAAATGACCACCCTCATTGAGTTGCCCAACAGAAATGAGGTTTCTTTTCAAGTTAGGAACGTGACAGACCTTTTGTAAATTCCATTTGCTTTTGTTAGGGAGTGCAATATCAACGTCTCTCATCCCCACTACGTTCAAAGCTTTTCCATCATCCAGATATATCTTCCTAAAGTCACATGCAACATAATTTTGTATTAAATCTCGGTGGGAAGATGTATGGAAGGAAGCCCCTGAATCTAATAACCAGTCATCAATAGAACTGTGAACTTCCAGCAATAGTGCATCTTGTATTTCTTCGGTCACCACGTTTGCACTATCATTCTCCTTCTTCTTAGGATTCCTGCGGTTCCTTTTTATGTGGCCAGTCTTACCACAATTCCAGCAGGTTGCCTACTGACTAGACTTTGATTTTGATCCTCCTCTGTTTGAGTTCTTGTCATGTGATCTCCCTCTGGAAATAACAATCAGTGTCGAACTCGAACTCAAGGTCTCGCTAGAATCTTTCCTGCTCACGTCCTCAGTCACGAAAGGCAACTGCCTTTTCTGCAGGTGCGGGAATTAATTTGCGAATACAGGAGGCAGGAGGCAGGAGGCAGAGGAGAGAGGCGGCAAGTATTAGTTTAGGAAAAGAATAATAAAAAAATACAGAATTGAATAATTTTCGTAAGTGTCAAATCCGTTAATTCAGGAAAGTGGACCGGGCTCCACAAATTTTTAACAAATCATTGGTTTTTAGGTCGCTAACTTTGAGCATAATTCTTTTAAAATTTTGAACTTGGATCCTTTTACCAATTTTTGAAATCTCAATTCTGAAAGAACAACCTTAAAACCCAAGTAACATAATTCAATAATTTAATCATTAGTATTCTCTAGAGTTCATAACTCTGGAGATGTAATTAACCGTGGGGCTTGCCCTTGTAGAGTTACCAGACTCTAGAATAAAATAAAATTTATCTTACACCAGTAAGGTATAAGAAAAACATCTGGTTTATGTTGACCCAAAATCTTAAAGATTTTCATCATACAAATAAGTAGGTCCATTTCCAAGATAATATTTCTTACCCTTAGGGTGGTATATTTTTCTTTAAAATTTGTATTTGATCATTTAGATAGACATCTTTCAAGACCAAAGGTGGACACCCATCAATCAAAAATTAAAAAAAAAAGTTCGCCAAGGTTTTTCAGCGACTTCGTCGAGGATGGTTCCTCTCTCTATCTCTAATATTGACTTATGGGTTCACCAAACATGCTTAAATACTAGGTCTCATCCCACATCATTAATCTTTGTGTTCTTTAACATCTCATCAGTCCTCTAAACGACCCCTTCAATATCAACTAGGCAGACTTCTGACATGTTGTTGCACATAATGGAAGCAATGCTGTCGATCGAGTACAACCATCATAGCCAAAGGGTCATCACAACCTCAACGTTTGATGAAGTAAACTTAGCCTACTTGCAAGGGGCAGATGATGTAGTAATGTTTGTGCTTGATATGGTAGAAGAAAATCGAACCAATTCAGGCCTCCGACAATAAGAGGACAAGATGAGAACCACCCGCTACTAAAATAAATTGTTTGCAGAATGATTTTTGCCCCAAGAGATCTTGTTCTAAAGAAAGCCGATCTAATAGCTCGTGAATAGATTATCAAAATATTAGATCAAACGTGGATCAACCCATGTATTGTTGATCAAATAGTAACCTTGGAGCTTACAAACTAAAGTCATATACTGACAAAAGAGTCGCCCGAACGTGGAACATGGACAATTTCCTTAAAAACTCCTTGTATTACCATAAAAAAGGCGATTTCATTTCCAGAAGTTTGCAAATTTTTCCTTTCAAGAAATGTTTAAAACGTGAATCAACTAATTAAGTATGTCACACCAGGTTTGAACAATACTCGGGGAACTCGTGAAGTTCGTACTACCAAATGTTTGGCCAGTGTTCCCACTACCAAATGTTTAGTTAACACTTGGGGAACTCGAACCCGAGCAATAAAGTTGATGACAATGCCTGTATGTCCAATTGATGAAACAAAGCCTGCAATGCTCAGGCATCATAAGCCTATTTGCAAACTTAATTGGGTACCATATGACTATGGAGGTGGTCTTCTTTTCAGTGGTGACATGCTCCGTGAAGGGTAATGATTCACCACAATAGTTGAGTCGTGACGGTTACCCCTGTAAAAGTAGCGACAATATCCACTTAATATGCTTAGCATCGGAGGAATTCGGTCTAGGGTGGTGATCCACAAAAAATTTAATAGTTTTTTTACTGTCAATTTCATACCTGTTTTTTATGATATTACACTTTAAAGAAATATATTTTTCATGATTTCATGCAAGTACAATGATTTTAGGAATTTGGAGCAAAATAAAGTGAAAATGAGCAAATTTGGAGCAAAATGAGGCAAAAGTGCATTTTATTGAACTAGCATCGGACCACGCTATTTTACAGAGAGTTGCAACCGATTGGCGGAATAATGTGCCGAATGGCGCCCTACCCTGCGTTGGACCGCGCCATATCCTGATTTCAAACTAGATTCAATGTATTTGGCCGGATTTTGGAGGGTTGCTTGAGGAAACTCCTGGGAAATCAGTTATGGCCGAATTTAAACTTCTTTGGAGCAAAATTTAGAGTGGGGGAGAGAGTTTAGAGTGTAGAGAGAGTGAGGAGTGAATGTCTTTTTATTTTGTTTAGGAAATCTAGGTTTTGTGTTTTTTTTTTCTAAGGAGTGTAAGAGGAAAGGGAAAGTGAGAGATTTCTTCTTCCTTACTTGTCTAAAGAGAGAATTGTGTGTTGTTGTGAAGAAATAAGAGGAGTCAAAGGAATTCCTTGAGATTCGCTTGGGGAAGAGTTTGAGATAAGTTGTTTTTTTTTATTCTGTTTGTATGACATTGTTTTTATATATATAATCCATGTTTTGTCATCTTGTTCTCATGAGTTTTGAGTATATTTATTTGTCTTCCTCATTTTCATGTTATGTGTTGATGTTGTGATATGAAAATGATGTGTCGATTTATTATGGAGAATTTAAGATGACTTTTTCACTTCAAACTTCATTTACTTTTTGATCTGGCCAATTGAATTGTTAAAACTTATTGGGAATCATATGTTCCGAAAGGATATGAGTTTCGCAACAAAAGTGAAGGTCACATTCAATGTCCATGAATGATAGATGTTGTTCATTGGAATTGAGTGCAAATAAATAAGGAAATATACTTTGATGGGCGTAGAATTGGAGATTTCAGAGTGACGGTTTGAAATCCTCAATTTGGTTATAATGTTTGGAAACTAAAGCGAGAGTTAGCCTTCAGGGGAAGGGAAGTGAGAGCTCTGGAGTGAGAGCTAGTATCCTCCCAGCCTAACCACGAATTTGGGGACTGAACATAGGATTAGCCAATGTTCTTTATACGCTGAGAAAAGGGTAAAGAATAGGAATGCTCCTATTTGGCACAATACATTTTCATCATTGATCTATGTCACAAAAATCATCATATTATAATTGGAGAGGAGGAAGACTCTTTCTTACAACTGAACTTTGTTATAAATTTACTCTTGTGTTAGTTTAACTTGCTAGAAGTTTATAACATACTTTGGTAGAAATAGCAACTACAATTGTTTGTCTTTATTTTAAGAATTGAACTTACTTGCAATTGTGCTATAATTCGATAAGTGATTTATGTACCACGCCATAAAATTATAGCATCGCTGTGGGATCGATATCTAGGACTCCACTAGAGCTTTGTATTACTTGAGCGATACGTATACTTACGTTTAATTGTGTGACTCATTATAAAACTATATATATATATATATATATATATATATATATATATATATATATATCGGAGTGCATAAATTTTTGCAAATTAAAAAGTCGCACCAGGTGTAGATCCAACTGAAACTTGACAAGTGTAGAATGTGAGTCAAACATCTACATAAAATAACCGACAACGACAGAAGTGCGAAACTCATAAAATGACCAACAACAACGCAAGACGTTTGATCAACATTTGAACATAAAATGGACCCTTGCTCAAACATCGAACGCTTGTCTCTGAACAATTGCTAGGTGAAGCTCTGGATGTGGTTCCTTGCCTAGTTGCGACAAGCTACACGAATGATACCGACAAAATCGCCCTAGAGGCAGATCTCATCGATTAGTTCGTTTCGAGTCAGAAACCCCTATCAAATAAATGAAACAGGGTTGAACAAGACTTAAGTTGGGTAAAAAATAAGTCAAAACCGACTAAAGAGACTTTTCCTAAAGGATGAGTGATCGACCGACAATCACGTACCATACACAGTAAAAAGTAAAGTACCGGAAAATTAAAAGCTTAAAAAAAATAAAAAAATTAATTGAAAATTGAATTTCATTTTGTTTAAGGAGTCGATTATAAAAATTTCTTGACACAGTTTATACATTGTGAATTAATCTGAACATATTCTTGTTCGGCTTGATTCAAATGAATTAATTCGAATTAATCACTTATTCGACTCGATTCAAATTTAAGTTGTTTGATTTTATAAGATTAAATAAAAATTTTAATATCACAATTTCAGACTCTGATACCAATTGTAAACCAGGATATAACAAAAGCAGAAATATATATATAAAACTTAATAAAAACTTACAGAACACCAGACTTGATGAGAACACCAGACAGATACTTTATTTTACACTAAGGAAACTATAAGAAAAATTGCACCCCCATACAGAATACAATGCCCTTATTTATAATAGAGGGCGGACTCCAAAACTCTTATAATATAATTAAACAAAAGATAACACATCTGTTGTATGTGACATAAAACAAGAGATTATTTCAGAGTACTATTACAACCACCAAAGTTATTTCAACAACTATTTAACCAAATTTTACTATTTCAATCATCATTATTATTGTCTTAATTTTCTTCTAAGGTGACCCCTGTGGGGCCCATTTATGTTGTCTTTTCTTCCTCTGTCATTAATTCGAACCGAAGTGGGTCACCATTCGTTCCCACCTTTCTTCATCTTCATCTGATCCTTGATTTGAGATTGACATGTCATTTTCTAATTCAAATAATTGTTTCATTTGTTTTTGCCTGAATTCTTCTTTTAATTTGTTCCGGAGATTCCCGAGGATATTTCCTTTTGATTTGATTATGGATTTCTTTTAGAGAGAATTCATGCGCTCCTTTTTCTTGATCATTTTTTCCATTAGATGTGATGACTTTATTGATTTGAATTACCTTGTCATCAATAATGATTGCAGACCACCACTTGATAAAGAAAGTCCTCTATAGACATCTATTGTTGAGTTCATATAATTGAGAACATAGATTCCAGGCGAAGATCCATAGAATTTGTGTTTGACAAAAGAACAATAATTCACATATTCCTTCGGCTAATAATTCAATTTTGATTTTGCCGAGTTGTGGAGACGAGTTCATCCGTGCTGGATATAGATTATTGATAGATTCTGAGAGAATTTCATTGGTGGCTTCGAATTTATCCCACCATTTTAAAAATCATTTTGATATTTCTTTATTTAAAATTCCAGACATTAGCACAAATAACCAAGAATGCTTATGTCTTGAATTAATAAGTAAAAATGCATGATTCATAGCTTAGACATAGGTCTAATAATTACAAAAAAAATATTTTTTTGTTTAGATATACGATGATTAAATTTAATTTGTTTGGATTGATAAGGAGTTAAACCCCAATCCTTGTAATGCGAAATGCGATTTATTGTCTTCTTGCTATATGCAATGGATTTATTATGTTCATTATAATTGTGTTGAATTTCAACACATTGTAATGAAATGATGATTGCCTCATATGATTCCCGATCAAGATGATCTTGTGGGTAGGCAATTGTGCCTAAGTATCTTTCCTGAAATTTTTAGGGATCATTGATTTCATAATCCTCTAGATTAATTAGGATTTTCTTTTTTGAGGATTTGTGCATGAATTCCGTGATATCTTGAATTTATAAATCAGGAGATTTATTGAATGTAGAAACTCTACTATATAAATATTACTTGAAATCAATAAATTTTCATGGGGTCACATTAAGTTGACCTCTACCTCTCCCCCCTCGAAAAGTGGGGCTACCCTTATAGTGTATCATTCAATTACGTGTATGAGGGGTTATCCACCCCTCCTTGTCTTTCTCTCTGCAAAAATTCACGAGTGAGAAATTCAGGTAAAGAATTAGTATTTCCTGTAATATATTTTATATCAAATTCAAAACAAGATAATTGTGCTTGTCAATTGACAAAAAATTTTTTAGAGACATTATTTTTTACATCTCTTTGTAGGATGTACTTAATTGAACTGCAATCAATTCGTAATAAAAAATTTTGATTTAATAAATTATCTTGAAATTTGGTAATGCATTTAACTACAGAAATCATTTCTTTCTTGATAGTTGAATATTTTTCTTGAGTGATATTCCACTTGCCAGATGTAAAACGAACTAATTGTTTGGTATTAAAAGCCTTTTACTTTAAGATTCCTCCGTAGCCAATATTAGAGCCGTCTGTCTCTATTATTTTAGGAAGAGACAGATCTGCGATATGTAAACAAGGTAACATTTTTACATTTTGCTTAATTAATTGGACAACTTTAGTATGATTCTCTGTCCATGGATTATGATGTTTCTTTAATATATTATAAAAAATAACAACATCTAAAGAAAGATCTTTATAATAATCTGCTGCATAATTGAGCAAAACAAAAAATCTCTATAATTGACGGAGATCAATGATTTCATCTGAAAATTTAGAATCAAATTCTATGCTTCTTTCAATTAGAATAATTGTATTTTGGACAATATTATGTCCCAAAAGCCGTATTTCAGTTTGAAATAATTTTATTTTATGTGCAGAGATTACCAGCCCATTATTTTTGACAAGTTATTGAAATGTCTGTAGATGTTTAAAATGTTTCTTTATTGATTTAGAGAAAACAAATACATCATCAATATAAACTAATATATAACTAGAATATCAATTGAAAATTTCGTTCATAATTTTTTGAGATTCAGAAGGAGCATTTTTCAATCCAAACGGCATAACGTTTCATTCATAATGATCAAACGGAATAGTAAAGATTGTTTTATATTTGTCATATTCAAAATTTTAAATCTGTCAGTATCCGGATTTTAGATCAAATTTGGAAAATATTATAGATTTACTTAGATGATTAAGTAAGTCTCTTTTATTTGGTATATGGTATCGAATCCATTTTAAAACTTCATTTAAATGTTTGTAATTAATAATTAATCTAGGTTTATTCCTTTCTCTTTCTACATTATTCATAACATAGATACAGTACAGCTCCAAGGGAGCTAGATTTTCTTATTAATTTTTTGTTAAGAATTTCATTAAGTTCTTCTTTACAAATTTTTAAGTATTATTGATTCATTTAACAAGGTAGTGTCTTTGTCTTGATATTTCTTTCATCGAAATTATCGATGTATGGTAAAACAATATATTTCTTTTTTCTATCCAAAAAAGCAGCTGAATTATCACCGCAAATTTTCATTAGCATAATTTTTTTGTAAAGTATAAATTTTTTCTTTTATGAAATTATTTCTTTAATTTTTCTTCTATAGATAACAAAGTGATTTATTCCTGTAAGAAATTAATTTGATTTTATTTTAACTTAAATTTATTTATTTCATTTAAAATAATTTTTGTAGGATTAATGATGAATTAAAAAAAATGTTTTCTCAAACTTATTTGAATATATGTTAATATTATCAATTTTATTAATTGTCATAATTTTATAAAGGAACGAAGTTCCTAAAATAATATGTTGAGTTAAATTTTTAACTAATAAAAAAAGAGTTTTAATGCAAATATCATTTTTGCAAATATTAGCAGAATAAATTTTACATTTAATTTTCATTTTATTTCCAGACGCAGAAGTTAATTCTTTGCATAGTTTTCTCAAAATATTTAGAAGGTATTATTCCTTCTTGAATACAATTCATATATGCTCTGCTATCAACAAGAGCAGTAAGATTAGATAAAGTATATTCTCTTTTTATATTTAAAGTAATGGTTATAAATCATTTATGCATGATAGCTTTTTGTAAAGAATTTAAAGACTATTCTAAATTGTTATCTTTTTCTACTGTTATTTCAGTAGGTGTAATATTATTTAATTCTAATTTTAATAATCTAGTATTTATTTTTTCTTAATTTATTCGAAAAATATTAATTTCAGATTTAAAAATATTAACTTCATTTTTTAAATTATTTATAGTAGTGGATCTACTATCAATATTTAAAATTAAAGCTTTATTTAAAGCTTCTTTTATTGAATATCCTTGAAAAGGAATAATATTAGAAGAGGATGATTCTCCTTTAGAATCAATAATTATTTTTAACATTTTATTTCTAGTATTTTCATCCTCAATTTAGGATGCAATTTTAAGTATCTATTCCTTCATTGAAGAAGATAAATAAATAAACCGTTCATTTTGACTATAGATTTATAATAATTTTTATTATTACATTTGCACTCAGATTCTGTACAATCATTTTCATCAAATTCTGATGAATAAGAAGAATTGTCATCAATTTCGTCTAAAATGTCAGACGTCTCCGAATTTTCAGGAGATGAGTTTAATATAATTTTGAAAATAAATTGCTTAATATTTTTATCAATATTAAGCTCATTTGTTTTCTTTATAACTATGCACTTATTTGCATAGTGGCCGGTCTTGCCACGTTTATAGCATTTTATTTCTTTGATTTCTCTATTTTTATTTTTCTTATGAGAAATCTTCGGTCATTTCTCTGAATATTCTTCATAGCGTTGCTTATGATGTTTCTTTTTTTATGAAAGGATTTTTCTTTTCTTTGGGAAATTTCATCATAAGCAAATTGTTCACAGAAAGCATCCAATTATTTTCTTTATGTCAATATTTCTTTTTTAATCTGATATCTAAATTTGAGATCTATACATAAGACTAGGCCTTCCTGTACACAAATATTTATTAATTGTTCGTATGTCAAATCTTCATATGAAATACATTTTATATTAGTATCTTGTAATTGTCTTTTTACTTTATCAGCAAAAAGATTAGGTAATCCTTCCATAAATTTTTGTTTCCAGTGCATACTATTCGCATCTAGTAGAGACATTACTCTAATTAGAAAGACGTCTTTTTACCAACGAAAATGTGTGAAAGTATGACATCTTAATTTTTGTAAAAGAGAACGAATTTGCTCTTCATTATCAGATATTGTGCCGGTAAAATGTTATAAAATATTAATAGTTAATTTATAAACGACATCAGTATTTTCTTGATTAGGATTTCTTATTATTGTAGGGCTTAAAATTTCTTCTCATTGTTGTTGAGTCAAATAATTGTCCCACCAGCCTTTGAGAAGGCCAGTAAACCCATAAGTTAGCTGGGTTACTATTTGATGGGCACGATTATTATGACTCTGGGTGGAGTGACATAAATCATCATTTTCTGTAATACAATTTGTATTTGGCGACCAGTCATGCCATCAATGTCCCATTCATAAATATTATATGGGTTATAATCATTTTTATATTTATTGTTATCTTCTTCATATAAAATATCTGCAGGAGTAGGTCGAGGATAGTAGTAATGACCTGTCTGTCGAGTTTGATATGAAGATGAGGCTTTATTGCCTTTTAATTTATGTATTTTAAAAAATTCTAATTTTGAATTATCATTTGGGAATTTTTTCTTTGATTTGTTGAATTTTAATTTTATCATTAGCAGAATTGTCAGATTGATCTGTTAATTTCTCTTCTTTATTTAAGGTTAAAAATATTAGTTCCTTTTATATTTTTAATTAATTATTCAAAATCCTGAGCCGAGGATCCTAAGTGGAAATTAGGACTCGGAGATGGCTGTATAGCAGGAGCTGAACAGATGATTGTAGGACTTGTTTTATCTTCTTTTTTATTTAAAGAGAAAATAAGTTGACCAATTTTATTTTCTAATTTCATTAGGTGATTTGAAATTAAAGATATATTTGTATTTGTAAAATTCAATTGTTTAAGCACACCAATAAAATCTTTGGTGGAATTAGTTTCTAGAGTTTTTCCATAAGCATTTAATTCGAAATTTGGATTTCTATTATCTAAATCTAATATTGTAGGATAATTGGAGGATAAATGGATTCTATTATTTCTCCCGAATTGATTTTTATTTTCTAGTTAACATATCTAATTCCAACTGTCCAGTAAATAAAATTATTAGACCTATGTCCAAGCTATGAGTCATGCATTTTTATTTATTAATCCAAGCTATAAGTATTTCTGGTTATTTGTGATAATGTCTGAAATTTTAAATAAATAAATATCAAATTGGTTTTTAAAATGGTGGGATAAATTAGGAGCCACCAATGAAATTCTCCCAAAATCTATCAAAAATTTATATCCAGCATGGGTGAACTCGTCTCCACAACTCGGCAAAATCAAAAATGAATTCTTAGCTGAAGGAATGTGTGAATTATTGTTTTTTTGCCAGACACAAATTTCGTGATCTTCTTCTGAAATCTATGTGCTCAATCAGATGAACTCCACACTAGATGTCTATGGAGGACTTTATTTATCAAGTGGTGGTCCACAATCATTATTTATGACAAGGTAATTCAGATCAATAAAGTCATCACATCTAATGAAAAAAATGATCAAGAAAAAGGAGCTTAGAAATTCTCTCTAAAAGAAATCCATGATCAAATAAAAAAGAAATATCATCGAGAATCTCCGAAACAAATTAAAAGAAGAATTCAGGAAATTTATCAAAAACAAATGAAAGAATTATTTGAATTAGAAAATGACATGCCAATCTCAAATCAATGATCAGATGAAGATGAAGAAATGTTGGAACTAACGGCGGTCCACCTCGGTTCAAATTAATGTTAGAGGAAGAAAAGACAGCATAAATGGGCCCCACTGGGGTCACCTCAGAAGAAAATTAAGGCGATAATGATGACGATTGAAATAATAAAAGTTGGTGGAATAGTGACTGAAATAACTTTGGTGGTTGTAATAATATTCTGAAATAATCTCCTGTTCTATGTCACATTAAACGGATGTGTTATCTTTTGTTTAATTATATTATAATAGTTTTGGAGTCCGCCCTCTATTATAAATAATGACATTGTATTTTGTATGGGTGTGCAAGTTTTCTTATACTTTTCTCGGTGTAAAATAAACTGTCTGTCTGGTGCTTTCCTCAAGTCCGATGTTCTGTAAGTTTTTATTAAATTTCTATATATATTTCTGCTTTTGTATCCTGATTTTCAATTGGTATATATATAAAGCATTGAAGGGTTTATTGATTTTTATAGGAATTCTTTAATCCGAACGTATTCTTAAATAATACTTTCTTCAACGAATCAATCAACAGTGATTACCCATTCGTAAACCTACGAATGAATCCGACGAGTGAAAAAGCATCGAAGGGGCGAACGGCCGATCGGGAAAACGCCGTAGCGGTTTCGGCCGCAGAATCTCATCCCTCTCATTATCTTCCCCTTTCCATGGCAACTCGCGATCCAGTTCCCATCTTCTACGAACTCTAGGGATTTCGCCATTACAGCTATACTATAATTCGGAGATGGGTGACGAGAGATTCATCTCCTCTGCTTCTGCCGCCCGCGAAAACCCTAGGTCCTTAGGGTTTGCTCAGGATCGCCTAGGCCGACAGCCGGCGGATTCGGCGCAGCGAGCAACGCCGTCGATCTTGGACCGCTTCCGTGCGATGCTTCGCGACCGTGAAGAGGATTTAAGGGGCTGTGGGGACGAGAACCCGCCGCCACCAGGCGAGAACGAGATCGTGGGGATGTATGGGGAACTTCTTACGGAGCTCACTTTCAACTCGAAACCTATCATCACGGAGTTAACCATGATCGCCGGAGATCAGCAGGAACACGCCAGGGGGATCACGGAGGCTGTATGCGCCCGGATTGACGAGGTGGGGGCTGGTATACTCTGTGGATCGTTGAACGGGCATTTTAGGGCTTCTGAAAGTCTGTTTTGGCGATCTGGATATATAAGGATTTTCAGTTTCTTTGTTTGGAATTTTTATGGGTTTTGGTTTGTGATTGAAAGCTGATAAATTAATAAACTCCGTCCTTTTTTTCTTTCAACTTTTTGATCTGATGTGGTATCACCAATTCTCGGGGATGTTAAGTTGCAGCGATGTTGCTGTAACTGAAATGCGTTTCTCTATCATATGTCACACGCTCCTGCTGATTCAATGCGAAAACAGCGCTCTGAAAAAATAAAAGCTTGGAATTTACTTGTTTTAATTATTTTTTTTTAAAATTGGCTATTGGTCGTTGAGAAACTCTTTCTCCACGAAATGTGGTTTATTTCAAATTTAGCCATTTCTGTGAATAGTTTATATGTTTTGGCCCATCTGCGGTTTCGCCTCTGTGCGTGCGGTTAGACGTTATTGTTAGGCCAGACCGCTAGAAGTTGTGGCAAAAAGTCGCTGTTTGATGCGACTGATTAACTTACATTGATCCTGGATCTTTTGTTTCTCCGCACTTAGGGATGTTTGGTAGCAGACTGTTAATGGGATTTAACCCTGGATTTCATTTAAATCCAGCCAAACACTAAAAAAAGGAAAATTAAATCCATCTCTCCGTTAAATCCAAATCCCTCTCGTTCCGTCTGTTTCTCCGGGTTCTGTCCCTTCTGAGGCGTAAATCCTGATTTATCAAATCCGAGCAGGAGGGATTTACGGCTCCATTCAACTGCATATTAATGGAAAACATGTTCCAAAAGATAGATTTTATTTTCATTTATTTTGTATGTGAAAATAAAATCATCAACTTACACGCAGTTCTGTAGGGATTTGCGGAGTTTAACAAGAACACTTGTTGTTAACTAATTCAACAAAAATGATGGAATTTTTAAATGTTTTACCTTTTTCCAAAACGTATTTTCTCAGCTCAAGCAACGAAATGGTACTCTATATAACCTTAATTATGATATTATTCTTTCTTGTTGTTTTGATGGAGTCCATCAGACTGTTAATTCTATTCATCATAACTGTTGCAGTGCATTGCTTTGCACAGGTCCCACAAGATCAAAAATTACCCGTGTTGTATCTTCTGGATAGTATAGTGAAGAACATTGGTGAAGATTATGTGAGGACTTTTGCTGCTAGGCTTCCCAAGGTGTGTTCTTGTTATCTGCTGATGCTTGGCTTTTATCTGTTTTTTTCATTCCTTTACTGCTTAATTATATGCTAAAAGCCTCGCCAGATTTTACTGCTTAATTGTAATTTAAAAAGTCTCACCAGATATGTATGTGTGACTGCATTGTTTTTTAACTCAGAAAGCATGCTGCATATAGAATTAAACATGGGGCAGCCTTGTGCTGTGTTTGTCATACGCCTAGTTCCAGGCTATGTAAATCAGCAAGTGCTTGATCTCAAGCATCTTTTTTGCTTACTTTTAAGTAGCCTGTTACCATGTCTCGTCTCATTCTCCCTCATCATTTCCACATACGGGCTTAAGTTGTTGCCTCTCTCCAAGTTTCTTATATTTCCATACCTTTTATATTTGAATTCTTCAATTCTTTCCAACTTTCTTATATTTCCATAACTGTTATGCTTAAATTCTGCAATTCGGTTATCTTTATACACATACTCTTAAAAAAGGGCCGGAGTAATCTGTTAAATTGCTTTGCTTTATTTTTATTTTCTTAATTTGTTTTTGCAAAACAGATCACCTCTGTTCAGTTTATAGTGAAACTTCTATATGTCAGTATGACTCATTTCTTTCTCACGATTCACAGTGTTATTGAGCTTATTTTATTCTGAAATATTTTGAGCCACAAGCTAGGACCGCATGCTGCAACATTGAACACTTGGGAAAATAGTTTCAGTGCAGGTTAGCTGACCGAAATTATTATTGTTGTAATTTTAGTAGTAGTAGCTCTAGTGACAGAAATGTAACTATGGGTAGGTGTGAACACTCTAGATATCTCAGGTCTATTATTCAAAGTGATGGTGAAATTTATGGGGATGTTATTAAATAATTCAAGTTGGTTGGTTGAAGTGGAGGAATGCTTCGGGCCTATTGTGTGATAGAAAAGTACCGCTTAGACTGAATGGAAACTTTTATAAGATGGCGGTGATACCTACAATGCTCTATGACGCTGATTGTTGGCCTTTAAAAGAGAAACATAAAACTAAGTTAAGTGCTGCGAGATTAGAATGATTAGGTGGATGAGCGGCTGTACACTTAGAGACAAAATGCCAAAGGAATATATCCGTGACAGGGTTGGTGTAGCTCCAGTGACGGACAAAATTAGAGAGATTCATCTTAGATGGTTTGGTTTGGTCACATTAAACGTCGATCATCTGATGATCCGATTAGAAGAGTAGATGTTTTAGATTCGACTTATGTTAAGAAAGACAGAGGTAGACCTAGGAAGACTTGGCCATATGTATAAAAGTGATATTTATTTATTAGAATTAAATGAAATTATGACACTAAATGGGATGGAGTGGACAAAAAGGATTCATGTAGCCGACCCCAGCTAGTGGGATAACGGTTTTGTTGTTGGTTGTTGCTATGTTCATATTATAAAGAAATTATTATGTTTAGTTGTTTCTATGTTCATATTATATGGTAAAGCACTTTCAGTGCTGGTCACCTGTTAAAATTTGATTATGTGTGAATATTTTGCTGTTCATTTTCATGTTAAATAGAAAACGGCCACTATTCTAATCAAGTGCTTGCCTGTGTTTTTTTTAATTGATTGTGCTGTTTTCGTAAAAGCAGTCGTTTTTTCTTTAGTTTCATTGTTTTCTTGCAGTGTGTTTTTGGTTGGTGTATGTCAGTGCAAGCACAATGTAAAATGCAGTTCATCAAGTGAAAAGGCCATCTCTTTTTGTGTTAAATTCTTAGTTTACAAGGCAGCGAGAAAATAGGTTAAAAAATGGCTCTCAAATGAACTCAGCATAGTCTTTAAGCTGTTAGAAGTTTTGCTTGGACTTTTCATTTATCCTATTTTTACCCTTGTGTTAGGTGCTGAGGAGTTGTTGGATTCATTAGCTAACATACAAGATTACAGTTGAGAATTTATATCAGGGAGATATTCTAAAAAAGCAGGAGAGAGGAGGCAGCTAGTTGGGGAAAGTTGATAGAGTTAAGACTTAAGATGATAAGAGTGATGGAAAGAGTTCACGTTGACCTAGCTGATTGATGTCGTAAGAAATCTTTCTTGTATACCTGACTTTAGTGGATGTCTCGCGAAAGCACTTCCATGCCATTTAGGCCCCATGTGGTGGCACAACTAGAATATTTTAACTAACATTTGAGAGCCACACATATTTTTTGCTTTTATTACCTCATTGTTTCATCAATCAATCATTGTATGAATATGGTCTCTGTTTCTTTTGCGTTGAGTCTATATGTTTCGATTTATGGCAAGGGATATCAAATTGATACCTAGAGGTTATGTGTTTAAGTTATGGGAACAAACTCTCCGCTATGTTGGGATAAAGTTGGTACATCAATCTTTCTCTAGAGGCTACATTAGTAGGAGCTTCACTCTTTCTTTCTGATAAGTTTGATATAGAATCAATAGATTTGATTTCAAATTTTTATTCATTTGAGAGCAACATAGGGAAATCCTCTTGTTTTTGCTTTCTTTTTCACATGTCGAGTGGGTTAGAGTCAAAAAATTTATTTGGTTTGCTTTCGGTGAAGGAGGGCCAAATCTTGTAATAAGGTTGGTTCTTAGTTTGCTAGTTTGGGAAGGAAAGCTGAACTGGCATGCTTAGACATATAATGAACTTAGATGAACTACCTCGAGTTGATTTCCAAGTTCTATTGGAGCAAATTTATGTGCCTAATTTGGATAAATACAGAGAACGTCTGATTCTCCCATAATCTTTGTATGGGAGAAAGGAGACATTCATTAAAAGTGAAATTAATTGCTATTTTTGAAGTGATAATATTTTTTTAGTTAGTGATAAAGCTAATATATTATAATTGAGTTATTTTATTGTAGTTTATTGAGGTGATACTTTTGTAATATTGCCATTATTGCATATCGATTACTTCATTTAAGATTTCTTGTTATGATGCATCTGATCAAAAGTTCTATCTTACATGTCTGATATTGAGTTCATGTTTCTACCACCAATGTATTCCTGAGATCATATCTTCAATTCTAGCTCAGCGATTTTTCCCAATTGATTGTTGTTGTCTTAGTTCTCTATTACTCCTCTCTAGTTAGTCTTACGTTCAGTTTGTATTCCTATCTAATATGGCATGGGTTGAGATGTTAATCACAAGGATGGTTGCTTTTCAATGATCTCCAAAATCTTTGGATTATTATTTCATTTTTAGAAGTTATTTACTGATTATATAATGTGCACCAATCAATTCTTATCCACCACCACCATGGGACACATTCCAACTCTTCAAAGAAGAATTTATTTTGGACCGGGCACACTGATGCATGGCAAAAACATGTTAATCCGGTTTCTCTACTTATCTGCTTTTAAGAATATGCTTATTTTATTTTAACTAATTTTATATTTCATGCTATGGAACAAGAACATATTTTTATCCTTCTGCGTTAACTGTGTCAAATTTTAGATCGGTATTTTCCGGCGTGTGTATATAAAGGACTATTCTTGAATTAGGGATATTCGTATGAATGACTTTGCTTGAGTGTTGTGCAAACCCTAGTATTTCAATAATCCCATACTAGGAGCATCAACCATCAAAACCTAATGATATCGAACTTCACTTCAACTGATCATATGGGCTGGGTAACTCCCTTGGATAAAAGCAAATGAAAGGATAGATAACAGGAATAATGTGAACTTTTGAAACTCCAAGACTTGCCATTGTGTAATAAGGAAGCCCATGGTGTAATAAGGCTATGATTGAACTATGATGAAGAATAATGTGAACTTTTGAAACTCCAAGACTTGCCATTGTTTCTCCTATTCATTTGAATATATTTGATATGAAGATGAACTTGGAGCCATCATGGTCGTATTTAATATTCTGATAAGCATGCATTGCAATAATTCTGTGAGATGCTGTCAAAATCAACAAGGGCAACATTGAGCAATTCTTTGAATACAAAGATGTTGAAACCAAATGACACCAAAATGTGCGTCCTATCTAAACACCTCGTTTTTCCAAGCCCAACCTATGTGAACTAATGCTCTTTAGGCTTATTTAGCTTGTATCATAGCTTTAGCAATGTAGATCCTTAAATTTTTTTTGAAGCTTGGATTCTGGAAGGAGGATAGAGGTAATTCTAGTTGCCAGAGCTTCTTATTGATTCTGAGCATACATTCTCTATTATGATCTTCTTGCCCATTTATCTTTTTCCATCACTAGTGTGATTAGTGATGTTTTCCTGGTGGCCCTTAATTGTGTCTTATATTATCGCAATTTTACAAGACTTGTGTGCCGGTTTTGATGTTTATGTAGAAATAACTTGGGGAGGAAAATCACTTGATTTATTATTCACATATAGTGTACATATATATCGGAAACCAATCCCTCTTAGTTTACAAACTTACCAAATATATCTAACCTATATTTGGAAGATAAATATTCTGAAATAAAAATAATAAAGAACATAAATAGGAAGGCAATAAAGCTAAGAAGTTCCTAAAATTATCTCTCAATCTAATCTTGGGAGATTGAAGGGTGGCTGGTTGGCCCTTCAAGAATCCTTCTAGATTTTTAACACTCCCCCTCATAATAGTGTCATAGAGACCAAGTTTGGTATTGAATGTGCTTAAAGGAAGAGTTTTAGTGAAGGCATCAACAACTTGTTGGTGTGTCAGAATGCAGTTTAGCTGTATAATTCCACCATTAACATTTTCATAAATGAATTGTCTATCAACTTCAATGTGCTTCATTTTCTTATGATGCACATGATTCTTGGTAATACTTGTAGCAGCTTGACTGTCACAAAATATCTGTATAGGCTTGTTAGAGGTACACCACAATTCTCTTAACTATTTCTGAATCCAGATCCCTTCACAGATTCCTAAGGCAAGTGTCCTATGCTTGGATTATGCACTATTTCTAGAAACAACAACTTGCTTCTTACTTTTCAATGTAACCATATTTTCTTATACATAGGAGTAGTAATCTGTAGTGAACCTTCAATTTGTGAGTTTCCCATCCCAACGAGTATCGGGTTGACTTCTATCTCTCTGTTTCTGGTTTTCTAAAAAATTAATCAATAATTAAGAGCATTCTCGAGGAACCTCAAAATCTTGTACACCATTTTCAAATGTTCTTTATTTGGGTTATTCATGTGTTTGCTCATAATATTGACAAAATAAGCAATATTTGACCTAGTATGTGACAAGTAGCTGAGTTTTCCTACCATTCTTTGATATCTTCTCTTATCCATAGATATAATTTCTTTTCCCCTGTTAGAATTTTTGTTGGGATTTATTGGAGTATTAGTAGGTTTGCATCTAATCATCTTTGTCATCTTGAAAAGATCTAGGATGCATTTCCGCTGTGGTATAATGATGCTTTTCTTGGACCTTACTACCTCCATACCAAGAAAACATCTTATGGTTCTGAGGTCTTTGATTTTAAATTCTGTGGCACGCACTTCTTTGATCATGAGAATTTTCTTTTCATTATTACCAATAAGAATCATATCATTCGCATATACCATTGTACATCAATCTTATTTTTTTGAGTGTGTTTTGTGAATATAGTATAATTAGCTTGACCTTGAGAATATTCGTTAGATCTCATAGTTTTAGCAAACCTTTCAAACCATGCCCTTGGTTATTCTTAAGCCCTTGGATAGAGTTGGAATCATTCTCAAGTCTTTGTGTGTATCTCCATGTACACTTTTTCTTCTAGATCTCCATTCCGAAATAAATTTTTTTTAATATCAAGTTCATTTAATTCCACTCATTATTAATTGTTGTTGAAAGGAGAATCATGATAGTATTCAACTTGACATTTGATAGTCGATCTCATTTGCTTTGGCAAAATCTTTTGCAACAAGTCTTGCTTTGAATCTCTCAATACCCCCATCAACTTTTTATTTGATGTTGAATACTCATTTTCATCCAACTAACTTCTTATCCTGAGGGAGGTTAGTTAGAATTCATGTATTATTATGTTTTAATACTCGAATCTCCTCTTCAACTATATTTCTCTTTTCTTGATTTTTAATGACTTTCATAAATGAACGTGGGTATCTGCATGCTATCACGATTAGATATAAATGCTCTATAGGTTGATGATAGATTCCCATAAGCTGCATAATCCTGAATTGAGTATCTAGTACAATTTTCCTTGCCATCAATACCAGAATAGGAAGAGAATAAATCACGAGTAATCTCCTGGAATTTCATAAAAATGCGGGCATAGGTTTTGGTTGGAGCAGTTTTATGCTTACTTTGCCCTCCACATGCTCAAGATTTTTCTTCATTCTTACTCACGTACTAAACTTTATTATGGACTTCAGGTTGGGTTGTTTGGACATCCTTAACAAGGATCGGAGAGTAGGTGGAAGGGATTGAAGATGAATTGTTTGTGAGGTCGTGTAGGTGTCATCAAGTGCATCCCAAAATTGATGTTCAATTGCACTATTCTCCCTCCCTTTGAATATCTTATGGTAGTGGGATTAATTTTAAAAAAATTGTGGCATTCATGAAGTTCTAGTATTTCTTAGTACAGGAGAGTAACACTTATACCATTTTTTTCTTTGTAAGTTTATTCAATAAAAATATATTTGATAGATTTAGGGTCAAGTTTGGTGTGGTTGTGGAATGGATGTGAACAAATGATATACGCTCAAAGATTTTAAGTGGTAATAGCAGAAGAGAAAACTCAGATATAAGGGATATGTAATCATCAAAACATGTTGCGGTCTTTTGAAGATAAGTACCCGACTAGACATTCAATTGATAAGGTATGTTGCAGCAAGAATTGGTTTCCCCCAAACATATCTTGGAACTTGATGAGACATCATAATTGAGCTGGATATCTTAAAAAAGATGACAGTTCTTTCTCAACTATCTCATTTTATTGTGGGATATCAATACATGAACTCAGATGGATGATTTTATTTTTTGAAAGATAGACTCCAAGAATTGAGCTGAAATATTTATTTTCATCATTAATCTTAAGGATATGAATTTTGTATTTGAATTGAGTTTGAATCATATCCCGAAAGGTTTGGAAGATTTGAGTTGTTGCAGAGTCTTTCTTTATTAGGAATACCCAGGTAGTTCTAATGTCATCGTCAATAAATGAGACGAATCATCTAGCTTCACTTGGGATTTTTACCATTGAAAGTCCCCAAATTTCACTATGGGTAATGAAAAAATGGTGAGGATTTATATTGAGTCATGGGATAAATAGTCGTAGTGTGTGACAAATTGACAAATCTCACATTGATAAAAAATAAAATTTTTTATTGATAAACAAATGAGGATAAAACTTAGCAACATAATTAAAATTAGGATGACTCAGGCGACCGTGTCATAACAAAACCCATTTTTTGACAGACATAGACTTAACAAACTCAGAAAATTGAGTTAAATATGGAGGTGAGATCATTTGTGTTTATAGAGAGACTTTCTTTGAGCATGTATAAGACTTCATGCATTTCAGCACTGCCAAACACCTTCCTCGATTCCACCACCTGAAATTCACAAGAATTTACAAGGAATTCATTATACATTTTATATCACGAGCAAGCTTACTGATTGAAATCAAATTCCAGTTAAACTGTGGAGCATATAAAATAAAGGAAATAATAATATCTTCAGAGAGCACATCTTTTCCAATAATATTTGAGTATGATCCATCTACAAGTCATACCGATCTTGATGTAAAAGTCTCTTGATAGTTGAATAAAGCATTGATGTCTTCAGTCATATAATCAAAGGCACTTGAATCTATGATCTAAGTTCTTAATCTCCGATTATTGGCAAGGTGGGAGAATGATATCTTACCTTGGTGACGTGGTTGGTGTGTTGTTCTGAATTACCTCCAAGGAGTTTCTTTAGTACTTAATGTTTGTTGGTGAATGGTTCAACTAATTCCTCGAATGTGATAACAACATCAGCTTTTTTCTCTTGATCTTTTCTTCCTGTTCACGTTTTCAGTTAGCAGGCTTTTCATGAAATTTTCAACATTTTTCTTTGATATGCCTAATCTTCTTTTAATAATCACATGTGGGATGATTCCTTTTGAGTATTGATTGAATCATGAGAGAAATTATGATTGTATAGGTCGAGCTTTCACACTTGGTGAGCCCTCATTTCAAATCAGCATCAAATTCTTCGTGCTCTCTTCTCTTCTGATTTCAGCGAAGTCTTCACGAGTAGATGAAAATGGCTTTGTTCCCATGATAATCCCTTTCACTTCATTCAATTTATGAGCTGTACTGGGAATTTGATTTTCTCTTCTTCTTGATGATGGATTTAAACATCATGTGGATATTTTCACATGTGCCTCAAGTATATCCAACTATTGCCAACACTTTATCAAGGTGTTGAAATATTGGGTGACACTTAGTTCTGCATGAAGAAGGTCATGATATTTGGTTTCGATCTCAAACAATTATGCATTTTTCTCAATGCTAAAACATGTTTCTCTTGTGGTCTCTTAGTTTTTTTGGCAATTTGCAGAGCAAAAAAATTTCTCTCACTTCAGTGGTCATTGAATTAACTATCCATGACTTAACCATATAGTCTCAATTCTTTTAGGTGTGGTGGTTGTGGTCAGTGATCTCAGGAATTGTGCCCTCTTTTATGAGATATTTCATTTCCCCCTTACCACATTTGTACATAAACACAGGTTGCGATTATTGAAGGAAATTATGGTCATTGATTATGGGTATGTTTGGGACGGCTGCGGCTATTTAAAGAAGCAGCTGTGAAGTTGTTGAAGTGGAAATAATTTTTCAAAAAACTGTAGTAGCTATCACAAATTTATTTATTTTTCATTAACTCAGATCGCAACTTTCTGGAAGCCACTACACTTTAACAGTTCATGTTGAAAAAACAGTTTTTTACTATAGAAATTTCTAAAGGTAGCAAAAAAAACAGTAAAAAGTAATTTCCCAAATATAAATGTGGTAGCGGTCCGAAAAGCAAAGCGAACAAAAAACTGTTCCAAGCAGATCCTATATTATTTGTGATAAAGTTAGAGAGTTCAGAAGTTGTCTAGGCAGAGTCTCTAGTCTTTGATTCATAATTAACCTCTGGAGTAAAACTAGACGGCTTCATCCCATACTTGATCATCAATTCAAAGTGCATTTAAGGCTGTTTCTAGTTGTTGGACTGAAGTTGGCTGGAGCTGCTGGTTGCCATTGCTGTTATTGTTTTTGTTTGTTACCGCTGCTTTTACTGCTGCTGAAGGAGGATTCAGTTGGGGGATGGCCTTCAGATAGAAGATGTTTCTGGTTGCAGGGAAAACCTGGCAGCAGGGGCCTACAACAGTGAAATTTTTATGCTGTAAGGAGGAGAAGAGAGAGCTCCTGCATGGAGAAATCCGGTTTAGGAAGTTCGGACTGCCTGCAGGGAAGAGTTTCCAGCTCTGAAAGAGATGTTTTGTTTTTGTAAGAAGGAGTTTCGGTTCTCGAAGTTCTGGTTTCTTGTTGCAGGAAGGAGTCCTTGTTCTGGAAAATGGCTCGTTCTGGAAAATGGTCTGGTTAGGATAAGGTTCTAAAAGTCTGATACCATGTGTAAATTACTTGGGGAGGAAAATTGATTGTTCTATTATTCACATATAGGGTTTATATATATATTGGGAAACAAATTCCTCTTACTTTACGAACTTACTAAATATATCTAACCTATATTTGGAAAGTAAATATTCTGAAATAAAAAATTACAATGAACTTAAATGGGAAAACAATAAAGCTAATTAAGAAGTTTCCAAAAATATCTCCCAATCCAATCTTTGGAGATTGAAGGGTAGCCAGTTGGCCCATCAAGAATCCTTCCAAATTTTTGGTTGTATGGTAATTAATTATTTGTCGATCCCTTTTGCACGAAGTTAAAAAAAAAACTGAAAACATGCATTGCTAGACATTGCATACTTTTACGTGGCTGGTTGCATAGAATGAACCGAATGAAGAATATTTTTTAGCTTTGGCCTCATTTGATAGGAAAAATTATCTTCAACAATATCACCTGCTTTTGGCGGATCAGGTAGGTGTGAATTGGGCAATGTGCCTTGATTTTATGTCATGTTTCTATACTCATCCTTGAGAATGTCTCTCTTGATCTCTTCAACTCTATGTTTGTGTGGTATGTTTTTTGCGTTTCAACTCCCAGAGTTTATTATGGTTGCCACTTATTGACAATAGTTGTGGATGCACATTGGACAGTTTTTTTTTTTTTTTTTGAAATACTGCAATTTTCATTAAACAAAATAAACAAATACAAAAAAGCTACACAACAAATGCCCAAGCTCGAAAAAATATGGTCTCGGTCAAAACCAACAAAAGGAAGAAAGAAAATATGTGCTATCCACATTTCTAAAAAAAAAAAAAAAAAAAACCAAAAATTGCTTTTTGAGCACATGTACGGGCAACCATATGCTTCTTCCTAACTATATGCTAAAAAAGAACTTATCTGAACGAAGTAAAAAAAAGATATGTTTAATATATCTTACGGCCTTCTACCACATCTATCACCCAAAGTAGTTTGTTGAAGAGAATTGATACAACAACAACAAAAGTAACAAGCCTTTATCTCACTAAGTGGGGTCGGCTACATGAATTTTTCTCCATTACATCCTATTGAGTGTCATGTTTTCATTTAATTTTAATAGATTAGATCATTTTTATACAATGTGCTCTAGCATTTTTTAGGTCTACCTCTACCTTTTTTAACATAAGTCAAATATAAAACATCTACTCTCCTAACCAGATCATCAGATGGTCGACATTTAGTATGACCAAACCATCTAAGACGACTCCCTCTAATCTTGTCTGCCACTGGAGCTACACTAACCCTATCACATATATATTCATTTTGCAGTGTCTCTAAGTGTTAAGCTACTCATCCTCCTAAGCATTCTCATCGAAGCAAGACTTAACTTTGTTTCATGCTTCTCTTTTAAACGCTAATATTCTGCATCATAGAGCATTGCAGGTCTCGCCACCATCTTATAAAATTTTCCTTGAAGTCTAAACAATACTTTTCTATCACACAATATGCCCGAAAACATCACTTCAACCAACTAACTTGAATTCTAGTAATAACGTCCTCGTCTATATCAACATCACCTTTAACAATAAACCCGAGATATCAAAACCGTTCACACATTTTAATTATTTGATCAACTCTGTCACTAGAGCTACTACTACTAAAAATATATTTCATGTATTTAGTTTTAGATCTGCCCAACCGAAGACCTTTAGACTCAAATATAGACCTCCATAATTCAAGTTTTTCTTGAACTCTTTCTTTTATTTTATCTATAAGAAGGATATCATCAATGAGGAGCATACACCATGGTACATCCTCCTGTAAATGTCTAGTTAGAGCGTCCATAACTAAATCAAAAAGATATGAGCTTAAAATTGATCCCTGACGTAATCCAAATAAATTTGGAAAATACTTGGTCAATCCTCGTGTTCGAACACCACAATTATAGTATACATAGCTTTAATGCCTTGAATATAAATCGTATAAACACATTTCTTCTGGAGAACTTTCCAAAGGACTTTTCTTGGAACCTTATCGTAAGTTTTTCTAAATTAATAAAAATCATATGTAGATCATCCTTACTCTCTATTCCAAACCCATCTATAAATTTATAGCTTCCATTGTACATCTGCCCAACATAAGTACAAGCTAATTATGATAATTTTTTATATCTCGCCTTAATTTATGTTTAGTTACGCTCCCATCATTTTAAAGTATGACACATCAACTTAATTTCTCTATAATTTGCACACTCTTATGCATCCCCTTTATTCTTAAAAATGAGGACTAAAATCCCCTTTCTCCTCTCATTGGACTTCTTTTTAGTTTTTAAAAAATATTAAAGAGTTTCATAAACCAAGAACTCCCAAATCTTCTAAATATTTTAGCACTTCAATTGGGATATTATTAGGTCCTACTGATTTTTCACCTTGATTTTTATTAAAGCCTCCTTAACTTCTTTTTTATTAATGCGACGATAAAAATAAAATGTTTTTTATTATTAACTATATTAAGATCGCTAAGGTCGATCATATTTTTAGAAACTACATTGAAATGTTTATCAAAATAGCTCACTACCTATGTTGAATATTTTTCTCTAAGAAAAATACTTTTATTTTCATCTTTAATACAATCTTTACTTTTCTTTTTTCTTTATTTGGCTAGTTTATATATATATATATATATATGTATATGTATTTCGCCATCGTTAATATCTAGTATACTGTAAAGATCAATAAAAGTAGAATTTTTATCATGACAAATTATTCTCTTAGATTCTATAGGGGTCTCATTTTATTTTTGCCAATCTTTAAGCTTTTACATTTAAACCAATTTTAATAGCACAACTTCTTATATTTATCTTTTCTTATACATTATTATTCCACCACCAACTATTTTTATTTATAAAAATTTTTCCTTTTGATTCTCACGTATATTTTTCTGTCACTTGTTAAATAGTTTTTGTTATTTAATCTCATATAGAATTAGCTTCTTCATGAGCTTCTTCCATCTTGAAATTTGAAACTTATTTATAAAAATATTGTTATTTCTTTTTTACGTGTCATCATCTAATTTTATGATAATATTTCAACTTATCTTAAAATCCATGACTAATAATTGATATTGAGTACTTAAATTTCACTTAGAATGACCTTGCGATCTGTACATCCTTGACGATTATTTTCTCATAAGAAAATAATCAATATGTTTTATTAGATCTATTCTTTTAAGTAATAATATACTTATATCTTTTCTCAACTAAAATGTTAGCAATAAAAAAATTATACGCTAAAGCAAAATTTAATATAGTTATACATTCTTCAATAATCACTTTAAAACAGTAGCCGCATAAATATTTCAAAAATATTCTACCACTCTACCAATATGTCCATATAAATCTCCTACAATAAATATTTTTTCAGCAAGAGGTATTATTTGTATTAATTCTTCCCAGTCATTCCAGTATTTTTCTTTTAAATCTATATCTAAAACTACTTGAGGAACATAAACATTTATAATATTAAAATCTTAATATCAACAACAATCTTTAGAGCTATAATTATATGTCTAACTCTATTAATTTTTACAATTTTATATTTCAAATTCTTATCTATAATTACAAGTACACTATTTCTAGTGCGATTCTTACATGAATACCGTAGTTTAAAACCTAATTTATAATCTTCTTAACATTTTCTCGAATCCATTTAGTTTCTTGAATACATAAGATGTTTATCTTCATGTGAACCATAATATGTACTAATTCCATTAATTTACCCGTGAGAGTATCTATATTCCAAGATCCTATCCTAATGTTAGTTTCATGAATTAACTTTTTTGCACCAATCTGTCAGTAATGTGGGAACCCTTGCTTATTTGACACTACAACCGGGTGTCAGTGTAGCGGCTCTTGCATACCTTGCACTGTATTAAGGCCATACAATGCGTCGTTTAGAGGAGTCGCACTAGGATTTATATAAGGATTTAAAGGATTGATTTCATGATTTTTTGACAAAAATTTTACGCTAGCTATTGACTACCTAACACAACCCTTCAAGGGGATGAGTATGACAGTCCGATTGAATAGTGTCCCATTGCTCCACAAGATGGAAATTGTGTCGAGGAACCAAAGCTTCAAGAGTAGTGGAAGCATAGAAGTCTTTTTGAGCCTTCAAGTTCTGTTTTAGGGTATGATAAGTTTCACAATTGATGGAACGTGGTTCTTCATCTCCGTGAGACTGTTAGTGGCTTTATTTCTTAGAAAAGAACAAAAACTCATAAAAAACCTAATATCATCAAACAAAACTGGGGGCTTTGCAAACCTTCTTATCATGATAAAATAGCAGTAGTAGATAAACCATGGTATGATTTATCTGGTGGTTTGGGCTTGGATGTAGGAAGTTGGATCGAGGTAATTCAATTAGCCAGTTCTTGTTTAGAGCTTCCATTCTGATGGGATTGCCAATCCCATCCCAAGTTTGATTTTTCGTTATAGCTTCGTTAGGTTATTTATTTTGATGTCAGCTAGACTAAAACCCTTGTCTTGCCAAATTAAGACCAACAAGATTTGGCAAACTAGTACGATGCCTACGTTACAGTATTGTGTTTTGCTATTTATATGATTTTTTTTTTCCACACACACACACACACACACACACACACACATATAGCATATGCCAGGCCTTGAACCCAGGTCCTTTTAGTTGAAAGACAAAGTTCTCAATCACTAAGCCAAGGTTGCTTGCATTCTTGCTATATATGATTGGTATTGATGACATGCAATACTTTTCTTCTCGAGAAGATGATAAATTCGCTTGTTGTGGGGATCCAAGTGTTGTTTTGGAGAGAGGGAAATTGTGAAGAAAGAATGGTGGCAAGTTGCATTAGAATCATAGTTAAGTTCTAGCTTTTTTTTTGCCCTTGTTTGTAATGATGATCTTTTTTAACATCAGCTTGTTGTGGATGAGGAGGGATTGGGACATTTAGACAATTACCTGTTCTTTTCCAGTGTCCCTATCCTCGTCATTAATAATTCTCCACTTGTTACTATTTGTAAGCTGATAGATTTGTGTGGCAGTGGCTTGCATTGCTGCTGTTCCACCCGCCATTAATAATCCCTTAATTCTTACCTCTTATAAGCTAATAGTTTTGTGCGGCATTGACTTTCACTGCTATTGTATGGTATATAATTCCTTTATATTTGTTTTAAACCTCTTAGTGACCTTGTAACAGGATTTCTTTGTATTTAGCTAAACTTTGTTTTCGTTAATGGTAAATCAAGCATTTTATATATATTAGGCGAGGTCATCCGAAATGCAGAGCAATGGGTTTGTTTGGTCATGAGCCAATGGATATATTTTCTTAGACATTGAAGCCTGTCCTCATGTTTTATTATTAAGACAATACTTTATATCCAATGGTGAATTGAATGTTTAGTCATATGTTTACAGAAGATATTATGTGGGTTGGGCCTAGTCATGGCTCCTGGAAGTGGGGCTTTTATCAGGTGCATTTCAATTCGTCCCTTGTTTGAAATTGAATTGGACTGGTTTTAATTCTCCCTCTAATGTGTTAACAGTTTCATTGAAATATTCAATCAGGTTTGTGACGGTGCTTACGAGTTAAGAATTTAATTAAAAAAAAAATAAAATCTAATAATGTGAACTAATTGTTTATCTGAATTAGGCTTTATCTTTCTTTTCTTTTTGAGCTTTACAACTTGTCATCCCTCCACATTCCAAATTGTTCGGTAAATATACCATGTTTACTTTTATTGTAGCATTTCATTCTTCTTGATGCTTGCTATTTATTTGTTTTCATAACACTGCTTTTGGAATGTGCAATTTTGTCTTTTTGAGTATTTTGTTTGACTAATGTTTTTCCTCAGACATTATACTTACGTAATGCTACACTTTTGTATATGGCTATCACAAGACGTTCTGCCAGGCCTACAATGACGTCCATTCTGGCCTGCATCCTGCTATGCGCCACCTTTTTCAAACTTGGTCACAAGTATTCCCACCCTCAGTACTAAGCAAAATTGAGAATGACTTGAAATTTTATACACCTGAGAGCCAGAGACTAAGTGGCTTGGGGAGTATGCGAACTTCAGAAACATCTCATGGAATTCATGTTAATCCAAAATACTTGGAGGCTCGACACCAGTTCGAACGCCCAGTGACAGTGAGCATATACTTTCTCTTTTTTAACTAGTTATTTTTTTGTATGGACATGGACCGTGTACTCTGCAGATGGAAGCCAATGGTATTGTTATTCAACCTTTTTAGAAAGGTTATTCGTTCATTGCTTAAGCATTATGTTGATATTCTTTTTAATCTTTACAAACTGTTAGTTAAGCTCACACATGCTGAGTCTAATTAAATATTGCTATGAAGGCCTTGTATGGAGAATGGCAGTAATCTAGTATTTGCAGTCTATTTGCAAACATTATGCTGTATATGTAAATGAGCCGTCTTGTGCCTCTATATCAAACATGGAAAATTTGAAGAACTGGCATCCGATATTTAACTTTTATCTGAATTTTTATGTAAAATTACTTTACGTGCTGGAAATTAGTGTATTGTACCTTTAAAACATTTCGAATCAACTACCATGCACTTTTGTGCTTATTATACTTGATAGAATTCTTAATGCAAAAGTTATTTTTAAAATTTTTGCCACTGTTAGCAAAAACTTCTTTGAGCGTTCTTCTGTGTGCAACTTTTACTGCTACTGTCTTTTATTCTTTCCCAAAGCTGAAGGCATTTTAAATGCCCCTAGAATTGATTTTTTTTTCTCTTTTCTTGCCCTCATAGGATATTCGGCATTCAAGGGAAGTTTCTTCTGGAATTCAAACTTCTGGACATAGATCATTCACTAAATATAATGATAATGATTTGGATCACCTTGGTTTTCAACCTCCAAACCTAAGAATGGTAAGAGAAGGTTCTCCTCAGGCTCTTACACTGCACGGATCATCCATGTTGGGACAGGAAGGACCATTCTTAAGTTCACAAAGAAAGGTTGCATCACGGGTCTCTCCCGCAAGGATTGAACTTAAGAGATCTGCTTCTCCACAAGCTGAACGGTTCCAAAGGAGTTCTCCTGGACGGGTGGTTGAAGCAGCCCCTCGATCACATTCTGGACTTGAAGTTCAGTCTCGTAAACCAAGTGAGTGTAATGGCTGGCTTGGAGGAAGGCTGGCAATAGATGATGGTGTCCAACAATCTGTTGCTCTCACGACATACAACAGATATGGCAGGCAGCGCCAAAGAGAGCTCATTGATGCCTATGGTAATTATAGAGATAAAGACTTCCTTCATGAGAGTTTTCCGAAGATTCAACGTATTGATGTAAATGGCATAAAGGGTAAAGCACAGAAAATGGATTGGCAGAATTCCGAGGAAGAGGAGTATGTGTGGGAGAATATGAGTCCTACTCTAGCAGATCCAAGCAAAAGGAGCAGCACGCTATTTGAATCAAGCACCGAGAACTTTGACTTGAGGGCTAATTCTAGTAGACCAGGTATCATATCTGAGAAATCTGATTTTAGAAGACGCAGTTGGCCTGTTCCACCAATCAAAGATTCAACAACTACTTTTGATGAAAGAATTGCCATCCGTGATGTAGGGCTTCTTGTCTTACTTGCAGACATTTTTTCTTCAAATTTTGCAGTAACTTGTCTCTTTGTAAAACCAATTTTTGATTTTAATATATTGAAATAAGAAAAGAACCATTTTATGGGTAATGGGTGGTATTTGATTTTTTTGTTTTTGCAAATGTCTGTATTTCTGTATTCTGCTGCATGCCTAATCATTGAGCTACCTAAGTTTTGTTTCAATTTATTCTTATCCAGATTTATGATTTGCATTCTTCTTTTAAGTTATTACCTTAAATTTGCACAGCAATTTTTTTATGTTTACATATAGTTTTAATATTGTTGCTTAAAAAGAATTTGCTTTTGGAGAGTGTTTTAAATCGAGGTAATTCTTTGGTAATTTCTTTTATTAATCGAATCTTTTTGCAGTATGGTATTGGACCAATGAATAAGATGTATCTCGATGATACAGGAGGCACCATTGAGCAGTTTCGACGTCACGAGAGTTCTCAGCTGGTTCAGGAGCATGAATATTTGCCAAATGTATTCCACCATTCCACATCAGATAATCTTAGTCCAAAGTCTCAAGGAAGGCCATTTGAGTTGCCTTATTTGGTTAGAGGAATAACGCCTTCTGTAACTCAGAAACGGCATAGCCTCTATGATAACTCTCACAATGCTGACGTGCCATTTTTGAAGTTTTCTAGTGCTTCCACCGATACTCTAAGTATGGGGATGTCAACATTAGCTCAAAAAGCGCGCGAGACTCCTCTTGCTCCAGTATCATGGCCTCCAGCCCCTAGATCTCAGCCTTTACAATTACTTTCCACTCCTAACCTACAGGTGGATAGTAACGTGCCAATAGGTAATCAGCAACAAAATTTCTCTGTTCCTTTGCCTCAGCAGCAATTTGATGCAAATGGTAGACAATTATTAAGGCAGCCATTCCAGGTACCTTATCAGCTGCCTCAATAAAGTTATGTGAATTCACATAGTCGGGAACATGATTCACTCATGTAAGTTAATTTGCAGGAGAATCATGGAGGCTTTATTCCACTGCTACTAGCTCGACCCCCAAGTGGTGTACGACCTAATGGACAAAGTGGTGTTTTGGATTCTATTTTGCCAAATCCCCTTTCTGGAATGTCCGTTTCTTCAGTACAGCCTCTGCTTGATATCTCCTTACATGGACGTACAGGCATGCCGCCTTTACCTCCTGGACCACCGCCATTGTCATCACAGCCACTAGCTTCATCTCAAAACAGTTCAGCAGCATCACAATCTTCAGGTAGTGATTTTTCAGTATTGATCAATTCACTTATGGCACAAGGTTTGATTTCGTTGACACGTCCCGCTCAGTCTCAGGTATGTCAGTTTGTGAATCATTTTCATTTGTTTGAAAAGTGTAGTTTTTGTTCTCAGCTTGTTGGTATTATGTTTCAGACTACTGTGGGCCTTGAGTTTAATGCTGAACTTCTTAAGGTTCGTCATGAATCTGCAATAAATGCTATGTATACAGAACTTCCAAGGCAATGTACTACGTGCGGCTTACGTTTTACTTGCCAAGAGGATCATAGTAACCATATGGATTGGCATGTAACTAAAAATCGAATTTCCAAGAATCGTAAGCAGAAGCCTTCACGCAAATGGTTTGTTAGTGCTAAGGAATGGCACTGTGGTGCAGAAACGCTTGGAGCTGATGCAGTTCCTGGTTTTTTACCCACGGAGGCAGTCCCAGAGAAAAAGGAAGAAACGGAATTGGCAGTTCCTGCAGATGAGAATCAGACGGTCTGCGCTTTATGTGGGGAACCTTTTGAGGATTTTTATAGTGATGAGACTGAGGAGTGGATGTATAGGGGAGCAGTCTACCTGAATGCTCCAAATGGGGACATTGAAGGTTTAGAACCGTCACAGTTGGGACCTATTGTCCATGTCAAGTGTAGGCCAGAGTCTGCTGAAGGTTCTGGACAAGTCTGATGTGAATAGGTGAGCTGCCTGTACTTTGGCCTTCAGATATTTTTTTTTCTATTATTTTTTTTCCTAAAGAGAGCAACGATTTAATTGCCAAATTGTGGCTCTTCTGTGTTATCTTGAGTATGGAAACCACTTCTATTACGTAGAGCAAGGCTATGCACATCAACCCTTCCCCTATCTCTTCGTGGTGGAGAGGCTTTTGCTTTGGATATGATGCCCTTATTCTGGTTTTCTATTGTCCCATTTCCTGTTGATCTTATTTCTCTGACAATTCTAGCTCAAAAACATAGGGAATGATTTCGGTGGGCTGAATAACATCAGTCCTTATTATACGCTAGTTATATGTCACCTTTCAATTGCATTTTATTGGACCTTCAATTGACTTGGATTTGTGGTCACAGTTTCTATGGCTAAGAAAGACACCATTACTATTTGAAGCATCCCTGTTTAATTCTCTTGAAATTTCTTTTCTATTTTATGTACAGAATTCTATGGTTAACCACCTGAAAGATCATTCTTAGTTTCTGCGAGATGAATGGATGCTTATCCATAAGGTGATTGGTTTTTTGGGTGTTATCTTTTTCTATAGGCTCTTGGTGATGAATTTATCCAAAATAATTTGTGATATGGTCGAGTGCTTAATTATTAATTTCCTTCTACATATTAGTTCCTCACATTAGCGTAGGCTTTCAATTAGGAGATTAGTGATTCAACAAAGTGTGGAGGATAAGTTGTTAGGATTAGAAAGCGAAGAAGTGGACTACCAAGTGAATTATTGTATTGTGAGATGAGCCTCGAGAAGATTGAGATGTTTTTGGGAGAAGTTGAGTTCAAGAAACCCAGAAATAAAATCTCAAGAAGATGCCTGAGAGACGAGCGGCTCTTTGATCGAGATTATTGTTGAGGAATTATGATGCTATTTTGGTATTAGCAATCCACAAAGTCAGTACCACAATCTTCGTCATATCATTTGGGAGTGTCAATTTGTGTTTGTGGGTCGGATTCGGGTTTAACCTGAAATTGACATGACCCGAATAGGTTCAACTCGAACCCGACTCAAATATTATATGGGTTGAAAATCTCAAGCAAAACCCTACTTGACCCAATAACTGGTAACTCGAATCCACCCATTTAACCGGTTTAATATAAGGGTAACAATTATTTGGGTCAAAATCAAGTCAAAATCAGGTCAATTTCACAATCTCAGGTCAATTTCAGATAGGCGGGTCGAATTCTAGTAAATTTCAGGTTGGTGAGTCAGTTTCGGGTCATTTTCGAGTTAGCAGGTTAACCCTCGATCCGAAAAATTAAATGGCTTAAAAATCTTAACCCCAACTTGATCCGAAAGTTTTTCGGGTCAACCCGAACACAGATTTTCGAGTTAGGTTCGAGTCGAGTTGGGGTGTCCGGTTAATTTTTGGCATCCTTAATATCTTTGTAAATTCAGCTTTTAAAGTCACAATTTTCTGTAATCAATATTTTTACCTTTTTCCCTATTGTTATTGACTTTTTCTGCTATTATAAAGGGATCTAATTGGAGGAATTAGAGTGAGACTGACGTAGAGGGGGAACATTCTTGTTTTAAAGAGACAACTTAGGAATTTTTGGACTTACCTTATTTCAATGTTTTTTTGGTTGTTAATGTTTTTGGCATTAGAGCATTAGTTTCAAGAAAAACACATGTGCATAGTGTAGACGAAATGTATTTGTGAGAAAGTGAAAAGATGTTAGAAGATCTTGGCGTGGATTTGATTCTGAAGGACAGCTGAACTGTTGGCTGTAGTGAGAACTGCTTTGGCTTTATAGTACGTACGTGCGCTGATTTGGAGGGCTTATCTAAAGTATTGTTGCATGTTAGTTTTGATTTAAATATTCCCAAAATTATTATAAACTATCATGACTAGTTTTAAGAAATATGGATTGTTTTAGATCAATTGGGTAATTTGGAAATGTTTGAATGATTTTGATGAAGAAATGGAAATTTTTTGGGCCTTAGGGTCATTTTGGGAATTTTTGGGATTTTGTCTAATTTTGGAAGATTTGGGGTGATTTTGAATAATTTGTTGATCTCCATTTTAGAGTTTAGTGATTGAATAATATTTTTTTATTCATGTTGTCACATATTTTCTGATTTTTTCTCATTATTTCAATAACCAAAAATAATAATAATCCACTCTTAAAAAAAAACAAAATAACAAAAAGGGGGACAGATTAAAGGAATTTTCTTGAATCTAGATCCTTCAAGAAGAGCAACTCTTGTTGTTGATATTGTAGAGAGAAACTCTGATGACTTGGCCAACCAAGTGGTGCTTCTTCAATAATAGATGATTGTAGATATTGAGCAACTATATCATATTGTGAGTTACGAACTGGAATAGAGGGAACTTTTTCCAAAAAAAGATCTCATCATCATAATAGTAACAATTTAGTGGACTTCTGATAGGCAAGAGGATGACTTAGAACATGGGTATTTCAAGTTTTATTATAGAGAACAATACCCAATTTTCAAAGTGCAAGCCAAAATCTACACATTTTAATGGTTCTATTGATATGGATTAACTTGAAACCTATTTTAGTCTCTATGAATATACTTCTCAAAAATAGCTTTCGGTACTCAACTCAAAGTCGTTGGGCATGCACACATGGTGGAATAATTTCATCTTTGCATGGAAGCAAAATACCACTTGGGTCAATTCAAGAAATTGGGCAGCCATGAGCTCAACCCTATGAATATGAAGAAGAATGATCAGAGGCATAGGCTGTGATAAATACAAACTTAAGTCGTGCAAAAGTTCACAACATAGCTCGTGAGATAAGCCTCAATGATTGGTGTGCAATCGGGAGGCATCTCCATATTGGCAAAATACGTGACTGAGTTGCATTATAATTTTTGTAATGAATTGCTTCTCTATTGAATATCTCAATCAGGCAAGCATATTTATTGTGCCAATTAAGAGAAATAATTTGAACTGATGTAGCCTTTATTGGCTAGAGGGTAGGAGGGTCAAATGATGCCAAGAGTAATTAGAACTGAAAGGTTTTTGACGGAAGTAATTTCACAAATTATGCTTAAAAGTATACTACATTGTGGTTTTTCCTGGATCTTGGAACAAGCTAGGGCAAAATGTTAAAAACTTCATCTGAAAATGTTCATGTAGAAGTTAAAAAAGATGCAAAAAGGAAACAAGGTGTCTTTGGTAGTGGATAGCTTTCCTTTGATGATTTTGTCGAGGGGAAATAGCTTAGTACAACACCGATCGTAATGATTGTCAGGAGCTTTTCACCTTACGTATGACGTATCCAAGTTAAGCATGAAGTGGTCAGTGCATTTTTTGACTCGGGGAAGTTAAAGGAATTTGATCTCAGCTTGACTAGTGGTTGAGAGAACCTTAACACAACTTTTATTATGCATCCTTATCCAGTAGGATGGATTTAGAAGGATTTGGAGTTGCAGATATAGATAAAACATGTTATGTTTGCTTCTCCATTTTTCTGGATACATCGATGAGGTTGTGTGATGGTATCCCTCTTGACATTTGAAGATATCTTTAGAAGCCTATAGATGGACTATCAAATTTTGGATATGATGGAAGCTGGATTGGTGAAGAGGACAATAAGCACGTACTAACACTTCATCCATCCCTTTGTCCAGTTAGAGAAGCCTTATGGCAATGCTTAGGCCTTTTCCTTGGATGAAACCAAGAAAATTACTGGGAAGAAAAAGGCCAAGCACTAAACCTAGTGCCCAGAGAATGATGGTTGAGATTATAGCTACTAGTAAACGACTACAAAGTGCTTTTTTGAGAGTTGAAAAGGGTTACTTTTGCAATGAATAATGAAGCATAAGATTAACCTTCTCTCAGACTATTTCTAGCCAATATCTGAATCCATAAAAATTCTATAATCGTTGAATTATATGACCAAGGAGTCACAAATTTAGAACCTTAATTTGTGGCTCTTTGATCATTTGATGCCTCCAAATAAAGTTAGATGTGTGTGTATATTAGTTGGTACTAAATAAGATCATGGTGAAGAATATTTGCATACACTCCCCAATTGGATGATTTGCTAGATTAGGAGCAGACTTGAAGCATGCTTCAATCTTTACAATGTTCAATTTGAAATTAAGCTACCCACAAGTTTGAGTACAAGAAGATACGTGGAAGACTATGTTTAGGCCAAAACATGGATTGTTTGAATGGATGATAATTGCATCGAGACTCTATAACATGCTAGTGACGTGTAAGCCTATCATAAATGATAAATTGTGTCATGGAGGATTTTTTTGGGTGGAACGTCTCAAATACATGTAAAGTATTTTGCTACTTAAAAAAAAAAAATTAATTGTTCTTGAACCTAACCAAATAACTTTGTGGATAAGATTTTACTTTGTTCGGGATTCCATGGAGGTGGGAGATAAAATATGAAGCCGGAGAAGTTTAAAAGCACAAGAGATTGAATTTTTTGATAGTATGAGACTAATTTGTAGAGCATTATGGATTTATACCAGTACTTAAGAAAGCTTATCTATAAATTTTTTATTCGCATGATACCTATTCATTTTTCGATGAGGCTAATCAGAAACTCTCCTAGGAGAATAAATATCTTGATGTGTTTCTTATTATTTAAAGGAAGATAAATGAGGTGCTAATGTAAGCCCTGCTAATCCTCATAAATCGCTGGAAGTTCAAGTTGATACTTCTGGACATGCAAATGATCTTATATTGCTGCAAGAATAGAGATTTTTGGAGTATTATTTTCAGTTGCTACAATATGCTAAAAAAAATTTAGTGCGTGATAAGACTTGCATTTCACCAAGCTGTAAAGCTGTTATTACTTTACATACTTGGCGAGAAGAGTTTGGTTCATACATACGACAAATAGCTTCTATATCTGTATGCTTGGATAAATTATTAACAAGCTTGATTCATCTAGTGTTCAAAGATGATAGATAAGCTCTCATGAACTGTAGTGACTTTGTAGTGATAATATTGATGCAATCTTTTCAGCACGTGGAGTGTGTTGATTTGTAAGCTTGATGAAGTCTTTTCAAAGTATACAGAAGGAATCGGAGAGCATGAATGTACTCTCAAATGAATTTCCTTTTTAAGAATAATTAATTTTGTTTGTGTAAAGACAATGATTAGGTAAGTGAATTGCAGCAGCACTCTTTTAGTTGAACATAATTTTAGAGCGATGAATAAACTTCAAAACTTGTAGAGATATGTATATTGGCCAATAATGTGTCTTAATATTGCCAAATATTTTAAGGATTTGTATTCTATTGTCCCTCAAAGCCTTCAAATGGGCTGTCAAATAGGAGCTAATGATTGTACACCCCACCGCACTTGGCAACTTAGTCATGGGAGAGCATCTCTTTAGACTTATTGAGAGGATTGTTGTTAACTTGTAATGACCTTAACTATTTTATTTTTGTGGATATGTTTTTGAAGATGACAATATTCATGGCATGTAAACATGTTACATGGAAGAAGATACCTTTTTCCTCTAGAATGTTTGGGTATATAATTTGCTTTGTTGAGCTTAGTTCACCTGATAGAGAATCTTGCTTCCTCATTAATTTTTTGAAATTTTTGTTGGCCATGATGGATACTATTTTGAAGAAAAGGACCAACTTTCATCAACAAACTGATAACCAAATTGAGGTTATAAATAAGACTAATGTGCACCTATTGAGAGAAATAAAATCACGACGTGCAAAGATTTGGGATGAAATTTTACCAATCCAATTTGCTTATAATATGGTTCCTGTTTCGTTAATTGAGTATCATCCGAGGCATGTCTAGGTTATTTTGCTTTAATTTATTTTTTATTTGAATTTTTTAGGTAGAATCAACAAGTAGCGGCAAGCACTTAGATTAAGGTCTTGATATAGCCAAATGAACTTTTACGAAATAATAAAATTAAATCAAAGGTAGCTGCAACTCACCAAGGTAGAACAATGAATCAATGATTATCCAAGCATTGAAATGAAGGTTTTAGGACAACCCATAGATTCCCGAAAGGAATCGATAATTCACTTTGAGCTCTGCCCATCTTTGGCACGTTGCTTTAGTCTTCATCTAAGCTATGAGTCATTGACAAACACCATTATATCGTCACATTTATATTTGAATTCAAGATGTTTGAGGAAAACATGGCCAACAATTCTATTGTAAAATGGAGACAAAACTCTTAGTTCTTTCACCTTTGGAGTGGGATTGATGTTGTCAAATGCCACGTAGACCCACAAAAGTTTCTTTTAAAAATTTTATTGTATTATTTCATGCCACGTAGATGGAGGGGGGGCGGCGGTGGGGTTCAGTCCTAAAGAGGAGCATTTCTATTCCAGACAGACATTAATGAGGTTAGCTTGAGAGATAGAATTCAAGGAAGCATCACCTCTCTGGTGTGTTTGCTTCATTCTTTTTTGTCAATGAATTTTGATTGTTTCTTGCTTCAGAAGCAAGTATCTGTATTAGTAACCTACACTTGTCCTCTCTGCTCCACATGTCATACAAATCATATTTCGTTGCTTCTCGATGGTTACCAATTAACTTTGTGTTGGAGGACAAACAACTTAAAATTCTTTGTGTTGGGGGCGGGGACGTGGGGTTTAAATTCTAAAATAGGTGCATTTCTATTTCGGAGAGACATTCATGGGGTTAGAGAGCTAGAGAGATATAATTCAAGGAAGCATCACCTCTCTGGTGCATTTGCTTCATTCTTTTTTGTTCAGTCCTAAAGAGGAGCTTTTCTAGAGATTCATGAGATTAGAGAGCTTGAGAGATAGAATTCAAGGAAGCATCACTCTCCGATGTGTTTGCTTCATTCTTTTTGTCAATGAATCTTGATTGTTTCTTGCTTCGAAGTAAGAATCGTATTAATAATTTATACTTGTCCCCACCCACTCCACGTGTTGGACAAATCATATTTCGTTATCTTTTCGGTGCTTATTGATCAACTTTGTGTTGGAGGACAAACAATTTATATTCTTTGCGTTGGGCGCGGGGAGTGGGGGTTCAATCCTAAAAGAGGAGCATTTCTATTTCGGAGAGACATTCATGGGGTTAGAGAGCTAGAGAGATAGAATTCAAGGTGACGTTTGCTTCATTCTTTTTTGTCAATGAATCTTGATTGTTTCTTGCTTCAGAAGTAGGAATTTGTATTAATAACCTACACTTGTCCTCTTTCCCTCCACGTGTTGGCAAATCATATTTCGTTGTCTTGTCGGTGATTACCGATCAACTATTTGTTGTAGGACAAACACTGTGCTTTGAGCTTGCGTGCTTGCCTTCAGAAATGTGTGGAAGAGGAAAGCCTGTTCTTTTAAGTATGTGGGGTCGTCAATCTTCTCGTATGATTTGGTGGTCGGAATGGTCTCAACTTTGATGACAGGAAAGGTTACCTTTGTTTGTACGGCTTGTCGGCTTCTCATACGTAAGATTTTATGCCACGTAGATGGATATTTAGGGTCAGATTTGGAGGTGGGGGGGGGGGGGGGGCGGTGTTCTATTCCAGACGTACATTAATGAGGTTAGCTTGAGAGATAGAATTCAAGGAAGCATCACATCTCTGGTGTGTTTGCTTCATTCTTTTTTGTCAATGAATTTTGATTGTTTCTTGCTTCAGAAGCAAGTATCTGTATTAGTAACCTACACTTGTCCTCTCTGCTCCATGTGTCGTACAAATCATATTTCGTTGCTTCTCGATGGTTACCAATTAACTTTGTGTTGGAGGACAAACAACTTAAAATTCTTTGTGTTGGGGGCGGGGACGTGGGGTTTAAATTCTAAAATAGGTGCATTTCTATTTCGGAGAGACATTCATGGGGTTAGAGAGCTAGAGAGATATAATTCAAGGAAGCATCACCTCTCTGGTGCGTTTGCTTCATTCTTTTTTGTTCAGTCCTAAAGAGGAGCATTTCTATTCCAGACAAACATTAATGAGGTTAGCTTGAGAGATAGAATTCAAGGAAGTATCACCTCTCTAGTGTGTTTGCTTCATTCTTTTTTGTCAATGAATTTTGATTGTTTCTTGCTTCAGAAGCAAGTATCTGTATTAGTAACCTACACTTGTCCTCTCTGCTCCACGTGTCGTACAAATCATATTTCGTTGCTTCTCGATGGTTACCAATTAACTTTGTGTTGGAGGACAAACAACTTAAAATTCTTTGTGTTGGGGGCGTGGACGTGGGGTTTAAATTTTAAAATAGGTGCATTTCTATTTCGGAGAGACATTCATGGGGTTAGAGAGCTAGAGAGATATAATTCAAGGAAGCATCACCTCTCTGGTGCGTTTGCTTCATTCTTGGGGTTAGAGAGCTAGAGAGAAGCAAGTATCTGTATTAGTAACCTACACTTGTCCTCTCTGCTCCACGTGTCGTACAAATCATATTTCGTTGCTTCTCGATGGTTACCAATTAACTTTGTGTTGGAGGACAAACAACTTAAAATTCTTTGTGTTGGGGGCGGGGACGTGGGGTTTAAATTTTAAAATAGGTGCATTTCTATTTCGGAGAGACATTCATGGGGTTAGAGAGCTAGAGAGATATAATTCAAGGAAACATCACCTCTCTGGTGCGTTTGCTTCATTCTTTTTTGTTCAGTCCTAAAGATGAGCTTTTCTAGAGATTCACGAGATTAGAGAGCTTGAGAGATAGAATTCAAGGAAGCATCACTCTCTGATGTGTTTGCTTCATTCTTTTTGTCAATGAATCTTGATTGTTTCTTGCTTCGAAGTAAGAATCAGTATTAATAATTTATACTTGTCCCCACCCACTCCACGTGTTGGACAAATCATATTTCGCTATCTTTTCGGGGCTTATTGATCAACTTTGTGTTGGAGGACAAACAATTTATATTGTTTGCGTTGGGCGCGGGGGAGTAGGGGTTCAATCCTAAAAGAGGAGCATTTCTATTTCGGAGAGACATTCATGGGGTTAGAGAGCTAGAGAGATAGAATTCAAGGTGACGTTTGCTTCATTCTTTTTTGTCAATGAATCTTGATTGTTTCTTGCTTCAGAAGTAGGAATTTGTATTAATAACCTACACTTGTCCTCTTTCCCTCCACGTGTTGGCAAATCATATTTCGTTGTCTTGTCGGTGATTACCGATCAACTTTTTGTTGTAGGACAAACACTGTGCTTTGAGCTTGCGTGCTTGCCTTCGAAATGTGTGGAAGAGGAAAGCCTGTTCTTTTAAGTATGTGGGGCTGTCAATCTTCTGTATGATTTGGTGGTCAGAATGGTCTCAACTTTGATGACAGGAAAGGTTACCTTTGTTTGTACGGCTTGCTGGCTTCTCATACAGAAGATTTTATGCCACGTAGATGGATGTTTAGGGTCAGATTTGGAGGGGGGGGGGGGGCGGTGTTCTATTCCAGACAGACATTAATGAGGTTAGCTTGAGAGATAGAATTCAAGGAAGCATCACCTCTCTGGTGTGTTTGCTTCATTCTTTTTTGTCAATGAATTTTGATTGTTTCTTGCTTCAGAAGCAAGTATCTGTATTAGTAACCTACACTTGTCCTCTCTGCTCCACGTGTCGTACAAATCATATTTCGTTGCTTCTCGATGGTTACCAATTAACTTTGTGTTGGAGGACAAACAACTTAAAATTCTTTGTGTTGGGGCGGGGACGTGGGGTTTAAATTCTAAAATAGGTGCATTTCTATTTCGGAGAGACATTCATGGGGTTAGAGAGCTAGAGAGATATAATTCAAGGAAGCATCACCTCTCTGGTGCGTTTGCTTCATTCTTTTTTGTTCAGTCCTAAAGAGGAGCTTTTCTAGAGATTCATGAGATTAGAGAGCTTGAGAGATAGAATTCAAGGAAGCATCACTCTCTGATGTGTTTGCTTCATTCTTTTTGTCAATGAATCTTGATTGTTTCTTGCTTCAGAAGTAAGAATCTGTATTAATAATTTATACTTGTCCCCACCCACTCCACGTGTTGGACAAATCATATTTCGTTATCTTTTCGGTGCTTATTGATCAACTTTGTGTTGGAGGACAAACAATTTATATTCTTTGCGTTGGGCGCGGGGGAGTGGGGGTTCAATCCTAAAAGAGGAGCATTTCTATTTCGGAGAGACATTCATGGGGTTAGAGAGCTAGAGAGATAGAATTCAAGGTGACGTTTGCTTCATTCTTTTTTGTCAATGAATCTTGATTGTTTCTTGCTTCAGAAGTAAGAATTTGTATTAATAACCTACACTTGTCCTCTTTCCCTCCACGTGTTGGCAAATCATATTTCGTTGTCTTGTCGGTGATTACCGATCAACTTTTTGTTGTAGGACAAACACTGTGCTTTGAGCTTGCGTGCTTGCCTTCAGAAATGTGTGGAAGAGGAAAGCCTGTTCTTTTAAGTATGTGGGGCTGTCAATCTTCTGTATGATTTGGTGGTCAGAATGGTCTCAACTTTGATGACAGGAAAGGTTACCTTTGTTTGTACGGCTTGCTGGCTTCTCATCACAAGCTCCACTGGACCAAAACTGCTATAAATTGATTTTCATATTATAGATTTTTCTGTACATATACAATGTCCTGTAAGTTTTCCATCAAAGATGCAGCTGGGACATTTCAAAATGGTTTCAAGTTTATACTATATTAAATATAATTGCTATGAGGTGTGCGTTATTCTTTGATGCTTTTATCATGCATTAGTTGGCTGACTAATTATCTTCCGTTCTATAGTGTACCATTAATTTCTGAACGGAGATTGATGCTTGCAATTTTTACTTTCAAAAGGCTCAGCTTGGCTCCTATGTGGCACATTGTTTTGTTCTTCATCTAAGCTATTAATCTTCGACAAACACCATTATATCATCACATTTATATCTGAATTCAAGTGAATGTGATGTTTGAGGAAAAAATGGCCCACGGTCCATACTGTAAAATGGAGACAAAACTCTTAGTTCTTTCACCTGTGAAGTGGATTGATGTTGTTGTCAAATGCCACGTAGACCTACAAAAGTTTCTTTTAAAATTTTTATTGTATATTATTTCATGTTTAGGGTGAGATGCATGGAGAACGGCTCTCTCTATTTTGTTTTTTATTCTGCTTTTTTGTGTAGTCATCATCTTGAGGATTCCAATCTTTATTGAGGTTTTTAGTATGAAAATTTCTTGTGAATGTTGTTATTCATAGATTTTTATAACAATTTAAACATTTTTTGAATATTTAAATATATATATATATATATATATATATATATATATATATATATATATATATATATATATATATATATATATATATATATATATGTATATAGGGATGCTTGGATGACATATAATAACATACTTAAAAGTCTAATTTAAATCTTGTGCATTTCGTTAATCAGAATAATTCAATGCATGAAAAACTTCATCAAGAACTTATTTTATTAATTTTTTTTTCCATTTGAAATTTTCTACACTTATAAGTCACAATCATCTTTTAGTACCAAATCAATTGATGACAATTATCTTTTAGTGTACAATAGGAGTCATCCAATAAGATGATTTTGACACATCAATTTGAGATCAACTAATTTACAAATATTTGAAATACATTTTAAAATTTATGTATGCCATAATTTTGACAATTTAAATAAAATTTTGTTGATCTGATGATTTCCTTCTTGTGAATAAGACTAGAGAAAGAGTTTAGGATAAAGTTGAATTATGGAGGTCTACATGAGATTCTAAAGCCTTTATTTGAGTTAATCTAAAATTGAATAATGGAAATGTAATTTTAAGGTGCATTGGGAAGCATTTTGAGTGCTTTTCATTATGAAATGCTATTGTTGGGCATTTGGGAGCTAACTTTTCACCTGTTTTTACCATAATTCCTTTTTCAGAATGGTAAAATTATAAATGGCATTCCGTGGCTCCGTTTTGTTGTTCTAATCACGGTTTGGATTCAAAATGACTATCCCGCCTCTCATCAATTCGGTTAATGCTTTGTCTTCATTTGGCTTTGCTGTGGGTGTTAGGTGAAAAGCATAATTCATAGTATGTCTTGGTTGTCGAGATTAATTTTTTATGATTTGCTGGATGAATTACATAATAATTATGTTTTGCATCGTCCTAATTTGCATCCAGGGAAACACTAGTCTTCATATTATATATTATGTCACATAAGTCCATTCATGTAGCTTCTAAGCAATTTCATCATGGAGCAGAGACAATTAACAAACATTTTAATATTGACATTAACTATTTAGTTAGATTGTCAAACAACATTGTGAAACTCATAGATCTTGCTTTTGTGCATGCACTAATGGCAATTCATAATGATATTTGATAAATGTCGTTCTTAAAGTTATTGATATTTCTATTTATTTTGCATGCATTTTTTACAACAAAAAAATTATGTTGATGAGTTTTTTAAATAAGATTGTATAGGAGCAAATGATAACACAAATGCCGATGCACGTGTTGGCAACGATGACAAAATTGCATATATGGAAAGTTATGGATCTCCTACACAAAATATCTTAGCATTCTATAACTTCAATTTATCTTATATTTTTAATGACTGGATGAGAAGCGAGTGCTAATGATAGTCGTATATTCAAATTTGTTACTCGAAGACGTGAATACACGTTTTTCAATGTCTACACCAGGTTAGTATATTCATGACTGTATATGAAGCATTTAATTTGAGAGTATGTAGTAATAATGTTAATATTCAGGAAAATATTGCCTCGTCGATTCGAGATATCCATTACAATGAGGTTTCTTAAAGCTATTTTTGGATGAGGTACAACTTTCTTGATTTTGAGCGCGACTAAGTGATTGGAGGGATGAATAAATTGTTCAACAAAAGACTCCCATCACTTCGTAGTGTTATTGAGAGAGCATTCAACGTATGAAAGAAGTGGTTCAACTTTGAGTTTGTCAGCATATTCCTTAAAAAAGTAAGTAAAGATAGTTGTTGCAACGATAGCGTTACATAATTTTATACGAAGACATCAATCTCGGGAGATATTGATTTCAGGGTCTTAGATGAAGTTGCAACATGCATATCTATGGAAGCATTCGTACCTCGGGTAGGACTTAGGGAAGCCTTTGGTGCGAATAATTTCAAAACACCTGAGGGGGAGGGTTTTCAAGAGATTATCTAGTTAAAGAGAGGAGATTGCAAATGTTAGTGATCTTGTTGAGTATATTTCTGTAGCGTTTTGTAATGTCTTCTGGTTGATGTGTACTATTTCATATGCAATGAGGATTTGTCGATAATTATTTTCTATATTTATGTAACATTTTGTATTGAGAATTTTTTTGTCTAACTTTCGTGATGCATATTTTTTCTTATGTGTATTTTCTTATTATTAAAACAAATATTTGTTATTGTTCTATTGTATATTTTGTCTAATTTATCATTTAAAAGCATAATATATTATAATCTCAGAGAAAATGATTTTAAGGCCATCAAGTATTTGAACAGCTATTTATTATTATTGTGGTATGTATTGTTCTGCATACTTTTATGATCCCATAAATAGGACATGTGAAGATTTAAGTATTATTGATGGGCTGATGATATAGATGAGTTTGCTCTGAGTAGTGATCATGTTAGGAGAGATGTTATAGATAAATATTTTTCTCGAAAATTTGATCATCTGGACATGATGACTGACATCATTATAACATTAATATTTATTCTTATAGTTTTTATTTTTGTGATTTTATTCAAGAAATGATAACTTACAATTAATGTATTAGAGAAATTTAGACTCCTGACATGTCTTTTGTACGTACTACTGAAGTTGTTTTTGTTATTATGCTATAATTATTTTGAAAATTGCAGTCATTCAGTTAATTTACATATAGCTGCAGTATAGCGGATTTTGCAAACAAACTCCAACTATTCCAAGAGCAGTTTTCTGATAGCACATGTGAAATTGTCTCTCTAAAAAATTCCCCACTACTTCAAAAAGCAGCAGCCACGCCAAATTCACTATTAGTAGTAGTAAATTTAGTCATGAAGTTGTGACAATGAGTGATCAAATCATTAAAAGGAGTGAACGGTCTAGATATCTCTGATATATCATTCAAAGTAATTGTGATATTGATGGGGATGTTATTAATAGAATTCAAGTTGGTTAGTTGAAGTGGAGGAATGCATCAAGACTATTGTGTGATAGAAAAGTATCGCTTAGACTTCAAGGAAAATTTTTTAAGATGATGGTGAGACTTGCAATGATTTATGACACATCATGTTGGCATATAAAAGTTGTTATGATCGGGTTTGGGGCTTGGAATTAACCAAGACTGGAACAAACGGTCGGACGGTGTGAATTAAATTTTCGATATTCATTTTCTATAAATAACATTTCACAAATGAACCATTAATCAATTTAAATTAAAACAATACATTTAAAATTGCATCGGTACTGGTTGTCCGTATCTTCTATAAACATTTTCTCTTCTATCGCTCATATTTTAATAAATTAAATTAACCTGAAAAGTTAGTTTAAAACAATTATGAGCTAAATGAGCCAATAAATACTCATATTCATAAATTACAGTAATAAAAGAGAAAAATAAGCAATCTTTATGCCTATAAAACATTTAATAAATCAATAAAAATATTTAATGCTATTCAAAGTCCCTTACTATATCAGTAACATATCAATATCATTATATATCTTTACAATCGTCACATGGGCACCATTAAAAAATTGTGTCAATTAAGACACATTAATATCAATATTCTTTTTCACATACGTGCACAGTTACCTTAATGTTCCCTCCACTAGTACCATCAAAGTGTTACCTCATTATAGTCAGTCATGCACATATAAGTAATCAACATAACTATATCATTCATATGCTTGTCATATTTAATTCAATATTTTATGTATAACATACACCAATGCATGATATTAAGTACCTACTAATATTCTCAACAATGTGAGCAATAAAGAAAATATATAAATTAAATAAAGTTTGTTTAAATATCATTGTCTACTAATGCATGGAAATCGAGAACTAAAATATTACTATAGATTTAGAAACATGAGTACTCACCTTGATGTCGATTAATTTGTGCTTGAATTTACAATAACGTCGATTCTTTTAAATTAGAAACCTAACATAAATATGATATTTAATTAATTTATTATTTTAATGGAGTATTACGTTTTCATTAGTTAAGTATTAAATTTACTTTATCTAATTCAGCTTACTTTCTATTTGATAAATAAATAAAAGCACACACACATATATATATATATATATATATATATATATATATATATATTGTTGTTATTATTATTATTATTATTATTATTATGTTTTAATATTATATAAACCTTATCTCGGTCGATTCCTATACTGTGTCAAGGCTTCATCTTCCTCCCCTCTGCAAAAATCAGATCACATCAGCTGGCTCTGTTTCTCTCCCTCGCGAGCTTCCTTCCTTGCTCGACAACGCACGAGCTGCAGTATTCTTCCTCTACGATGCTTCTTCCTCTCCTCATCTTTGCTGGTTGGTCGAAGCCCTTACTCGTAGAAGCACAACTCCTTCCTCTAGGCTCGGCTCCGCCGTGCTCGAGGAGTCGACGTCATCCTTTCCACTACTCAACCTCGATGCCAATACTTTCTCAAGCCTCCTCGTCGCAAGCTAGGGATTCTCCCGCGCTGTCCTCCTTTCCTAATGTAGCTTGACTCCCAGGTAAGTCGCTTGGATTTCTTCTACCTCCTGATCTCCTTCTGTCTCGCTTCAATTTATAGGCAAACTGACATCGCCTTCCCATTCCTTCCACTTCTGCTCTCATTTCTTTCAGCTGCCCGACTCTTTGTGTCCTTTTTTTGGTTTCTTCGTTTCCCCTTCCCCCAATGCAGAACTGTTACAAAAGAGAAGCATAAAACTAAGTTAAGTGTTGCTGAGATGAGAATGCTCAGGTGGATGAGTGGCTTGACTATCAGAGACAAAATGAGAAATGAATATATCCGTGAAAGTGTTGGTGTAGCTCCAGTGGTAGATAAAATTAGAGAGAATTGTCTTTAGATGGTTTGGTCACATTAAACGTCAACCATCTGATGATCTTGTTAGGTAAGTAGAGGTAGACCTAAAAAGACTTGGGCATGCTGTATTAAAAATGATCTTAGTTTATTACAATTAAATGAAAATATGACACTCAATAGAACATGGTGGAGTAAAAGAATTCATGTGACTGACCCCACTTGGTGGAATAAAGGCTTGTTATTGTCGTTTTTGTTGATCTTAAGTTGAAGATCATATCATTGAAATCTAAATGTGAAGAGGATACTTATGTGTGTTTGAGTGTTGAAGGATTGAGCCCTTTGTTCTCAAAGATGTGGAGGTGAATTCTATTGTTCAAATTTAAACTAAAATCGTCTTCTGCTATTTTGTGAACTGTTTCCAAGTAGTTTTTTTTTTTCTTTTTTAATTCTGGATCAATCTATTATTTACAGGCTTAGTTCTTGACAGGTTGTATTGCTGCAGGCACTGAGGATATTGTGGGATGGTTTCTTCATCTCTCACCCTTAAAGTGACATTTTCTTCACTTTTAGCATGTTCAGAACTATGGAGAGATGTCATCAGCGGGATTAGGTTCAAAGAAATTTGTAAATTACTTGGTGCTTCCATCTATCGATAGGTATGTATTTGTTTTCCCAAGATTAAAAAAAAATATCATGTCTACAATTCCTTGGTCCATTTTAAATGCTTGTACATGTAAAGTTGTATAATAGCAGTCTTTTTTAATAGATTTTGGTGATTTTTAGGAATTTTATGATTTTTTTTTTCCCCTATCAAATTTTCTTTCTTCACTTGGCTATATCTCATTGTGTGGTTTGCTGTCAATCCCTGCCTTGTTTTCTTGTCGTTCGGTGTATTCATACAGGTCGAAGTAACAGCTTTGTGGAGTAGTTGGCTTTAAAGCCTCTACCTTTTGCAATGCAGGTACCTTGATGTATTTGGTTGCCCAGAATGACTTGAATCTTTTTGTTCGGTATAGAATTCTTGTAATTCTCTAGTAAACTTAAAAAAAATTGATGTTATAAATGAATGCCAAACTCTGTTGAGAATAATGTTCTGGTAATTCTTATGTATTGTAGTTAATATATCATTCTCATTTGTGTAATTTGAGTGCTGGTAATGTCTTGAGTATTAATTCATTCTTTTAATTTTAGTTCTGAGTTGTGATGGTCTGATCTTAGACGAATAATTGTATGATGTGGATAACCCCATGCCCGTTGTCCTTCGAGTATTTGCAGACAATGGTAAACTATCTCAACCTCCATTATTTGCTGCTTTATTTGATAAAAGACGGGGAAAAAGAATTTTGTTATTGGAATGTATCGATCTGGTACCATGTGAAGTTAATTAATTTATTTTAAATATATTTTGATGATTAAATATTACTTGAAGTAGCAGTTTTTAACGAATATTTTAGAATTTGGACCTCGAAGCGAGTGCTTCGGTGTGGGCAAGTCGGTTATGTATTGGTTGAGTGTTGTTTGGAGCTTGAGTTCCTAGAATTGGTTGAGTAATTTTCAGAGCTTGGGTCGTTTGAATAAGGTGAGTGTCACTTGAGTTGGGCTATATCGAATTAGCGAGTTTCTTTATGCATGTGCCTTTTGAATTGGGCAACTGACCTCGAGTGCCTTGTATTTTTAGTTCTTGGTGAATTCACTTCATTTTCATGCCTTTATCATGAATTACATATTTTGATATGTACGTATACGTACGTACCTATGTATGTATGCACACGTACATACAATGTACAGACATATGTATGTATGTATACATACGTACCTATGTACGTATGCATACGTACGTATGTACCTTCATGCATACCTACGTGCGTTCCTTCGTGCGTACCTACCTATTTATGCAAGTAATTTTAATATTCTCTTATATTTTTGGAGAGTGGTGTAAGATGAACATGAAAAGTATGTGAAATGTTTATTGGAAATGGGCAAGGGTAAATTTGATTATCCTATTTAATTTTGATATTAGAAATAATTCTTCTATTTATTATGTGAATAATGATACTGATTTAACTTTTTGTTGTTATTGGTCATGGTCATCTCTAGATATTGAATTGCTTTTTTCTTCAATTCTTATCCTTTAGCTGCTGCTTTTTTCACTAGAATTATCTTAATTTGCTTGTGATGGATGAATCACATCCACCAAAGGTTATGAACATTATTAATTGCAAGTAATGTAGAGCATTCTCCTTGGCAAAAACAAGCTCCTGCAAGAGATGAAGAGCAGAGGTAAAGTTGAGCTATGGAGAGAAGATGATAGTGAAGGTTAGTGTGAGTAGGGCAAGTAAGTGATTCTATTTCATGAAGAAGTAGAAGTAATTGTATAATATTGTCATTTAAGTTTCTGCTTTACTTGTATGTGGGAATAACGAGTGTCTTAGAACCTTTGTTGGAGTGTGTCTAAGGGTGTAAACGAACCGAACACGAACGAACAGAGCTAGTGTTCGTGTTCGAAATGTTCGAACACGTCACTGTTCGTGTTTGGTTCATTTGCTTATCGAACGAACACGAACTTTCTGGCGAACCAAACACGAACTGTTCGCGAACGAGCTTTTTTGACAGCCCTAGCTTTGATAGGATACCTCCTCAAAATGAAGCAAATTGATCAGGTATTCAGTACACATCAGGTAACCCATACTTCTTCAAAATGAAGCAAACCAAATAAGGCGTTTAGGGTTTTGATTAGGGTTTTATTTTAATATATAGTACAATATATTAATTATAATAGTATAATATTTATATTAATATAATTAATACTATAATATTATTATTGTTATTAATAATTTATCATATATTATAATTTATAGAAGTTTAATTATTTAAAATATGATAAATTTTTATAATATATAATTATTTTTAAAATATCATAAATTTTTTATATATAATTATTTTAAATTATTATATATTTCAAACAATAACGAACCGAACACGAATGAACACATCACTGTTCGTGTTTGGTTCATTTAACAAACCGAACGAAAAAAATTGTTCGTGTTCGTCTCGTTTGCTTATTGAACGAATCGAACACGAACTTTTTAGCGAACCGAACACGAACTGTTCGCGAACAACGAGCTTTTATGACAGCCCTAAGTGTGTCAAATCAGCAGTGAGTCACTTAAGAGGTAAGATTGGTTGGTTTACTTTGGGGATGTCTATGTGGACCATTTTGAATGGGTCTATGATAGTGAGCTTTTAGATTATCAATCAGTAGAGTTAAAAGGTCAGGTATGCATTTGACTTCCACCATTAGGTAAAAGTTTTATGAAGATGATTTGTTGAATTTCTACTTGATGGTTTTTGAAGTAGACAGGTTGCTTCAACGAGATAGCTTGAAGATAACTATTGAGTTGGTTGCTAAACTTACTGTCCATAATTATTATCTTTTAAGAACACATTTAGGGGGCATGTAATGTTACACCCCCAGGGACTCTTGAAAGCTGTGGCTCGATATCGTCTTGTCACGATTCGATCCGGAGTTTAGAATTAATCAAGATGGGTACAGACGATCATATCGGAGTAATTAAATTTATACAACTTATATTTTAATAAATTAACGAGTTACTACATAAAAATTACAGTATAGTTTAATTTATCATATTTTTTTACAATTTTTTTTTCTTTTTTCTTTCTCATTTTTAATCAATTAATTAAGCATAAAAATTTAGTTTAAAACAACAGTGAACTAATCATAGTTATGAATACTTATAGTCGTAGTAACACAATAAAAAATATAATAATATGCATGGTATTTTATAAATTTATGATCACAATATTGTACAACGTACAATGAGTTTTATTATACCAATAATATATATTTAAATGCGTACGATCATCGCAGGAGCATCGTCTGAAAATTATATCAATTAAGATACTTCAATATCCTTATCATTTTTTTATTTATTTATGTGCACGAGTACTCTAGCATTTTTCTGTCGGCATCATAAAAGAGTGAATTTTATCATAGCTGTGCATGCATATGCAATATGTATGATAATTTAAACAAAGCTGAGCATTCATGTTAGTTCTACAATATGAACAATATTAAATAAAATTCTAAATCATGAGTATGCAGTGTTATAAATATAACAGTAATAATAAATGTATTAGATTGAGATGAAATAAAATATTACTGTAGCATAAGAATATAAGTTCTTCGGTGTTCTCCACCTTGTTACCCTTAGATTTAACTACTCACTTGAAATACCTAATATAAGAACGATTCGTGTTAATACATTTTATTATGGTTAAATAATCTATAGGTATGCTTAAATTAATTGTTATTAAATTATAATTATATATATTGAATGATTCATTATTTTGCTATTTATTATTAATATAAGAATTACAGGTGTGCTAAATACCATCATTTTATAAATATTAGATTTATTTTAAACCTTACTCTAATTGTCAAATTATTAAAAGTTATCAATTAATATTTTATTTATCTCTCATTGATCCATGAATATTTCTTCATCAATGCTTTCTAATTTAATTAGCCTAAAACATATATTAACGCCTTTGATTAAAAAATATCTATCAACTCAATAATAATCGTAACATAGAAACTACAAAAAATAAAATAAAAAACAAACCCTAACATATTGCACAGTTTAGTCCGTCCACTCGCAACTCAATCCTTCGCCTATTCTTCTTCTGGGAAAAAATTTGTGTCCGTCAACCGTACGCAACGCTGCGTGTGACAGCCAATCGGATGACGAAAAGTATGCGCCTTGGGTCCCACGACATTTAATTTGCAAAATTTAATATGCCTAACCCGATCGCCCGGCCCATGGCGGTAACCCGTTTATACCTTCCCTGTACCGCTCCAATAACCCCCCCGGTAATACATTCGTAACCCCTCTGTAACTTGGTTGCAACATCCCAGTACAGGCAACGGTACACTCGAAATAATCTATCTGTAATCGTCGTGTAATCTCGTGTGGGCGGTACCGCGGACATAACATTCGTGTAACTCTTGTAATTCGTCTGTAAAGCGGTACTGCGGCTGTAACTTGTTAGTAACGTTCGTGTATCTCCTCTGAGCAGCGGTACGGGTAAATAACCGCGTTGTACTGGGTACCGTGGATATAACCGAGGAGTAACCCCATTGTAACCCTTCAGCTGCGGTATCGCGTATGTAACTTGATTGTAACCTCGGTGCAATCCTGCTACGCCGTGGTACAGCGTAAATAACCACGCTGTAATCCTTGTGTAACGCGAGTATGTAATCGTGTCCCTGCTGCCGTCCCGTCTATGTAATCATAATATAACCTTCGTATAACCTCTGCTTATATTACGCTGAAATAATTAAAATTTGAGCCCGCGAATCCTGGTATTTAAACAGCTAGGGTTTACTATTCTATTGCCATATTTTCCGGCGAGCTTTTCTCCTGCATCGGACTGGAAGCTCGAGCTGAAGATGGATTACAAAAACCTAAACATCCATTTTTTTGAAGGGGAAGAAGAGAGTTATGATGCCAAAATAAAAGAAATTGAGGTTAAAAAGGAGGTGTGTTATGAGATGCTTTTGTTTTTGTTTTGGAGACACTGCTTCATGATCTTTAGTACGTAGACATTTTTCTGTAGTTTCATATTTGTGGAGGTATGCTTGTAGATCTTTAGTACCTAGCCATTTTACTATAAGCTAAATCCCTTTGTGGAGGTATATTTGTGTATTAGTTTTTTTTATAAAAAAATCAAGGTAAATACAACTTTTGTAGATCAAAATGACTTATTTAAGAATACATAATAGGTATAAGGTGCTGAAGGTTCCTTCAATAGTTCATAAAAATTGATTTATACGAGACAATAATACCCATTGTACATTCAATGTTGCTTTTTTTTGTTAAACTACAGATCTCCAACGCTCTTTTGTTGAAGATATGGAAGTTCAATAGAAGATCCTTTTTATGTTTTATACATTCAAGAAAAATGCTCAATTAGTATACCATTATTATGTTTTATCAAAAGCTTGGTTAGTGAAGAATGTAAGCTAGCTGGATGTTGTAGAAACTAATCCTGGTGAATTTTAAATTTTTTTGTTAACCCTTTAAAATGTTTTATCTGCAGAAGTTAGCAGAAATGACGGCTAATTGAAAATTGCTACTGTTTAACATTTTATTCTCTTCTGTGTAGTTTGGTGGTAGTGGAGTTACCTGTAGCGAGCAAACTGCAAACATGTTACTTCAAACGATAGTTCATATTGAGAAAGAAAGCTTATGAAGTATATTGTGCATATGCCCATCATATCGGATTTAGTGTTCGTAAGGATCACGCATCTTTTTGGCCTAACTCCAGAAATATTAAGACAAGGGACTTCGTATGTGGAGAAGAAGGATTCAAGAGAGAGCTGAAGATTATAGGAACTATTAAATACAAAAGAGCGGACTCAAGAAGTGGTTGTCCGGCAATGATTCGATAGGCTGTTGATGATGAAGGTAACTGGACAGTGAAGAAATTGATCGAATCTCATAACCACTCATTAACGAACCCTGATGATAAGCACCTGTTGCGGTCGAACAAAAAGATAGGTGAAATCAATGCAGATGTGTTTAGATCGATGTCACAGTCTGGGATAAGACCTAAAGACGCTTTCAACTTTTTAGCCAACGAAGTTGGTGGTGTAGAGAACCTGGAATGTACGAAGATAGATGCCTTCAATTTCATTCAAATAAAGAGGAGAGGTAGAATTGAAAAGGGTGATGCCAATGCGCTATTGCAGTGTTCACAGAGAGGCGTGCTTCATATTCCATGTTTGAGTGGGATTTTGAAGTTGATGATAGCGGTAGGTTGATGAATTTTTTTTGGTGCCATGGGACATCCAGACTTGATTATGATTGTTTTGGAGATGTCATTATCTTTGACACTAGCTATAGATTGAATAAATATAATTTATGTTGTGCACCTATTGTTGGTGTTAACCACAATTGGTAGAATATTCTTTTTGGAGTTGGATTCCTGTCAGAGGAGACGGTCGAATCGTTCAAATGGCTTTTTCAAACTTTTGTCCTTATCATGGGTGATAATCATCCAATAACAATCTATACTAATCAGGATTAGACAATGACTAGAGTGGTAACTGAGATTTTGCCAAATACATGACATAGATTATGTCAGTGGCACATATACAAGAAACTATCTACGAATGTTCACTGTGGTGTGATGAATAGGATAGTCAATAATATTTTTTGTAAATATATGCACAATTGCAATTCTGAAGAAGAGTTTGATGAAACATGAGTTCTGATGATTGAGACAGGTAATCTACAGGATAATTTGTGGCTAGCTGAGATGTATAGAATTAGACATAAGTGGTTTACATCTTTTAATAAGGATGTTTTTGGAATGAGAATTTTATCGACACAGAGAAGTGAGTCGACAAATAACATTTGCCACGGTGTCTCAAAATCCACAAGTTCTATCACTGATTGCTTTTTGGGGATTGAAAATGTTATGAGAAAATGGAGGCGTAACGTGAAGGATTAGGACTTCAAGTGTGGTCAATCTGTTATTACTCCTGTGGCAAAAAACATCCCAATACTAAGGCAGGCAGTCGCATTTTACTCGAGAAAGCTGTACACGATATTTGAAGAAGATTTTCTGCACGGCTCGTGTGGCCTTCAATTACGTGCCTCTCCAAATGTTGATAATGAATTTGTTATGCAGAGTCTGGATGATCATAGGTCAAACAAAAACTGGATAGTTAAATTTGATAGTCTGAGTTTGGATATTCAGTGCAGCTGCAAGAAATTCGAAATGATGGGTATACTATATGCACACTCTCTACGAGTCCTGAATATTGTTCATATTAGGAAAATACCTGAGAAATATCTAATCTTGAGATGGTCTGCAAATGCAAAAAGAGAAGTATATAACGACTACCGATACAAGCACAGACAACCGTCAGAATCGTGGAATGCAAGTCAAGGGGACCTAATATTCCAATTAAATATGCAAAAATTTGCCTATCAAATTACTAATAAAGCAATAGAAAATCCTGCAGCTGAGCAGCACATGAAGGAGCCAATGAAAAAGTTATCATTGGATATTGATGACATATTAATTGGTAAAGTCCTCAAAGAAGTAAACAACCTCATAAAAATAAAAAAATAGTTGATGGTGAGTCCAACCTGAATGATCCGGCCAAATTGCGGCCCAAAGGAGTGTCTAATGCTTGAATAAAAGGTTATTGGGAGAGGAATAAAATAAAAAGGTTTATTTCAAAAACTTTAATTTGGTTTCATATTCATTTCAATATGCTTGACTTATATCCACTGTATATACAGGAAATCAAGGAGAATTCATACCACCGAAGAACCAGAACCATTACGGAGTGACCACCCATTTGCTCAATGCCCGACATTCTAGCACAAGTAGAAATGTAATGAAAATTTTCAAATCTTTAGTTGTTTCTGCTAATATTTTGATGTGTACTGCAGAATTTTTTTAATCCATGGACCATGGAATCTTATACCGCCATGATGAGGGATTCAATTGATGAGACAATATTGCCTCAACGGTTGACCTTTTAAGATAGTAACCTATAAGAATTACCTGTAAGTTTATGGGAACCAAGTTTGTGACGTATCATGATGATCTAAATCTGGAGAATGGGGTTTGCTGCTATAAATTTTTGATTTTTTTCTATTTTTTTTGTTTCAGACAATATTGGTTGATGTAGAATGGAGGACTAAGCTGTGTATTTCTTTATGTCCAACTCTTTCTTGCAATGCATTTATATGTTCATATTGGTCTGTTAATGCAAATTCTATGTTTATATTTTTTTACTAAGATAATTCGATGCATTTTATTAATTTTTTTTATGCAACTGCAGGGTTATTCTGAATTTTGGAGGCTTTTGACATAGCATGAAGTTGACAATGGATATGCTACTGGTTTGAAGATGGAGAGCAACAACATCAAAATTTCGGGGGCTTTTGACACTTATTAACTCCTCAACTATCCATGTGGAGTGGATCAATGAAGAAGATGTCATTTTGGGGGCCGTTGTGTTTGCAGCATTCCTATTGTAGTGTAATGATTTGAGTGACATGCATGTAATTATAAACATGAGGTTTTACGTGTTTGATATTGTATCTAAACATAAGGTTTGATATGTTCATGAATTATTGAGTTTCATATTACAAAGCTTTTGTAAATTTTCCTTTAGGACTATTGACAAGTTCACACAGCCAATTTTGGGAGCAAGATAGATTGAATTTGGTTTGTTTCATCTTTAGTTATTCTTGCAACCCGAAGTTGGTTGTTTTCGCCACCAACCATGTTGTCTAAAATTTTATATGCCAGTAAATTCTGTTGGCTGTTTTATATGTCTATAAAAAAAATATCAGAGGGATTTGTCTATTGATTATAAGTCCAAAGCTTTGTAAGTTTCAGTTTGGTTGATCGAAATTTGAAGCTATAAGTGATCTGCTTTATACAATTGAAACACCATCTTACTTTAAAAAAATTCATTCATATTAATTAAACAGGTCTTCTTTCTTAAACTTGTATCATATATTCTTGGTGAGTTTTGATTGTTGTTGATTTTTATTTGTAATACAAAAAAATGTAGATTAGTCCTTGTCACCATATCCATTGTACATAAAATATGATACATGTTTAACTTCCAGCAACCTGAAATATCCAACCGAAATTAGCTTGTTTAGTGTTGCAAATAATAACTCCTCATAACAGAATACCGTCCAACAACCCAAAAATATAGTGCATACAACATTGATGTCCATACAACATTGATGTCCAGTTAGTGCATACAACATTGATGTCTAGCGAGTGCATACAACATTGCAAAAGAATAGAACAACTAGTTCAGTGTTTAAGCTATCTTCCAGGTGGACATCAAGCCTTAGCAGCCTCGGGTTTTGAAGCTGGTCAGACATTGATCAAATTAATCCAGTTTAGCTGGAGCTTTTATGCACTAACTATGAACTTATTCGCACTAAAGATTATTCACACTAGCTTAACTGAATTTATAATTTTTAGGTTTAACTATATGAAAAAATTCATTGCATCATCATCAGTATCCATATCCAAACCATTTGGAGTGGAAATTACAAACTCTTGCTCTCCAGATTCTCCTTGTATATTGCATTTCCAAAAACTCCAAATAAGAGCTACTATTGATTTATAATTTTTTCTTTCAATCGTTCCATATTAACCTTACTTGTCATATTATCAATGCATCTACCCTCTAAAAAATAAACCACCTAAAAAAATGAATCTCCACTTGCCGTTGAAGGTAAAAAATTATATATTGCAGCGAAAAAATAATACAACCAATTCAGAGTTGTTCTTTTACAATAACAACCTTATATAGAAACAAAATCGCTTATACAATCTTATACACATAATCTGTTTTACAATCTTATACAACATCCATAATATCATCAACATAATCTGATATATAGAAGCAATAGTAAATATTAGCTAACTTCAATAACAACCTTCTAAACTTCAGCTATCTCCAATAACAACCGTCTAAACAATGCTAAGTATTAGCATTCATTTTACAATAACAGCCTTCTAAACTTCAGCTATCTTCCAGCTTGAATCAAAACCTGCAAAATAAACGCATGGTAAATATTAGTTGAGGTGCACAAAACTAGAACCTATCATTTTAGAAAAAAACCAAATACCTTAAAGCTCAACAGCTCAATGCCTGTAGCAGTTCAAATAAGAAAAAAAGTACCAAATACCTCAAAGCCCAACAACTCAATGACATTAGCAGGATTAACGACACCTTTGTCAGCCAAGCCATCTCCTCTAAAACGTGATCCCAGTGAACTTTAGGTCGAGGAGGCTCCCTGGCGACCTCAAAAGCCTGCATAGGTTGAAAGAAGCAAGTTACTAGAAAATAATTTACGCATCTATCACATAAAAAATGTAATGCATTAAGCTCTTTAAGCTGCATACATGTCACGATGTCAAATATAACTCTGGTGGCTACCCATAAACTGAAAAAAGGAAAAAAAGATAAAGAATTGGTTCATAATTTTTAAACCAAGTGAATTTATTTTAAGCTGATGACAGAAATGTAGGAAAAAATCCTCTCCAAAACAAAAAGAAAATTAAATTCGACCATGTCACAGTTACTTTTACTCAAGGGATTAGAAGGAAGCCACCCATAGCACCATAATAATAAAAATAAAAGAATGTCCTTATCTGCCAGTGAAAGTACAAATAAGTTAGTAGACAAAAAAAGAAATTTAATTTTAATTCAACTGTTAAAGATGATCTCACCTACGTAAATCTTAAGCTAGCCACCAATAATTTTGATCGTGAAAAGGCAATAAATCAATCACCTCTCACTAAATCATCATCATTAGCATATACTATCTATTTGGATAAGCCCTCCACTAACAACTCCAGAGTCAAAGGGACAATAAATCAAGGTCTTACAACAGATAGACAACATCTGCAACTCATTGATTTAGCGCTCGCTAACCTGCAACAATACAATAGAGCACTTTAACATCAAATAAAAACAATGACAATGCATATTTAAAAAAAAAAATGTAGTTTGACCTAAAACAAAAACCACCGTAACATTGAATAATACATTGAAAATAAAACCATCATAGCAGTTAAACATCAAATAATACATTCACCTTATCTAACAATAAATTATAAAGACCACCATATCAGTCAAAATAACAAGCAGTTAAACATTAAAAAAAATGCAGTTTGACCTAAAAGAGAAACCACCATAACATTGAATAATACATTGAAAATAAAACCACCATAGCAGTTAAACATCAAATAATACATTCACCTTGAATAACAGTAAATTCTAAAGACCGCCATAACTATCAAAATAGCATGCAGTTAAACATAAAAAAAAAACCACCATAACCGAGTGATGCTACGAACACAATGCATTAATGATTCAAAAGCGGAACCAAGAAATTAGCTGGAAATGCTGTCCAATTTCTTTGAAACATCCTTCTTCGTCATTTTATTTGTCTATTGGCTCTCGGGCTTATCCATGTCTTCAATCTCCGCAACATTGGCCTCTTCCAACCCTTCCAACCAAGAGAGCGTAATCTTTGCGCTTTCGTCCGCCATTGGAATCAACACGAAACCCCAGTGCTCTTCGAAAATGCTCTTCAAAAATGCTGCGAGTGAATCTTAATTTTTTTTGAAAATGCTCTTCAAAATTTTTTACTATGGGTTAAAAGGATTATAAACAAAATTTACTCGCGTTACAAAAGGAGTACAGCGTGGTTATTTACGTTGTACCGAGGCGCAACAGGGTTGCACTAAGGTTACAATCAAGTTACATACGAGGTACCGCAGCTGAAGGGTTACAATGGGGTTCTGCGGTACCCAGTAAAACGTGGTTATTTACCCGTACCGCTGCTCAGAGGGGGTACATAGACATTACTAACAAGTTACAGCCGCGGTACCGCTTTATAAAAGTGTTACAATGGAGTTGCGCGAAGTTTATGCTGCGGTACCACCCACACGAGATTACACGGAGGTTACATATAGATTATTTTGAGTGTAACGCTAACTGCGCTAGGAGGTTGCAACCAGTTTACAGAGGGGTTACGAACGCGTTACCATGGGGCGTTATTGGAGTGGTACAGGTAGAGTATAAGCGGGTTACCGCTGCGGGTTGGACAATCGGGTCAGACGTATTAAATTTTGTGAATTTAATGTCGTGGGATCCAAGGCACATACATGTCACCATTCGATTGGCTGCCGCACGCAGCGCTGCGTACGGTTGATGGACGCAAATTTTTTCCCTTCTTCTGCTCGAAGATGCACAAAAAATGCACGCAGAAGTTGGGTTACGATTCAATCTTCTCATAAGCAAAGGCCTTTCTTTCCCTCCTTTCTTCCTTCGTGCAAGAGACCGTAATCACTTCTCGATTTCAACTTTCCCACGTCATCGTCCTCGCCTGATTGACACCAATACTTTGGCAAGCATCATCATCCTCATGAAGCATCTCGTCTCCTCAGCTCGATGACATTGTCTTCAGTCGACAGTCTACCTAAATCTTTGATGGATGCACGAGGAAGCCCTAGCTTGTGCTTATCTGTCTTTTGGCTTTATACTTGTCAATCGACTCCCTTGATAAAGTTGTTTTGGTTGGCGTCTGCCACGATGCCTCTCGATCTCATCTCTACCTCCCTTATAGCTCTCGATTTATAGAATGAAATCACCGCTTCATGTTCTAGTCCACTCACTTCATCCCCCTCTTGAATGAGGCATCATAATCTTCACTTATAAAAAATTTTGTCCTCAAAATTTTTAAACAAGCCACATTTCATCTCTCACTAAGCCACTCAACATATGAGATATTCATAAATTTCATGAAGAAGGCCGGGTGTCATTCATTAAGATGAAAAGTGATCATTGAAAAGCAAAGAGTAGATAAAAGGAGACTTAACTCCCTTTGTCAACTAAAGTAGGATAATATAACCAGGACAACATCATAATTGAAGCAGCTTAACAGAAACAACTCACAATCACTGATGCAAATATACACTATAAAGACACCTCTAAAACATAAAATGAAACGCAATACTCATTAAAACCTATTAGCATCAACATCTGCAACAGTAGTCTCTTTAGGCTCACAATGATTAAGGGTATAAACTTAAGGTCAAACTGGTTATTATTGTTGACCATGGAAGAGAGCTGAAGTTGTTAACTATCATTCTCTGCCCACTTGCAGTCTTCTGTGAAGGAGCTCCCCCTGATATGAAATCTTTAATGCTCTTCTGGCCAAATGATGGACAATATCTTGCTATATGACCAGGTTAATGACACTAGTAGCAAGTTTTAGAGCCCATCAAGCATTACGTTGTCGTCCACATTTGACACGTGACTGCAATACTCTAATTCACACCTCTACCAAATCCATTAGAATTAAACTTAGAATTCTTCCCATTGGATCCCTCTGATTGATCTATATATTCTCTTCCATCATTAATCTTCCTCTTGTGTGTCTCCTTACATTTTTGAGTAAGGTCATTCGATCTCCACTCTTTTAGCCCATTACACTATACTTAGTATTTTTTGATCCCCAAGGCACAAAGAGCTATCTGATGAATTCTTTAATCCCAAAAAGAATCTATAGTACTTTTCTTCTGTAGTAGCTATCAACTGTGACTCATACCTTGACAGTGCAATGGATTCTACTTCGTACTATATGACTGTCTTTTCTCCTTACATGAAATTGATGAATTTGTCCTTCATTTCTCTTCGAGTGGATATGGGCGCAAACCAATCTCTAAAATGTTCTACAAAATCCTTTCAACTTATCACCATGTTGAATATGTTCCCTAACATGTCCGAATATTTCCCATGCCACCGCCTTTCGACCTCTTCATCAACCACAAATGTATCTAATAGTACTCCTCTTTCATATGACAACACCATGTTATCTATCTATCATAAGCAGTCAATTCTTCGCTTCAGTTGGATCTTTAGTTCCCTTGAAAAAAAGTGGATGCAGATCTCAAAATATTTTCAAATACTTAACCACAACAACTGTATCACTTCATATACTATAATATGGACTTTTGATTCAATTGAGTCTTGACAACCATCATTTAGGTCAGGGCATTAGTATTCACATTAACAACAGGCAGTATTTTTTCATTTTCTAGCAGACTCTCTTCTTCTATATTATTGAATGCAATCATTTGCCTGAATTAACATAATTCATAATTATTAATTAGAATTAACTTGGATTTTTAATTTTCTTATTAAAGTTTTCTTATAATTTCCCTATTAGCACTTTCATCAAGATTTCATTAATTAATCCTAAACCGTGGCTTTGATACCACTTTTGTCATGACCTGACCAAGGTTTTGGAATTAATAAAAGCAACTAGATATGATCAGATGGAGGGGATTAAATTTTCTATAACTAATATTTTAAAAATGAAAGAGCCATTATATAAAAGTTAAAGTTATATAGTTAAATTCATCTCATTTCTAGTTATTCGCATTTTCTATGAACATTTTATCTTCTATTACTTATGTCAATAAATTAATTAAACATGAAAAGTTAGTTTTTAAAAATAGTGAGCTAACTATAGACAGTGAATACTCACACTCCTAGACTATATTAACACAATGAAAAAAATAATATACATCCCAGTTAGAATTTTAATTTGTACAAGAGCATATGATAATTTTATGATCAGGATATTTCATAACATTTAATATCTTTACTACATCAATAACATTTTTAATATAATTCTAATATATGTATAACCATCATAGGAGCATTGTCTAAAAATTATAATAGTTAAAGTATTTTAATGTAAATCTTCTATCCCACTTACGTGCACGAGAACTTTAACATTCCCCTGCTAGTACTATAAAGGGGTGAACTCCGTCATAACAAAGCATGCACGTGCAAACATATTATAACAAACACTATATAGTAATGATTCCTTCTTTCTCATTTGTTTCAATATACTATAGCATTTAAATAATGCTGAGTACCCACATCAGTCCTACAATATGAACAAAATTCAACAGATCCTCAAATCATAGGTATGCATTGTTATAAATATGATACTAATAGTAAATGTATTTTGTAGAGATGAAGCAAAATATTACTATTGCATAAGAATACGAGTGCTCACTTTTGTGCTCAACCTTATTACCCTTAGATTTAACTCATTCACTTGAAATACCTAATATAAGAAGTATTCGAGTTAATAAATTTAATTATGATATAATAATGCATATATTCTTAAATTAATTATTATTAAATTTTAATACATATATTAAATCCAAATTCAATTCGTTGTCTTGCTATTTATTAGTAATATTAAAATTAGAAGTTTAGTAACTACCATAATTTTATAAATTTTAGATTATTTTAAACCTTAATCAAAATGTCTAATTAAGAAAATTTCATTTAACACTTATTTATCTCTCATTGATCCATAACTTGAATATTTCTTTGTCAATGCTTCCTAATTCTAATTAGCATAAAACATATATTAACACTTTTAATTAAAATAATTATAAGTTAGTTCAATAATAATCATAACATAATCACTATAAAAATAAAATAAGAAAAATCAACCCTGACATACCTTACAAACTCAGTTCAGTCAGTTCAGTCCCTTCGCTCGCAAGCAGAGTCACTCAATCCTTTGCTTACTCTTTTTTGCTCTAAGTCACACTAAAAATAGTCGTAGAACCACAATCTGATAAGTTTTACATGTTTATTATATGTTGGCTGATTTTCTTGGAGTGTTTGGAGTTAATTTGATGCTCAATTCATTCGTCGATTTTAGTAGTTTTGCTTCATGCCTAATATATAAAATACCTTCTTCAGATTGTAGAACATACTTGCTTATATTTTGAACATATTTTATCTATTTTTATGAGCTTCATAAATTAGAAAATAAAATGTTTCATGTTCAATTTATCTTTCTTAAGAATTTGGTACATTTTTATATAAGTGGGTTTTTTAGAGCTATCTGTGTCTGTTTTGGAAATTATTTTCACCACAATGTTTTAGAAATGTTTTCCTATTTATTTTCGATTTTCTCATTATTTTTGGAGCCAAATATTTCAATATTTAAGAAGTTTCTATAATGTACATATTTAATTAATATAATAATTTAGATAATTACCATTATATGCTTTTAAGTAAAAGTGGAGGTATAAGGGGAGAATGAAAAATTAAAATAATTAAGATATGAAGCTTATATTTTAATTTCATGTTATTTTCCCAATCTTATAATATAATGTTGCTTATACTGTTACTACATGCCTAGTGTAGTTCATTTTCTCATACTTGAACTGTGACAGATATTATACATGATGTTTCACCATCTTTTATTCATTTTCTTTGAATTCATGTGTATTTTTTATATTGAAAACTATAGTAGTATTTTGGTAGCTTATTAAGTTGTGGTTGCTCATTATTGATTTACTCGCATGTATTGTTTCAATGAAGGGTAAGAATCTGATTGAGTTAAGACTTTTGTGTTACTGGCGAAAGCTTGATATTAGTTATGTCAGTACCTTCGATCAATAATTTTGACAGTCATAGTGATGATTATTTTTTGATGATAGAGATTAAACCAGTTTTCTTCTGTTGTATGTTGATATGATTTGAATGGCGTGTTTATAAAAATTAAAGAAAATTAAGTAAAAAAAATTCCTTCCAAATAGATCTTGAGTAATAAATTATGTGTTATGGCCTCGACACAAGACAACCTGCCTCAATATGACGGATTGCATCGAGTTAGGTTGTGACATAATTTTTGGTATAAGAACAATGGATTTGGAAGAATTAATTTATAACTAGAACCATATGATTGATTAGTAGATGAGGTAGAGCATTGGGTTAACTTCTTTTCTACACTGTCTTTTATCTTTGTTATATTAAGTTATTACATGTGATATCAGGTGTAAGTATTGGGTAATTATAGATCTCCAAAAGCAGGATATGACTAATGGACAGAGTTCTAGTCAGGTTGGGGCAATACAAATTACAGATGTTGGATTCAGTTACTCAGTTTGTTAGTTTAGTGACTCAATTAACAGGTGATACAAAGAGTAAATGTCTACTTCGAGATTAGAGGAGGGAGATAGGCATCTGCAATTATTCTTGAGATTGCAGCCATCTTGTTTCAAGTGAGCAGTTGAGCCTCAAGTAGTTGAGGATTAGCTACTAAGACTAGAGAAATCGTTTGATAGCGTGCAGTGTCCATAGAATTGTAAGGTACACTGTCGGTCGCCAAATTATAAATTGTCTCACCGGAATAGGAATCTCGTTGGTTTTATATTTTTTCTTAAATCTCCCTGAGTTCAAGGAACCTAGAGAGACAAATTTTATATTTTTATGGTTTTTATATTAATTACTCTAATTATTTTAGTATAAAATTAGGGCAAATTTATTTTTCAAGCATTTAAAAATTCATAAGAATTTTTAGAAAATTACGAAAAATATTTTAATTACTTCTGAGAAGTCAAGAAATAATCTAGAACATTTTAGAGCACTTTTAGATTTTTGTTATTTTTATGATTTTAAATTACATTTAATTATTTAAAAATAAGAAAAATAGGTTAAAAATAATTTTTTACTTATGGTTTAATTTTATTTTTCTTGGGTGCACCTAATCACAAGAAACTCCCAAAACCATTTTTGCAATTTTTTAAATTATATTTTAGTTATTATAATTATTTTAATGCAAAAATTCCATTTTACTTAAAAAATAAAATTTGGTGATCAAATTAATTCAAATGGGTTTCAAATTTTTATAGTGAGTAAATATGATTATTATTTACAGTGTGGGTTCATTTTTGTGATTTTTAAATCTATATTTTAATTATTTAATTTTCCTTAAGTTTAAATGAGTTAAATACATAAAAATACTATTTTTAATTACTTAAATCTATTTTATATTTTTCTAGGATCATCTGACCACAGTGAACCTACCAAAGTAAATTTTAAATTTTTTTATTAATATTTTAATTATTAGAGTTTTAAATTAAAACAGATGTGATTTAACTTAAAAATTAAGGCATTTGGGTTAGGGATGCTCTCTAACTCTGGAAAAATCAGGAAACACTCCTATCAATAGAGCAAACAAGCCCTTCAAATTTCATGCCATGATGATATGTATTTATTAAGTTATGATTTAAATAAGTCTCTGAATATTTAATTAATATAAAAATAAATATAAGTTAAATAATTTTAATTTTTCTTCCACATTATTTTCCTCTATTAAATGAGCAATAAAGTATTTTTCTTTTATTTTTATGACTTTTCTACACCAAGTTATAAATTTTCTAAGTTTTTGAATTAAAATAAAAAAAAATATATTTTTCTACTTATACCAGTCAGCGCCACACAATCCTATGACGGCTCCAAACTGCTACGCGACATGTTCTGATTCGACGAAACCTTCTGCATTTGCTGCCACACGGCCTGCGCTTTATGTAACAAGAGTTCGTCCGGCACCATCTGGTCCGTTGATTCGATATACGCGTGAATGGACGACATCCGTTGATCGTCCCCATCTGTTCTAAATCGAGAACAATCCACGCTATAACCCTAAGATCTCTCTCGATACTTAATGAAATTGCTTGGGGTCAGTTTCTACACCTTCATCTACTCAAGGCGAACATTTCTACATAACTGATCGAGAATGAAATATAGGTTTACTTTATAAAGACCCCAACCGAGCTTGATTTGGTGGCGGCTAAATAGAAAGGGAAAAGGTGTCCACCAGGGCTTCAATCTAGGTGAGATCTGCTGCTTAGGTGGAGAGAAGAAATGTGCAAGTGGCCAATGGGGGTGAGCCAACTCAAGGAGTTTAAATTTTGGGTTTAAGGATTGGGGTGGCTCTTGGTTTTGATGTTTTATGGCAACTAGGCCGGCTGGCTAGGCCAGGGCTGGTGGCTAGGGTGGTCAAGGAGCTAGGGGAGTTCTTAATGGTGATTACATGGGAGGATTGATGTCTGATGGAAAATAACTATGAGTTGGGCTAAATATGGGAAGAAATTCCCCAAATCAAGGGACCCTTGGTCCATGGCTCAACTAGGTTGGGCTAGGTGGATCTAGCTTGGTTCCTATGGCTCAAAGGTAGGCTGTGGTGACCATGGTTTGGTTAATTTCAATGGATTTGGTTAAATTTGGGGTTTGGGTTCAAAATTTTGCTTTTGGTTTAAACTTGGGTCTAGGTTGGGTTTGGGCAAAGACTTGGGTCAATTGATTGACCAATTTGATGTGGATGATTGTCATGAGAAGTTTTGAAAAAGAATTGGGTAATTTTGAATTGATTGGGAGGCTCAATTTAGTGGAATTTGGCTCATGGTGCATTTGGGCTAGACTTGGTTTGGATTGGGCTAGGGTTTGGATATGGTTCAATTAATGGTTCAAATTGGTCTAAGAGATTGTGATGAAGAGTTTTGGGTATCAGTTGGGTGGAAATTGTGGAGTTATGAGTTCAATTTGGTGAAATTTAGGTTTTAGGATAAAATTGGGGGTTTTTACTTAAGTTGGATTTAGGTAAGGTTTGAGTTTAGGTTATGAACAATTGAGGGCTCAAATTGATTTAGGGGAACATTATGAAGAGTTTAGAATTTAAAATTGGGGGAATTGGTTTGATTATGGGGTTCAATTTGGTGAGATTTGGGAATTTGGGCAAAATTGGGGATTTATATTGGGCTTGAAATTTGGTTTTGAAAATGACTCAATTGGGCTTGAATTTGGCTTCAGTTGGGATTGAACATGATGAATTTTGATTTGGTTTTGAAATTGGGGAGGTTTGGAATCAAAATGGTGGAAATTTAGGGTAATTTGAGGATTTTGGGCCTTTAGTGTCAATGGAGTGGTTTGAATTGATTTTGGGAAATTTTGGAATATTTGGGGTATGAAGGACATTTTGGTAACTCTGGGTATTTTGGGGGTATTTTGGGAATTTTGAGAATTTTGAAATGTTTTGGGCAATATGAGTGATTTGAGATGATTTAAAATGATTTTTGAAGAGAATTGAGAGTTTGGGCAATATTGAGAACTTTGGAAAAATTTAGGGTTTATGGGTATTTTGGTAATTTTGTGAACGTTTGGGGCTAATATGTCAAATTTGGGGGTTTGGGAAAATTGGGATGAATCGAGAATGTTAATCATGAGGTCACCCAATTCGAGCCATGGACAAAGGAAAGTCCTATTTTAGATCCTCCATGTGTTGGTCCTAGCCAAACCCTAACTTGGGGCTAAGGGCTGGGGGACCACTCACTTGGGTTTCCAAAAGAATGGAGAACCAAGTTGAGGGTGATTGGTTTAGGGTTTAGGTTGTGAGTGAGAGTATGGGGAATCCAAAACCACACCACCTTGGGTTAAACCTAAGGCTTAGCAATCCTATGGGAATCCCTCTTGAGCTCCCTCACATTTGGCTCCAACCTACTAAGTGTAGAGAAATCTAACATGTGGAACTCCAAGAAGTGTAAGGATGTGTTTATAATTTCTAATTGGGTAGGGTTCCATCACTATTCCTCTAGGATGTCAACAGAAAAGCCATATAGCTAGATCCTAGGCTTCTAAAGAAGAAACTAGACCTCACAAAAAATGAGGTCAACAAATGGACCCCTAATAGTTGTAGTGTACTGAACAAGCACACCACGCATATTGGTGTTGACTGAAGAAATCAACTAAACTAACAAAATCGTTTGAGCCAACATACTCATGCAGAACGCACGTTGAGTGAGAACTTCTTTCAGTTGGAAAAAAAACAAGTGCATCTTCAAATTGTAGCCGTGAATTCAAGCCACCAAGCTTGAAAGAAAAGTGCTCTCGCTAGGGATTTGTAGAACAGGATCCTCAATTAACTTGAATTTGATTTGATTTCAATTTAATTTTGAAGTTTGACTTAAGTTATGTGACCTTATGGAAATTTAAATTTAGGAAACTAAGGGAAATGTCACATCAGGGAGGAAAGCGTGGGGACTCACATCCAACCTAAGAGGTGCCGAAGGAGAGCCATAATTTACATACTGGTCCAAAAAGTGGGAATAAGAATTTAAGTACCAATCTCGGAATGAAAATCAGAATTTCAGTGCCGATCTCGAGAGAGAGAGAGGGAATCAGAATTTAGGTACTGACCCCGAAACTTCATGGAGGTGGGAAAATTCTCAGAAAGAATGTGAAAACTTGGCGGAACTTTCACTACATTGGGGAGGAAAGCTCAGAGACTCACATCTAACCCAAGAGGTAATAGAATGTCACATTAGTAAGTAAAGCTCAGAGACTCACATCTAACCTAAGAAGTGACGGAAAGATCAGATTAAGAAGGAAATAACAGGGACTTGCATTCAAATTAAGAGCTGATCGAGGAGAATCAGAAATTTAGTTAATGATTCGAGAACTTCCGAGAGATGGAAAAATTCTAGGAAATAAAGCAAAAAACTTGGCGAAAATTTCACTACATTGGGAAGAAAAGCTCAGGGACTCACATCTAACCCAAGAGGTAGCATAATGTCACGTTAGGAAGGAAAGCTCAGAGATTCACATCCAACCTAAGAGGTGATGGAAAGATCAGATTAAGAAGGAACTCACATCCAACTTAAGAGTTGATCAAGGGGAATCAGAATTTAGGTACTGATCCTAAAACTTTAGAGAGATGTAAAACTTTTCAGAAAGGATGCATAAACTTGGCGGAAATTTCACTACGTTGGGAAGGAAAGCTCATGGACTCACATCCAACCTAAGAGATAGCAGAATTTCACATTAGTAAGGAAAGTGTTGACCTCATTTTTATGAAAGGTCTCAATAAACCCCAGTGACCCAACAGGTCAACCCCTGACCCAAAAGGTCAAGTTTGGTCAAAAGGGTCAATCCTGACCCAATGACTACTGACCCAACAGGTCGACCCCTGACCCAAAAGGTCAACTTTGGTCAAAATGGTCAATCCTGACCCAATGACCAACCCTACTGACCCAACAGGTCAACCCCTGACCCAAAAAGGTCAACTCTGGTCAAAATGGTCAATTATGACCCAATGACTAACCCTACTGACCCAACATGTCAACCTATGACCCAAAAGTCAACTTTGGTCAAACTAGTTAATTTTTGACCCAATGATCAATCATTGACCCAATAAACCAACTTTTGACCCAAAAAATAACTTTGGACAAATTAATCAATTTTTGACTCAAAGATCGACTATTGACTACCAAGTCAATCAAAACACTAAAATGGTCAAATATGATTCATTTAACCACCTAAAGACATTAAATGACCATTAAGACAACTTTAGTCAACTCTTGACCTCTATAGGTCAAAAATTGATTAAAATATCTAACCCATATCACTTGGATCACAGAATTGACTTCAATAATAGAAATTGACATAATCAGGCTAACATTGATCAAACTTACCAAAAGTTAACCCAAAAGGCACCACATTAACCTTTGGGTTGACTAAAACCCTAAATTTGGTCAACATGACCAATTTAGACTACAAAATGACAAAACCACCAATTTTATGACTAAATCATTCATGACAAGGTTGAGAAAGTCACCTTAGACATCATTGGACTAAAATTGATAAACCCAGGTCAACTTGGGTCATTATTGGTCAACCTTAGTTGACACTCACCAAATTTAGTCAAGATACTCAATTTTAAACCAAAAATAATATGAATTAATTAAATAACTATTCCAAAATTATTTTGATTAATTAATTTGCCAATGATATGATTTTAACATTTTAATTAATTAAATAATTATTTAAAATGAAAATATAATTAAAAGCCATAAAATAAAACAAAATTTAATTTTAAATAAAAATGACCTAAAAATTAATCAAATAATTACTTTGAAATTGTTTTTAATTAATTAATTGATTAATAAAATAATTTCCAACATTTTAACTAATGACATAATTAATTAAAATAGAAATTAAATTAAGAAATGGGTACGAAATGGAATTTTAACTAATGACACCATGGTTTTCAAAAATTTTAATCCCCTTTATGACATCATAAATGACTTCATATGAAGTCATCAATGGGTCACCCATGACCCATGGGATTTATTAGATATGGGTTAACACATTAAATAACCCATAATTCACCACTTTAAGCATGGTTAAAGAGGTTTATCATTAAGGGAAATGAGGTGTCATCCTCTCCCAAGCTTAAAGCATGACTCACCTTCTCCATCAAGATGAGGTGGCTCACCACTTCAAGTGTGTCATGAACTCACCAATAGGAGTAAAACACCAACTAACCTCTCTTTGGTACCATGCTTAACTCAAGTTATGTTTCATCATGACTAAATTATAAAAAAATTTAAATGAGAGGTTTATGTGTCATCCCCTCATCAAAGTTTAAATGACATGTTGAAAGGAAGAGGGCTTGCCTTCTTGACTCACCATGCACCTCTAGACCAACCAATGGAGGGGAAATAAAATTCAAACCCAATTCCACACCATGGTTAAAAGCCATCATGACTAAGGCATGTATGGAATGACTAAGGGGCTAAGGTGTCACCATTCCTTCAAATGGAGTAAATGGATTTGGAAATTACTTAGGGGAGGTTAATTCAACAGGATTCACCAAGCCCAATCCACCTCACAAGGGATACAATGAAGGCAAGACAAAATCCAAACTCAAAATCTTCACCATGGTTAAACCTATAATACCTAGGCTTGGAAATTGACAATCCATCATTACCATAGCCTAAAACCTACCCCAAGGCATTAATGAGGAAGTTAACAACTCCCCTAGATAAGCCTAGCTCAGCCATAACCATTGCCATGGCTATAAAAAGAGGCAAACCCAAGCAAAAAAGAGAGGAGAAGACATAGAGAAAGAAAAAGCCATAGATGCCCAAAATTTGCCCAATTCTCCTGACTCCCAACATCAAAAACTTAGTTTAGGACCTAAGCAATAAGTCCCAGTCGAAATTGGATCGAACCAGCCACCCGATCGAGCCAATTAAGCCTAACCGAGACAAAATTACAAATTAGCCACATTTATTTTTGCACCTATATAGAACCGATTTGAGTCCAAATTGAAGTGTGGAAAAGCTTCATTAGGACCACAACAGGCTGCCAAACCAGTTTGATTAAGCTCAAAGTTGTTGTGGCTAAGGTATGAAATTTTATTTTTAAAAATATTTTGAATTTTTGGTAAATCGTGCACCAAATTAATTTGAAACCCTATGATCACCGTATGGATGTAATCTACATTCTTAGATGATTCCATAGGTTCAAAAATCACTCAATTCCGTTGAGAAATGAGCAAGATATTAAGCCTAGAAGATGGATGCTCTGGAAAATCTTGAAAATAGCCAGATTAAATGACAACCGTACGTTCCCGCGTTTCAGAACGAACGGTGCTGATCAAAAGCCCCGAGATCCACTCTTCAGCCTTCGCAGCGGATCGTCAAGCGCTTTCGACGGTACGAGGACACGTGGAGCCTCATGGTTATTTTGGATTTAATTAAATCCAAAACAACCTTAAAAAAATAAAAAAATCATATCTTTTCCCAGAAAAATCATCAAAATAAAATAAAAATACCTCTGGAAAGAAGAAAACGAGGAGCACAATGTGGAATACAAATTTTTAATTTTTGAGTTATATTTGATTTTTAATTAATTAATTACTCTCTGGAATAATTTAATTATTAAAAATTAATTATAACTCCAAAAATTATGAAATTTTCACCAAATCATCCACTGATGATTTTACACATCCCCTAATTTTCTAAGGATAGAGAAATTACTTAGGGTGATATTTCATAATTTCTAAGCCATTTTGTAATTATTTTTAAAAATAATTATAAAAATTAGAAATTAAGAAAAATAAAATTGGAAAATGATTAAAAATTTTAGGGTGGAAGACAATAACCCTAGGAAAATAATTTCTAAGTCATTAAAAAATTTTAAATGACATTTTAAAATTTGGGATTGAATTTTATTAAATTAATAAATATAAATCATAAAAATTATCTTTTTATAACTTAGCCTATTTTCCTTAATGGACTAAGTTCAAAATAAGTCCAGCTCACAATAGACTTATGAAAAACCTTAGTTAAGTCTAAGAGGACAAATTAAGCTTAATTATCACCTAAATCAAACCTTAATCAAGCTTAAAGACAAATTAAGCTTAATTACCCCAACTTAGCTTATTTCATATTAAGCTAAGTCAAAGCTGATTCCAATCCAAAATAGACTTATGATAAATCTTAATTAGGTCTAAGAGACATAATTAGACTTAATTAATATTAAACCTTAACTAAATTAGGTTTAATATCAATCAAAACCTTAATTAGGTCTAAGAGACATAATTAGACTTAACTAATCATTAAACCTTAACTAAATTAGGTTTAATATAAATCAAAACCTTAATTAGATCTAAGAGACATAATTAGACTTAACTAATCATTAAACCTTAACTAAATTAGGTTTAATATAAATCAAAACCTTAATTAGGTCTAAGAGACATAATTAGACTTAAATAATCATTAAATATTAACTAAATTAGGTTTAATATAAATCAAAACCTTAATTAGGTCTAAGAGACATAATTAGACTTAATTAATCATTAAACCTTAACTAAATTAGGTTTAATATAAATCAAAACCTTAATTAGGTCAAAGAGACATAATTAGACTTAATTAATCACAAAACCTTAACTAGATTTGGTTTAATAAAAATTGATTAAGCCTTAACTAAATTAGGTTTAATATAAATTAAAACCTTAATTAGGTTTGAGAAACATAATTAGACTTAATTATTCATTAAACCTTAATTAAATTAGGTTTAATCTAATTCTAAACCCCAATTAGGTCTAAGTCATCAATTAGACCTCATTAAACCTTGTTAAGCCTTAATCACATTAGGTTTAACACAATAAACTCTATTAATCAACTTAAATCTTACTTACATTAGGTTTAACTAGCCTTTAAACCCTAATTAGATTTAACCCATATTAAATCTAATTAATCAATTAAATCTTACCTACATTAGGTTTAATTAACTTTAAACTAATTAGACTTAACCCATATTAAGTCTAATTAATCAATTAAACCATACCTAAATTAGGTTTAATTAACCTTAAACCAATTAGACTTAACCCATATTAAGTCTAATTAATCAATTAAACCTTACCCAAACTAGATTTAATTAATCCCAAACCAATTAGACTTAACCCATATTAAGTCTAATTAATCAATTAAACCTTTCCTAAATTAGTTTTAATTAACTATAAACCAATATTAATTAAGAACAATCAATCTTAAAATAACTCAAACTTAAATCAAACTTAAGTTCAATCCACATTGAACTTAAGTTAACTTTAAGTCTAGGTTCAATCCAACTTAAACCTAACTTACTCAAACTTAAATCAAACTTGAGTTCAACTCACATTGAACTTAAGTTAACCTTAAGTCTAGGTTCAACCTAATTTGAACCTAACTTAACTCAAACTTAAATCAAACTTGAGTTCAACCCACATTGAATTTAAGTTAACCTTAAGTCTAGGTTCAACTCAACTTGAACCTAACTTAACTCAAACTTAAATCAAACTTGAGTTCAACCCATATTGAACTTAAGTCAACCTTAAGTCTTGGTTCAACCTAACTTGAACCTAAGTTAAATCAAAATTAAATCAAACTTGAGTTCAACCCACATTGAACTTAAGTTAACCTTAGGTCTAGGTTGTTAACCTTAAGTCTAGGTTCAACCTAACTTGAACCTAACTTAAATCAAACCTAAATCAAACTTGAGTTCAATCCATATCGAACTTAAGTCTAGGTTCAACCTAACTTGAACCTAACTTAAACTTAAATCAAACTTGAGCTCAAACCATATCAAACTTAAGTTAACCTTAAATCTAGGTTCAACCTAACTTGAACCTAACTCAATTCAAACCCAAATTTAAATCCAACCCACATTGGAATTAAGTCAAAATCTAGGTTCAACCTGATTTGAACCTAATTTAAGCCAAACTTAAATTCAACTCAAATTGAACTTAAGTCAAAACCTAGGTTCAACCTAACCTAATTCAAAGCCAGACTTAAAATCTAACCTTAGGTTCAACCCAAACTGAACCTAAATCGACATAAACCTTAGGTTCAACCCAAACTAAACCCTAACCGACATGAATCTTAAGTTCGACCTAAATCAAACGTAACTCAACATAACTCGACATAAAATGCCATAATTCTTAAGTTCGACCCAAATCGAGCTTAAATCGACATAAACCAACATAAGTTTGACTTAAATCAAACTTAACATGATATAAACCGACATAATCCTTATGTTCAACATGTATCGAACTCAACATAAGATGACATAATATTTACGGTCGATCCACATTGAGCTTAACTCGACATAAAATTAAACATAAATCGATACAAAATCCCAAAATAAAAATCAAATTGGCATTAAATCCAAAATCAAACTCAAATCAACATAAATCAACATAAAACCAAAAATTAAATCTAAATCGACATAAATTGAAATAAATCCAAAATTCAACCCAAATTGACATTAAAGACAAATAAAAAATTAAGCATAAATTGACATAAATCTAATCGACATTTCAACCAAACTTGAACATTCGACAACTCTTAAATAATAGACATTTTTACCATGTAATTTAAACATTTATATGACATTATTTTTGACAATGTTTTCTTTACAGAATGAAGACTAGTTTCGTTTATATTTTCTTCGCATGTTAGAGGGTGTGCTAACTCTGTTTTGCAAGATGATAAAGACGAAACGACAACATTCAAAACAAAACAAAACAAACAAAATAATCAAACCAAAACAAAATGATAAAACAATATGAGATGACATGATACCAAAACACAATAAAATGACAAAACAACATAACATAACAAGACATCAAACCAAAATACAATGAAATGACAAAACAATATGGCATGACATGACACCAAATAAATAAATAGTAAAATGACATAACATGACACAAAACCAAACTAACAAAATAAATCAAACAAATGACATGATACAATACCGACATTTTAGAATAAAAATAAAATGACGACATGAAATAACAATGACATGACATGAAACTGGCACAACGAAAAGCAAGTAAAACAATAATCAAACCAAACAGAAAGATAATAAAAAAAGCAACACCACGATATTGCAGAACAAAACGAAAATATGACAAAACGATATTACAACAAAAAAATGACATTACGACATGACAAAAAGACATCACATAACAAAATAACATAACAACATTATGACATCACATGACATTACAACATGACATAAAATGACATGACATTATGACATCACATGACATTACGACATGACATAAAATAATATGACATACAAACTACGACATCCCGACATGACACATGACATGACACCAAAAAAACAAAACAAAATACCAAAAAGCAATGACATACACCCAATATAAACAAAACTTTCTAGTAGTATCGATTCTTCAGAAATGTACTGCCACGGTAACACTTATACTTTTTCGAGGATAAATGTTAAACATTAATCGAGAGTTTTTCTAGGCACTATTAATTGCTTAGGATGTAATTAACTATAAGAGCTTACTTCTATAGGAGATTAAAGAATTCAAGATAGATATTTCACCTACAAGTCCTCTCTGGTTACCCAAGATCTTCATATGACTTTCTCATAGAAAAAACTTCAGTAATTACATATTCCGAAGACTCGTTCTATAAGATTATCATTTGATATCCTTTTCTCTCAATCTCTATCATGATTAATCCTTCTTCAAATTCTCCAAAGACTTCTGACAATAAGTCTAGGAAGGATAAGATTTGAGGCGATAGACAGAGAAAGAGAGTGGCGACTCCTTGACATTGACATGATATAGGAATTGACGGCGACAACATAAAACATCACTTTCATATATAAAATTCAAGTGTTAGACACATACACATAACACTAAACATTATACATCATCAAGCCATATAATTCTAAAATTTAGTGTCACACAAAACCACAACACAATAACACTGAAAACTAAACAAGAAAGCATGTCCAAATATAACATCCAAACAAAGCAAAGCAAAGCAATCAGATACACAAACACATAAATACAATAATCAAGTTTTCATTCTTCATCAGAACATCATCAACTCTAAGATCTCCAAGTGATTAAGCGTGAACGAATAGATTGTAGAATGGACAAAATGAAAATTCTTCAGTAGAATCCTTTTCAATCTAACCTTTCCTTTTCATCAATCGCATCAAACTTCCTTCAAGATATCCAGAATGATCAAAGTGCTCCTTCATTCTCCAATCCAAATGATCAAAGAAATAAGATAGTTTGTTGATTACATTCTTCAGGTGTTGTACTTACTTCTCCAATTTCTTAATTTTCTTCAAGATAATCGGTGAACTTTCCGGAAAGTAAGGAGGAATAGATATGGACCTCTGAGATGGTTGATCTTCAATAATGCTCATGTCATTCATATCACCAACTGCCTGGTTACTATATGCATCTGCTGGGTCTATAGGCTTCCAAGGTAGAAGTACTCTTTCCCAGTTCTCATATGGCACTTGTGATTGACTGTAGAGGAGAAATATGATGGAAGGATTTCCAAGCCCATACTCAGATCTGTAAACAATCAATCCCAAAACAGATTTAATAATTATTGAATCAACATCAATAGGCAGCCCCATTTGAATACAGTAGTTCAGAATAGCACACTCCTTAGTTACTTTACTGATTTTCATAGTCGGGAGCAATTTTGCACATATGAAGTAATGTAAGTGTTTCGACGTACGATTTAGTAGTGTTGTCAAGAAACTTACATAACTGCTATCTGTTATCTCCCATTCATCACTTTCATCCGTCAGATATCTATATATCATTCATATAGTCTTTCATCGGGGCAAATTTTGAATAGTGGTAGATTGATACATTCTCAATCATGTATAAATCATTAATCTTTGCAGGAGTAAATGTGACAAACCTACCTCACACATAGACTGATCCTTGGTTGATTCCATGAAGATTTGCATAGAACTCCATCACAACCGGAACAACTACGGTGGTAGTAGTATAACACAATACTTCCCAACGTCTCTGAACAATAATTTCATCAATTCTAGTCCTAGGAGAATTCGTACCTCGATTCACAAAGCCTCGTTCCTTAATGAATCTTATTTTCGAGATATTTTTGTTGAATAGACGCTGCGCCTCAAAACTTACAAACTTTCAACGGTTAAAAACTTGCAACCTTGAAGTTTCTTGCGAGTCGGAATCCATTTTGGCAAGAATTTGGATTTTCCTATTCGTTCCTTGGGTAGTTCCTACGTCTAGGGGCGGTTTTTTGAGAGTTCTAATGGAGAATTTACCTTCTAGAACAGCTAAAACTCAAATTTAAAGACGAGAAACAGTTTTCTGAACAACGGCGCTGTCCGGTGCTGATAACAACGCCGTTCGGTGCCAATTCAAATTTAGCCAAACTTCACTTCGTCCAAATTCTTTTCAAATTTTGATTCGATTCATTTCTTAAATGTTGTTAATGATATTTAAGGAAGAATAAGACTTAATTAAGTAACAAACAGACACAAATAACACATCAAACAAAGCAAACACTTAATAATTGTGGATTGCCTCCCACAAAGCACTTGGTTTAACGTCGTCAGCCTGACATAACTTCCAGTTATGCAGGTTGATCCAACATTAAAACCTCTTTAAAATTAGGTCTATTGCCTTCAAAATATGGTTTTAAACTTTGTCCATTAACTTTGAATATTCTTCCAGATTTAGGGTCTTTGATAAGCACAGCTCTAAACTGATATATTTTTATGACAATGAAACGTTCTGTCCATATAGATTTCAGTTTTTCAGGAAATAATTTCAATCTTGTATTATATAATAAAACTTTTTGTCCTGGTTCAAAGTCCATTTTGACAATCTTCTGATCATGTCATATTTTTCTTCTTCCCTTATATATTCTATCATTATCATATGATTCATTTATGATTTCTTCCAATTCATTCAATTGCAACAGTCTCTTCTCACCAGCATCTTTCAAATTAAAACTCAATTTCTTTATCGCCCAATATGCTTTATATTCTAATTCAACTGGCAAGTGACAGGTTTTTTCAAAGATTAATCTGTAAGGGGACATTCCTATAGGAGTTTTATAAGTAGTTCTGTATGTCCATAAAGCAGTATCTAATCTAGCAGACAAATCCAATTTTTTAGGATTAAGGACTTTCTCCAAAATTCATTTAATTTCACGATTAGATACATCTGCTAAAATATTAGTTTGGGGATGATAAGTTGTAGAGATTTCATGCATAATATTATATTTTCCCAACAATATCTAAATAAGATTATTCTTAAAATGGGATCCTCCATCAGTAATGATTACTTTAGGCATTCTATATCTTGTGAAAATATTTTTCATCAAAAATCTCGAAACACTTCTAGCATCACACCTAGGTAAAGCTATTGCTTCAATCCATTTTGATACATAATCAACATCAATCAGTATATATATATATTTCTAAATGAAGGTATAAATGATCCCATAAATCTAATCCCCATGCATCAAAATTTTCAACTTCCAAAGTAAAATTAAGAGGAATTTCATTTCTTCTAGATATATTGCCTATTATTTGACATCGATCACAAGTTTTGATAAATCTATAAACATCTCTAAAAAGTGCAGGCCAATAAAATCCATATTACAAAATCTTATGTGCAGTTCTATCAATTCCGAAATGTCCTCCAAATTCAGAATCATGACATTCTCGAATAATTCTTTCAGTTTCTTCATAAGGCACACATCTCCTAATAATAAGATCTTTACATTGCTTATACAGATAAGGATTGTCCCAGAAATAAAATTTAGCATCATGCTTAAATTTTTTCTGCTGTTGTATTGTTAAATCAGTGGTAAAATATTACTTACGATGTAGTTCACAATATCAACAAACCACGGTAAATTTTCTTCAATAATATTATATAATTGCTCATCAGGAAAAGTTTCAGTGATTTCCTTTTCAAAATCATCCAGATTAGGTTGTTCAAGTCTAGATAAATGATTAGCTATTTGATTATCGACCCCTTTTTTATTAATGATCTAAAAAAAAAATTCTTGCATTAAAAGCATCCATCGAATCAGTCTTAGTTTTGCGTCATTCTTTTGCATTAAATATTTAATAGTAGAATGATCAGTATGCAATATACATTTAGCTCCAATTAAGTAAGATCTAAAATTTTCAAAGGCATAAACGATTGCTAATAACTCTCTTTCAGTAGTAGTGTAATTAATTTGAGCATCAGTAAGATTCTTACTAGCGTAGTATATAACTTTAAACATTTTGTCATGTATTTGCCCTAAAACAACTTCAATAGCATAATCGCTGGCATTGCACATTAATTCAAATGATTTCTCTCAATCAGGTGAAACAATTATAGTTGCAGCGATTAATTTTTTTTTAATAGATCGAAAGCTTTTAAGCATTCATCGTTAAAATCAAACTTTCTATCTTTTTCCAAATGTTGGCATAGAAGCTTAGTAATTTTTGAAAAGTCTTTAACATATCGCCTGTAAAATCTTACATGTCCTAAAAAGCTTCTTACCCCTCTAAAAGTTATTGGAGGTGGTAGTTTTTCTATAATTTGAATCTTCGCGAGATCTACTTCCATGCCATATTCAGATATTTTATGCCCAAGCATAATTCCTTCTGCAACCATAAATTGACACTTTTCCCAGTTTAGGACTAAATTTGTTCTTTCGCATACCTCTAAAACTTTTTCTAAGTTGCATATGTATGCATCAAATGAATCTCCAAATGCTGAGAAATCATCTATAAACACTACTATTACATCATCTATTAATTTGCTAAATATGGACATCATACATCTTTGAAATGTTGCAGGCGCATTACATAATCCAAAGATCATTCTTCTAAAAGCAAATGTTTCATAAGGGATAGTAACTGTAGTCTTCTCTTGATCCTTAGATGCAACAGGTACTTGGTGACAACCAGTATATCTATCCAAAAACAGTAACACTTGTGTCCAGTAAGTCTGTCTAGCATTTGGTCTAAAAAGGTAAAGAAAAGTGATATTTTCTGGTGGTGGCATTTAATTTTCTATAATCAATACATATTCGCCAACCAATGAATTATCTTGTTAGTATGATTTCATTTCGTTCATTTACATTAACATTCACTCCTCCTTTCTTAGGAACACAATGAATTGGGCTTACCCAAACACTATCAGAAATAAGATATATAATTCCAGCATCTAACCACTTTAAAATATCTTTTTTAACTACTTCTTTCATCATTGGGTTCAGTCTCCCTTACAGATCAACTCTAGGTTTATGTTATTCATTCAACAAAATTTTGTGCATACAGATCGAAGGACTAATTCCTTTAATATCTGCTAAGAACCAACCAAAAGCCTTTTTGTATCTTTTAAGGTATCCAGTAATTTTAGTTATTGATATTCATTTAAATCCGAAGATATAATGACTGTTAAGGTAGATGATTGTCCTAAAAACATATACTTCAAATGATTAGGGAGAATTTTCATCTCAAGTTCAGGGGGTTTTATGATAGATGGAATTAAACTTTGCTCTTCACTTTCCATAGTATCCAATCTTTCAAATCTTTCATGAACAAATTCTAACTTTTCATTCTTCATATCATCCAAATCATCTTCACTTTCACTTTCATCCTCACATTCCAAATTCTCTTCAAACACTTCTTTAAAATGATCTTCTCTCAAATAATCACAGATTTCCATTTGAAAGCACTCATGGTCTTTTTCAACTGAAGGATAATTCATAGATTTCAGAATATTGAAAGTTACCTCTTGATCATTAACTCTTATAGTTAATTCTCCTTTTTGAACATCGATCATAGCTCTCCCAGTAGCAAGGAATAGTCTTCCCAAAATAATTGGAATTTCTTTATCTTCTTCCATATCTAATACAATAAAGTCTACAGGAAAGATAAATTTATCCACCTTCACTAATACATCTTCCACAACTCCTTTAGGATAAGTGATAGAACGATTAGCAAATTGAAGAGTTACAGATGTAGGTGAAATTTCTCCTATTCCCAATGTTTTGAAAGTTGATAAAGGCATAAGATTAATACTAGCTCCCAGATCACATAAAGTTCTTCTAAAAAATCTCTCACCTATAGCACACGGGATAGTGAAACTACTAGGGTATTTAAGTTTTTCATGAAGCTTCTTCTAAATAATTACACTATACTAATCGCTAAGTGCAATAGTTTTGTGGTCTTTGAACTTTCTTTTCTTGTTAAGAATATCCTTCATAAACTTTGCATAATCAGGCATTTTCTCTAATGCTTAAACAAAGGGAATATTAATCGCTAATTTCTTAAGGATTTCCAAACACTTTGTAAATCTATTATCCCTATTCTATTTTTTTGGTCTTTGAGGAAACGGAGGAGGTGATTTTTCAACAGTAATCTTCATTGGTTCAATCGGATATTCTAAGTCTGGATATATCTTATTAGAAGCTTTTTCAAATTTCACTTCTTCTCTTTCAACTTTAACTCTTTTTTTACTCTTGTTTCCAATTCTTTTTCACTCCTTAATTGAATAGCCTTAATTTGCTCCTTGTTTTGATCTTTTAGGTTGATCTCAACATTCCTAGGAAGATTTCCAGAAGGTCTATTATTAAGCTCGGTAAAAATATGTCCCAATTGATTCTCAATGTTCTTCATCGCAACATTTTGAGCTTGAATTTGATTACCCATATTCAGAATTATTTCTTCAGTAGACAACATATTTTCCTTAAATTGTGGGTTACTATTAAAACCTGGAGGATAAGAAGGTCTATAATCGGTATTTCTTTAGTTGTTCAGATTTCCAACTCGATTCATAGAATTGTTTCCCCATTGTGGGTTAACAACATCATTGTTATTATTCTAGTTAAAGTTTGGGTGATTCTTCCAACCAGGATTATAATAGTTCAGATAAGGATTGTTGACTTTATTATTTATAGCATTCAAGGTTTCATAAGGTGTTTGAGATTCTATCATCTGTCCGGATGATTTTTCCTCTAACATTGGGGGTGTTTGAGAATAATTTATTCCATTTTGATCTATTTTCTTCAAAAATGCAGCAATTTGAGAGAGTATCATAGTTATTGCATCAGAATCATGAATACTAGCTACTCTCTTAGGATTTACCCGCTCAGAGGGCCATTGAAAATTATTAGTATCCCTCTCTTCTATTAACGAATATGCTTTATCAAAAGGTTTTGACATTAATGATCCACCAGCAGCAGCATCTATAATAGATCTCAAAGATCCCACTAATCCATTATAAAATGTTTGAATTATTCTGGTAAAGCAAGACGTGGAAACTTTCTCAGAAGATCTTTAAATCTTTCCCAAGCTTTATATACAGATTCTCCATCAAACTAACTAAAAGATGTGATATTATATCTCAGCTTAGTAGTTTTTTAAGGAGGGAAATATTTTGACAGAAACTTTTGTGAAAATTCTCCCCAATTTTTGATAGATCCAGGTGCTAACGAATTTAACCACGCCTTAGCCTTATCTCTTAATGAAAAAGGAAAAAGTCTAAGCCTAACAACATCATTCAACACTCCATCGTATTTAAATGTAGCAAACAGTTCTAGAAAACTAGCGAGATGTAAGTTAGGATCTTCATTAGGTGTTCTTCCAACTTGATTACAATGTACTATTTAGATATTAGCAGGCTTAAGCTCAAATGAATTAGCAACAACATCAGGGTTTTAGATAGTTAAGTGAATTTCATCTGCTGTTGGATTAACATAATCTCTTAAAGGTCTTGGTATATTTTCATTTTGATTGTTTTGATGGTTCAAATTGTTCGCCATTTTGTGAGGATTTTTAGATTGTTTTTGTTGTCTTCGAATTTTTATAATAGTACGCTCTAATTCAGAATCGTAAGACACTAAACCTATAGATCCGACACTACGCATACAATCACAATAAACACACTAAAAATAAACAAATACACACAATTATGACTTGTAATTCAAATATAAGCTTTTAAATACTATAGAATAAATTTTTACAATTACCTCCCCGACAAGGACACTAAAAACTTAGTGCTACTTTTTAAATTGCCAAAATTTATGAACTCATATTTATATGTATATGATTTAGTTTTCTATTTAGTCACACAATTAAACACAAGTATACACATCACTCAAGTAATACAGGGCTCTAATGGAGTCTTAGTTATCGATCCCACGAGGAGTCTATTAATTTTATAATGTAGCACAGAAATTACTTCACGAATCACAACACAATTGTAGTAATTACTAATAATTAAAAGATGAACAAACAGTTGCAGTTACTAATCTACCAAAGTAAGTTCTAACTTACTAACAAAGTTAACTAACACAAGACTAAATTTATAACAAAAGTTCAATTGTAAAAAATAATCCTCCTCCTCTCCAATAATAATGTGATGATTTAGTGGTATAGATTAGTGATGCAAATGTATTGTGCCAAATAGGAGCATTCATATTCTTTACCCTCTTCCAAGCATATAAAGAACATTGGCTAATACTAAGTTCTGTCCCCAAATCTGTGGTTAGGTTGGGAGGATATTGGCTCTCACTCCAGAGCATCCACTTCAATTCCTCTTAAGGCTAACTCTTGCTTTGGTTTCCAAGCCCTAGGACTAAATTAGAGATTTTAGTCCGTCACTCTAAAATCTCCAATTCTACGCCCGTCAAAATATATATCCCTATTTATTTGCACTCAACCCGCATGCACTACGTCACTCATTCATGGACATCGAATGTGACCTTCACTTTTGTTGTAGAAATCATAATCCTTTCGGAACATATGTTTCCCAACAAGTTTTAACAATTCAATTGGCCAGTTCAAAAATTAAATGAAGTACGAAGTGAAAAAGTAATCACAAATTCTTCATAATAAATCGACACATCATTTCCATATCACAACATCAACACATCACATGAAAAGGAGGAAGACAAAGAAATCTACTCAATACTCATGAGGAAAATATGATAAAAGATGGATTATATATATAAAATCAACTTATACAAACATAGTAAAGAAAATACAACTTATTCAAACTATTCCCTAAGCGAATCTCAAAAAATTCCTTTGAATCGACTACTTTCTTCAAACAACACACAATTCTCTCTTTAGATAAGTTAGGAAGAAGAAATCTCTCACTTTTTCTCTCCTCCTACACTCCTTAGAAGAGAACACACACAAACCCTAGATGGACTCTCTACACTAAAACAAAGAAAAGATACACTCACACCAAAGACACTCTCCACCTCTCTAAACTTGGCTCCAAAACAGTTTGAATTCGGCTATAACTGATTTCCCAAGAGTTTCCTCAAGCATCTCACCAAAATCCATCCAACACTATTTTCCGCCTTCTTGTGAAAACGCTCTGTAAATTGGTGCGGTCTGGAGCCGGTGATAGCACCATTCAGCACTAGTTCAATAAAATGCATTTTGCTCCATTTTGTTCCAAATTTACTCCTTTTTGCTTTCTTTTACTCCAAAGGCCTAAAATCATTGTACCTGCATGAAATCATGAAAAATACCTTTCTTTAAAGTGCAATATCATCAAAAATAGGTATGAAATGGACATTAAAAAGCTATCAAATTTTCAGTGGATCAAGTGAGAGCTAGTATCTTCCTAGCCTAACCAAGGATTTATGAACTTGACTCTGGATTAGCCAATGTTCCTTATGCACTTGTAGGAGGGTAAAAAAGAGGTAAGCTTTTATTTTTCACAAAACTACATTTTTAACTTTAAACATTTGATTGCTTCACTGATTTGAATCTCATTGATGCGGCGGACTTATATTTTGCAAGAATTTATGAACTCAAATTTATATATTTATAATGATTTTGTTAAGTCCAAGCATTCAATGCAAGTATACGTATCGTATAAAGTAATATAGAGCTCTAATGGAGTCTTGGTTATCGATCACACAGGGAAGTTTGAAGCATAAGAAAGCGTTCACAATATAAATAATATAGCACTAAAATCCGATATTTAATTTGCAATTAAAGTTTACTACTTACTACTACTATGCAGGAAATAGTAACGATTAACTAAACTACAATTACTTCTAAGAACTTTAAAAACGGAATTAACTACATACACACTAAACTAGGTATTTGAAAGGTTTTTTATTTATGAGAAAAGTATATTTCCTCTTGCAATGAGAATATGATGTGTGGATTGATAATGAACAAATATTTATGTTATTGTGCCAAATAAGAGCATAGATTATTCTTTACCCTTAAAAGAGTACCCCTTCTTCTAAGCAAGAAAAGAACATTGACATATCCTAAGTTTAGTCACTAAATCTAAGGCTAGGCTGGGAGGATACCGGCTCTCACTTCGGAGCTCCCACTCACCCTTCACTAGAAGGCTAACCTTTGATATTAGTTACTAATCTTAGGCCTGTCACCCTGAAATCTCCACATTAAAGTCTATCAAAACATATTTCCCAATTTATTTGCACTCAACTCCCATGAACTACGCAATTCATCCATAGAAATTGAATGGATCTTTCATTATTGTTATAGGATATTAAATCCTTTCAAACTTAATGTTCAACAACATATTTTAACATTTCAATTGGCAAATCGAAAAGTTAATTAAGTTCGAAATGAAAAACCATCATAATTTCTTCATTACATTAAAGCACATCAAATCCACATCAATCCATCATCACATCTCTATGTAAGAAGAAAGACAAGGGAGACTACTCAGGATTCATGGAGAAGATACAATAAAACATGGATTTTATAGATAAAATAAAAGCCATACAAACCACAAAAGAAAATACAACTTATCTCTTTCTCTTCCCCAATGCAATTCTCTTGAAGTTCCTTTGAATCCTTTTCTCTCTTCTTTACAACACCTGATTCTCTCTTTAGAATGGAAAGGAAGAAGCACTCTCTCACTTTACTCATTCTCCTTCACTCCTTAGAGAAGAATTCCTCTCAAATCCTCACTCTAATATGACTTCTCCTAAACCCTAGCACTTAACACTCACTAAAACTACTATAGAAGACACAAGATACACACAAGAGACACTCATTTTCATCCAAAAATAGTTACTTATAAGATAGGGACGAAATCCCAAAGTTTCCATAGGCATCCCTTCAAAAAGTCGCCAAAACTCTTCAAATTTGAACTCCACCGACTTCGGGCGTCGGCGGCGCCAGATAGGGCATCGGCGGCGCTCTATCGTGACAATAAATACTGAAGTCTCTGGATTTGGGTGTCGGCGGTGCCATAACACCTTTTCCGCCATTTTTCTCCTTTTTGCTCATTTTTGCTCCAGATTCATTCTTTTTTGTTTCTTTTCAATCCAATCACCTAAAATCATCATACCTGCAACAAATCATGAAAAATATCTTTCTTTAAAGTGTAATATCACCAAAAATGGGTAAAATTGTATAGCAAAAATCGTATATATTTTTGGTGCATCAGAATCCCCCAAAATTTAACTATTACTTGTCCTCAAGTAATCCTTTTACTACATAAAATATAACTCTAGGCAATGTACTTTTCAACGGTAAGACACTAAAATTTTTCATTCAAAAGAATATATTGGTTAGATTTTAAGAAAGAAATTTAGTACTCAAGTTAACACTACAGGTGTAAGAATATTCAACAATCAAGTCTAAGAGTTGTAGTCTTCTATTTATTTCAAGATGAAGCATAATTTGTCACATTAAGAGTGCCTCAAAAGACTATGTGAAAAAGGAATTAATGTAAACTTCATTAGAATGTTGACCAACACTTAAAAAATAAATTCAGAAATGAAATCAAGCTCTGCTTTTAAGGTAATTCAAGTGAAGCCAATTTTTGATTAGACATCTCCTCAAGCTTCTCCTCATAAACATTTTTCTTTCTTTTTCTTTTCTTTTCTTTTTCTCTTTTCTTTTAGGGATTGTTTTTCAATCATTCTTTTCTTTTCTTTCTTTTTTTTATTGAGGATTACTTTATCTGGATAGCCCTTTAATGATTTTGAACTTCACTCTCATCTTTCTAAAGTTCAAACCTGAAACATCTCCTTACTTTATAGTTAAGTATAAGCTTTATTATTCATCATGAAGTTACAATCTTTTCTTAACACACAATACTTTAAGTCCCTTAAAATTTCAAAAATACAGTTTTCTTTACTTTAAATAGTTGACTATAATCAAATCCTTTCATACCAAATATCTTACTTTTATAAAATTAACCTTTATCACTTAAAATTTTCATCCTATCCTTCCATAATATTCAACTGAAATAAAAGTTTTAGTTACTTACAGTGAGGTTCAACTGCTAGAAGTTATGCTAATAATTTTTGAAAATATAATATTTGAGAACAAATAAAAGTTAGTATTTCTCTACCCTCCCCCCAAACTTAAAATTTTCAGTAAATTTGAAATAGTAGAGAGTAAAAGAAAACTAACCTTTTTGTGCTGGGATCTTGAAATCTTCAAAAGCTATCTGGTATTAATCAAAATTTACAACTAGCAGGCATGAAACAATTAGTAGCAGTGATATAAAAAATTTAAATATTTGCATGGGTAAAGAGAAATTAACTTTAAACATCTAAACATCAACAGAACACTACAGTACTAAACAAACAATCACAATACCACACAGTCCAGCTAGCAATTTTAATGTTTCAGTACAACATAACAATACACCAACAAAGTTACACAACACATGAAAAGTAAACAACTACATCACAACAGTACAACAACAGGGTTACACATCACATGAAAATAAATAACTACTACATCATAACAATACAACACAACAGAACAAGAACAACAGAAATAAAAAACAAACAATCTACCAGTCTCCATCACCAGGATCAGCAGGGTCATCAACAGGGTCATCAGCAGGGTCGGTCTATATGGTGTATAGCTGGGGCAAATAGGAAATATCACATCGGACTCCCCCCTCATAAATATGACCTGAGCATCATAATAAGCAATATGGAAATCAACTCTCCTTTGCAGATAATCTTCATTCACATCACTCCTCACCTCAAATACATCCATCTGATCATGAAGTCTATCCACACTAGCACTCTGTAGTCTCAGCTGCTCCATAATATCAGATAAGGTAGGCAACTCAGAAGTAGATGGAACATCATAACTAGTAGTAGGAATATCAGTACACCTACGCTCAACTCTTACTCCCACATGAGACTCATAAGTATGGATAATATTCTTTGTAATTGTTCTCAATGGTATAGTCACTTCTTCAAAACTATTGAACTCCACTCCAGACTGAACACACAGGGCATGAACTAAAGCAGGATGTCCTAAACCACTAGTGGTCTCGCCTCTAGCAATAGTCTGAATGTTCTCGTGGATAATAGCCCCAATATCAATCTTTTTAATCTTCTGTATTCAGTAGTTCAGAATCGCTCTATTATTGTAACTTCACTATGGAGATAGGATGATAATAATCCTGCAGAAATGAAATAATGCCAAACTTTTCAAGCAACATTCAATGTGGAGGAGGGGAAGTTAATCAACTATTTTGACTTACTTTCCATTCTCCTCGCCCGTCAGTCAGAAAAGCAATCACTTCTCTCATATTCTCCCCTCGAGTGTCAAAGTTTTCGTATTCACACAGGAATGGTTCCCGAGTCTGATAGAAAGCATTGATACACTGAGGAGTAAACTCAACCATTTTTCCTCTAACAAGCACATACTCAGTCTCAGTCTAGGGTACATTCAAAAAGAACTCTCTAACAACTCCTATAACAGCATTTGCAGTGAAATAACAAAATCGTTCTCAGTTCCGCTCTGCAATTAATTGTTCTATAGATCCTCCAAAACTATCAAAAGCTCGATCCTGGATACACTTCTTGTTGTAGAGGTAAGAGTTATAGCGAAATTGTGCTTTGATGTTAATGAATTTTTCCTCATCAAAATCTAATTTTCTCTTCCTTTTACTCAATCTTGGAGCCATTTGAAATTCTAAAATTAAAAAAAAATTCCAATAAATTCCAAATTCATAATGTAACAAACTCTAAACACTATTCTAAATAAGTAAGAGCAAATTTCATTATGGAAATCTCAAAATCTCTTTAAAACTCCAAAAATTCCACTATAAGCAATGTGAGAGATTTTCATGGTGAAAATCAAAAAATTTTAACTTAAAGTGAAGCTCCTACCAAGAGAAGTGTGAATCCGGTGTCGAAAAGCCTTAAAATTTCCTTAAATCTGGGATCTAGCAAGCCCTAGATCTTCAAAATCGCGAAAATGGAGGAGGAAGACGAAGGAAATGGAAGAATTTGCGGGTTCCAGAGTAAAAAATCGTGAAAATGAGGGTTTTTGGCCTTTTACTGTGTTTGGGCACCGGCGGTGCTCGATAGGGCGCTGGTAGCGCTATATTTAGAATAAATGCCAAACTCTTTGGATTTGGGCGGCGGCGCCCATTATGGCGCCGGAGGCACCAGTCTAAAATATTTTCTAGGTCCAAAATTTTTTTCGTAATTTCGATCGTTTCGACGTCCACAATGATGTTTTACACTTCAATAGACATTTACATCATCCCATAAGCAATAATTAACACAATTCTTCACACAAACAATACAGAACTATCTTATATATATAAAATCCAAGTTATATCAAAGACACCAAATATGTTCATTCAAACCAACTACTCTTAGATACTTAGTGCAGCAAGTACTCTATGATAGGCAAACACTAAGATCTAAGCACACAATGAAAGTAAGCACATCCAAATCCAAGTTCAAATTTCAAAGCAAATAATACACAAACCAAACATAACTAAGCAAAGCAAACTAAACACACAACAAACATAAGTAGAATGCATCATTTACTCCACATCAGTTTTAGAACTATCCTCTCCTTTAATGTCTTCAATCAATTGCTGATGCACAAACAAATTATAGAATGGACAAATTGGAAATTCGTCAGATGATTCCTCAACAATCACTGCGTTCTTCTTCATCAGATTGATCAAGTCCATCTCAATTCAACCAGTGTGATCTGATTGCTCCATCATTCTCCAATCTATATGATCGAATAAATCAGAAATGTTATTGATTGCATTCATAAAGTTCCGTACCTCTTTCTCCAACTGTTTTATCATCTTCAATATCATTCTGGAACCTTTAGGAAAATTGGGTTGAATTTGTTGTGAAGTCTGTGTTGGTTTATCGGCAAGAAAATTCATGTCATCTTCATCTCCAACTGTCTGGTAGTCATAGGGATTAGTTGGATCAATAGGCCTCCATGGAAGAAGAACATTTTCCCAACTTTCATAAAGAACCTGTGACTGACTACATAACAGAAATATGGTCGACGGGTGTCCAAGCCCATATTAAGATCCATGCACAATTAATCCCAGAACTAATTTCACAATGATATTACTAATATCAACCGACCTCCCAGTTTGAATACAAAAATTCAAAATGGCGCTTTCCTTGGTTACTTTGCTAATCTTCAATGTCGGAAATAACTTTATCGAAATAAAGTAATACCACTGCTTTGATACTGGATTGAGAGATGTAGATGGGAAACTAATGTATCCATTCTCTCTAACTCCCATTCTTTATTCTCATCTGTCAGATATCGATACACATCATTCATATTATCACTCGTGGCATTGAAATTAGAATAATGACAAATAGGTATGTTCTCGATCATAAAGAGATCGTTAATTCGTGCAGGAATGAATTGCATAAATCTACCACACACAAATACGAACCCTTGGTTGATCCTGTGAAGATTTGCATAAAAATCTTTCACGACAGGAACAAAAACAACAACGGTAGTGTAGCAAAGCACTTCCCAACGTATCTCTTTAATAATTTCTTCAATTCTAGTAGTAGGATTATCCATACCTCGATTTATGAAGCCTCTTTCCTTGATAATCCTCCTTTTCATCATCGCTTTGTTGAACAAACGCTGCGCTTCAAAACTTATGAACTTCCTTCGGTTGAAAACACGAAATCGAGTGGTTCCAATGGGATAGGAATCCATAGGATACGAATTAGGATTGGTAGTTTTTGTTTTTCTAGAGTTAATAGGTCAAAAATGGAGTTTAGGGAGTTATAAGGACGAAGATCCCGCCAAAAACCTCCAAAACTCGCATTTTGAAACTTAAAAACCATCAAACAGATTTTGGGCGTCGACGGCGCTCGATAGGGCGCCGACGGCCCTCGATAAGGCATTGGCGGCGCTCAAACAGGCAAGTTCAGTGTGGCAAATGTGATAGGGCACCGACGGCGCCCATTCTGGCGCCGGCAGTGCCAGTGGTCAAATATTCTCACCGAACTTTGTTTGGCCTAAAATATTCCAATATCTTGATTCGATCCATCATTTATTAATTTTTAAAGTATTTAGGAGCAATTATGATTCAAAAACAACTATCTAAAAAAACACAACTACATCAAACAAGCAAATACATCATAAAGATACATATGAGTTGCCTCCCATAAAGCGCTTGGTTTAACGTCGTCAGCCCGACAAACCATTCAGTTAATCAAGATGACTCAGCATTAAAACCTCTTTGAAATCAGGTTGAAACCCGTCAAAGTAAGGCTTTAATCGATGCCCATTAACCTTAAAAATCTTTCCAGTATCAGAATCCTTAATATCAACAGCTCCAAAATAATGAACTTTTACAACTGTAAAAGGTCCTAACCATCTAGACTTGAGCTTTCCAGGAAATAACTTCAATCTTGTGCTGTATAATAAAATTTTTGTCCAAATTCTAAGATCTTTTTTAATATCTTCCGATCATGCCACAATTTATTTTTCTCTCTATAGATCCTATCATTGTGATAAGATGCATTTCTAATCTCTTCCAATTCATTCAATTGCATAAATCTTTTCTCTCCAACATTTTTCAAATTAAAATTTAACTCTTTTATCGCCCAATATGCTTTATGCTCCAATTTAACTGGTAAATGACAAGTCTTACCAAATACTAGTTTATAAGGAGACATTCCAATAGGGGTTTTAAAGGCAGTCCTATAAGCCCATAAAGCAGTATCTAATCAAGTAGACCAATCTAATTTATGATTATCCACAGTTTTCTCCAAAATTCTTTTAATTTCACGATTAGACACTTCTGCTAAACCACTAGTCTGGGGATGATAAGTAGTAGAGATTCTATGAATAATATTATATTTCTAAATTAATCTCTTAATTCATTTATTCCTGAAATAGGATCCACCATCGGTTATGATCACTCTCGACATTCCATATCTTGTAAATATGTTTTTCTTTAAAAATTTTAAAACACTCCGAGCGTCACATCTAGGTAAAGCAATAGCTTCAATCCATTTCAAGACATAATCAATGACAACTAATATATATAAAATTCCAAATGAAGGAGTAAATGGTCCCATAAAATCTAATCCCCATAAATCAAAAATTTCAACTTCCAAATTATAATTTAGAGGCATTTCATTTCTTCTAGAGATATTACCTACTCTCTGACATCGTCACATAATTTAATATATTTATAAACATATCTAAAAAGAGTAGGCCAATAAAATCCAGATTGTAAAATCTTAAAAGCAGTTTTATCAACACCAAAATGACATCCAAATTCAAAATCATGACATCGTTGAATAATCAAATTTGTTTCTTCTTGTGACACACATTTCCTAATAATCAGATCCTTACACTGTTTATATAGATAGGTCTTATCCCAAAAATAGAATTTTGCATCATATTTAAATTTCTTTTGTTATTGTCTTGTTAAATCAGGTGGTAAAATATCGCTTACAATATAATTCACAATATCAGCATGCCAAGACAAATTGCTTCCCATAATAGTATAGAGTTGCTCATCAGGGAAAATTTTAGTAATTTCATTTTCAAATTCAGATAATTTATCATAGTCTATTCTTGACAGATCATCAGCTATTTGATTATCAGCTCCCTTCCTATCAACTATCATAAAATCAAATTCTTGCAGAAGAAGTATCCATCTAATGAGTCTAGGTTTTGCATCCTTCTTTTGCATTAAATATTTGATAGCTGAATGGTCTGTATGCATCATACTTTTATCTCCAATTAAATAAGGTCTAAATTTTTCAAAAGAAAATACTATAGCTAATAACTCTCTTTCAGTTGCGGTATAATTAATTTGAGCCTCATTAAGAGTTTTACTAGCATAGTAAACGACTTTGAAAACTTTATCATGCCTTTGCCCCAATGCTACTTCGATCGCATAATCACTAGCATCACACATAAGTTCAAATGATTTCTCCCAATAGAGTGAAACAATTATAGGTGCAGTGATTAATTTTTCTTTTAATAATTCGAAAGCTCTTAAGCAATCATCATTAAAATCAAACTTTCTATCATTTTCTAACAGTCGGCATAAAGATTTAGTAATTTTAGAAAAATCTTTAATATATCGCCTGTGAAATCTAGTGTGTCTTAAAAAACTCCTCACCTCTCTCACAGTAGTGGGTGGCGGCAATCTCTCAATCACTCTAATTTTAGCATGGGCGATCTCCATATTATTTTCAGAAATTTTATGCCCAAGCACAATTCTTCCTGCAACTAAAAATTGACATTTCTCCCAATTCAGAACTAGGTTTATTTTCTCACTTAGCTCCAAAACTTTTGCTAAGTTTTCTAGGAAAATTTTAAATGAAGTCCCGAATACAGAGAAATCATCCATAAAAACTTCTATTCCATTATATATCATACTACTGAAGATAGACATCATACATCTCTGAAATGTTACATGTGCATTACACAGTCCAAAAGGCATTCTTTGAAAAGCAAAGGTTCCATAAGGGCTAGTAAATGATGTCTTTTCTTGATTCTCAGGAGCAATAGGTATTTGATGGTAACTAGTATATCCATCCAGAAAACAGTAGTACTTGTGTCCAGCAAGTCTATCTATCATTTGATCGAGAAAAGGAAGAGGAAAGTGATCTTTTCTGGTAGCGACATTTAATTTCCTATAGTCAATACAAATTCACCATCCATTAATTTGTCTAGTGGGTATAATTTCATTACATTCATTCACTTCAACAGTCACTCCTCCCTTTTTCGGCACACAATGTATTGGACTCACCTAAGCACTATCCGATATAGGATAAATAATTCCAACATCTAGCCATTTTAAAATCTCTTTCTTAGCTACTTCTTTCATTATAAGGTTCAATCTCCTTTGCGGATCAACTCTCGGTTTATATTCTTCATCTAATAAAATTCTGTGCATACGAATCGAAGGACTAACTCCTTTAATATCTGCCAAAGTCCATCCAAAAGCTTTCTTGTATCTTTTTAAAGTTTCCAACAACTTCGTTCGAAAATCGTTTAACTCCGAAGAGACAATAACTGGCAAGGTAGACGATTCTCATAGAAACATATACTTTAAATGATTAGGGAGAATTTTCATCTCAAGTTCGAGAGGTTTTATGATAGATGGAATTAAGCTTTTATTTCCACCTTCCATAGTGTCTAATACTTCGAATCTCTCCTGAATATACTCCAAATCTTCATTCTTCATACTATCTGAATTTTCTTCATCTTCAATTTCTTCTTCAAACATATTTTTATATTCTTCTTCTTTTTCAAATATATTTTCAAAATGATCATTTCTCAAGTAATCACAGACCTCCATCCTAAAACGTTCATTATCTTTTTCCATTGAGGGATACTTCAAAGATTTTAAAATATTAAAGGTCAGCTCTTAATCATTAACTCGCATAGTTAATTCTCCTTTTTGAACATCAATTACCGCTCTTCCAGTAGCAAGGAATGGTCTTCCCAAAATGATTGTAATTTCTTTATCTTCCTCCATATCAAGTACAATAAAATCCACGAGAAAGATAAATTTATCCACTTTCACTATCACATCTTCCACCACTCCTTTAGGGTAAGTAATGGAACGATCGACCAACTGAAGAGTCACAGATGTAGGAGAAATTTCTCCTATTCCCAACCTTTTGAAAGTTGATAAAGGCATAAGATTAATACTAGCTCCCAGATCACATAAATCTTTTCCAAAAAAATTTTCACCTATAACACACGGAATAGAGAAACTACCAGGATCTTTAAGTTTTTCCGAAAGGTTCTTCTAAATAATTACACTACACTCTCCACTGAGTGCAATAGTTTCATGATCTGTAAACTTTCTTTTCTTTCTCAAGATATCCTTCATAAACTTGGCATAGTCAGACATTTGTTCTAATGCTTCAATAAAAGGAATATTTATCGTTAATTTCTTAAGGATCTCCAAAAATTTTCCAAATCTGTTATCCCTATTTTGTTTCTTCAATCTTTGAGGAAATGGAGGTGGTGGTTTTTCAACAGTTATCTTCATTGGCTCAAGAGGATAATCCAAGTCTGGATAAATCTTGTTTGAACCTTTTTCAATTTCCACCTTCTCCTTTTCTATTTCAACTTCTTTTTGCACTCTAGTTTCCAATTCTTTTTCACTCCTTAATTGAATAGCCTTAAGTTGTTCCTTGTTTTGATCTTTTGGATTGATCTCAATATTACTTGGAAGTGTTCCGAATGTCTATTATTAAGTCGTTGTGAAAATATGTCTCAATCGATTTTCAATATTTTTCATAACAACACCTCGAGCTTGTAATTGATTTCCCATATTCGAATCATTTCTTCGAGAGACAACTTCTTATCCTTAAATTGTGGGTTACTATTAAATCCAGGAGGATAAGATGGTCTAAAATTAGTATTTCCTTGATTGTTCGAATTTCCAATTGGATTTATAGAATTGTTAGCCCAATGCGGGTTAACATTAGCATTATTATTATTCCAATTAAAGTTTGGGTGATTCTTCCAACCAGGATTATAATAATTTGAATAAGAATTGTTAGGTCTATTAATAGCATTTAAAGTCTCATAAGGTGTTTGAGATTTTGTTAACTGTCCAAATGAATTTTCCTCCAACACTTGAGGTGGTTGAGAATAATTCATTCCATATTGATCTATTTTCTTTAAAAGGGCTGCAATTTGAGAAACTACCATAGTCATCATATCTGAATCATGAACACTAGCTACTCTCTTAGGATTTACCCGTTCAGAGGGCCAATGAAAATTATTAGTAGTCATTTCTTCAATTAATGCGTATGCTTCATCAAAAGGTTTTGACATTAATGATCCACCAGTAGCAACATCTATAATAGATCTTAATGATCCCACTAATCCATTATAAAATGTTTGAATTATTAACCAATCTGGTAAAGCATGATGTGGGCACTTTCTAAGAAGATCTTTAAATCTCTCCCAAGCTTCATATATTGACTCTCATTCAAACTGATAAAAGGATGTAATATCATTTCTTAGTTTAGCATTCTTTGATGGAGGGAAATATTTTGATAGAAACTTTTGAGATAATTCTCCCCAAGTTCTAATAGATCCAGGTGTTAATGAGTTTAACCATGCCTTAGTTTTATCCCTTAATGAAAAAGGAAAAAGTCTAATTCTGACAGCGTCACTAGACACTCCATCATATTTAAAAGTAACACACAGTTCTAGAAAACTAGCAAGATGTAAATTTGGATCCTCATTAGGTGTTCCTTCAAATTGATTATTTTGTACCATTTGGATAATAGCATGTTTAAGTTCAAATGAATTAGCAGTAACATCAGGATTTTGAATAGTTATGTGAATTTCATCTGTTGTTGGGTTAGCATAATCTCTTAAAGGTCTTAGCAAATTTTCAATATCATTTTTTTGATTATCTTGATTATTCGCCATTTTACAAGGATTTTCAATTTGTTTTTATTGTTTTCTAATTTTTCTGATAGTACGCTTTAACTCCGAATCGTAAGGCACTAAACCTATAGATCCGCTACTACGCATATACAAACACAAATACTTTATAAAGGTAAATAAACACACAGTTACTCACTACAAAATAAAAGTTTTATGTTACTATATTATTAATAAATACTGTTTATACTTTCTTACTTACTACTTCGTTACTTTCTTACTTTTTTAACTCCCTTACCTTCGCCGACAACGGAGCCAAAAACTTAATGCGGCGGACTTATATTTTGCAAGAATTTATGAACTCAATTTTATATATTTATAATGATTTTGTTAAGTCCAAGCATTCAACGCAAGTATACGTATCATATCAAGTAATACAGGCCTCTAATGGAGTCCTGGTTATCGATCCCACAGGGAAGTTCGAAGTATAAGAAAGCGTTCACAATATAAATAACGTAGCACTAAAATCTAATAATTAATTTGCAATTAAAGTTTACTACTTACTACTACTATATAGGAAACAATAACAATTAACTAAACTACAATTACTTCTAACACTTTTAAAAATAGAATTAACTACAGCCACACTAAACTAGGTATTTGAAAGGTTTTCGATTTATGAGAAAAGTATATTTCCTCATGCAATGAGAATATGATGTGTGGATTGATAATGAATAAATATTTATGTTATTGTGCCAAATAGGAGCATAGATGATTCTTTACCCTTAAAAGAGTACCCCCTCTTCTAAGCAAGAAAAGAACATTGACATATCCTAAGTTTAGTCACTAAATCTAAGGTTAGGCTGGGAGGATATAGACTCTCACTTCGGAGCTCCCACTCACCTTTCACCCGAAGGCTAACCTTTGATATTAGTTATTAATCTTAGAACCAATTTGGGGATTTCAGCCTGTCACCCCGAAATCTCCACATCTGAAATCCCCAAATTGAAGTCCATCAAAACATATTTCCCTATTTATTTGCACTCAATTCCCATGAACTACGCAATTCATCCATAGAATTGAATGGATCTTTCATTATTGTTGTAGGACATTAAATCCTTTCAAACTTAATGTTCAACAATATATTTTAACATTTCAATTGGCCAAATCGAAAAGTAAATTAAGTTCGAAATGAAAAATCATCACAATTTATTCATTACATTAAAAGCACATCAAATCCACATCAATCCATCATCACATCTCTATGCAAGAAGAAAGACAAGGGAGACTACTCAGAATTTATGGAGAAGTTACAATAAAACATGGATTTTATAGATAAAATAAAAGTCATACAAACCACAAAAGAAAATACAACTTATCTCTTTCTCTTCCCCAATGCAATTCCCTTGAAGTTCCTTTGAATCTTTTTCTCTCTTCTTTACAACAATTGATTCTCTCTTTAGAATGGAAAGGAAGAAGCATTCTCTCACTTTACTCATTCTCCTTCACTCCTTAGAGAAGAATTCCTCTCAAATCCTCACTCTACTCTCACTACTCCTAAACCCTAACACTTAACACTCACTAAAACTACTCTAAAAGACACAAGACACACACAAGAGACACCCATTTTCGTTCAAAAACTATTACTTATAAGATAGAGACGAAATCCAAAGAGTTTACATAGGCATCCCTTGAAAAAGTCGCCAAAACTCTTCAAATTTGAACTCCACCGACTTCGGGGGCTGGCGGTGCCAGATAGGGCACCGACGGCGCCAGATAGGGCACCGACGGCGTTCTATCGTGCCAATAAATGCTGAAGTCTCTAGATTTGGGCACTGGTGGCGCCCATTCTGGCGCCGGTGGCGCCAAAACACCTTTTCCACCATTTTGCTCCATTTTGCTCCTTTTTAGCTTCAGATTCATTTCTTTTTGCTTCTTTTCACTCCAATCACCTAAAATCATCATACCTGCAACAAATCATGAAAATACATTTCTTTAAGGTGCAATATCACCAAAAATAGGTAAAATTATAAAGCAAAAACCGTATATATTTTTGGTGCATCACTCATCACAAGGGGAAAGGGATTTTAATTATATAAGAACTTTCCAAATTTTAACCAGTCTCCTTAGATTAGGTTTTTAATTAATTTAGTTAACTTTAATAGTAAATTAGTAAATTTAGGAAAACCAAAATTTTCAAAAATTTCAAACTAAGACCTTATAGTAGTAGAGTAGAATTAGCCTAAGGGATTTCTTATCTCGCTTTCAGTGGGATCGATACTAGGGTCTTTAAGAAAAACTCTATATTATTTGAAATGATATGTATACATGCGTAGTACCCTTAGTGTGTAAACAATTTTCTAAATTTCATAATATTTCAATTTTGCACACTAGCCGTTAAATATAAATTAGTTCAAGTTTTTTATCATCTTTTGAAAGCTAAATTACAGTTTAATTATGGGTTAGATCATATGCAAACCTAGATCATCCTGTCTCTTTAGTGATTTCTGTCAACTTAGCTGACTTTGTTTGCCATGTCGGAGTATTTGTCGAACTAATTCGAGCCCACTTGCTCGCTCGATCAATCCATGCCTGAGACAAGTATTCTCATGCCCGCGAGAAAAAACCCCAGCAAGAGTAGCTTTGCCAAAGTCTACAAAAGTGTAATAAGGTTGGATTGACTTATTCATCTGACTCCCTCATATACCATGTTTGACTAGGTTATTCTCATCACCTTGTCCTTAGGCATGTCGCATTCGTTAAGATACCTCAACTATCTAATCGATCTGTGTTAGGTCGCGATGTCCTTACATCCGACAATATCATGATGCCATATACAGTAACAATCGTCGTGCCCTATTCTTGCTATAGTATCTTGTGTTGCTAAACTACCTTAGCCATCTAGCATTTGATGTATCTCAAACCATATGACTCTTCAGTCAGTTCTTTCACGAGAACATCTCATCTAATGATGATTCTTGATTTCGATTCTTCTTGAACCACATTACACTTTAGTTGGTTTTTTCATGAGAGCATCCCATCTCAAGATGACTCTGGCTTTTTATCCAGTTGATTTCATGTTTCTCGAGCTGCATTCCCTTTTTCCAGCACTTTTATGAGAACGAATTTATCTTTTGACAGCTTTGGATTTTCAGCCATCTTTTATCGTAGTTCTTGAAAAATATGACCTCTTTAGGCTATCAATTCATGAGAGCGCTATAATGAACTCAAATTACATGAGATAATCCATCCTTTTACCAAGCATACACTTGAGATGAAATGTAAATCCTTCGGTAATTCTCCTTAGCATAGCACGTATTTAGGGCTTCATCATTTTTCAGGTCGATTCATGCACTCGCGGCCTCTGAATTCACCTACCTGGGTTCACGCCTCTATGGCCTATGAACTCACATTTTGAGTCATGCTTTTGCCTCTATGGCCTCTGAACTCACAGTTTGAGTCATGCTTTTTCCTCTATGGCCTCTGAACTCACATTTTGAGTCATGCTTTTATGACCTCTGAACTCACTTTTGGGTCAAGCCTCTATGGTCTTTGAACTCATCCTTCAGGTTGGATATAAGTCACATGTGCATTCTTTCCAGTTGATATCACTAGTCATTGGCTCCTTAGCCATGCGAATCTAAAGTTGCTCGAACAATGTGCCAATCAGTTCGTTCATGAGGACATCCCTTAAATTTATTGCTTGACTCCCTAACCAACCTGCCTACCTCTTGTATAATTATTTAAAACTCTTGGCATTCATTATAGACGTAGTGCAGACGTTGAGGTTACGCACCTTGGTCGGTTAGCAGGTCGAACTTAAGTGATCTTGGCTTGCCTTTCTAACCAATCAGTGTAGACTGGTGCTTAGAAGCGATGCTAGTTTAGCGACATTCCTTGTTGATCTAGTCAACCTGTTAGCGAGATCTTTAAAAGCATCAGAGTATTCCTCTGCAAAACACCCTGAATCAAGAATATTCTTGTGCAACCTTCAAGATGTAATTAACCAAGTGGGACACATCTCATTGGGAGCACCCTGACCCCACAATAGGCGACACACCTAAATATTTGGTTCTGGATAGCTTTCATAGATATTCTTTTGCAGATATTTTACACAAACTATTTTGATTTGATCTTGTTCGAGTGTATATGATTGGCCTATCCTTATGAGATGTGCTAAGTGGAAGTTCTTCATGTTCTTTCTCTTATTCAACCACCTTTGTCTTATGTACTATTTTTCTGGTTCTTCTCTTCTCCTGATCATTCACATGACGAACAGAGTCAAAAAAGAAAAGTATGCGACGATGGACAGGCTAGAAACTTCTTTAAAAATAAAAAGTGAAAGGAACAAAAACAAAATGTGTTGATTCAAAATGGCGACATAGTTGGTTGGATCCAAGTTACGGCTATAGGATTTATGGATGAGTTTTTTTAATTATAATGGAGGTTAAGTCTACAGTACACTATCTCAATTTACAAAGTCTGAGTATGTTAAGTTTACTGAGAGAGGAGTCACTATAATAATCCTTTTACAAAGCATAAATTAATATTAGAAACAAACTTAGAGTAGCTCCAAGTCTATAAAGAAGATGGAGGATTCATGAAACAATTAAATGCTGGGTTTTTTTTCATCATGAAAACTACAAAACTTGAAAGATTATGTTTAAGGGTCTGTTTGGCGCAATATTGTACTCGCGCCGCATTAGAAAACCGTTGCGTGAAAAGTAGTTGCGTGAAGCCGATCGCCTGTTTGGCACAGCTGCATGAAAACAGTTGTGGGGCAGCTATTTCTGGAGAAATGACCATCCTACCCCTATTTTGTAAAACTGTTTAAAAATTTTTATATTTATATATGAAATTGATTAATATATGTAAATATACAAAAGTTTTAATGTTTAAAACATGAAACATATGTAAAACTGTATTTCTCAATTTTTAACACAAAGGTTTCTAAATTCTTAGAGAAAATTCATGTATGGCTGCTCAACTTTATCCCGGTGGCATTCAAAACATGGTTCTGATAACTCCATAATAGTGAATAGAAGACTTCCAGCAGTGAATTGTAATAGTGTATATATCTACTTATAATACATAAAGCAAACAGGCTGGCAGTAATCATAAATCTGACATAAAACTTCCAGCAGCAAAATTGTAGTCCAGCAACCGAAATGTAATACGAGTATAGTTCAGAAAATTGACAAATTCCAAACCCATCAAATGATTTATAGCCCAGCAACCGAAATACTTATTATGATCAATTGACAATTGTTAAGAAGACTACTAAAGAACTTTCACCAAACTCCCCATTTTTTTAAAATGGAAATCTTCCATTAATCAAGTGGATCAAGCCGAAAGCCAGAGCAGGTAAAAATAGAAGATCCACCAGGAGAAGAGTCAGAAGGGAGAAACGGGAAAGAGAAACTCTAGATCCACAAAAAATAACAGAAAACAATGAAAATGGCAAAAACAGGAAAGAGATAAGGAGGAGAAGCCATCAGATCCTCAAAAATCCTAAACCTTGCTCAAATTTTTTTTGTTCAATAACGAAAAATCCACAAAACCAATTGAAAAGAAGGGTTTGCCATGCTTGAATTCGGTCGTTCAAGGTTAGGTAAGAAGAAGGCGCAGGGGATTCGCGAGAGAGGCAGCAGGGAAGCAGCTAAGGTAGAAAAGAAACAATGCAAGGTAATAGGTAAAAGTAGCGGGGCGAAAGTGAGGTCGCGGGATTGATCCTGCTGCCCTCTTTCCCCCAGCTTCGTGGACGCTATGCCACCAAGCACCTAAACAAACAATTGCTGTTTTTTTATTCGCGGAATTTGACTGGGCTGCAACACCCCACTCCTCCCCCAAACGAACCCTAAATAATTGTATACGTCATTTGAAGAATACTATACCACTCTGGAGGGATAATTATGTTTAATCTAATTATTCAGATATAAAAATTTTTAAATTAATGAGCCTACATTAATTAGAGATTTTTTTTATCTCATGAGTGTAAGATAGTGTTTATTTTATTTTAAGATTTGGTATCCCTACAAGGAGAAGCCCTCATAGCTAAGTATATCCAAAGTGTTGGAACTCTTGAGAAAACTCTTGATTAAAGTATTGACATGTATTATTTAATATTACAATATTGTTATTTCAAGATGGGTGTTTTAAGATTGGTATTTTATGGGTTTTAAATGGATAGATTCAAGATTGGAAGGGCATTCTTATGGAATTCAAGAGTTTCGACTTACAGTCCAGTGATGATATGCCTTGGAAAGGCTTGGAAAAAGGATTAACCAACTATGAGAATTGGGAAATCGTTGAAGAAGTTGAGTCTGAATTTGAAATGGATTGAATTTATTAGATTTGGGCAGAATAAGTTAGGTTTGAAAAGTCTGACTTGCAAGGTTTAAGTTGAAAATTTTGATTTGAAAGGTTTGAGTTGAAAGATTTGATTTGAAATTTTTGAGTTGAAAGGCTTGAGTTGAAATTTTTATTTGAAAAGTTTTGAGTTGACATGTATGATTTGAAAGGTTTGATTCGAAAATTTTGAGTTGAAAGGTTTGATTTAAAAAGTTTGTGTTGAAAACTTTGCATTGATTTCTAGATATAAGTTAAAATTCTTATCCCAATGTAAGTATAGACTCTTCAAGGAGAATAAATAGGTAGATCAATATGTGGGAATAACGCCTCCGGTCAAGGTACCCACGATTTTTTGTCATCCCGAGTTCATCGGTAGCCATAGAATATTAACCAACCAAATAGTCAGGGGTCTCCGTTGTTGATAGCGATGAAGAAAGAAGTCCTTCTTAACTATTAGATGTTTGGAGGTGTCTTTGTCAATAATTGTATGTTACTTCATCTTAGAGTACCTACATTGTAAAAGGGGTTATAGGCTTAGGGTTTTCTATCCTAGTTCTTAGCGCTAACTAAGGGTACTAGTAATCTAACTTACAGTTCAATGCTTAGGCTATTCTAGGGGTGTGATGAACATGGGTTTTATTTTTAAGTTGGGTAACCTTATAGTTTATAAATTTAAGTGTGATTTTAATTATTTAAGTTGGTGAATTTTATATATTTGTTTTCTTAAGGTATAATATTTGAGTCTTTTAATTTGGTTAAACTTCCTAGTTTGTCGGTCATCATGAGAATCACGACGTTCTATGTTTTCGTAGATCATTTGATTTTATAACATATGTTGTTGTTTTTCATTTGGTTTTTATCTTAAATTTAGTATCCAACATTGGTTTATTATTCTATATTGGAGTTTTATCATTAAAATCATGTCTTCAAAGATTTCTCATATATGCTACATATATTTTCATATTTAACATCCATGCTTTATTTTTATTTACATGTTTAATATTTGATATTTCACAAAATATATGTTTATCATTCTAATAATATCATTCTAATAATTTCATATAAAGATAATATTTGGTGGACAAGCTCCATTTTGATAGGTATTATCTTAGGTTCCGTTTGAGACAGTTTATCTACAGCGGTAATATTTTGAAAACACTGTCTCATCATTTAAAAATTACATTTGAACAGCTTACCCAAAAACACAATTTATTTTTTATACCAAGCACTTAGCTAAAAGGAAAATAATTGCATACGGGAGCACGTATACAGTGTTGAGTGCAGAATAACCTCCAAATACCCTCATTTTGAGGGTATTGAGAGGGATATTGGTTATTAAGGTATTTACATGATATTGATTATTGAGTATTGATAAATTATTATGAGAGTATTTAATAAATATCGGAGAAGCAAAGTGCGGACTGCTTTAGGGCTCAGGAGGCAATAATATCCTCGGCTAAGTGCACACTTAGATAGCGCAAAATCTTATTCTTTCGTTTTCTCGCGCGCACTCGCTTTCTTAAGCTGACTACTGCTCCAGCTCGAGTGCACGACTGTCTAGAATTCTTCTTATGCTCTTTATCCACGCTGCTAAAGCTCTTTCTTTAGTTCGCTAAAAAAGGAGACATCTCTAGTTCCAAATTCCCTCTTTTTAAATCCTTGTGAACTCATTCCGCGCTGTTGAGTTTGTTCGTTGCATCATGTTTCCATGAACTTGGTCGGGAGAAGATCAATTGCCTCTTGGCCCAATCTGAGACATGAAACCGAATCCAAAGTCCTCGCTCTGTGCAACCTCGGCAAGCTCAGAGAAGCGCTTGAAACCTTACACTCTTACCGGAACCCACTGGCTTCTTCCATTTACTCGTATTTTTTGCAGGTTTGCGGCGACACTAATGCCAAAAAAGAAGGAAAATTTCTCTATGACCATCTTTTCGCTCGCGGATATCTTCCAAACCTTCACCTGAATGCCAAATTTATCATCTTTTTCGCTAATGCTGGAGATATGGTTTTTGCTCGAAAGGTTTTTGATGGAATGACAGAACCGGATGTGGTCTCTTGGACTGCTTTAATCTCGGGGTACTCGCAAAATGGGTTCTTGGATGAGGCCCTTGACATATTTTTTTTTATGCATAGGTGGTGTAACAAGGCCAACCAGTTTACTTATGCGAGTGTTATCAAGGCATGCACTGCTATCCGTTGCATTAGGAGCGGATTGCAGATTCAAGGTTGCATTGAGAAGAGCAGGTTTAGACAGAATTTGTATGTGAATGGTGCTCTTGTGGATTTTCACTTGAAATGTGGAGTGCTTGAGGATGCTTGGAGTTTGTTTTGGAGAATGGAGGATAGAGATGTTGTTCTGTGGAATTCGATGATTGGGGGGCATTTAGTTCGTGGTTTGGCTGACGATTCGTTCAAATTGTTTATTTCAATGTTGGAAGAAGGTAACCATTTGGAATTATAATTTTAGAGAGGTCGAAATGTACATTTTTAGTGTCTTTAATGATGTCATCATATGTTTGTCTTGCCCTGTAGTTGTTCTTTGTTGATTATATTTGGGGCTTACCTATTATCTTTTATTCTTACTAGCATATCATTTTGTTATTTTCTTAGTAAGTTAACATGATTGCTACATTAGTATCAGTAGACATATATGGGATTTCCAAGTATTTTTCATCTTTTTGACTCACAGTTTTATTGTAAATTATGAACTAAGCAGGAAACTTGTTACTCAGTCTAAAAAGTAATCCTAGAAATAAGTATACTAAAACATTGATGAATAGGATTTTTGGGTTGCAGTTCCAGTGATCGAGGTAAGAGAATTGACATGAATAATAATGCATGAACAACAAAGGAGCTTGAGTGTTATGAAGTTCCAGTGATTGAGGTAAGAGAATTGACATGAATAATAATGCATGAACAACAAAGGAGCTTGAGTGTTATGAAATGATATGGGATATGGGAGGTATTTCCAAGGCTCATTTGATTGTTTGCTGATGAAAATCATGTTTTAGAAAATGAGAATTTTTTTTTCATTTATTTTTATTGTGAAATTAAAATCCTCAATTTTGACAGTTTTGAAAGATTTTTGAAGAGTTCAAAATCCATGTTATTTCTAACTACAACATCCAACCAAATGACTGGCTCTCAAAACTAAACATTTTTTCAACATATTTTGTCTAACTGTATGCATCAAATGAGCCCTAAAATAATACTAAGTGTCCACTTTACTTTGGATTATGCTGCTATATTTGAAAATTAATGAATGATTTTTGCAGGTAAGTTTCCAGACCATTTCACATTTGCAAGCATCCTGAAGGCATGTGGTTTAGCAAAGGATTTCTTAAATGCTGATAAGATGCATTCATTCGTTATCAAATCAGGGTTTTCAAATCATTATGCCGTCTCTGGATCACTTATTGACGCATATGTCAAATGCAAGAGATTGTATAGTGCCAGGTTGCTTTATGACTCTTTACCTGAGCAGGACCTTTTTTCCTGCACTGCCTTGATCACTGGATATTCAACAGATGGAAGTTTTAGCAGGGATGCACTGAAGCTTTACTGCAAATTCAACCAATCAGGCATGAAAATTGATGATGTTATCTTATGCTCCATGCTTAATGTTAGTGCCAATGAAGCTTCTCTGGACCTCGGAAGGCAGATTCATGCTTGTACAGTGAAAAATCAATCTAGCCATGATTTGGCTTTGCACAATGCCCTTGTTGATATGTATGCCAAATCTGGAGAGCTTAAAGATGCCCATCTTGCTTTTGATGAAATAAAAAATAAAAATGTGATTTCATGGACTTCTTTGATTACTGGTTATGGTAAACATGGCCAGGGTGAAGATGCAGTGATGCTCTTTAATAAGATGGAGGATAATGGGGTGAAACCAAATGATGTTACATTTCTTTCCCTTATCTCTGCATGTAGTCATACTGGTCTCGCAAGCAAAGGAATGAATTTTTTTGATTTGATGGTCAACAAATATGCTATCCAACCTAGATCCGAACATTACTCTTGTGTTGTTGATCTTCTTGGACGTGAAGGTCTTGTTAATGAAGCTTATAATTTTGTAAAGAAAATGAATTTTAAACCCAACATGTCAATTTGGAGTGCTATGCTCGGGGCTTGTAGGATGCATGGCAGTAAGTCTCTTGGAGAAGTTGCTGCTGGTAATCTTCTAACTTTTTATCCTCAGAAATCAGTAAACTATGTTGTCCTTGCTAATATATATGCAGCCGCTAGTTTGTGGGAGAATGCATTGAAGACAAGGAAGTTAATGGAACAAAAATCGATTCAGAAAGATAGAGGATGCAGCTCTATCTATCTTGTTGGGAATGCGCTGTTGTAATTATGATTCAGAAAAACCATGGATTCAATGCTTCCCTTCATGTTGCCTGGTGGCAGAATGTTACAGTGTAGATTCTCTTTCCGCTACATACAACAATTGGTTGAAGAAATAGCTGTTCTGGTATGCTTTTCTTCAACCTTGTTCCGCGACATGTGCATATTGAACTATTATACTTGTGAAAATTGCTATGATTATTTTTGCAAGAATGATTTATTTAATTGATATATGACTGTTATATTATTTGCCGTGAACCTCGACTTATCGTATATTATTTATGTTGGTAGTGGTAGGGCTAGAAATTTTTTAAGAGCTTAGCTAAACCTCTCAAAAAGTTCCAACTCTTTTCATCCATGCTTGGGATTGACATTAGTGATTAAAAAATGTTAGAATTTGTTAATATATATAAAATGATTAAATATATATTTTTAAAACTTATAATTTATAATATCTGTTTTTTACATTCTAAAAATATTGAATGATATCGATGCTATCTAATATTTTTTTCTTAATATAGGTGATTAAGGTATTACTCGTTCATCCACTAATCTCCAATTTTATTTCATTGTAAATTTTTATAATTATAATAGAGGGCTCTTTTAATACTTGTTATAGTAATGAGTAAGATTAATGCTAGCTTCAGTTGCTTAAAAAAAAAAAGAGGGTATATGTTTGACAGATTTTTTCCTTCAGTGAAATATATATATTTGATATCACAAAGAATTGATGGCACCATTGAAGTTAATATCTACATGACACATGAGTTCTCCTGGACTAGAATTGTACTGATAACAAAGAAATCATTATTAATGGCTGGTAAAAATTGTTTCGTATTTTGTAGCATATTCCCTCAAGATCCTAACTTTAATAATTAAGATTTAGTCCACATGTGGACTGCATTGTGTTTTATTCAGTCACATTCTCTCCCAGGTGAGACTATGGAAGGTATTGGAGGAAGATATTTTGATATTTTGGTAAAGAAATCTTTCTTTGAGACAAATTACCTTTTCGGTTACACGATGCATGATTTATACAAGAATTAGTACAATCTATGTTTGCACAATAGCTCTTCAATTTGGTGAGGGATTAAAAGTTAGCTTTTAGAATTCCTAAAAATGTATTTGTTGAAATTACAAATCAAAAGGTGCTAAAAATAGACACCTTAAATATGAAGAAAGTAATTGCTGACATGTTGAACTCTTTCAAAAAGTAGAAGCTTGATTTGGAATCATTTGATGCGCTTAATGGGAATCTGAAGTTTGAAGTGATGCTCAATAAGTTCTTAATTGTTCCGCATGACACCTAAAAGTAGGTTGCACCTCTCTAGCTAATGGAAGTTTGGAAAGTAAGATTTTAGTAACAACTCGGATAGACTTCGTTGCATTGATGATTACAAAGGCGATTAAAAATAAACGAACATTGAAATTCAAGGGCTTAGAGGAGAATGATTGGTTACAGCTCAACAACCACCATGCATTTGAGGAATTTTGTTTTCATGCGGCAGATTACTGCTGTTTGTAATTTTCCTGTTTCCATGCTCAATATATTGAAGGTAGATAGCATTGGATGGAATTCTTTGAACTGGATACAAGGCATTAGTAGCTGTTGCAGCCATTTGAAATCTAGTTACCCTTTTATTTGCTCTCCAGACCTCAAATTCTTCTTCTTTCTAATGAAATAGCAAGACTTGCGACAATAAAAAACATTAAAATTTATGATTGTTCGGTTCTGATCTTTTTCAGAGAATTGTTTGTTAATGGTACCATTGAGATAGACACTAGATCCCTCTTATCACATAAATTGGCACACCAAGCCGCTCAGCATTCTTCACATTTTAAAAAGTTTAATTTTTAATGGCAAAAATCATTAATATGCTCCAGCTCCACAATTCTATAACAAGTCTCATTCTTAACTTAATCTTCTTACAGTCCTTGGAGAAGAGTAAGTCTCCCAATCTCTATAATCCAAGAAAAGTTATCAGCGCTTGGCTGAAAAAAGAAAATACAATGGCTTGGAACGTCTTTCAGCCCCTCCTTCATGTATGCCTGTCATCTGACTTCAAGTTTCTTTTTTGGAAACCCAATCTCCAAAATATTTATAAAAAAGGAAGATTTACATACTTACCGCCCAATTCCTGTGTATTTACATATATAAAGGAGAGGAAAAAAAAAACAGACCCCAATTAAGAGAAGAGTTATAGTGGAATCAAAAGGAAAAGAGAAACAGGTAGATGAAAATTACAGATTTTAGTAGTTGAAGGAAGCCAAGAAACTCTCCCTGGTTTCACACTGACCAAAAGAACCAGGCAAAGAAGGGACGCTATGTGTGCCAGCCAGAGGGAAAGTAACAAGCTTCCAAGTAAAGACATTGTTGCCCAAGTAGTTGCAATGAAGAATAGTGAAGAAGATTGTTCTCTGAGCGAAAGAAGCTGGGCTGCGAAGGAGAAAGCAAGGCGAGAACTCTATGGATTCAGTAGAAAAAAGGCGGGAAGGGGAGAAACCGGTGAAATGCGGAGAAGGGGGATGGGAGAAGTGCAGGTGACATGGTGGAGACAGTGAAGAGAGTGTGAGAATTACAGAGTGGTATATTTGATGAATGGAGAAGTATAGGGTGGTTGTATTATTATATTAAAACTTGGGGTGTTAAATGAGTAAAATATATAGTTTTTGGTGGTATGCATGTAAATCTACCAATTTAAAAATTTGATTATGCTTGTTAACAAATTATATGTTTAAATTATTAATGTAATATATATATAAAATTATTATATGCTTAGGTGGATGAGTGGCTTGAAACTTAGAGAAAACAATGCGAAATGAATGTCAGTGATAGGGTTGGCGTAACTCCAGTGTCAGACAAAACTAGAGAGAGTCGTCTTAGATGGTTTGATCACATTAAACATGAATCATATCCGATTAGAAGAGTAGATATTTTAGACTCGAATGTTAAGAAAGATAGAGGTAGACCTAGAAAGACTTGGGCATATTGTATAAAAATGATTCTAAATTATTAAAATTAAATGAAAATATGACACTCAATAGAAAATATGACACTCAATAGGAAACAATGGAGAAAAAGGATTCTTGTAGCCGACCCCACTTAATGGGCTAAATGTTTGTTATTGTTGTTGTTGTTTTATTATATGGCTTAAACTCGACAACACATTATTCCATGTTATGTTAAAAAAAAAATTGCTTTAATAAACACTAAAATGGATTTAGAAAATTAAAAAAGAAAATTAAATTTCTTTTCTTTTTCAAACTAAACCCGACATCTTTCGTTTGACTCACTGCCACTTCTACATCTCATCACGAACTTTCTTACTCTTTTTCTTAGCTGATACCCACCCCAACTTGCTTCCTCTTGCCACTTGAAGCCTCTTCCATCACACGTCAACTGCCACCAGCTCCTTGCCCACCACAAAACTTTAACTACTCATCAAAGACCTGCCTCTGTCAAGCCCTTGATCACCACAACAAACTGATTATCAACACCAATATGATGAGCAGGTTCTTGTAAACTAGAGCGAGATGAATGTGCATTGAGGTTGTGCTCATCTCTGTCTATCGGCCTCATTTCCTTCTTTCTCTGTTTATTTTTATTTTCCTTCACTTTTTTCACCTTTCTCCCCCCTTTTGCTATGATTTTTTTGTGAAGTAAAGTGTCTGAAGGAGTTTGTTGTGGCTAAACACATTGTAGATAATTTTTTTTTCTACCTTAGTGTTGTGCACTTATACCTGGGATTGTCATGTTGGAACATGAACAAAATCATAAATGCATCATAATGCCAAATATATTTTTATTTCATGCTAAAACACAAAAAATAAGAAATAGAATACATTAAAAATAAAAAATTAAGTTTAAAAATATAGTAATGCCATATGACACTTTAATAGATTAGTTTGAATGTGATGGGTAATATTCATACTTGACTTGTTCCTAAAAATGAATAAATGAATGAATTTGAACAAACAGCTGATTCATTCATTCACCATTCTACTTAAATCAATCTCTATCATTTAACTTATTATGACATTCTGGTACTAACTTTTTTACCCTAATGCAAGCATTAAAAATATTAGGCATGCTTTATTTAGCTTATGTATACTCCTAATATTGCTTGGACAGTGTTATTTAAAGTCATCTTACTCTAATGAACTAGGTTCATCAAATTGCTAAGCCTTTGAACCACTTGCCTCAATGCTAGCTCTGTAGCTAAATTGACCAGAAGAAAAGGTCTACTTGCTAATGAATTTATCAAGTTTCCAATTACCACCTGTTCGCGTAGAATGAACTCGTCAGAGGACTTACTTCCAATGAACTCAATAGTCTCAACGAACGCTAAATCAAGAAAGATGCAAGTCGTAGCCATATTTACCTTCCGGAGCATATGCTTTTATAGTAATAAAAGTTTGGTTGCCAATTATTTGAGAAGGAGATCTTCAATGCACCGCTGTAACCGACTTCATCATAGTCGACACCTCAATGATCTACAATGCGTTAATTGGTTTTACACTCCTCGACACTTCGAAGCAGCAATGTCAACCTATCATTTTGCCATGATGTTCTCTGCATGAGGACACAATCACTATTTGGGAGAGTTTACCACAATTATGGGCATATTATCTGAAGACAAATGGAATCATCTTGCTCTCTTTGAAGAAGATGAAACCTGCACTCTATGAATCAACACATTCTGATGTGTTTGCTTGGTCTTCTATTCAGATGCTAGTAATTGATACCAAAGTTGCACGTCATGGACTCAACATTGGTATATTGTATCACTTTCATAACTAACGACATGTTCTATTGTTATAAAATGATGTCATTGAATAGCTCTTAGGCGAAGGCAACTATGTTTGAACTTAATTGATTCACTAGTTCACCATGAGTCTATTGAGCTTTTCTTGTACTCTGGTAAAGAGCTCATCTTGAACATATTGTATAATCACTCTGAATTCGGCTGACAACTTCATTCTTGAAGATTTCATATTGATTTTGGCTGGCAAGTACAACTTAGATATTTGAGTGTACACAACAAATTTTCTAACATTTAAGCATTTTAGAATGAACTCATTAGACAACATATGCACTCAGAACTAAGGGTGTAAATGAGCCGAACACGAGCGAGCCCAGGCTCAGCTCGTGTTCGGCTTGTTTATATTTTGAGGTCAAAAAGTGTGCTTGTGTTCTGCTCGTTTGCTTAGTGAGCCGAACAGAGTTGTTCACGAACAAAGAGTCGTTTTGACAATCCTAATTATGCAACCATAAGATGTTAAGGGTTGGGGCAAGATTTAAAAATTATTGTTTATATTAAAACATCATTTGAATCTAATTTAATAATTTTTATTATATTTACTTGATTAATACTTTTAATTGATTATAAATCTTTGTAGCCTTGTAGCCAATAAATTAAAAAAAAAACTACTCATCAATATATATATATATATATATATATATATATATATATATAATTGATGAATAGTTTTTCGAGCCAAAATGAGCCGAACACGAACGAATAAATCTTAATTCGTGTTTGGCTCGTTAACTTAGCGAACGAGCCGAACACGAGATTCTTAACGAGCCGAACACGAGCTGTTCGCGAACAACGAGCTGTTTACGAACAACAAGCCGTTTTGACAGCCCTGCTAAGAACGAAGTTGCCACTAACCTTTTCTAGGACTCTCTTCTTTAAAACTCATTGCGAGCTTGCTCAAGAAAACTCTCACATAGAACGCTCGCCTTTAGCATAAGACTGACAAAGAGTTATTCAAGATCTTATAAATAATTTTCACTGGGTGCTTAAATTTTTTATAATAAACATTATTAAATCTTAGGGGCAATTACTCCATAGCCCATAGTTTTTATATATTTATATATCTAACACATGAAACTTTTATATTTACATACATAATTTTTAAATCCTTGACATCATTCTGAGCCGAAATTGAATCGAGCTTGATTCGAATCGAAATTGAAATGAGTTGGCTTCAATTGAGTTATTTGTATCTATTTCAGCTTTGGAATCGGCTCGATCCGGCTCAAAATTGAAACTAAATAGCTCAAATTGATCTTTTTGGATCTGTTCCAGCTCAAAAATGGCTCAGAATTTGCTCTTATATTCAATTTTACTTAGTATTACATATATAATTTTTAAAAATTAAAAATAGTATGAGCCGATCTAGAATAAGTTCGAGCCGATTCATATATTGTTCAAAATCGACTCGAAAAAAAAATGGTTTATTTTGATTATCAAATCTTGGTTTCACTCCCATAAATAATTCCAATACAATGATCACATTAATTGGAGGATGGTGACTTGAGAAGACATCAATTAAGTAGGGTTGTTAATCATCCGATTTCGAAATGAGTTAGGGTTGGTCTAAAATCAGCTCGAATAGATTTAATAGGGCCCATAATCAGCTCAAGGCTCATTATTTTCAATTTCGAGCTAAGCTGACTGAATATTGAATTGAGTTCCATTCAGCTCTAAATCGAAACGAGCTTCTTCAAATTGCGTAATTTGGTTCTGCTTCAACTCGGAATCTGCTTTATTCGAAAAAAAATTTCATATGGAGTGCGGACGCAGCTCTGCATGCGGACTTCCAGTAATATGCCGTCATGTTTGCTATAGCAGAAGGTTATTGGGTGTTACTGAGGGGTTATTGAAGTGAAATCACGGAGGTTATTGGGGGGTTGTTGTGGCCTTATTGAAGCGGTTATTGGAATTGTTATGCGGGGGTTATTGAAATGAAACTGTGGAGGTTATTGGGAGGTTATTGCAGCTTTATCGAAGTTAATAACCTCAATAACACCGAAATAATACCCAATAACCCTGAAATAACCTCCGCGGTTCCACTTCAATAACCCACTTTAAAAAAAAATCATTTTCTTAATATTTTATGAGGTGGGCCCAGTGTAACACACGTGACAGCATATTACTAGTGTGAGCTGCGTCCACACTCCTCATGGAAAAATTTTTCACTCGATTCAACTCTAAATTGAAACTAAGTGGCTCAAATTGAGTTATTTGGATCTGTCCGAGCTTGATATCGGCCCAAAATTTACCCATGAGTGGTGACTAGGGGTGTAAACGAACCGAACACCAACGAACAGAGCTTGTGTTCGTGTTTGGTTCGTTTGAAATTAGCTCGTTTTTTAAATTGTTTGTAAAGTCATTGTTTGTGCTCGTTTCTTAACGAACGAGTCGAACACGAACAAAACATGAGACGACATCCCTAATATTAATATATATAAATAATATATTATATTAATTATATAACTTATATTATATAAATATATAATATTTATATTAATATATTACTAATATAGTATATTAATATATTATTATTATTAATTTATTATATATTATAATTTATAAAATTTAAATTTTCAAAATATCACAAAATTTTTATATATAATTATTTTAAATTATTTTATATTTCGAACAATAACGATTTAAACACGAACAAACGCATCGTTGTTCGTGTTTGGTTCATTTAACTAACCGAACGAAAAAAAATTATTCGTGTTCGTCTCGTTTACTTATCGAACGAATCGAACACGAACTCCTTGACGAACCGAACACGAACCGTTCGCGAACAAAATGCATTTTTGACCGTCCTAGTGTGACTTGTTATATTCAATTTTATGTAATATTATGTATATAATTTTTAAAAATAAAAAATATTATGAGCCCATCACAATCCGGTCGGTTCAGCTCTAAATCGCTTTAAAAAAAAGATTCAATCTAAAGTTTTAATTCATAAATCTTCTCGTTTATTTCATTCCGATAGAGATCCATGGCCGTAATGGAGAAGGAATGAGGAGAAATCAGATTCGAACTAGTTCGGTCCACCTCTCCAGTTTGGTCCGCACGGCGGCGGATTCTGACGCTCGAATCTGACCACATTTTCTTCGTTTTCTCTACCTTGTCGATCCGGAGCTTCTGTGAATCTTCAATGCCCGTTTCATCTGCTTCTTCATCACAATTCCCGACGAAGAGATTATTGATATAGTCACATCGAACTTCATAAAAAATCGGAACTTTTCCTTCCTTTTCTTATAGGTTTTGCCCTATCTTTTTCTTTTCAATCGATGCTTGTTTTGCCTGAATCTAGATTTCTCAGCTAATTTTAGCAGAATTTTGTAACAAATTTTGAGTTGATTTCAAATTTTTGGCCTGACAGTAAGGGAACATAGACGGCATTGCTCTGGAATGGTTTTTTGTCGTTCAATGAGCAGAGACACATGGCGCTTGCTTTTAGGGCTGTCATACATTGTTGCTGTGGCAATGATTTGGATTGCTGCTAGCTATATTGTTCAATCAGTCGTGGATGCTGGAGTTTCTCCCTTCCTAGTGACCTACATATGCAACTCACTTTTTTTGCTTTATATTCCTATTGTGGAAATCGCCCGATTCTTTGAGGATTCGGCTGAAAAGTCTAGTTATCGAATAACGGATGTGCAAGATCCTGATTTTCATGGTGAGAGTAGTTTGGAGAATCTAAACCTCCTCCAAGACATCAACGACAATTCTGGTCCAATTGATGTACCTAGTCAAAGTGACAATAATAACTCATCTGGAAATCCTTCCAATGAAAAAGATGGAGAACAAAGTTTTGCTGTTGAGAATGAGTTTTCTGGTCAGCTTGGTTTGACTCTGTTTAACAAAGATTCAAGTCATCTAGTTGATGGGAAAGGCCAGTGGACGAGATTTCGTATAGCTAAAATCAGCTTCTTAATTTGCCCCTTTTGGTTTTTTGGTCAGCTAACCTTTAATTTATCTCTCAAGTATACCACTGTGACAGTAAGTATCACTGAAAGAGGACTCTTCTTTTCCTTCAAAGCAATGTATATCTTCAATTTATTATGATCTTTATTCCTATCTGCAGTCTAATACAATCCTAAGCAGTGCCTCTAGCCTATTCACTTTCTTCGTCTCCTTAGCATTCTTAGGAGAAAGGTTTTCATGGGTTAAGCTAGTTAGTGTTCTCCTCTGTATGGGAGGAACAATAGTAGTAAGTATAGCTGATTCAAGTGCCAATGCAAAGTCAGTTGCTACAAATCCTGTCTTGGGAGACATACTTGCCCTTGTTTCAGCAAGCTTATATGCTGTTTACATCTCTATGATACGAGCAAAACTTCCTGATGAGGGTGATGGAAAGGTTCAAGCAAGCACAGCTCAGTTTCTGGGTTATTTGGGGCTCTTTAATTTTCTGATATTTCTTCCAGTTGCAATTATGCTGGATTTGACCAAGCTAGAGCCCTTCCACGTGCTTACATGGAAACAACTTGGTCTTATTGTTGGCAAAGGTTAGTAGTCATCTTTACATGTAGATTTTTTGTTTTAGTCACATTGTTAATTTCTTTGAAAGCATGGACTACATTATCTAAATCTCGATTTATTATTGACTAGGGAAATTAACCATTTGTGTTGTACTTTCTCTTCTGTGTGAATAGCTTGTTTTCGTCGATTTGTGATCCATTTATTTTTCTTTTACTTGCATTTGGATAGTTTGGCTAAACTAAGTTGCCTTTAGTAATTGCTGAATCGAAGGAAGGAATGCATTCTTCATATATATATATATATATACACACTTCATTTTCTTCACACAAATACTTATATATCCTACTTGATGAAAGTCCTATCTCTCTATACTATTTAAAAGTGCATTTCACATAACTTTGATCCTTTTGTCTATTCATATTTTTATAACATTCAGTTTTTATCATATTGGATTATAAAACGATTCATAATGTGTTGTACATTCACCTTGAAAACTTCACCTAAATATAGAATTTACTGAGCATCCTGAAAATGATGTTTAAGTGTGTTCTATATTGCTGCAACCATTTTTTAATACGTTGCTTGGAAACTTATTAGCCAAAATCTCTTGTCCTTAGGATTTTGTTCCATAGAATCTGTTTATCTTTTTTTTATTGTAGCCTTTCGTGGTTCCAATTTTTTTATTTCTGCTACTGTACAAATGTCCATATATTCAAGGCTTTTTCTTTTTTTCAATTCTTCTATTCAGCCTCTTTGTGACTTAATTCTATATTTTGGACTTGATAAATTTAACATGGTTTATTTATGTTCATATGTGGTATGTTGTTCATAGAGAGATGTCTAAATCTTACTAGGTATATGTATCTTAGTAGCATTATTGCCCATGAGTGATTTTTTTCGCTTTGCAAAGTCAGAGCCTCTATTGGTTTAAGTAATGTGGAAGCTGCTGAGGATTCTACTTCTGTGAGTTAAGATACAAGCTAGCAATAAGTTTTCCATCAAGAATTTAATATGGAGGTTCAAATTCAAAATAAGATAAGGGTATTTTCCGAGGTACTAAGTTTGAAGTCGTCAAGTTTTGAGTTAGTCACAATATTTTTAGCAACTAGGTTTGAGAGTTTGCTCAAGGATTTTGATTTTTAGAAAGAGATGATTCTTAGTTTTCAATATAGTTCTAAACTCATAAAGAAAAACACTGCCAAAAGATTGTTAAACTTCAATTATTTGAAGAAGTAGAGGTGGTCTGTTTCGGTGACTTACAGTTTGGCATTTCATCTAATCACCTAATCACCCAGATTCTTTGTTGGACTAATTTACCTGAAATATTCATTGAGAAATGACGACTTTAAGTACGAGATGGTTTTATAGAGGATGTTCTTCATCTCTTACAAATGAGCCAATTTGCTAGTGGCGCTGCGTCTTCTCTACGCTATTAGATTCATTGCGGATCAAGCTTTAGAGTTGTTATTAATCCTGGTTGGAAGTGAAAGGTGGGTTGTGTTATTTCTGAATGCTAAGTCCAAAACTTGTGAGCTTCTCCATGGCATCCTCTCATAAACTAGTTATATATTCGACTTTGCTTTGTGAGAAAGGGTTTTCTTTTTTTCTAAATACGTATATATCTTTTGAATATTTCCTTGCTTTTATTTTTCTCTTATGTAAGTACTTTCATTGAAAGTAATGAATGAATTTTTTTTGCTTTTCAAATCTATATCTTTATTTTATTATTATTATTACTTTTTTTTTTGCAAGATGAATATCTTTTTATTTGAACTATACTTAGCAATTTGACCTTTGATATATTGCTTATAATTTATTAGTATCTTGATGTGTATCTTTGAATCTCTTACAATAAATTACAAAATCTTGCATAATCAATTAATTTTGGAGACTTCACTTATATGAAAATTCATTTATGCCTCCATTTTATATTTTGCATTTTCTCTGTTCTTTCTCTGGCATGGTTTATTCTTTTTTCCTATTGGCTAGGCCTCTTCTTGTGTGTTTCCAAAAGTTTACTCTGATAAATTTGATATTTTCTTCCTAAGTAACAAAGTATAATGTGAAATCTTTCACACACGAGTTTGAGATTAGAGATGAATTTATGATATTAGTTTCTGAAGTCAGAGAGTTCGCCACTCGATAAAAGAGGATGAGTTATGTTTATATAAAGAATAATTTTGTCTAAGTTAGTACCATGCATCTTGGTTGCTTTTGAGTTCTTGGATTTCATGACATGTAATTCTGACACATGGGATGATGAATTCAGTTGCAAGCATGATTTTTCTCATTATTTTTTTGCAAGTATAAATGATGAGATGGAACCTAAATTTGGCCATATTCATGTTTACAAATTGCAATATTCTTTGGAATGCATAATGATGATAGGTTTAGAGAACTAAGTGAAAGAAAGAGAAAAGAAGCATATCTTTATGAAGTTGGATGGTGAGCGATTGATTTGAACCAGGGTCAACTATAAATGAGTTATCATAGTCATGGTAAGTTGATGAAGATGGAACTATTATTATGGACATTATGGATGGGCAACTTGTTCATACATTTTATACTTCGAAATTCAAATAAATCTATTAGGCAAATATTCTTATTAGCTAATCTTCACTTAAAAAGTTGTCTAGTAATTTTTTCTTTAAATGTTTGTAATTTTTTGTTTAAATATATTTTTTGTTTTAAATTTTAAATTTTCTGCATAGTTTATAATATTATTTCAGTTTCTTGATCATAATCGGTTGGGATTGAGAAGTTGGGGCTGACTTATAAGGCTTTTTGGGCCAAATTCACAAATAAAAGTGTAACAAGTCGCCCCTCGAAAAAAAGGAGCGTTATTCTCGATGATGGTGGTAAAGAGCCAAATAAGGAAAAGAGTTTAAAGATGAGTTCCCAAGCTAATTTGCTGACATTTTACCATAGCTAGAGCCATAACTTCTTTGGTAGTCGACAAGGAAAAGTTAATTGTAAGGAAAAACATATTAGTACAAGAGGAAGACAAAAGATGCATGTTACATTCATCCTCTTAAAGATTCCAAGCTATTTTCTAAGGATAAAAGGGGTAAGTTAACCTTTTGGTGGGGAAGCAATGTTAGAGTGATGGTTGATAATGCACCAATGTTGTTCTTCTTTTTCTCAAAGATAAGTTGGACTCGGCCGCTTTCAATCTAAAGTTTATTTTTTTCTTCTACTATCTACATTAACTTGACTAGATTATCAATGGGTGATTGCGCATGTCGATGATGAGATGACTAATGCCCACTTGATAAACTTTTTTTTGGTCAAGGACCACAATTACCAAAAAATCGACTTGAGTGGTGTTTTATATCAAATTTGTAAGAAGAAAGGTTATCAATGCCTTTGAAATAAAGGATACAACAACAATAACAACAAGCCTTTTTCACTAAGTAGGGTCGGCTACATGAAGTCTTTTTCTCCTTTGCATCCTATTGAGTGTCATATTTTAATTTAATTCTAATAAATCAAGGTCATTTTTTATACAATATGTCTAAGTCTTTTTAGGTCTACCTCTATCTTTCTGTACCTTCGAGTCTAAAACATCTACTCTCTTAACTAGATCATCAGTGGTCGACGTTTAATGTGACCAAACCATGTAAGACGACTCTCTCTAATTTTGTCCGCCACTAGAGCTACCCCAACCCTATCACAGATATATTCATTCCGTATTTTTTCTCTTTAGTGTCAAGTCACTCATCCACCCAAGCATTCTCATCTCAACAACACTTAACTTTGTTTTATACTTCTCTTTTAAAGGCCAATATTTTGTGCCATAAAGCATTATAGGTCTCACCACCATCTTATAAAATTTTCCTTTCAGTGAAATCTTTGTAACACGTCTTAACTTATGTTCAATTACCCTCTCTTATAATTTTAAAGTATGACACATCAACATAATTCCTCTATAATTTGCACACTCTTATGCATCCCTTTATTCTTAAAAATGGGGACCAAAATACTCTTCCTCCACTCTTCATACATCTTTTTAGTTTTTAAAATAATATTGAAGAGTTTTAGAAGCCAAGAAACTCCCAAATCTCCTAAATATTTCTACGCTTCAGTTGGGATATCATCAGGTCCTACTGCTTTTTCACCCTTAGTTTTGTTTAAAACCTCCCCAACTTCTTTTTTTACTAATGTGGCAGTAAAAATAAAATATTTTATTTTTATTAATGATATTCAGATTACTAAGATTGATATTATTTTCAGAAACTTTATTGAAAAATTTATCAAAATAGATCACCCATTTATGTTGTATATCTTCTTATAAGAAAGTACATTTTTATTTTTATCTTTAATAAATTTTATTTGAGTTAAATATTTACATTTCTTTTCTCTTTGTCTAGCTATTTTATATATATATTTTTTCAACTTCTTTAATATCTAATATATTATAAATATCACTAAAAGCGGAATTTTTAGCATCACAAATTGTTCTCTTAGACTTATGAGTCATCTTATATTTTTCAAATCTCTAAACTTTTATTTTTAAACTAATTTTTATAACACAACTTTTTATATTTTATATTTTATATTTTTTTGCACATTATTATTCCATCACCAACTCATTTTATTCATAGAATTTTTTTTTTTATTCTTCAAGTACATTTTTTGTCTTTTTCTTAATAGTGGTTGTTTCTTCACGAACATCCCACTTAGAATTTTGTTTCTTCGTGAATATCCCAAATCTTAAAATCTTGAAGTTTACTCATAAAATAATTTTATTTGTCTTTTAGGTGCTCGCATCTAATTCAATGATAAAGATTTCTAGGATTTTTATTTTTTAACTCTTCATCTTAAAATTCATAACTAATAAACATTGTTTAACACTTAAATTCTCACTTTGAATAACTTTATAATCTTTGCATTCTTGACGATATCTTTTTCTCATAAGAAAATGATCAATTTGTGTTTTATTAGATCTTTTTTTATAAGTAATAATATGTTAACCTTTTTTCTTAAATAAAGTATTAGAAATAACAAAATCATACACTAAAACAAAATCTAATATAAGTGTACCTTCCTCATTAACTATTCCAAAACTGTAGCCACCATGCATATTTTTAAATTTCCTACAATAACAATTCTTTCTTCAAGAGGTATCATTTGTATTAATTCTTCTAAGTAATCCAGAATTTCTTTTTAGAAACTATATCTAAAACAACTTGAGGAGCATAAGCACTTATAACATTAAAAATTTTAGTATCAAGGACAATCTTAAGGGCTATAATTATATCTCAAATTCTATTAAGTTTGCAACATTATACTTCAAACTCCTATCTATAATTACAGCTACACCATTTATAGTGGGGCTCCAAATTGAATACCAAAGTTTAAAACTAAAGCTATCAATCTCCTTAGTCTTTTCTTCAACCCATTTAGTTTCTTGAATACATAAGATATTTGTCTTTCTACGAACCAAAATATCAACTAATTTCTTTAATCTACCAGTGAGAGTATCTATATTCCAAGATCCTATATTAATATTAGTTTCATATAGTAACTACTTGACACGCATCCGTCCGTAATGTGGGAACTCTTCTTTATTTGACACTAGACTCGGGTGATAATGTAGCGGCTCTTGTACACTTTTCACTATATTCAGGTCATACAGCGTGTTGCCTTCACGGGACGCTCTAGCTTACTCAAGTATTTAAAGAATTCATGTCATGATTTTTTGACAAATTTTATGTTGTGGTCGACTACCTAACCCAACCCTCCATTTTTCACATCTGGGACTTGAGACCTGACAATGACAGTGTTTCATTTGAAATAACGGATATTCTCTTAAAAATGTCTTTAGTGACAAGAAAGAAAAAATACAGAGATATTATAGGTTCAACTCGAAGTAAAGTGCTATAGAAAAGGCTCTAAATCATTATGACATGTAAAAATGAATAAGCTTTGCTAGCATGTAGAACATTATATGGATCTCGAAGGAGGATGTGCTTATTTGACAGTCTTTTGTGAATTCCATAAATACTTTGTCTAGCTTTAGCCACTTAATTGACTGACTTCTTGTTGAATGTATAAGTGAGTTTAGGTGATTGTTCAGGTAGCAGAACTCTTTATCAGTGACTTCAATGCCTCTTAGAGCTGCGCAGGCCGAGTTTAACTGCCGAGTACAGTATAACGAGTTCAAAGGTATATTTATTAGGTAATTCAACAAATATCCTATATAGGGAACCTGCTAAATCTGGTTGAGATGACATTTTGAGCCCAATCCTGTTCAATATGGGGTTCAATAATCTCTTCCTTTGATATGTAAAAACCAAATCATGAGAATGATTACTGATATCTATACCGTTAAAAGGCAGGAGAAAACATCAAATGACATTCATAGTTTATTGCAAGTAGTTAAACTTAATTATCCTGCTTTTTATATGAGGATGAGCTCCATATTTCCCCACCTTGCCGCAGAAGATAAAGATCATTTTTCTACCATCTCCTCTAAAACTCTTTGCTAACATGTCATCTCTTCTCCTTACAGGTCTGCTTGATAATGTTCTCAGCGACTACTTACAGGTAAAGGCCACTCAGTTAACTTCAACCACTGTGGCCACTGCTGGTCTTTCAATTCAGGTCCCTTTAGCTGCTATTGTAGATTCTTTGACCGGCCATGCCCCTCATCTTATGGAGTACATAGGAGCTGCTTCTATTATGGTGGGATTTGTGGGCATCAACATCCCCTCCAATGTCCTTAGCCATTCACAAGAGACCATGCCTGAGCTGTTGGCCGAAAATGGTAGCTTTTCTACTGAGCTTGTTGAAGTAGGCAGAACAGGAATTTCATAAAGCTGCTTTATTCTCCATTTTTGTCTGTTGTGATCTTTTGGAGAGCTTGTATAGCCTACACAAGTGGAGCCAATTGGACTAACAACTTTAAATCAAAGCATTGATGTCAATGCGTTTTGAGGGCTTATAGAAGAGTGGGAGGCGAGCTTGTTGGAGTTGGGGGCTTTGATTTAGGGCCCATTTGGGGGAGCTGCGAGAGCGTTTTGAAAACACACCAGGCCTGTTTGGGTAAACTGCGTATTGGCAACTTATGCGTTTTCAAAATGCTGAAAACAACATTTTCACACCGCACCTATCTAGGTGCGGTGGCAGCTTTCTGGCTGCGCGGTCTGACTTTTCCAAAAAAATAAAATTTGTAATAGCCACCGCACCTAGCTTATCAGTAAATTATTTTTTTGATCAGCTTATCAACAGATTATTCAATAAGCTGCAGCTGCCTCAAAGAAACCCTCATTTTGGCTGTAATGGCAGTACACATCCACTACCACATCCCTATATCTAGTGCTAAGCATTGTTTTTCATTCATATGCATAATTTTATCATAGCATGCAAAGTAATCAAAAATGTATTTTGAATGATAATATGCCTACTTGAATTAATGACTTGATATAGTATAATAAATTTTTTTAATTCATTTATACACAAGTCATCTGTATAAACTTATGTTTATCTTGGTTCAATTTCATAGTTGTTCGGACATGAAATGGATTATTTGACTAGTGATTAACAAAAACTACCTAACATTTTTAATCACTTTAATATAATCATAAATACACAAAAATAGCAATTTGAGAAAATTTTGTAGAATATTTTTAGCATAAAATAAGATAATTTTTTTTCCAATAATTCTAAAGCTTACGAACTATATTTTGCCTCACAAAAAAACATAATAAATAAAATTTATTTTATAATTAAAAGATCTTAGCACTACATATCCTTATTTTCTATCATACTTATTAGTAATTTTAAAGAGAAAATTGTATTCACTAATATTGTTCTGCAATATAGTATCTCAATTCCCCTCTAAGGGTCCGTTTGAGGCAGTTTATTTGGTGCGGTTGTGTTTTGAAAACGCACCTGGCCTGTTTGGGTTAACCGTGTTTTGGCAGTTTATGCGTTTTCAAAACTCTGAAAACAACATTTTCACACCGCACATATCTAGGTGTGGTGGGAGTTTTCTGTCTGTAGTCTGGCTTTTTGAAAAAAATAAAAATTTATAATAGCTACCATACCTAACTTATCAGCAGATTATTTTTAATCAGTTTAGCAGATTATTCAAATCGCTATTATTGTCCCTCATCAAATCAAATCAAATTTCAGTTTAACAGACCCTCATCAAATCAATTTTCAGTTTAACGGTCACTTTTATTGTCACAAGTACATGAATAAGAAGAACATATTATATTTACCTCACCTCCCACCCTGCTCTTCGTAGTTAATAACTGTTCCTAAACCTATTTAACTATCTATAAACACCATAAATTTTAAAATAGTAGTTCAATCTTTAAATGGATTATTTAGTCACTCAAATATAATCATAAAATAGCACAAATTGTAAATTGAGTAAAATGTTTATAGAATACTTTTAACATAAAATAGAGGATTTACATTAAACGGTGTGTTAAGCCCACGGCAAAATATTACATCCGGACTCTGCACGTAGAGTTACGTGCGGAGCCCAATCCATGGGAGCCACGTGGAATCCCGCAATAACTTGGAATAACATGAGAATAGCACGAGGAATATTCCTCGTGTTACTCTCATGGTCAGCGGTATTTTGGGCGGAACGTGGGGAATATTCTTCCGTGTTTTTCCGCGTTATTCATGTGTTATTGTGGTAGTATTATAACACCGAAAATATTCCTCGTGTTATTCCGCGTTATTCAAGTGTTATTGTGGTAGTATTGATGTGTTATTGTGGTGGTGTTATAATACCACCACAATAACACTTGGTATAACGCGAAATAATATGGAGAAATATTCCCCGTGTTATTCTGCGTTATTCCCCATACTACTCCACCCAAAACACCCGCAGAGTAACACGAGGAATATTCCTTCGTGTTATTCCTCGTTATTGCGAGATTTCACGTGGCTCTTATGGATTGAGCTCCACACGTAACTCTACGTGCTGAGTCCTGATGTAATATTTTGCCTAAGCACACAGCTCAATGAATGCTGTTTTGGAGAGGATTAACATGCTATTTCTGGGTTCAAATGAAGCTGTGTTTTGAGTCGAATTTCCCGCTTCTTTGAGGCTTATTGTACCATTTGCTTTGGGCCCGATTCCTATTAGTATACATATCTAGCACCTAGATCTTACTCTTTACATTCGTACCACCTAAATCTTTTAATTTTTTGGATTTTTAGATGTTCTGTATGTAAATATATAGGGATCGAGCGGTATGCATGAAAATCTTCCTTTTTATGTGTGGTGCGAAGTTCGTCTTAGTATAAAGAAATAAACAGTATATGGCTTCGTGGCTATTTTACTTCTCGGAGTTTTCATGTTCCGTTTCATATTGATACCATTGTTTTTGAAGGAAGTGAAGTCTCGACGGTTTAATTTATAAAAATCTGAGATGATTGTAAACAAATGAAGCATGTAGCTTTGTTTACGGAAACATCAAAAACTACGACGTATTTCGTTTTCGAAGGAAGTGAAGTCTCGACGGTTTTATTTATGAAAATTTTGAAATCTTTGTTAGTTCGGTTTGTGCAAATCAAAGTTTTGTTGGTTTAGTTTGTCAAAAATCAGAAATTTTGTCCTAAAGCAAATGCATATGCGTAGATATATATTCAGGTGTGTATGTTTGTGTGTTTGTTATAATTCTAAGAATGCTCAAATGCTTCATTATAATTTGTTTCTTGTGTCGCTTTTATTCCGTGTGTTTACATTATAGTATTTTATGATTGAATTTGGAACAAATATGGAATTGTATGTTCTTCAGCAAGGCTATTATACCATCATAGTAAACGTTTGTCATGGTCAAAGATAATGTAAGAGAGATGAATTATATTACTAGGGGTGTAAACGAACCGAACACGAACGAACAGAGCTTGTGTTCGTGTTCGGTTTATTTGAAATTTAGTTTATTTAAAATAAGCATGTGTTCGAAATTGTTCGTGAAGTCACTGTTTGTGTTTGTTTCTTAACGAACGAGTCGAACACTAGCCGAACACGAGCTGTTCGCGAATGACGAGCCAGTTTGACAGCCCTATTATTAATATATATAAATAATATAATATATTGATTATATAATTTTTATTATATAAAAATATAATATATATATATATATATAATATTATTTTATATTTCGAACAATAGAGATTCAAATACGAACGAACGTATCACTATTCGTGCTTGGTTTGTTTAACTTACCGAGGGAAAAAAAATCATTTGTGTTCGTCTCGTTTACTTATCGAACGAATCGAACACGAACTCTTTAACGAACTGAACACAAACTGTTCGCGAATAACGAGCTTTTTTGACAGCCCTATATATTACTATAAAGTCTCTAGAGGGTTTTATCTCTTTATGTGAAAGAAGTGGCATTACAAGCTAGATGATTGTTGATGTTTTGAAGTGCTAAGTAATACTTCTTCAATGATATGAAAATCTTCAAAACTATAAGCATTTTGTTTATTGACAATCATTTGATTCATTTCTATGTTATTTTTAGAATGAAATCATCTAGAAGTCGGTATATCATTGTCTCTTATAGTGTTCATGAGAAGATCAATCCAATGTGGAGTCATTTTGTTGAATATTTTGGTGATGATGAAAATAATAATAATATAAATGCTTACATTATAAAATTTGATATAAAAGTGTGGGTATTAATAAAATGAAATAATATTTTGTTGGAATTAAGGGTAATATGGCCCATTGCATGAAAATTACACTAAACATTTACCACCCAAGAAAATTTTAAAAAATATCTTAAAAGAAACAAGAGGTGCAAAAGGGCAGAGAAAGTGTACACTCATATGATGGGAAAAAAATTGAGAGCAGAACACGTACGCAGAGCTGCATACGTAAATGGGGTGTAAATGTGGTATATGGAGGTTATCAGGAAGTTACATACATGTTATAACCTCATGTAACCTACTTATAACTCCCTTGTAACCCCTGTAATCGCACTTGTATTTTCATATATTGATAGCTTATAGACGGGTTACAAGGGAGTTATAAGTAGATTACAAGGGGTTAGAATGTGAATATAACCCCATTGTAAACCACTTATACATATTTACGTACGCAGCTCTGCGTACGTCTTCCGCACTCAATTTTTTTCCCATACGATGACTCTATCACTTTTAATAAAGAAGTGAGAGGCACTCCTTTATCTAAATCTCAAACTTCACTTGCATGTGATAAAATTCTACATAAAGAATGAAGGAAAGTATATGACATTGATAATTATTTTGCTCCTAGAAACTTAGGATGAATGACAACTATCTTTAAGAAATATTTTATAGAATGTTCTATAAAATACTAATTAAGCAATTGTTAAGTGGTAGTTTGATAGTTGCGTTCATTTAAATACTTTGTATAAAATACTAATTAAGCATATTAATTTTTTTTAATGATTTCCTGATCATGTCAATGCTATTTAAAATACTAATAAGATTATAATGAGTTATTAATTCAGATGAGAGTTTTTATGATATGTATAAATTAAAAAATATATATATATAGTAAAATATATATTCACGAATATAAAATAGCATACAAGTAGGGCTGTCAAAAAAGCTCGTTGTTCGCGAACAGTCGTTTTTCGGTTCGTCAAGGAGTCCAGGTTCCATTTATTTGATAAGTAAACGAGACGAACACAAACAAATTTTTTTTTTTCGTTCGGTAAGTTAAACGAACCAAACACGAACAGTGATGCGTTCGTTCGTATTCGAATCATTATTGTTTGAAATATAAAATAATTTAAAATAATTATATATAAAAAATTTATGATATTTTAAAAAATTAAATTTTATAAATTATAATATATAATAAATTAATAACAATAATATATTAATATATTGTATTACTAATATATTAATATAGATATTATATATTTATATAATATAAGTTATATAATTAATATAATATATTATTTATATATATTAATATCAGAGCTGTCACATTGGCTCATCATTCTCAAACAGCTCGTGTTTGACTCATTTCGTTAAAAAACAAACACGAACAGTTACTTTATGAACAATTTCGAACACAAGCTTATTTCAAACAAACTAAATTTCAAACGAACTGAACACGAACACAAGCTCTGTTCGTTCGTGTTCGGTTCGTTTACACCCCTACATACACGCCATATATGAACATTTTTAAGCGAATATGAGATAAACAGCTTCATTAGGATATCCACTCAACATCATATTTCATAGTGATCTAATTCAAAAGCTTACTTGCACATGTTATTGAATTAATGCTAATTTGCATTTATTGCCAATTTTTTTTTTGAGAGAGAAATAATTTCCTAAGGGAGGATGATGGAAGATTTCAAAGAATTAATTAATTTATATTTAATAATGTATTTTTAAAAAGATTATACAAATTATATTTATTTTTGGGGAAACAAATTATATTATTAGCGTTGGGACACATAAAACATTACTATTTATAAATTAGGCACTATTTTTTCAGAGAAAATATTACCTACGTGCGTAGAGTTACATGTGGAGTCCAATCGTTGGGAGCTACATGGAATCTCAGTCCCACTAAGAAAAAGACGGAAAATTATGCACGTGAAATCAGCCCGATCGAAACCCGATCATTATTTCTAGTCGCGCATAACACCGGGAATATTCCCGTAACACCACGGAATAACACTTGAATAACACACATTAACACATCAAGACTACCACAATAATACTTGAATAATGTAGAACAACATGAGAGAATATTCCATGTGTTATAATAACATAATCACACCTCCATATCACCACAATAACACATAAATAATGCAGAATAATACTTGAGAATATTCTCGTAACACTGCAGTATAACACTACAGGGGAATATTCCCTAACACCACGGGAAATGTTCCAGTAACACCGGAAATATTCCCCCGTATTATTTTCGCATTATTCTAGTGTTATTTCGTTTTGTCCCCGTATTATTATGAGTTATTAAGATGTTATTTCGTGTTATCCGCGCGTTATTCGGGTTATTCAGGTGTTATTCCGCGTTAGGTGTTATGCGCGGCCGAGAATATTGGTAGGGTTTCGGTCGGGCCGGTTTCGCGTGTATAATTTTTGTTCTTTTTCTTAGTAGGATCAGGATTCTACGTGGCTCCCAACGATTGGACTTCGTTCTCTTTTTTTCATCCATATTTTTTATCTTAACATATTCACAATGATTTGATCGTGACGCATACATATACATGAATTTCATATTCAAAAAATCAAGTAGATATTTGATTCATTGAAAGCAATGTTTGCCACCTATGTGATTATTCTTATTTTTAATTGCAGATTCAATCAAAACCCCAGTCTCTCTCTTCCTCTGTTTAGAAAAGAAGAACAAAATCGAGGATGGACGCCGGCAATGAAACTCCGGTGAACGCTACTTTCTGTGTAACTGGCTCTAACGGCTACATCGGCTCCTGGCTCGTTTGTTCCCTCCTCCGGCGAGGGTTCAACGTTCATGCAACAGCTAGAGACACCGGTGTGTCTCTTTCTTTTCCTTTCGCTTTCTAAAACCTCGTATATTCATGGCGGATTAATCTAAATAGAATGATACAAGGCAAGGCGTCCTATCTTCTATCACTCCCGAGCGCTGCTAACCGGCTAAAAATCTTCAAATCGGACCTCAGCGAGGAAGGGAGCTTCGATGAGGCGGTGAAGGGCTGCGTTGGTGTGTTCCACGTTGCTGCATCTATGGAGCTCAGCGTAGAGCGTGAAGAAGCCATTGGTACTCCTTTTTACTTGCTCTTGCTTTCTAAATGTTTGCGGGATTAGTTTATTAAGAAGGGCATGATTGAACCCTTTTGGATGAAGAGGTACAGATATGATGATGGAGACAGCAGTGAAAGGCACAGTCAATGTCCTACAAGCTTGTTTAAGATCCAAGTCTGTGAAGAGGGTTATTTTCACTTCTTCTATCAGCACAATCTCAGCAAGAGAAGAGGGAGGGGGATGGAGATCTGTAGTTGATGAATCATCTGTTAACCCTATTGATTTAGTTCTGAAGACTAAGCCTTGTGGGTGGGTGAGTACCATTATTTTGTCTGATAAGGATGATAAAGACCTTCAATTGTCTAAATGAACTTAAGAATGTTTGATTCATTGATGCCCTTTGTTTAGCTTTATTTTTGTAGCACTTATCACTATGCTTGTTCATTGCTAAGGTTGCAGCTAGGGTAATCTAAGGCATATAAAGAGTAGATAAGTAGACCTCAAATACTTGGCTTATTCTAAATGGCATTAGATCTTTAAAAAAAAGGGCCTTAATTTTTTATCAAATTGCTCTTTAAGTCATTTTATGCACATAGTTTGCTTCAAGTTTAAATCCTTAATTTGGTTTCTTATGAACCTTTTTGATAAGATTTTTTCCCTCTCATCTTTGATCACCTTTTGCGATTTATGGATTTAATAAATCCTGCTAACACTAAATATTAATAATAATAAAAAAAAAACCTTAATTTATCTAATCATGTTCTGTTTCATTTATCATGCTTTAGGGTGTCAAATTGGGTTTGGGGGGTTGGGTTCGGGTCTGATCCAATATTGACCAAACCCCAAATTACTTGGCCCAAACCCGACTCTAGATGTGTTAGAAAGTCAAAAAAGAAATTGGCAAAATTTTAAAAAGGGTTAGCTTTTAGGGTTAGCAGGAGTAAAGGTAAATTTTAAACTACTAACCATAACCCTAAACCTAACTCGAACTTGACCCACCTTTAACCTGCCAAAAAGAAAAAAATAAAGGAATTGACAAAAATTTTAAAAAGGTTTAGGGTTTAGGATTAGTAGGATTTAGTAAATGCAAAATTTTAAACTATTACCCCTAATCCTATACTCAACTCAAACTTGACCTATCTTTAACCGGCCGACCTGAACCGGACTTGTGTAACCCATTTAATGTAAGGTAAGAACTATTTGAGTTGATTTTGAGTTAAATTTGGGTCGATTTTGGGTCATTCTCGGTTGATTTCGATTTGACATGTCAATTTTGGGTTAGAGAGTCAATATCAAGTTGGTAGGTTGACACAAATCCGACCAGAAAATTAAACATGTTAGGATTTCTAAACCGAACCCTACCCGAATAATATTGGGTCAACCTAAATCTGTATTTTTTGAGTCGGGTTGACACGTCCGATCAATTTTTGACACCCTTACTTTGCTACTATTCATCCTTTAAAGACCCTTTTTTATCTTGCCAAAAATCAATATTCATTCTTCCTAAATTATATGGAGCTATAATTTATTCATTCATTCCCAAAAAAGTATAAATTTAAATTGTACTATATGCATATGAGTTGGGCCATAATTGGATTTGTTTTATCTTCATTTGTTTTTGTTATTTACCATTGAAACAAAAAACATATTTGTATGATTTAATTTTTTCATTTCCGGAAACAAAAAAATACAAAATATGTTTGGAAAAAAAATGTAATAAATGAATAAATAAATAAGTAAATAAATAAATAAATATATATATATATATATATATATATATATATATATATATATATATATATATATATATATATATATATATATTATGTTTATCTTAATTAAATCGAATGATTAAAATAATCTAGTTTTGTATTAGTAATCCTAGTAATTCTTATTCAACCCTTATTTATTTAATTAATCCGCATAAATTCAAATCAATTACTAACAAATTAGGTGAAATAATATTTCTAACTAATTATATTATTTATTTTGTCAAGACAGAGTTAAATTAATATTTGAATTACATTATTCTTACAACAACAACATATAAGTCTTTATCCCACTAAGTGGGTTCGGTTACATGAATCATTTTTCTCCATTGTCGCATATTGAGTGTCATTTTTTCATTTAATTTAATAAATTAAGATTAATTTTTATACATTACTCATAAATAAACACTATTAAATTTAATGATTTTCATCTAATTAATTCATACACAACCATCAGATGTTGTTATTACCAATTATTATGCACGACTAATTCATTTATGAATTAAAATTTTTTACAAAATTATTATAATTAAATAGTAAATTTTGATAATTTTAACTAGAATACTAATGAATTCTTAATTAATCGTAATATACAGTTTTTACTAATTAATATTGGTGATTAATTCATTAATTTGTCAAATTTTCGTCTCTGTTATCATAAAATAAGCCTTGTAAAAACATGATGATATCACTGAAAACCCAAAATAGTTATAAAAACTAATTTTTGACTACTCTGTTATTGAGTTGGTTATTTATCACATGATTAATCAAATTTATTTAGTACTTTTGGTAATAATGATTTTAATGAATATGTAATTAGCATGAATAATTCAACAAGTTTCAATTAATCATTTTGATTAGTTATCTCTTGCTGAATTATTACAATTTATTTCTTTTCTAAATCTTAATGATCTCAATTAAATCCTTATTAGCTTCTAATTTATATCTAATTAATTAAATTCTGTAACTAGAATCATGCTAATGAACCGTTAATCTAATTTTCAAAGCCTGATTACTGAAAGTAAAAATTATAATAAATTATTAAGCTTAACTAATTCTCTTATTAATCTGTGTAGCATTACCATATAGTTGGTGTTAATTTTTTAATTATTCTATAGTTAATTAGTATAATTTAGCATTAGTAAAAATAATATTGGTCTTAATCATAACACTAATTAATCTCTAATAGCCTAATCAGCCTATATAATTGAATCATGCCTGTTTCCAATGGTTTCTTTTCCTTGACTGACTCTTTTTGGAAAAAGAAGAAAAGACCATAAGATGGAAGTGAATTCAAATAAGAACTTATCCATTCCAACAAGATTTCATTTTACTTTTTATGGTTTGTGTTGTAATAGTGTTTCGTTTTTTGAGATGCAGGTCTATGTTGTATCGAAAATTATGACAGAGGAGAAGGCATTTCAATTTGCTCAGGAAAATGGTATTAATTTGGTGTCCATCATCCCACCTACAGTGGCTGGTCCATTCCTAACTCCCTCTGTGCCTGTTAGTATCAAAGTTCTATTATCCCCTCTCACAGGTACTGCTCAACTTGAATAAAGAAAGAAATGTTGTGATCTCTGCAATCCATGAACAGCATCAAGAAGCTTTTACAGTCTGTTTCATCATCACTTTGGTTTGAGTTTTCAATTGATCTACAGCTACTTGTGTCGATCCTTTTATAAATCCTTACATCAACCTACAAAATTTGAGGATTTAACTTTGTTTCTAATATTATGCAATGCACAAACAATAATTAATTGAGACAAGCAAACCATCTTAAAGAAATCTAGTATATATATATATATATATATATATATATATATATATATATATATATATATATATACATATACTCTGTGAGAGGGGATGTTATTAGTAGTAGTAGTGGTAGATCTAGTGACAGAGTTGTAACTATGGGTAGTCAAATTAAAAGGTGTTGACGTTTTAGATGTCTCGAGTCTATTGTTCAAAGTGAAGGTGATATAAACGGGGATGTTCTTAGTACAATTCAAGTTGGTTGGTTGAACTAGAGGAATGCTTCGGGCCTACTGTGTGATAGAAAAGTACCGCTTAGACTTAAAGGAAAATTTTATAAGATGGTGGTGAGACCTGCAATGCTTTATGGCGCAGAATGATAGCCTTTAAAAGAGAAGCATAAAGCTAAGTTAAGTGTTGCTGAGATGAGAATGCTTAGTTGGATGAGTGGCTTGACACTAAAGAGACAAAATGCTAAACAAGTGTATTCGTGAAAGGGTTGGTGTAGCTTCAGTGGCGAATAAGATTAGAGAGAGTCATCTTATATGGTTTGATCACATTAAACGTTGATCATATGATTATCCGGTTAGGAGAGTAGATATTTTAGATTCGATTATGAATGGAAAATTAGAGGTAGATCTAAAAAGATTTGGGCATACTGTATAAAAGATGATCTTAATTTATTATAATTAAATGAAAATATGACACTCAATAGGATTCAATGGAGAAAATTGATTCATCCAGCCGACTCCACTTAGTTGGATAAAGGCTTGATGATGTTTTTTGTTTTTGTAATCTGTTTTTCTAAATTCATTCATCGATCATCATATTGAATTATTCGTATCTCTGCTTCTCAGGTGATCCAAATCTTTATCCAGTATTAGTTACAGTGCACTCCAGATTGGGATCAGTCCCATTAGTCCATATTGAAGACTTGTGCAATGCACAGATATTCCTCATGGAGAAGGACTCAGCTGAAGGCCGTTACATCTGCTCTGCCGGCAGCTCCACATTGCCTCAACTGGAAGAACTTTTCTCTGAACATTACTCATCTTTCAGCTGTAAAAGGCAAGTGTTTTACTGCTTAAACGATTTAGTTTAACGAAAAAAGAAGTGTATTTAAATGGTTTTGGAGGGCTATTGTAGTCCCAAATTATCCAATACATTCAATTTAGTCATTTAACTCCTCAAATTTGATCCAAGTTAGTCCATTCATTTCTCAAATTTATGAATGGATCAGACATCTAAAACTATAATGACCTCGTAAAACAGAGGTGGAACCAGCTTTATTTTTTAGGGCGGCCAAAATCACTGAAGTATTGGGGCAAAAACATATATCAAAGGGTGCAGAATGACTAAATTCCCTAAAGTACATAACAAAAATTAGTATATTTTACTACTTACATAGAAAAATCTCAAATTTGCACCACACAGGTACACAAAGGAATCACTTGATGGAGCTGCATCAATGATTTCCTCTAAGAAGCTAACAGACTTGGGTTTTGAGTTCAAGCATGGCATCAAAGACATTGTTGAGCAGAGCATTGCTTCTTCTACTGAGGTTGGTTATTTATAACTTTCCAGCTTAAAAAAATTATTTTTCTCTGCTTCTTGGTGTGGATGATTAGTGCTGCATCAACTTACCTTTGTAACTTATTCTCTATAAATAAATTTCTTATTCCCAAGTTTGATCTCACATTCATTGGTAATGCACAGAATTGAATGAAAAGTAGAAATTTTTTTTATTAAAATGTGGATGCAAACTATGGCCGTGTTTGGTAGCATCCTATTAATTGGATTTAGCGATGGATTTAACTTAAATCCCGCCAAACACAAAAAAAATGAAAAACTGAAATTAAATCCAACGTTCTGTCAAAACGAATTTTCTCACGTTTTATCTATTTTTGCTCATTTTCTGTGTCTTTGACGACTTAAATCCAGATTTACTAAATTTGATTGGAAGACGGATCTATTCCTGTTGCAGATAAATCTGGATTTATCGGATTTAGGGTCCATTTGGGGCAGCTTATTTGGTGCAGCGGCATTTTGAAAACGCACCTGACCTTTTTGGGTAAACTGCATTTTGGCAGCTTAAGCATTTTCAAAACGCAGAAAACAACTTTTTGTAATAGTCACAACACCTAGCTTATCAGCAAATTATTTTTAATCAGTTCATCAGCAGCTTTTTGGCTGCGGTTTGATTTTTCCAAAAAAATAAAATTTTGTAATAGCCACCGCACCTAACTTATCAGCAGATTATTTTTAATCAGTTTATTAGCAGATTATTCAATAAGCTGTGGCTACCCCAAACAAATCTTTAATAAATCCTATTCAACATAAATCTAAACACCACCTAATTGAATTACAAATATGATAAATTAGTTTTCTTAAGGATATGCTTTAATTTTTAAAATAATAATTTAAAAGAAAATGTTTTAATTTTTTTATTGATGCTTACATTTAAATTTTTTTCATAAGAAATAAAAATAATAATTTTCATCAATTGAAGTTATATCCAATTTTTTCTCAACCAAACAAATATATCTATCTTCAACCCAAATTTTTTTTTCTTTTAATTTCTTCTCTCAGCCAAACAAGCAAATGAAAACTAATTTCAATTCAGTTACTTTTATAATTTTCATTTCTTTTTATTTTCACTTTCTACTTTTAATAATAAAAAAAAGAAATTTACATACATGATACAAAATTTTTATATTTTTACATATCTTAACTTTGATATTTACAATTGTAACACTTAGGTACATGAAAAAATCATAAATTTAAAAATAGTCTTTTCTTTAAAGAATGATATCTGTTTAGCATCACTCTTGATTTTTTATGTTTTGTTTTATTTTATTATGTGTATGTGTGTAAGGGTGTAGATGAGTCGAACATGAGCGAGCCCAGGCTCAGCTCGTGTTCGACACGTTAAAAGATATCACTATTCTTGTTCGGCTCGTTTATATTTCAAACAAAAAAATTGTAGCAAACGAGTCGAACACGAGCTGTTCGCGAACAAAGTGTCGTTTTGACAACCCTAATCACGCAGTCATAAAATGTTAAGAGTTAGAATAAATTTTAAATCTTGGTGTTTATATTAAAACATCATTTAAATTTAATTTAATATATTTTTACTCTATTTTTTCCAATTAATAATTTTAATTGATTATAAATCCTTGTAGCATTGTAGTCAATCAACTTTTTAAAAAATAGTACTCATCAAATATATATACAATTAATGAGTAGTATATCGAGCCAAAACGAGCTAAACACAAATGAACAAATCTTTATTCGTGTTCGGTTTGTTTATATATCGAGCACAAAAAAAAAGTGTATGTGTTCGGCTCGTTAACTTAGTGAAGGAATCAAACACGAGCTTCTTAATGGTACCTAATACAAGCTGTTCGCGAACAACGAACAGTATTGACAGCCCTATATATGTGTGTGTACATCTCTATTAAAATATGATATTTTTAAAAATTATATTAAATATCTTACAAATCCTCTTGAATGGATATAACAATTTGCCCAAGTCATAGGGTTTTACCATTTCCAGTAAATCTCTAATTATATGTTAAAACTAAATTAGATAAAAAGTATAAAATTGTGTACTAAAAAACTAAAAACTCCTTCCAAAAAGTAAGTGATTGGCTACTTAGCCTAATGCAACTAAAATTTTGTAATTATATGGGTGCTAATCGGGTTTCTGTTTCGGGTTCGAGTTTCACATGAAATTGACCCGACCTGAATATTAAATGGGTCAGAAAATTCAATTTGAATCCAACTCGTCTTTAACTCACTAACCCGAACTCGACTCGTAAAACTAGTTAAACATAAGGCATAACAGTTATTATGATTAAATTCGGGTCTATCAATTTCACTTTAAGTTCAAGTTGGCCGGTCAATTTTGGGTTAGCGAGCTTACCCGAACCTAAACGTAAGGCTGACATACATTGCTGGATTACATGTGAAAATCATATTGATGTTGATTGAGAAGATAATTATTAACATATAGAGCCTGGCCAAAGCATCAAAAAACCAAGTCTGCAAACAAATTCCAACAAAATAACTCCAAACTTAAAGGTAACCCATTGGGTAGACTGCAATTGATATAAAGAAAGAAGAATATACCATGAAATTTATCTTGCTACATTATGGATTACCGTATAGAGCCTAGCCATAGCATCCAAAAGTGAAGACTGCAAATAGGGGTGTAAACGAACTGAACAACGAACGAGTCGAACACGAGCTGTTCGCGAACGACGAGTCAGTTTGACGGTCTTAATATTAATATATATATATATATATAATATATTATATTGATTATATAACTTATATTATATAAATATATAATATCTATAATAGTATATTATTAATATAGTATATTAATATATTATTATTATTAATTTTGTTATATATTATAATTTATAAAATTTAATTTGTTAAAATATCATAAATGTTATAGAAACAGTTTTAAAAGTGTTCTCTGTGGATAAATATTTGAAACACTCTTTGCTCATATTGTATAGAACTCATAGAGATATATGTAAATTCACAATTTTGCCGGCCTTTTCAACATTTGAAAGATCAGTTGAGGTTATGTTGAGGTTATATATATATATATATATATATAGCCTATTTCATTGAAATAAAATGGGTAGAACACGAAGTAGTATGTAGAGGCCCAAACAAATTGAAGCACGACTCATAAGAAACAAAATAAAGGCTCAAACGGAGCGATACAAAAGATAACAAAAGTAAAAACAAGAACTAAAGAGGATGAGGTCGCGAAGCGCTTCCTCTACCCTCGGTTAATGTATAAGATCCGTAGATCGTACTCTAAAACGATTCTCCATTACTAGGGAGACCAAATTATCATCCATTAAATTTCCAATAGGGATAAGTACCTCAGCCTTCTTCTTCCGCCAGGATATATATATATATATATATATATATATATATATATATATATATATATATATATATATATATATATATATATAAAGTTAGAGAGCAAATTTATTTATATATAGAATCCTATGTGAGTTTTCATATTTTAAGGAAGATTTGGCGTGCACATATTAGACTTATCATATTTAAAACTAATTTGAATCATAACATGAATAATGATACTTCTATGATTCCATCCTTATCAAGGCTTCAAATGTTAAATTTATTATTGATTATAATGTCAGAATTATAAAGTATTAATGCAGTTTTTATTCAGATTTTTTAAGTTCTCTTTATTGAGAAATCAAGAACACGACATCTTGAGAATTCAAAGCCAAGAACTCAGAGGTTATATTTATTATTATATATATTGTTGTTTTTCATCGTTTCACTACACACTTCCTTTATGTAAGTAATAGTACAATGCCATGAGCAACTCACTAAATTTCACATATTAGACATTGCAGAGAATCATGGGTATGTCACCTGAAAAAAAAAATAAAAAGATTTAGATGCAAGTCGCACTGCCATGGCGCAACCGCGGTCACCCAAAGCTTATTCAAAGAGGTGATATTCACGTTATGTTTGGAAAGCGGAAACAAACATGACCTAAATTATCCATTTGATGTGCCACATAAGCTCCCTCGAACTCAATTTAATTCTACAGAGTTAAATGTGCCACATAAATTCCCCCAAACTCAGGGTCTGTTTGGAGCAGCTATAGCTTCTTAGCTTTTCAGCTGCTGCTTAACTGCTCTAGAAAGCTGCTGCGGGGAGCAGGCTGGTTGTTTGTTGCAGCTGGTTGAAAACAGTTGTGTGGTAGCTGTTTCTGGACAAATGATCATTCTACCACTGGTTAGCTATTTATAAAACTAATACACACTTTCATCTGTTTCTCAAATTTGTACTCAAATAAAAAAATTAAACAACCAAACCGTAGGATTTTGAGGTAGTTTGCCTAGTGCAACATAAATCCTCAACCCTTTTGTTAGGCATTTACATGATCATATTATGTAAATTAAGCCCTAACCAGTCTTAGGATTCCGAGGTAGTCGTTTGGTACGACATAAACCCTCACATCTTCCAGGCTATTTGTATGATCATGTCATACAAATATAAGTCCTAATTAATTAAAATTGGCAGGATTGCAATATTAAATAAATTCCTAAATTGAAGCTAAACAATTGGATAGTTTGGGAAGTTGCCAAGATTCTTCTTGGATCTTCAGCTTCTCCTACTTCTCCTCTATTGAACTCCTGAAAATAACTGTTCCAAATTTGATCCATTCCCTATTGAAATCTTCAAAATTCAATCCTTTGAAAACCTTAAACTTTGAAATTCTTGAGAGCAAAACCACTGATCATTATCGAGAGTTTTCTTAAATGATTCCCGTCATTTAAGATGTAATTAACTATATGGACTTTCCCTTATAGGGAACTTTAAGAACCCAGGTAATATAAACCCTGCTTAATTTCTTTATATTAAGCAGGGGAACTTGTCGGCTTATAAAATTGGTTTGTAGACCAAACGGATGTTACAAATCTTTTAGTTTATTTATTCGAGCCCCATCATCAAGCAGTGTGTCTATTCTTCAGAATAAATACACGGTTTGTGGTGCGGTGCTCGTTTATATAAACTATTCAGGATGTGAGATTGGTTTTGATTTCGTATCTTAAAATCTTCAAATTTAAAACTATTTTCAAAATAAAATACTACTTTCCAAATTATATATATATATATTTAAATTAAAATTAAAATCTAAAAAAATCCGCCTACAACTTCTGTAGGCGACCCCTTTTTAAAAATCCAACACATAACCTAAAAAAATAAGCCGTACAGGGAATACAGTCTGCGGGCAACACATGCCACTTAACCATCCTCTTTATCATCTTCTTGGTCTACAGCTACATTAGATCCACCTCATCATGTTGTAGAATCCTCGGGGGATCACCCTGTCGATCATTCACAAATATGTAGCAGCAACCACACTGAATGGTTACCTTGTCCTTTCCTCTTTTCCACTTCATCAGCTCTGTGTATGTCCTCTGCCTCAGTAGGCCTACTCTGCCCATGTCTTGGAGAGCGAAGACGCAATCCAGAATCTTTTCTTGATCATTTTTTCGAAAAGACACCTGTGTATAACTCGTGGCCTTCCAAGTTGTTGACAATTTTCATTTTTATTTCTTCATAGTGCTGGAATTCCTTCTTTCTAACTTTTCTGATCTTTGCCATGACATAATAAAAAATTCCTCGCTGCGGTGGCGGTAGAATAAAGTGTGGAATGTATGGCCCTACATCTTAATGTTCCTTGCTCTTAAGTAGCATCAAAGCGGCTGCATATGCCTCGAATGTGCCATACTCATCTGTAGAATGTGACACTACATGCAATCTAAAAATGCTCCTGTCACTGAAGGCAGTCTGGGTAAACCTGAGCTGCAAGTCGGACATCCAGTAAAGATTTCTTTCATCGGATCCAATGTCATCATGGGATCCTCAGCAGTTTTTAGCTCAGTATTTGTGCGCGGTGCGCTCTCATTAGTTTCTTTCATTTTAGGGTTATAAAATTCTTTCGGAATATGGGATAACTCCGAAGTTGACTCTCGAGCCTGTCTCCTCTCCATCCTATCTAAAAGGTGGCGCTTGCAGCCCTTTGCATTTCTTCTTTTTGTATGAGCCAACGGCGCATCTGTGACTCTCTCAGCTGTAGCGGTGACAAGATCACCCTCTGTAGTAGTGATCATAAACGAAACCTGACCGTGTCTCCTAGAGAAGAGGTGTGAGTCAACATAACCTCAAGTGCCCCCATGTTCTGATGTATGTCTGGTCTCTCTACGACCACTTTTCATCGTTGACTTCATATTTGCAGTCTTCTTGTATGTGTCCTTTCGCTTTTAGGCACGAGGTCCAAGCCATCTTTTGAAGAAAACTAATACACACTTTCATCTGTTTCTCACAATAAAAACCTCAACTCATATTTTTCAATCTTACTGCCCCTATTTAGTAATGCAACTGGATTATTTTTGCATTTGAATAATTTTTACAAAATTTACATATTTACATTGCAGTTAAATTTTTAATATCACACAAAAATAACACTATCATTAGTTTTTAAAAAAGCAAAATATATTCATAGTTTATAAAAACCCATCTATCATAATTTATATTCATATGCCCCACAAAATTTTCATTTTTTTACTATAAAGAAGGCCCGCGTTCATCTTCTCTTAAATAACGAGAGAAAGGGTCTAAGGATCCGTTTGGGGCAGCATATTTGGTGCGGTGGCGTTTTGAAAACACACCTGATCTGTTTGGGTAAACTGCATTTTGGCAACTTATGCATTTTCAAAATGCAGAAAACTGTGTTTTCATACCGCACCCATCTAGGTGCGGTCGCAGCTTTCTGACTGCAGTCTGGTTTTTCCAAAAAAAAAAAAAAATTGTATTAGCCACCGCACCTAACTTATCAACAGATTATTTTTAATCAACTTATCAGCAAATTATTCAATAAGCTGCAGCTGCCCCAAACTGACCCTAAATTTGCAAACTCCTCAATTTGCAAAAAAGCCGAAGTCGAATGCAGGCCTCAATTTGCAAAAAAGCCGAAGTCGAATGCAGGCCGCGAGTCTCTTTCCACGGCTGGTGTTTAACAAAAAAACGCCCCGCGACGCTCTCTCAACACGCTGCCAAACGTCAGTAGTTTGCGGCCGATCCCCGCGATACGCTCCCAATGCGATGCCGACGCGCTCCCAAACAAAGCCTCGATTTAACTCACCAGCATTTAGTTAAAAATACAAAAGATCATTACAAATTATGGGGCTTGTCAGCTAATTTTTCCTTATTTATTTTGAAAATAAAATTTTAAAATTTAAATTTAATGTAATATGTAAAGTATTTTTGTTATTTTTGAAAATGGTAATATATTATTTTATTTTTGAAAATAACGAGACCAGATAGATCTCATATCAAATAGTTTAAATAGTTGAGCACGATACCACAAGTGACACATCATCCCAAAAGATGAGCGTACCACTTGTTAGTAGGCTTAACTATCTAAACTTAAAAGTTTGACTCTATTTTAGTCTGCGTGTTTTATAGCCGACAAATTCCCCTGTCTAATGCACGATTAGGCAGAGTTTAGATTAATTTGGGTTCTTAATTCCCATGTAGGCAATGCCCCTATAGTTAATTACATCTTAGGCAACCCAAGTCACCTAAGAAAACTCTCGATAAGGATCATGGCTTCGTCTTCAAGAATTTCAACGTTTAGGTTTTCAAGATTGCTTGTAGGAGAATCAAAGGGAATGGTTCAACGTGGAACAGTTATTCTCAGAATCCAAAGGTATGAAAAGTAGGAGATGTCGAAGATACTGAAGGAGCTTCAGTGACATCTCAAACTAACCTATAGTTGGGCCAGACATCTTTGAAAGTGAAATTATATTTATATTTCAATCTTGTAAATTATTTAGATATTTGGGGCTTATGTCTGCACATCATATGCAAATAGCCCAAAGAAATAGGAGGATTTATGTCGTGTCAAACGACTACCTCGGAATCCTAAACGGTTTAGGACTTGTATCGTACGATATATGATCGTACTCAGTCCTAAAAGATAGTGTGAGGGTTTACGTCGTATCAAACGACGACCTCAACGTCCTATAGATGTTAGTTAAATCTACGAAAATTCGATCGAAGATCCTTCATTCATCCTCTGTCGTCTCGTCTCGAGAAAGAGTAAAGATAGGAGAGAAAAGAGAAACTCATGCCTCGAACGGCCTATCCTAAGGGCATATACAAGAGAAAATGTGTGTAAAGAAAAGAAAAAACAAACATGCCCTAGATGGCCTATCCTAGGGGCAAGTACAGGTATGCAAGAGAAACAGTAATCAAAATAAACTAACCATGCCCTAGATGGCCTATCCTAGGGGCAAGTACAGGTATGCAAGAGAAACAGTAATCAAAATAAACTAACCATGCCCTAGATGGCCTATCCTGAGGCAAGCATGAAAGAAAAAGTATAAATGCGAGTAAATGTATATACAAAAAGTAAAAGAATGCATGCAATAAAGAAAGTAAATGAACTGTACAATAAATAAATGTGTACCTGGCCAACTCCGTCGATGCCTCAGAAGCAAGCTACAAACAACTATATAATCAAGTTTAGCCATAAACATATAAAATATCAAAGTGGGGAATAAGAATTCTATTTGAGGATAGGCTCGTCTATAGACTTCCTTTTTTTATCTCGATCCCACAGTAACCCGAAGTATCGAAGTCTGTATCAATCTCAAATAAAGTCACCAGCAAATCACCTTAGAGTAGGCAATCCTAATCCCTACCACTTAATTAGTGAGTGAACCAGCTTGTAGTATCTGAATTTTGAAAGTGTAGTATCTGTGATTGTAGTATCTGAATTCTTTACCAGTGCAATATCTGGTATGTTGTAGTATCTGTTCTGTGATATGTAATGTGTGTTAACTGGTGTATAGTGTATAGTGTTTAACAGATAGTGTGTAGTAGGTTAATGTGTAATAGGGTAATGTGTAGTGCATAAGGTGTAATGTGTAGTGTGTAATCTGTTATATGTAGTGTGTAATGTGTTATGTGTAGTAGGGTAGTGTGTAATAAGTTTAATAATTATATGTGTTGTGTTTGATACGATGTGTTTGATATGTCGTGTTTGATTTGATGTACTAAATGTGTTGTGTATGATGTGCTATGTGTGGTATTTGTGTGTGATATTTAATATGTTGTATGTGTTCGATGTGATATGTGTTTGTTGTGATATATGTATGAAGTGATATGTGTTGTGCTATGTGTGTGATGTGATATGTGTAGTGTGCTATGTGTTATGTGTTTGTTGTTGTGTGGGTGACATTTGGTTTAATGTGTTGGTGTAGTATCTGTTATCGTATAGGTGCAGTGTAGTATTATCGTGCAAGTGCAATGTAGTATCTGTTGTGCAAGCGAGGTGTTTATTGTTGTACGGGTGCGGTGTAGTATCTTGTTATTGAAGTATCTGTTATTGTGTCAGTGTGATATCTGACATCGTAGTATCTGTTATCGGTTCACGGATTTCTTAAAAGTAGGGATTAGAATTACCCAACTCAAGGTGAAATGGGCATCTATTATTGAGTATTGATTTTTTATTTGTCTCGGCTATAAAAGCACGATTATTCGAGTGTGCATCATTGCCTGTACCCCGCATTTCCAACTTATGCCCACTTTGATATTTCATATGTAATATAATCAAAAGAGATTTCAATTTTCACAAGTGAAGCCAAGCTAGAGAACATTTCCAAACCCAATGTATAATACAAATTCAAATCAGCTAAAGCCTGCTTAATTATTCAATTCCAGAATTTGGCTTCATCTAGACCAAGGCAAAGAAAAGGGGAACATAACACAAAGCTACGGGGAAAGAAAGTAGAATGGAATAAAGTAGAACAAAATCAACTAAGAAAAATCGGGCAGCATAACGACGTAAAAAGAATTTTCCACACCTGCAATTTGCATAAAAAGAGATGTCGCAAGCATGTATATGTAACAATCAATGTTTCCAAAAATTATGTGATACACTTCTCATATTAGCTCAAGAACGGCTCGCAAAATACTGAATAAATTAGCACTGAAACAATGCTTCAATCCCTTTCAAATCGACAATTAATCAAAGCCAAAAATTTGATACCAAAATCCCAGCAAGAGGGTTCTCAAATAAAACGAATTAAGTCCTGCGATATAACAATTCATGTGCTATGTAAAGGTTAAGAATTAACCTTAAATCTTTAAATATATAAGAGTTAAATGAGGAATGTATAGAAATTGAAGATTAGAAGTTAAACAGGAAATACAAAAGAATTAAATGGCGTGTATGTAAATCTCTTTCCTTTCTTTGTATTTTAATTCACTAATATAAACAGTGGTAGATCCGATAACCTCACCAACTTTCTCCCTTTTCCAATTTGTGGTAATGAAATTTCAGTTACAGCCATAAGCCAAAAAAATCATGAGCAACAGTAAATACAGTTCCCAAAATAAAAAGATTTGTTCAAAGCTGTTATAAATGGCATTATTCTTGAGCACTTCTGCAATAATTGACCCAAGCAAACATGATTTCATTTCAAGAACAATTAATTCTTTCACCAGAAAAGATATGGGATGATAAACCTCAATCTTAAGAGGTATTTTGATGTCAAAGCAAACTCCCCTATCCTTACGGAAAGATCAATTCATCTAGTTCTTAAAGAACAGAATCATACTCTATGTTCAAGAATTGTAAATTGCATATAATAAAACATGGATCCTTGAAAAGAAACTTATCCCACAAATTTATTAACTAATAATCAAGGAAAATCCACTCACAATCCATTCGATCAAGGACAAACATAAAATTTGCATTCACTGATTCCAAATAAAACATGATGTGATAATGAATCCTTGCTTCTGCTAATCCAACTCTCATCCATAACATAGTAACCAATTAGTCATCACAAAACGGATGTATCAATCAGGAAAAATAGAATGTATAAGCTATGCATGAGATTCCCTTCTTTTCATGAAAAAAAAAAATAATAAAAATAAATAAAAATATCAAACTAAAGTGGATAATCCGTAATTCAAACTCACAAGGACCTGTTAGAACATCTGGCTCATAACTAAAAATTTCCACCTCTTATTGTCAAATCATACGAATATAATTCATAAAATGACTAACGGAAAAAAAAATGATTCCAAATCCATGGATTGATGAAATGAAAGAAGCTCTTTGGAAAAGATGATTGAAAGAAGAAGAAAGACTTACTTCCAGAAAGTATAAGAACTCAGAGAAGAAGAAAAACCAGTGAAATTCTTGAATCGCAAGAATAGAAATATCAGCCCCAAAATCCTCTTAAAAAAAACAAGAAATTCGAGCTCAAGAGAATCGAGCAAGCTCATCCACCCCAAACCATTCACTCGAGGGGGGATTTATAGCCGAAGAAGAGTGGAGAAGAGGGATTAATTTAAGCGGGAAAGTTTGTTACAGAAGGGTTACCGGCGAGGCAACCGGCAAGAAAATCGGTTGTGGATCGGGAAGCATGAAGGTTACCGGAAGACCGGTAGGAGGTTCCTCGAAGCCGGTCGAGAGAGGAAACCGGAGAAGGAAAAGGGGCGACCGGCTAGGGCACGGGAAGCTGTATGCGGCTCCTGAACAAGACCGAGGGTTTCGGTCGAATGGAATGGGAGGCGTGAGTGAGTTTTTTTTATTTTTAAAGAATTTCTTTTATTTTATTATTTTAATATTATAAGTTTAGTTAAATTTGCCGATTTACGCACAAATCAAGTCGACTCAAAATCCTATCAAGTTATATGTCCTTCCCGGCTAAAATCGACGTTCCGGACGCATCGGCGCAGTCCGTTTCGCCATCCGGGGTCGTTCGAACAAGTTCGTCGACAGTCGCATCAATTTAAATTAAATTTGCGCAACGTGGCAAAAATGAATTTATTTTGACCCAACCGGAGCCACTTATCGAGCAAATTAATGACCGGTCTTCGCTTAAGCGAGAACCATAGTCAAACATATTGCTCGCGACAAAAAGTCAAACGTCGCACGCAGTGGGGTCCACCTATGGCTTTCAAATCCCTATAGGAACTCGACAAGAGTTTCAATACGTCGGCTTTTAATCGACTCAACTAGATGTCGAGGATTTAGAGCCGTCCATATGAAACTTCGAGGAGTAAGGAAATGACTCGAATTACTAAATACGGCGGGTCCCAGTCTAGTCCTCTAAGAGAGTCCAAAATAAGGAAATCCTAAGGCTAGATCCTAGGATCTAAGGAGGAGGAAATGAAAAACCTCAAAAATGAGGTCAACAGGGCTAGGGTCTCTAAGTCAATGAAGGTAAGCCTAATGTATGAGTAGGTGGCTTATATTTCCAATAAACTTAAGATCAAGGCTTAACAATTGGATCAAAATATTCTTCATTAGTAATTGTATAGTCAACATCTAGGAATGAGGGATTTTGTAAATGGAGAATTATGACCGTTGCCCACAAAAAATTTAAAATTGTTTGTTAAATTATTTATATGATAAATTATACTTAATATTTGATGTGTTATAGAAAATTCACGGCGGTAGAGTAGATAATCTGTCACACTTAGAAGAAAGAAAACAATGAGTAGTGATATTAGATGTTTTTATGAAAAACCTGTAAAAAAAAAAAAAACTATGCGATTTGATCTGGTTGAAGAGATTCACTATGAAATTAAAATTACAAGTACGATTCATTATCCCAAGGGCGGGAAAATGTTACACAATTTTTCGAGCTACAAATTCGGTGTGCAGATGAATTTGTTTTAAGAAGTGGGCGGCGATCGATGGTGATCGGCGGCTTTCGGCGAGCGGTGTTTGACGGCGGTTAGTTATTGGTGGTTGATGGCGGTGGCAGGCGGCAAGTGGTAGTTGACGGTGATCATCGGTGATCTACGATGTCATGAGTGATACTAGACTACAACTCATTCTTAAAGCTTCAAAATCCTGCCTCTCCGAAAAAAAAAGGTATTTTTTCTTTAGCACATAAGAGAATTTGAACTGTGGGCATGAATTTCAACTGCCCCACATATAGGAATTTGAACCGTGAGCTTATAAAGTATATAAAACCCATCAAATTCCATATGTTCTGGAAGGTTTGCACATAATTTTATTTTCTAATTTGTAATGAGGAAGTGAAAAGTTGAAAGGTTGAAGGCTAAAGTCGAAAGGTAGAAAATCAAATGAAAAGAGAATTTAAGTCCCCAATCATGTTTTTAGTCATAAATACTTATGGTTTTTTAGCCTATAAATAGGCAAACGAGATTAGGAAGGAGGTGAAGTCCCCATTCATGTCTAACAGGTGATTTGGGATTTCCTAGGAGAAAAAAGTAATCACCGACCTGCGTAGCAGACGATCAACGAGATCATCTTTTTTTTTATGTGATGCAGAAAAAAACCATCCCCGTCATGCATAGCTGACAACCAACCAGATTTTCTTTCTTGTTGAGGTGCATAAGAAAGTCGTCAATGTCCCGCGTAACTGGCGATCAATGAGATCTTCTTTCATGTTGTAGTGAAGGAGAAAGTCCCCCGACCCATCTAGCAGGTGATCAACGAGATCATTCATGATACATGATGGAAAAAGACGTCCCCGTCCTGCATAGCAGACGATCAATGTGATCTTCTTTCTTGTTGATGTGAAAGAGAAAGTTGTCTCGTCCTGCGTAGTAGGTGATTAATGAGATATTCTTTCGCACCGCTGAGATAAAGAAAGTTATCCCCGTACCTACCTAGCAGGTGACTCATGATCTTCTTGCTTGTAGCTGTTGTGCATTCCGGTAGAGATGAAGAAATGTTATAGTATTTTGCCACGTTTTTCGAGAGAAATCTTCTTGCTTTTGTGCCAACAATATCTAGAGAATACAACCCCTCTGAAGATCAGTAAAAGTATTAAAATTTTTTGAGGAGGCTATCTGCCATTATTTGAATATGAGCCGACTCTTGTATCCTTTGTACCAGGTCTTTGTTGTTTTTTATGGTTTTTTAATCGTTTGATGTGACATTTTTAGAGATGATAATGTATTTCTTTGTACGTTTTTGATGTTGCTTCTGAGGTTGTTGTGGCTTTTCACTCGTGCGAAAATATGCAAGTAAAATTAGCTTGTGTACTTTATAAAAAAGAATAATATACATTTTTAGACTTGTGTATTCTGAGATTTATATTCTCTTGGGTGTGTATCTTTGAAGGCTTATGCCTTCTAGAAGCTTGGAATGTTTCGGTGCCTTCTGAGGCTCGTAGCTTTCTGTAGTTTTTGATGTATTTTTGCCTTCCGAGGCTTGTAGTCTTCTAAGGTCTTTGAGTGAAGACCCTGTCAACCACTTGATCTCTCGAAGTCTTTCTAGTGATGACTTTATCCACCACTAGTTTCACATCGAGACTTGCCTCTTGTGGTCGTCCTCTAGAGGCATGGTAGCTTCTTATCGACTCTTGCCTCTTGGGCTTGACTTCGGAGGATATTATCTTTCCCTGGAGTCTTGCCTCTTGGACTCGACTTCTAGGGACATGGTAGTTTCCCATCGAGTCTTGCATCTTGGGCTTAAATTCCAGAAGTATTGTATCTTCCCATGGAGTCTTGTCTCTTGGGCTCGACTTCCAGGAGCATGGTAGCTTCCCATCAAGTCTTGTCTCTTTGGCTCAACTTTTAGGCGCATGGTATCTTCCCATCGAGTCTTGCACGTGGGTTTGAGGCTCGAATTTTAATGGCATGGTAGCTTTCCATAGAGTCTTGTCTCCTGGGCTCGACTTCTAGGGGTATCATATCTTCCCATCGAGTCTTGCCTCCTGGGCTTGACTTCCAGGGTACCGTATCTTTCCACAGAGTCTTGCCTCTTGGGCTTGACTTTTAGGGGCATGATAGCTTCCCATTGAGTCTTGCCTCTTGTGCTCAACTTCTAGGATACCTTTTTTTTTCTTGGAAATATGGTTGCAGCCACACTCAAGAAATATGTCAGAATGTTTGACAACTCATTATTTGCTACTTTTGAATCTTTTGTCCCCCAATAAGATCGTTTTCCACACAAATTTGTAAAGTAGCTTATGTATCGAGCCTTGAAGAGATCAGATTTTTGATATGGTTGAAGAGGAATTCCAGTACAGTGAGGGGGCATTGAGGAAGCGTTTTTTTGTGACGAAGATTGCCCCTAGTCTAGGAGCGGTTTTCAAATTCTTTTTGTCTGAACGAAACCTGAGATGACTACACGTCTGTAGTCATGCTTGAGACGTTAACTTGAACTATCTTTCGAGACTGCTGTTGACCTCAATTTTGGTGAGGTCTTTTGCTTCTCTCTTTAGTACTTAGGATCTAGCCTTAAGCTTTTCCTTTGACTAATCTTAGAGGACTAGAAATGGAACCCACCATTTAGAAATTCAAACTACTTCTTAACTCCCCGCAAACCCCACAAGCTTCGATTGTAGACCCCTAATCACCTGGAGGGTTGAAATCAAATGTGGAGGTTTAAAGGATGAGTTCCTATGGGACTTTTGGCCTTAAGAATACCCTGGATGGCCTGGTCTGGTGAGGGTTGACTTGCACATACACTACACTCTCTCACACATTCCAAGTTCTAAAACCACACTCTCACCCAACTTGAATTCCTGACTCATGTAGGTAATTCATATGGATGATCCTTAACCCCTAAGCCCCTGACTAAGAGGGTTAGGAACAACATAAGTAATGCCTCAAATGAGTCCTCTCATGGCTCATATGGGCTTAATATGGCTTCATGGCTCAACCAAAATGATTCCATTTCACTCACACTTGATCAATCTTCTTTTTTCAAAATTTCGACTTTTGACCCCCGGGCCCCGGACCCACCAAACCTACCAAATACCCTCGAAATGACCCAAAATTTGCAAAATTACCTAAATTACCCAAGATTCCTCAAAATTAATCCTAAACACTTCCCACCACTCAAATTGACCATCTTTGGCCAAAAATACCAAAATTTTCAAAAATATCCCTAAACCCCCCCCAAAATTACCAAAATACCCTTTTACACCAAAAATCCAAAAATTCTAAAAATTCCCAGAAAATTCCAGAAAATCTCAAATATTCTCAATTTTATTTTTTTCAACTACACCATGGACCAATTTTGTCAATTTACCCTACTTTTACCAAAACCCTCAATTTGACCCATTTTTTTAACCCAAGTGAACCAAATGTCAAACCAAACCACCCCAATTGACCTCAATTTTGGTCCAATTCAATTCTAAACTTCAATTCAATATCCCCAATATCAATTTAGACCAAATCCAGGTCCAATTTGATTGACATTTGGGCCCAATTCCAATTTGGGGCTTAAGGCCCAATTTTGACCCATGACCGAAACCTAGCGCAATTCAACTCCAGTTGGCCCCAAATCTTTTCTAAAGCCTTCCTAACATCCCCATAAACAAAAAACTAACTTGATTTGCCCAAAATTTGAACCTAAACTCCACCCAAACCTAACCCAAAACCAAAATCCCTTAAATTGACCTAAGCCCAAACCTAACCCAAATGGGCCCAAATCCCAAAATTAGAGCCCAACTAAAGTTGAAAACTCTTTGTAACACTCCCATAAACATTTTTCAACATTAATTTTACACCAAAATCAACCTTAGCCCAACCTTAGCCCAAGTTAGACCAATTTGGCCCACCTTGGCCCCTTTACCAAAAAAGCCCAAATTCAACCCAATTCTACTCTAAATCACACCAAATTGATTCCAAACCATTTATGAAACATCCCTAAACTAAACCCAACATTTATTTGGCATGGTCTTTCACAAAATTCTTCATCCAAAAGTCCATTTTGAAATATAAAGGCTCACCCATTTAAGCCTTTTAGAAAGCCCACTTCCACCAAACCCAAAAGCCCAAAAATTCATCCAAAGCCCACATGACAATTCCTTCTCATCATCCACTTGATAAAATCATTCCCTAAAGTTTGAAACCTATGATTAAATCATTCCAAATTAGGCTTTATCCAAATTCCCATCAAAATGCCAAAATTCTTAAAATCCATTCCAATGAAATTGACTAAACCATCCCCAAGCCCAAATGAAGCCATGAAGCCATCCTTAAGCCCCATGTAAAGCCATGAGAAGTTTGACATGTGACCATCCCATAAATGGCAAGAGGAGGAGCCTCTTTAAGGACTCTCTTAAAGGTGATTAAACCTTTTCATGCTTCCCCTAAACTATGTTTAAACTTAAACATGCTTGGATAGTGACTTCTCCCCACTAATCTAGCCGACTCACCCGACCTCGCTCGGCCCAAATCGAGCTTGAAAAGGTGCACCCAACCCAAACCCATAGGATGACCAAATTGAGTCCAAAAGAGCCCCTTCCCCATTCCATTTTGAATGAAGCTTTCTACACATGGCCAATCTCCATTGCTTGCACCATTGCCAACCCCTGACCCTCCTGATGACAACAGTGACTCGACCCTGGTCGGCCAGCCACCACAGCCGCCGGAAACCACCAGGCCGAGAGCACCCTTGTGAGCCAATTTTTGAATTTCTCCTTGCTGAGTTGTCCCATCCCAATTGAACACCATGGTTGTTCTTCCCTTTCCATGAGCAGTTGATCCAAGCTATCAAACCCCCTTGGTGAGCCCTCCAGCCACCTCTATTTAAGCACCACCTCCTCTCGGCCAAAAAAGGTGTTGAACCAAACCTTACCAAAACTCTGCCAAAATCACTCCAGATCCCTCTCCAGACATAGAGAACTTGATCCCCACTGAAATCCAGCCCTAAAGCCCTCTCTGTGAGTCCAATTTTGGAGTTGAAATTCAAGCCCAAAACCAGGACACTTCAACACAGTGAGCCAATCTTCAAATTGATTGACTCTACACCTTCACCAGACCAAGAGGAGAAGTTCCCCAACAAAAGCCCCCTTACCAGGTCAGCCATTGCTTCCAGCCTCCAAGCTTTGTGATCGGCCTTGGTCACTTTTGTACCTAGGCATTTCCCCAGAGCAAGAGACTTCATATGGAGCTTGCTTGGACTCAATCGAAGGTGACACAATCCTCAGATCGAAGCTTCACTTCTCTGAGCAAAGGTATGAACTCACTCTTCCTCCCTAGCTCCTGGAGATTCTCCATTTAGTTTGAGTTGATTTCAATGCACCTTAACCGTATAGATGTGTTCGTCTCTTCAAGATGAATCGATAGAGTATAAGAACACAAAAATTCATGGAGAATCGAGTGAGATCTTAAGGTTTTAGTGTGGACGGTCACGGGTGCACACCAGTCGGAGACGATGACCAGGAGCCGTTGGATCGCGCGTGTATCGAGCGGACGGTCGAGATCAAGCCGGACAGCGCAATGGTACGTGAATGGCGGGCCCCCGTAGCGCTGACTCAGATGGCGGCGCCAAATCACGGAGCGACGCGTGGGCTTTCGATCCGGACAAGGATGACACGGCGCCGAGTCGGATAAGTAGAAAATTAGGATTTTTTGGATTTATTTAAATACCAAAACTTCAAAAACTCATATATTTGCATAGAAAAATCACAAAAATAAAATAAAAATACTCTCTTGCTCAGTGAACAGAGGAAAATAATGTGGAAAAGAAATCAAATTAATTGGATTAGTATTTTATTCTTAATAATTTATTTACTGTTTTCAATGTTTTGATTCTCCATTTGCATAGACAATTCACCATGGCATGAGACCATAGGGCTTTTGAAGCCTCTGATCTTGGGAACATTTCCTGAATTTTTCAAGGTCAGAGGTCATCTCTGTGAAAAGTTATTGATATTTCAAGTTCATGTCACTGTTTTAGGTATTCTAATTCCAATAATTAGCATGTTGTAAAATAAATTTTAGAAAAATTTGGTGGTGTTTCTTAGGACCAGGGGACCCTATGAAAAATATATTTTGAGTTAATTCATTCATAATAATCTTAATTGGCCTAAACTCTCAAAATTGAATTTAAATTAATTAGGGTTAACCACACACCAAATTGACTTGAAAACAATTCTCCATTGCTCTTTAGGGTCAGAGGAACCTTACAGAAAATTTTGAAATCAATTGGACTTGATCAACCCCACCAAATGGATTGATTAAGCCTCATAAGCAAAATGGAACTTTAAAAATTCATAACTCCAAAAATACTTTTCAAAAATTAACAAAAATGGTTTTGGAGCTTCTCTAATATCAGGGGAGTTCACGAAAATTAAAATTGGAATTTTCTAAAAAAGTTGATTTTTCACAATATTTTAATATTTTAATAATTAAAAAATAATAAAAATCACAAAAATATTAAAAATCATAAAAATGTCACATTTTGACTCCTAATGACTTAGGAACAAACCAAATATTTTTCCTAAGTCCTTAGGACAAGATATTTAATTTTAAAGGCTTAATGTAATTTTTAATATTAAAAAAATGAATTTTCAACCTTTTTCACTAAAATAATTCTAATAAATCAAAGAAAAATCAGAAAATTATAAAATTTTTTTTCTTTGGACTCCTTGAGGTCAGAGAAATTTAAGAAAAATATAAAATCTATTTTTCAACTTTTATTTTATTTTAAAATTAATTAATACTCTAAACTCAAAATAAATATAATAAATAAAATATAATTCAAAAAATCATAAAAATTGGTCCAAGTGGTTCTCTGGTCATTAGAAACATCTCATAATTTTCTTAAGGACATAAACCTTGCCTTGGTCTTGTTGTTGAATTTTCTTTGAAAACCCCTATTTTCTACTAAAAATAATTATATAAATAAATTAAAGTCAAAAAATCCACATTTTCTCCTCTAATGTCTTAATTGACATGTGAGTGAGGTGACATAAAAATTTCAAATTCATTTGAGCTCAATTTAGTGAGTTATGAAATAAATAAGCCTAAAAGGGCATAAAGATAATTAAAGAATTTTAACCCTTAATTAAAACTTTAGGTTTAATCAAAATGGAGGGTAAAATATTTGATTTTAACTTTCTCTTGGATGATTGAAACTTAGGGAAATTAAAAGGGTAGAAACCCATTAAACACTTCGAAAATATCAAAATGAAACTCTAATTAATTAAATAATTTAAATTTTGGAAAGAATATATTTAAAATTTGGATTATTAAAATTGGGATATTATTAAGAGGATATTTATTCTTTAATTTAAAAATCCCTAAATAAGTCACTTCAATAATATTTAGTTCTTAATTAAAAATTAAAATAATAATCCAAACTAAATAAATTTAAAATTAAAAGAAGATAACCCTTAAATGAATTAAAGCTTAAAATGTTAAATGGTCCAATAAATAAAATCAAATTTAAAATCTTGGAGTTAAATTAAATTAAATTAAATTAAGTCAAGTCAAAGTTTAAATTAAATTAAATTAACACCTTAACAATTAAATTAAATTTAAAATATTGAAACTAAAATTAAAATAAATTAAAATTAAATTAAAATTAAATTAAATTAAATTAAATTAAATTAAATTAACTTAAATTAACATCACTTAACAAAAAACCTAAATGAAATCATTAAGAGTTAAATCAAAACATATGAAAGATTTCAACACCTTTTTTTAATCTGAAATATAATATCACTTAAAGTGTAAATATTTAAATTAAATCTAAAATAACTCGAACCCTATTCCATACTTAATAATCATTAATTAATTTTTATAATTAAATCAAATCAAATTAAATCATTAAAATATTTATTACTTTGCCCTTAAAAGGCTTTTATTGTTATAACTCTTAAATGAAGCATCAGTGAAGTGTCACTTCACACATAAGATATTCAAATGTCCTAAGTTCATCTGAGCAAGAAACAAAACAAAATTAAAGTTCTTTGATGATTAATTCACCAATACAATAAAATTCATTTGAACTTCAAATAATCCCAGAAGTATTGAAAAGATGTTTAAGATTCGTCTTAAACACTTCCTCGATATGATGTGGTGTTTTAGAAGAATAATTGAACTTAATTGTTCTTTGGTGAAGAAAATCATCCTTAAACCAAACCAACATCCTAGACGTCATAGGAAATGACTAGCAATAGGATTAGGATTCTGGTAGACAACCAAAACCCTTTCCCTTAGCTTTACCTAGGTATTTCTTGCAAAAATATGTTTAAATGCTCTAACATGTGTTTTAAGTGTAGCTTGGGATGACGGGAAGACCCTCCGAGTACGCTTTTACTTTGTTGCAATTTACCTACATGTGCTGCATTTTAATTTTCTTGCATGGTAAAACAACAGTTGCATGAAAACGAAAACCTATAGGATAGCCACAAAACTGAAACCAAAACTAAATTAAAAGTCATCACAAGATAAAATTCACCGCCACAACATTCTAAAATATAAAACAACTCAAAATTTAATCACAAACAAAACAACAAAGCCGTAATTACAACTAAATTAAAATATCTCATTGGACGATCGGGAATACCTCGGATGATGTAACCTACGTGTTGCTAACGGGATTTCCCACAGTCTAAATGAAAGTGTGGAACTCATTCAGTTGAGTTTAGCAAATTCATCTGGACTAAGTGAATTCGATAAAAATAACGATGCTGGAATGATGGAACCGTGGGATCTTAACCGGTGTTGTTATAATCAACTTTAAGATTTGTTTTAATTAAAACATTAAAAACACTTGGATTTTAAGATTTTCTCTAAACCAAGACACTTTTCTCATCCCCTGATTTTCACCTTCTAAAACTAAACCTCTGCAACAACAAGGAGCTTGGAGCACGGTGGGCAGCACGACCATCTTCTTCAACAAAACTCGGGTCTACATCAGCAAAACATTTCCTAGTTTTAAACAACAAAGCCATAGGATTTCGAGGTAGTTTGCTTAGTGCAACATAAATCCTCAACTTTTCGTTAGGCATTTGTATAATCATGTTATGCAAATTAAGCCCTAGCCGGTCTTAGGACTCCGAGGTAGTCGCTTGATACGACAAAAACCCTCACATCTTCGAGGCTATTTGTGTGATTATGTCATACAAACATAAGTCCTAATTAATTAAAATTAGCAGGATTGCAACATTAAAGAACTTTCTTAAACTCGAAGCCAAATAATAGGATAGTTTGGGAAGTTGCCAAAATTCTTCTTGGATCCTCAACTTCTCCTACTTCTCTTCCCTTGAATTCCCAAAATAAATTGTCCTAAATTTGATCCATTCCCTATTGAAATTCCAAAATTCAATCCTTTGAAAACCTTAAACTTTGAAATTCTTGAGAGCAAAACCACTGATCATTATCGAGAGTTTTCTTAAATGATTCATGTCATTTAAGATGTAATTAACTATAGGGGTTTGCCCTTATAGGAAACTTTAAGAACCTGAGTAATATAAACCTCGCTTAATTCATTTATATTAAGCGAGGGAACTTGTCGGCTTATAAAATTGGTTCACGGACTCAAACGGATGTCACAAATCTTCTAGTTTATTTAACCGAGCCTCATCATCAAGCAGTGTGTCTGTTCTTCGGGATAGATACACGGTTTGTGGTGTGGTGCTCGTTTATATAAACTATTTGGGATGTGAGATCGGTTTAATTTCATATCTTAAAATTTTTAAACTTAAAATTATTTTCAAAATAAAATGCTACTTTCAAATTATATATATTTATATATATATTTAAATCAAATTTAAAATCTAAAATTCGCCGACAATTTCTGTTAGGCGACCCCTTTTCTAAAGTACAACACAAACCTAAAAATATGCAGACAACTGCAAAGAAGGTTACCCCAAAGTTCAGAAGAAGTTGTGAATGATTTTGTGTCTGAATAGGATGCAAGAAGAAAACCCCACTATAATCGTGCCCGGGATGTTGACGCAAACAACCTTTCGAGATTGCAGTGAAGGTTGCCCCCCACATTGAAAAATGTTCTAGTAATGATCTTTGAGATGCAATTGGGATTCAATCTTTAGTTGGATGACGTACATTATTGGGAAAGGAAGTAGTGGGTCGCATCTCAGAGTTGAAGACAGTGTCGAAAAATGCTTTGTTTCTCACAAACGGCATCAAACTGATACGTGCTAGAAGATTTGCGGTGGTAGAGTAATAAATTATCGTCTTAGCGTTGCATGAGAATGTTTCACGCACTCAGAAGAAAGAAAGCAATTAATAATGACACAAAAAATTTTTACATGGAAAACCTAAAAATAGAAAAAACAACGGGTATGACCCAGTTGAAGAGATTCAATATGAACTGAAGATTACAAGTAAGGTCACTTGTTCCATAGGTGAGAAAATGTTACACAATGTTTCGAGCTACAAAGTCGATGTGTGGATGAACTTGCCATAAGAAGTGGGCGACGATCGAAGGTTATCGGTGGTTGCCGACGAGTGGTGGTCAGTGATGGTGGTCGGCAATGGTCTACTGTGGTTGGTGGTGCTCGATGGTGGTAGGATTGATGTTGGACTTCAGCTCCTTCTCAAATCTTTAATCTCTTCCTTATGCCTTAAGCTCTCTCTCATTTACAAGCGAGAGTATGGCTCTATTTATAGAGTTCTGGGTTCAATTAATTCGGGAATATGAACCAATTTGAAGGTTCGAAGAGCTTATTTTGATCGGACGGCATTTGATGGACATATGAGTGCTTTAACGATGTCAGACTTGAGAGATCTTAGGCTCCTTGGATTAGGTTTGTCGAGACGGTCGATGCAACCATAAGCTTATCAGATTTAACAATTGTTTGACATTCCAAATATGCTCAGAAAATTTTTAAGAGTGGCTTAATGACATGATATGAGCTTGATTTGACTCAAATTGGAATAATTTTGATATCATTGGGTTTGTCTCGTCGAACATGTCAATTTGACTGTAAGTCTGCTAAAATAATGCCTTTATATCAAAGTTTGAACGTTTTAGTTCAAAAAGGTGCATTAAGATTCACATCATGTCTTGTGATTTATATCGAATGTTGGAAATTTATAGATTCTATATCAATATCAATAATAATATGAATTAGTATATCCATAAGCAAGTCATGATAATATGCATTAGATCTAATTTTTCGAAGAACTTTAAATATGTCACATGCCTTGACATGAAAGTTTTTAAATATAGCATAGTTATATCGCTTTGGGTGGATGCAAATCAAAATATAGTTTTGTTCTTTAAATTCCTTTATTGACCTATATAAATTTTATGATATAATATTTTTTATTACTTAAATTATTTTTCATTCTAATGATGTCATTGTTCATGCTACCTTCTTGTTCTATCCGAAACAACTTTCTTAGCGTCCGTTCTCTTGAGATCCTCCTTTCTATGTCACCCTTGCTAAAGAAGCAAAGGAATAAATGACGGACTAAAGGTCAACCAAAACTAAGAAGAAACAAAACAGAGTAGCTATAAAGATATTTATATAAAACAATTCTCGTAACTCAAATGGGAGAATAGTAGTGCATAGTAAATCAAAACATACTCGACACGAGAAAACATATGAGAAAGATTCTATATAAAGACCTTCATAATCATACAAAATTATAAAACTAAATTTATTTTCTTATGGGTTCAAAGAGATCTCTCATGATGTATCTTCCTGGTCAATTATATTCTGGGAAATACTTAGAAAAACTCGCGATAAAATGTATTATGTTTTCTCAAAATAGACTCAAAATTTACGCAGCCAAGGAGATTTTTTGGCGGTCCCAATAGGGGAAAACCTCTAGTTATCAGATCAGAACTAGACCACCAAGAAGAGAGTGAATCACTGTAACATGATGGGTAGACACCGTTAAGCCAAAATGACTTATGGTATTCGCCTACAACAAATTTGTTAAAGGAAACAACTACTTAAAGGGGTAGATCAATAGGTAAGTCGAATAAGAGTCTTGACACGTAAAGATAGCCTAGTCGGGGTTCTATGGACCTATCCTCATAGATTATTGGAATATGAGATTTACTAAGCTGTAAATGTAGTCGACCCAGCCCAGTTGGGGATACTTCGTCAATAACCCTTGTGTTGCATAGTCCAAAATGATCCGAGAGATCTAAAGTCAGAAAAATAATATTTACGTTCTTCAGACTATCTGGACTAAAACGGTGGATATGAATTATATATTTCTAGGGTATGGACATGAACAAATACTGAAACAAAGGGAATATGTTATAAGCAAATCATATTTAACTATAAAAACATAAGATTTGGAATTTGCTTGACATTTCAATTATATACTAAAAATTCTCAAAATCACTTTAATGGTCTGATTTAGACTTGATTTGACTCAGATTTGACCAATTTTAATTCATCGGGTCCGACTCATCGAGCCGATCAATTTGACTGTATATTTATTAAAAGTGAAATTTTGGGGGACTTTTAATCGAAAATTGAGGGTTCCTTAGAAATTATATTTATAAAAGAATGTTTCAAATTTCATTTTTAAAAAATTAAGAAATTTGTCTAGAAATAATAAATATTTTATTTTTATAAAATTATAATATAGATGTGCCAACGAATAAAGCAAAATATAATATCTTTAAGAAAATGTAAAGTGTCAAAAATATTTCTTAACTATTTTTGATTTCAGACTCTTTTAAATTAGAGTTGAAAATTTCTCTTAAAAATTTTTTAGATCTTAATTTTAAAATAATAAAAATTATTTTAATCATCCGATAACATTTAAATTAAAAGTAAAAATATAAATAGTCAAGATTATTTTGACCATACTCTGACCGTCCATTTCTAATTAAACGAGCGTCGAAGATGGCAATCCTCTTTCTCAGGCTCCATCCGCTCGCAGATCTTGGAAAAGTTATTGCGTACGTTCAGCGTACGCAAAATTGTGTCCGGACTCTAATTACATAACGACACGTGTTTGTGTTGGCCCCATCCCTCAAAACACAAAAATACAACCGCGGTTGTATTCGAATATTTCAAAATACTACCATAATTTAACCGACAAATTTAATCACGCGGCCCGACCCGATCCAATTTTTTCGACAGAAATAAAGCCGTGGTTGTATTCAAATATTCTGCGGTTTTATTGGAATATTCCCCGGTTTTATTGTGGTAGTATTCCGGTAACACAATAAAACTGGAGAATATTCCAATACAACCGCGCTGTATTCAAATATTCTCGTCGTTGTATTCGAATATTCAGCGACTTTATTGGAATATTCCCCGGTTGTATTATAGCAGTATTCTGAAATATTCAAATACAACCGCGGTTGTATTTTTGTGTTTTAAGGGATGGGACCGACACAAACACGTGTCGTTATGTAATTGAAATCCGGACACAATTTTACTTACTCTGAAAGTACCGAATAATTTTCCCGTATCTTGACCTATAAATATACAGGCGCGAGCGCTGAAGATAGATTGCGTTCAGTTAATTGACGTGAGTTTCGTCTTCGACGTAACCTTAAACCTAGATTCCTACTAATGGCCGGAAGGGGGAAGGAGGCACCGAAGAAGGTTACTTCAAGGAGCAGGAAAGCCGGCCTTCAGTTTCCTGTTGGCAGGATTGCTCGTTACCTCAAGGTCGGCAAGTATGCCGAGCGTGTTGGTGCTGGTGCGCCGGTTTACATGGCTGCTGTCTTGGAGTATCTTGCTGCCGAGGTATGGATCGGAATTTCTTCTGTTTTTTCTGATCTTCTTTTGTTTTTCTTATGGAGCAGAAATTTTGAGATAGACCAATCGGTTTACCTTGCCGATATTTAAATCTTTTTGGCATGCAGAGGATTTTGAGGATTTTTGGTGTTGCATAAATTGAATGTGATTTATTTTATTTTGCTTTTGATTGTCTTCCATGTTTTGGGAAAAAATTTGAACGTCCACCCGTAGCAGGCGGCCACATATGCATGTACCCTCCATGTACCCTCGATATAACAGGGGAGTTACATGGAGGTTACACAGAGATTACACAGAGAAAACTCTCTGTATAACCTCCATGTAACTCGATAAACTGGACACAACACTGCGTCCGATCTCCGGACGCAAATTTTTTCCCATGATTTGGCCTGATTGACGAGCTGGATTATTAGGCATCAAAAGTTAATGAGTTCAAACTTATATTTGGATTTTTCTGAATAGAAAGAGGATTTTTTGGTGCTGCCTTAAGTTCTTGTAATTTAATTATTCTGTGTAATAAATAAAATGTGATTTATTAAATTTGCTTTTGATTGTCTTCCTTGACTTTGCCTGATTGACGAGTTGGATTATTTGGTATCAGAAGTTAATGGATTCGACCTTGTATTTGGATTTTTCTGAATTGAATGATGGTGTGTGAGTTAGTGTTATAACTTGGTGTTTATTTCAACTTTTAGGTTCTAGAGCTTGCTGGTAATGCTGCTAGGGACAATAAGAAGACTAGGATAGTTCCAAGGCACATCCAGCTTGCTGTTAGGAATGATGAAGAACTCTCAAAACTTCTTGGCACTGTGACCATTGCTAATGGTGGTGTGATGCCTAATATTCACAATCTTCTCCTGCCTAAGAAGACTGGTGTAGGATCTACGAAGCTCGGTGTTGAGGATGACCACTAGGTTTTGCACTTTCTACTTATTTGATCTTTCTAATTTGAAATACGTGGCCTAGACGGACCTTGGTTTATTTTATTTTATTTTATTTATTTCATGCTCATTTGAGATGGAGAAAAGAACTTGATTGTTTATTTTATATTCCTGCAGTTCTCATGCTCTTTTCCCTCTCTTTTTGAACTTCCATGTCAGGGTGGAAGCCAACCTCAAACAAAGCACAAATATAAGCAACCCCATTATCATAGTGCTTATGTAGTTGTTTATTATTATTATTTTTTATTTGCTTATGAACTTGTTGAGTGCAATCTAATGCAAATTATTTGGTTACTCTCTATTGTCTGTAAACTAGATGCACATACGGTATTCTAAAGAATATGGGCTTATATGTAATAATGAAATAATTTCCCCTTGGTTTCTTGTTTCTCCTAGACTATCTCGTGCACACTAACGGAAATGATTTTGGTTATTCTATGATAGCTAAAAATTTGTTGCACATATTAATTCATAAAGAATTTGGGCATATTTGAAATAATAAGATATCGGTCGCCAAATTGGGAGTTGTCGGTTGCGTTAAAAGTATATTTAATTTGATATATATAATTTTTATTTTGAAAAATATGAGACTGAATCGATCTCATACATTTAATAGTTTAGACAATCGAGCGCCACACCACAAACAAAATACCTATTCCGAAGAATAGACACAAGTAATGTGCCATCCCGAGACATAGGAAAACTACTTGACAGTGGCTCGATCATATACACCAAAATATTTATAATATCTGTTTTGTTCGGTGAATCTTTTATATGTTGACCGACAAGTTTCTCTATCTAATATAAAGATTAGATAGAGTTTATATTACATGAGTTCCAAGTTTCTTATAAGGGCAAACCTCTATAGTTAATTACATCCTAAGTGATCGAAATTATCTAAGAAAACTCTCGGTGATGATCAGTGGTACTTGTGTTCAAAAATTCAATATTTAGTATTTTCAAGGTTTGACATGGAAAAATCAAGTAGGAAAAGATTAAATAGGAATGGTTATTTTGGAATCCAAAGGAAGAAATGTAGGGGATGTCACGGAATCTGCGGATAAACTAGGTGACTTCCCAATTTTTTCATATTATTTGACTTCAGTTTTGAAGGTGATATCATTTAGTATTTTATCCTGTCAATTTTATTATTTAGTGCTTACACTTACATGATCTTGATCATGTAAATAGTTTAGAAAGATAGGAGGGCATATGATGCACCAAAAATATATTTGATTTTTTGTATACATTTGGTACTCATTTTTTGTGATATTGCACTTTAATGGAAGATATTTTTCATGTTTTGCAACAGGTATGATGATTTTAGGTAAATTGAATAAAAAGAAGCCAAATGAACGAATTTGAAGCAAAAAAAGGCAAAAACAATGAATTTGAAGTTCTGGTGCCGATAGCGCTCAAATGGGCGCCGAAGGCGAGTTTTTCAGAGAGCTCAGAATTAAATCGCGCAATAGGGTGCTAACGATGCCCTATCTAGCGTCGACGACGCCCAATGTCGGTGGAGGCCAAATTCAATGTATTTGGATGACTTTTGGAGGGATTCTTGAGGCAACTCTTGGGGAATTCGTTCCTAAATTATTTTAACTTGCTTTGAGCATCCGAATAAAGGGTTAGAAAGTGTTTAAGAGTTTGTATTTATGTAAGTGATGTAAAAGTATGTGCGAGTGAAGAGAAAGTCTTTAGAGAGAGTTTAGAGTCTAGGGTTTGGTGTTCAGTGTTGTTTTATAAGGGATTCTTCTCGAAAGAGTTGTAGGAGGAGAGGGAAAGTGATAGATTGTTTCTTCCCTACTATTCCAAAAGAGAATTGTGTTATTGTGAAGAGAGAATAAGATTCAAATGAACTTCAAGGGATTTGCTTGGGGAAGAAATAAAAATAAGTTATGTTTACTTTTCATAGTTTGTATGATTTTACTTTTATATATAAAATCTTTGTTTTATCGTATCTTCCTCATGAATTCTGAGTATATTTCTTTGTCTTTCTTTTTGCAATGATAAATGGTGAAGTGATGGTTTAGATTGGATGTGTCATATGAAAGATAAGAAATTGTGATGATTTTTCACTTCGTTCTTCATTTACTTTTCGGTCTGGTCAATTGAATTGTTAAAATATGTTGTGAAAAATACGATCCGAAAGGGCTATGCTTTCTATAACAAAAGTGGAGATTACCATTCAATGTCCATGAATGAGTGATGTAGTTCATGGGGGTTGGGTGCAAATAAATAGAGAAATATGGTTTGTTGGGCGTAGAATTGGAGATTTCAAGATGACATACTAAAATTCCTAACTTGGTCCTAGAGTTTGGAAACTAAAACAAGAGTTAGCCTTCAAGCGAAGGGAAGTGGGAGCTCTGGAGTGAGAGCCAGTATTCTCCCAGCCTAATCACAGATTTAGGAACTAAACCTAGGATTAGCCAATGTTTCTTTATATCACTCGAAAGATATTAAAGAATATGTATGCTTTTATTTGGCACAATACAATAATTATACTAATTTATATCATTTACTCACCATAATACATTGTAAGGGGGAAGACACTTTCTCTAAATTTGAGCCTTACATTACAAAACTTAGTATAGTAATAGTTAACTTTAATCTAAAGTTTCGAAAATACTTTAGCAATTTTAAATTCTCTAGCATGTTTAAACTTTAGTAACTTTAATATTCACTTTTGGTGTTTTACAAATTTGAATATTGGATTTATGTGCTACGCTTTAAGGTTTCCTTCCTTCCTGTGGGATCAATTACCAGAAATTCACTAGAGTCATTTATTACTTGAGTGCTACGTATACTTGCGTATAGATTGGTTGATTCCTTATTAAATTGATTATACTTTGTAACTGAATTGAAAATACTTTTGAAATATTACTTTAAGTAGCAAGCCATGGTCAAGTTTTTGGCGCCGTTGCCGGGGAGGTAATAATAAATTTAGTAGTAACTGAAAACCTTTAATTTGTATTTGTGTATGCGTAGTTTTGGATCCAAAGATTTATTACCTTACGATTTAGAATTAGAACGCAATGTTAGAAAAATTTAAAAACAACAAAAAATTTTTAAAAATTTGAGCAAAATGGTAAACAATTTAGATAACTAAAGACATGAAAATGAACATCAACTAAACCTTTAAGACATTATGATAACCCTACAACATATGAAATTCACTTAACTATTCAAAATCCTGATGTAGCTGCTAATTCATTTGAGCTTAAACCTGTTATTATCCAAATGATACAAAATAATCAATTTGGTGGAACACCGAATGAAGATCCTAACTTAGATCTTGCTAGTTTTCTAGAATTTTGCGCTACATTTAAATATGACGGAGTGTCGAACGATGTTGTCAGACTTAGACTTTTTCTTTTTTCATTAAGGGATAAAGCTAAGGCGTGGTTAAATTCGTTAACACCTGGATCTATCAGAACTTGGGGAGAACTATCACAAAATTTTTTATCAAAATATTTCCCTCCATAAAAAACTGCTAAGCTTAGAAATGATATTACATCTTTTTGTCAGTTTGAAGGGGAATCAATGTATGAAGCTTGAGAAAGATTTAAAGATCTCCTTGAGAAGTGTCCACATCATGCTTTACCAGATTGATTAATAATTTAAATATTTTATAATGAATTAGTGGGATCTCTTAGATCAATTATTAACGCTGCTGTTGTGGATTGTTCATGTCAAAACCTTTTGATGAGGCATATTCTTTAATTAAAGAGATGACTATTAATAATTTTCAATGGTCATTTGAACGGGTAAATCCAGAAAGAGTAGCTAGTATTCATGATTCTAATGTTATATCTATGTTGGTTTCTCAAATTGCTGCGATTTCAAAGAAAATAGACTAATTCAGAATGAACTATTCTCAAATGCCTCAGGTTTTAGAAGAAATTTTATTAGGACAAATGACAGATTCTCAATCATCTTATGAGACTTTAAATGCTATTAATAATAGACCCAACAATCCTTATTCTAATTATTATAATCCCAGTTGGAAAAACCACCCAAACTTAAACTGAAATAATAACATTGCTGTTGTTAACCCGCAGTGGGGGAACAATTCTGTGAACCCATTGGGAAATTCGAACAACTAGGGAAACACTAATTATAGACCTTCTTATCCTCCATGTTTCAATAGTAACCTACAATTTAAGGAAAATAAGTTGTCTATGGAAGAATTGATATTAAACATGGGTAATCAATTGCAAAGTCAAGGGAATCAATTGCAAAGTCAAGGGAACCAATTGCAAAGTCAAGGAGCTGTTATTAAAAATATTGAAAATCAATTGGTACATATTGCTACTACGCTTAGTAATAGACCTTCTGGAACTTTCCCTAGTAATGTTAAAATTAACACAAAAGATCATAATTAAGAACACCTTAAGGCTATACAGTTGAGAAGTGGAAAAGAATTGGAACCAAGTGTGCAAAAAGATGTTGAATTTGAAAAAGAAAAAGTGGAAACTGATAAAGGACATGATCGTATATATCCTTATTTGGAATATCCGTATAAACCGATGAAAATTACTGTAGAAATACCATGACCTTCGTTTCCTTAAAGATTGAAACAACAAAAGAGAGACAAACAATTATCAAAATTCCTATAAATCCTAAAAAATTAATTGTAAATATCTCTTTTGTTGAAGTCTTAGAACAAATGTCTAATTATGTGAAGTTTATGAAGGGTATGCTAAATAAGACAAGAAAGTTTACAGATGAGATTGTTGCACTCAGCGAAGAGTGTAGCGCAAATATTCAGAAAAAGCTTCCTAAAAAACTTAAAGATCCTGGTAGCTTCACTATTCCTTGTGCTATTGGAGAAAAGTTTTTTTTGGAAGAGCCTTATGTGATATGGGAGCCAGCATTAGTCTCATGCCTCTATCAACTTTTAAAATGTTGGGAATATGAGAAATTTCCCCTACTTCAGTAACTTTTCAGTTAACTGATCATTCCATTACTTATCCTAAAGGAGTTGTTGGAGATGTTGTTGATAAATTTATCTTCCCTATGGATTTTATTGTTGTAAATATGGAGGAAGATTAAGAAATTCCTATAATTTTGGGAAGAGCATTCCTTGCAACTGGAAGAGCAATGATAGATGTTCAAAAATGAGAGTTAACTATGAGAGTTAATGATCAAGATGTGACATTAATATCAAAAGCTATGAAATACCCTGCAACAGAAAAAGATGATGAATGCTTTCGAATGGGAATTGGTGACTACTTAAAAGATGAGCATTTTAAAAAAAGTATGAAGAGAAACTTGAACAAGAAAATTTGAAATGTGATGATAAAGATGAAATGGAAGATAAATTTGATGAGATAGATAATGTTGAACTAGACTATGTTCAAGAAAGATTTGAGATGTTTGATAGTACAAAAAATGATAATAAAACTTTAATTCCATCAATCATAAAACCTCATGAACTTGAGATGAAAACACTTCCAAATCATTTGAAGTATGTGTTCTTAGGAGAATTATCTACAATACCAGTTATTGTATCATCGGATTTAAATGATTTACAAGAGCAGAAATTACTAGAAACCTTGAGAAGATACAAAAAAGCTTTTGGTTGGACTTTTGATGATATTAAAGGAATCAGTCCTTCGATTTGCATGCATAGAATTTTATTAGATGAACAACATAAACCTAGAGCTGATCTGCAAATGAGGTTAAATCAATTGATGAAAGAAGTGGTTGATTCTGAGGAAAATCATGAAATTGGATAAAGAGGTACGAAATCTTATGGATGCAATTAATAATATATCTGAATTATTTGATCACCTAGATTGGAGGATGAAGGAATAGTTTGATCATACTGGGCATATAGAAGAAGGATTTATACGATTGATGAAGAAAAAGGCTTGGATTAAAGAGGATTCAACTGATGAATTCTTGTATCGATCTGTCTTTGTGCATCACCAATACATGGGAGATATCAGAGAAGATAGTACTGACATTGATGAGGAGCAGTGATTTTTTATTATCTACTTTATTTAGTATTTGGCTTTATTTGCTTGAGTTTGGTTTGTATTTGACTTGCTTATGGTGTGATTTCAGACTTATTATGCTTGAGATTTGAATTTATGTTATGTTTTCAGTGTTAGAGTGTTGTGGTTTGATTACGACGCCGAGTTAATGATGTAGTAATATGATTGATGTGTGTAAGTTTGTAACTTTGGATTTTATATATAAAAGTGATGTTTTGTGTTGTTTGTGTGATATTCGTATTAGTTAATCGCTTAATATTGAATTTAGATGCTTAAAAAGGCTAATTAGATGTTGTCGTAACTTTGAAACAATCTAAATCGAGGGATAATTTTGGAACCAGAAATTTGGTCTAGAGTCGATGGCACACGATTTAGCGTCGACAGCGCCTGATTTAGCGTCGTCAGTGCCCGACTTAGCGTCTACGACGCCCAAAACCCGAAAGTTCCAAATTCCCTTAAAAATCGCAATTTTGAATAGTAACTAGTCTATTTATCAACTTCAACTTACAGCTAAGGCCGAAAAACACTCCTATGACTTACTTGCATTTGAATTTGAGGTGATTTCAAAGCTTTTTGAGGTTGGATCTCATCCTCTTGGTAAGAGCTCTACTTTAAACTAAACTTTTTTTATTTTCACCATGGAAATCTTCTATATTGGAGAGCTCCAAAAAATTGGGATTTTTTAAGAAAATTTTGAGAAAATCCTTGGTGAAATGCTCTTACTTATTAGATTTGACTTCAGAGTTTGTAGCATTGTGATTTTGGAATTTATTGGGATTTATTTGCAAACTTTATAGAGATTTTGATATGGATCCAAAGATGTTTAAGAGAAAGAGAAAGGTTGATTTTGATGAAAGGAAATTTGTGAATGTTTAGGCATATATATATATTGAGAAAGATGTTAATATTGGAACTAAATGATTTTAAATGTTTGGAACTCAATGATGAATCATTTAAAATCTTACATATATATATATATATATATATATATATATATATATATATATATATATATATATATATATATATACATATATATACATATATATATATAGTAAAGAAATGTTTCAAGTTCCAACTTTAGGAAGAGGAGAGTAAAGTTCAAAATTATTAAAGTGTATCCAGATTTAGTAATCCTCACCAGAAAAGAAAAAGAAAGAAATAAAAAAGGATTGAAAACCAATCCCAAAAAGAAAAAAAGAAAAGAAAATAAAGAAAATATATGTGAGGAGAAGCTTGAGGAGATGCCTAATAAAAAATTGGCTTCACTTGAGTCAACTTAAGGGGAGAGCTTAGTTACATTTCTGAATTTATATTTAAAGTATTAACATCCTTACTAATAGAGTTTTCATGAGCTTCTTTTTTTATATGATACTATGAAGCAGTCTTAATGTGACAAATTATGTTTATACTTGAAATAAATAAGAGGCTAGAACTCTTAGATTTGATTACTAAATGTTCTTATACGTATAGTATTGACCTAAGTTATTAATATCTTTCTAAAAATCTTGTTATTATATTATTTAAATAAAAAATCATAGTAATCATTAAGTAAAGTTCACTACTAAAAGCCATATTTTTATGTAGTAAAAGGATTACTTGAGGATAAGTAATAGTTAAGTTTGGGAGATTTTGTTGCACCAAAAATATATTTGCTTTTTCATATACATTTGGTACTTATTTTTGGTGATATTGCACTTTAATGGAAAGTATGTTTTCATATTTTTGCTGCAGGTATGATGATATTAGGTAAATAGAGCAAAAACAAGCGAAAAAGAACTAATTTGGAACGAAAAAAGGCAAAAACCAAGAATTTGAAGTTCTGGAGCCCAAATGGGCACCTCAGGCGAGTTTTTCTAGAGAGTTCGGAATTAAATCGAGCAATAGGGCGCCGACGTCGCCCTATCTAGTGCCGACGGCACTCAATGTCGGTGGGGGCTAAACTCAATGTATTTGGATGACTATTGGAGGGATTCTTAAGGCAACACTTGCGAAATTCATTCTTAGACTATTTTAACTTGTTTTGGGCGCCAGAATAAAGGTTTAGAAAGTGTTGGAGAGTGTGTGTGTGTTTATGTAAGTGAAGGGGAAGTCTTTAGAGAGAGTTTAGAGTCTAGGGTTTGGTGTTAAGTGTTGTTTTGTGAGGGATTCTTCTCAAAAGAGTTGTAGGAGAGAGGTAAAGTGAGAGATTGCTTCTTCCATACTATTCTAAGAGAGCATTGTGTGTTATTGTGAAGAGAGAAGGAGATTCAAAGGAGCTTCAATGAATTTGCTTGGGGAAGAAATTAAGATAAGTTGTATTTACTTTTCATAGTTTGTATGACTTTACTTTTATATATATAATCTTTGTTTTATCGTGTATTCCTCATGAGTTCTGAGTAGATTTCTTTGTCTTTCTCCCTGCAATGATAAATGGTGAAGTGATGGTTTAGATTGGATGTGACATATGAAAGATAAGAAATTATGACGATTTTTTACTTCGTTCTCATTTACTTTTCGATCTGATCAATTGAATTGTTAAAATATGTTGTGAAACATATGATTCGAAAAGGCTACGCTTTCTATAACAAAAGTGGAAATTACATTCAATGTTCATGAATGAGTGATGTAGTTCATGGGGGTTTGGTACAAATAAATAGGGAAATATATTTTGTTGGGCGTATAATTAGAGATTTTAGGGTGACAAACTAAATTCTCCAATTTAGTCATAGTGTTTGGAAATTAAAGCGAGAGTTAGCCTTCTGGCGAAGGGAAGTGGGAGGTCTGGAGTGAGAGCGAGTATCCGCCCAGCATAACCACTGATTTAGGGACTAAAACTAAGATTAGACAATGTTTTTTATAGCACTTGGAAGAGGGTAAAGAATAGATATGCTTCTATTTTGCACAATAAAATAATTATAGTAATCTATATCATTCACTCCCCATAATATCATTGTAAGGGGGATGACACTTTCTCTAAATTTGAACATTACATTAAAAAACTTAGTGTGATAATTATTAACTTTAATTTGAAGTTTAGAGTACTTTAGCAATTTTAAATTCTCTAGCATCTTTAAACTTTAGTATTTACTTTTCGTGTTTTGCAAATTTGAATATTGTATTTCTGTGCTACGCTTTAAGGTTTGCTTCCTCACTGTGGGATTGATAACCAGGACTCCACTAGAGCCTTGTATTACTTGAATGATACATATACTTGCGTATAAATTGACTGTTTTCTTATTAAACTGATTATACTTTGTAACTGAATTAAAAATACTTTTGAAATACTACTTTATGTCAGCAAGCCGTGGTCAGTTTACATTGTACTGAATGTCAACCTTAAAGCTTAAAAAGAGTTAGGACTTATGGTGCATAATCCATGTTAAAAATTACATATTTTTATGCTTTTGCTCAATTTTTGAGGATATTATGCTTTAATGATAGATATTTTTATGTTTTTTGTTGCAGGTGTAAAGAAAAGAGTTTAAGAGAAAAATAAGGAGCAAAAATACATCAAAATGGAGCAAAATGGACAAAACTAAAGAAAATTATCAAACCAGCCGAACGGGCGCCTAAGCACCAGGTAGCAGAGTTGATTGGTGCCTAGGCGCGATAGTTTGGTGCTTAGGCGCCACAGTTATATTTTAGAAGATCCATTGAATGATGACGATTTTGAAGAGGTGCCTAAAGCAACTCTTAGTCATTTTCGAAGCTCTATAAATAGAGACTAATTCCAACAGCCAATGGGAGTCAGATATAGAGTGTCACATAATGTGTGAGTTTGTAAAGAGTGTAAGTAGTCTTAATAGTGAGTCTTTGTGATTTCTGGAGTTTGAAGTCTTGTAAGTGTTTGCTGGAGTCAGAGAAGTCAGAGAACTTCAAAGGAGTGCTTGGGAAAACATTCCAGATAAGTATTTATATTTTTGTCTTTAAGTCTTGTAGTTTGATTCAAATTTTATAAATATGTTTCGTTTTGTTATCCCCATGTGTTGTCAGTAGTTTTATTTCTTTCTTCTTGCAATATGAAGTAATCACATAAAGGATTTTAATTTATTAGAATTTTTTTATTCATAAAAATTGTGATGATATTTTTATCAGTCCTTCATTTACCTTACAAATTGGTCACTTGTATTGTTAAAATTTATTGAGGAATTTATAGATCCGAAAGGGCAAAGATTTCTTGACTTTTAAGTATCACATTTTACCTTAGATAGACGATCGTTTGAGGGGGAAGTGCAAATAAATAGGAAGATAAGATTTGATGGGCGTAGAATTGGTGTTTTTAGAGTAACAGGCTAGATTCTTTTATCAATTTGGTTTAATGAGTGAAACAAGGGTTACTGGTATGTCCATAGAGAGGGCACATTGGGTAATCTAGGAGTGAGTGGTAGCAGAGGCCCATAAAGAAAATCCATTGTGAAGAAGTCGAAAAACAATTCGTAAAAAAATACAAGTAAGTAAAACAAAATCCATTAGGTGTAAGACATTGATGAATGTGAAGGCTCAGACTGGATTGCGTGCTTTATAACTCCAGCATTTGATAAAAGCCACCAACCTAACAATCTAAGGAGGGCAATATTTAAACTCAATCCAAGTGATTAACCGTGGACCTTTATAAATTTTCATAAAAAATTCTTTTATTTTTCATGTCGTAGAATTCACTTTAACAAGCAAAAGCTATCATGTTTCAAAAAAAGATTTTTGTCATCTTATATTGTAAGTATTATTTAAGTAGTATAGTCCACAGGCTAATTACTCTAATCAGACTAGGACTATCGACAACCCAAGAGTGTCGATGGCAACTCTTACCAAAACTGGTGAATAGTATCATCGGTCCTATCCTTTTTCCTGAAGGCTCCTTGAGGTAGGAGATACTATTCCACATCCCACTTTGTATCCCTCATTTAGCACACATAAACATTATCGCCATCTCCGTCGCCACCTAGACCTCCGACTTACACAAGTCTGATAATTCATATGTGAGATTAATAAATATCTCTTGTTGCGTTTAAGTAGTGTTAGGGTACTTTATTGGAAAGGTAAGTTAACGGGTCCGGGGCATATCTTGGTGGGTCTCTAAAGCTTTAAGGATGATTTTCTTCAGCAAAGCATAATAGATTTGAGTGTCCTTCAAAATGCCCAAAAGATCGCAAAAGTGTTCGAGTCATAGCCCTAAAAAACTTTCAAAATCTTTTGAATCATTTCGAGTTCATTTGGATTTAATATGTCGTTGAATTAGTGATACATAGTTAATTAGAGTTTAATCGTGGAGTTTTAACCTTATGCTCAGCAAACTTTAATGTTTTAATCATCCAGTGGGCGGCATAACTATTCATTTAATGTTTTATTAAAGCATTATGTGAGCACACGCCCTTAAGGGCATATTAGGTATTAATAAATCCCTGGCCCTTACATTTTAAGTTGAGCTTGTAGTGCTTTAAAGATGTTTATAAATGATCGTATTTCTTTTCTAAACTTTACTAGATGACTTTAGATCAAACCTAGTTTACGACCAAGCTCTCAAGTCTTTCATGAACAAATTTGTAATTTTGAAAAAAAAAATTAAATGAAGTGGGGTTAATGCCCATTGAAAGATTATATTATTATTTAACCATTAGTGTGGGGCTTCCAATTAATGAGTTATCATCTTCCTAATGCAAACTCCCCACATTAGGATCTTCTAACCTAATTATATTCCAAACCATAATAATTTAGAAAATTACATTTTTACCTTCTTATAAAAAATGATATGAGTTGGTTTCTTCCCTTCAACCCTTTGTGTTTCAATCGCATCAAAGAGTTAATTATGATCAATATTACTTATTTACCATCTGCTTTGACCTAAATCTTCATTGAAGTTCAAAATTCCATAACTACTATTTTGCCCATATGACTTTCCACTTCATAACTCCTTTAATTTAATCGAATTGACTTTGAAATTTTGTTGTTACCCACTCATGGGCCAATTGAAACATTATAGGAAAATTTACATATTTTTTATTTCTATTTAATTTTTAATAACAATTTTAGCTTAAAAATAGAAATTTTCAAAGATAATTTATTTAATTAAGCAAAATAAACTTTCTATCCTTAAGAAAATTATTGGAGATTTACTAGGTTTAAGAAAAACTAGGAATAATTTTTGTGAATTTTTAGATTATATTTTAATTTTTATGATTTTTAATTAATTTTAGTGATAAAATAAATAGAAAATACATCTTTACTTCAAAAATTCAATTTTATATTTTTCACAAGTCTCTCTATCATCAAGGAACTAAGAGAAATCTATTTTAAATTTTTGTGACTTTTATTTTATTTTTTTATAATTATTTTATTCACAAATAAAGAAAATACATTTAAATACTAAAATTATATTGTTACACCTTTAAAAAATTTTCAAACACATTTAAAAGTTATTCTTAATGGTGGGTATGATATTAATGATGATTTGAAGCATTTTTATATTTTTGGTAATTTTTGATATTTTTAATTATTTTAAAATTAGAAAATAGCATAAAAATAAAGTTACTTCAATTTTATTTTCTTATGTTCCTCTGGTCTCCAGGAACACTATAAACTAATTTTTACAATTTTCTTATTTTTATTTTAATGTATATATTTATTTTAAACCAAAATTCTTATTTACTTACAAAATATTTTTTTATATTAAAATTAATTTTTATGATTTTTAAAATTTTAGGTGATTACCCTCCTCTTGGCCCATTTTGGTGATCTATTTATGTTATTTTTTTCCAATTTTTAGTAAATTTTATTAATTTTAAAATAAGAAAATACGTTTTGATCTTTTTAAATTTGATTTTTATTTTTCTTATGGTCAGTAGACCTACTAGACTTGATTTTATAATATTTCTAACATTTATTTTTTTTAATAATTTTTAATTTAAAATAATATGAAATATTTCAAAAAGTAGGATTTTTTATCATAAAAGTGCTCCTTGACCTTGGAAAAATCAGAGAAGACTCCTAAGTTCATTAAGAACAAACCCTCAAAATTTCATTTAATTTAGATGAGTATTTAATTTATTTAAAATAAAATACTTAATAAATATGTTTTTATCTTTAGTTCCATAAATACTCCTCTATTAACTGAGCATAGAGATATTTTTCTTTTATTTTATGATTTTTCTACACCAAGATATGAATTTTTAAAACTTCTGTAATTATTTAATTCCAAAATACCATAATTTTCTACTTATCCTTAAACATCATTGGCATCTTCGAACTCACACGCGGTGACATTTGATTTTTTTGTGCTTTACACCTCAGTTGTCACGCAGCTGCGATTTCCGTTCCATCCTCTTGTCCGACGTGATCTGGTCCGTCCGTTCAATACACGTGTAAATGGTCGACAGCTATTCATCGTACCCGATCATTCTAACTTGAGAACCGTTTGATTTCTAACCATAAGATCTTGCTTGATACCTAACCAAATTAAGTGTGATTTGTTCCTACACCTTCATCTAAGTGAGACGAACCTATCTATATGGTTAAATACATATGAAATACACAATTCATTCACGGAGGTCCAAACCGAGTACAAAATTAAACTTTTCGGGTTATACCTTAGCCCAAGAGGTAAGACCTCGATAAGGTTTGTTCCCGAGCTTCGCCACGAACGTCCTCCAAGTGTTGGTTCGTACTAAGGTTGAGCCTATGTATGATTTCGATCGGAGGGTGGCTCAGGATTGGTCTTGAGCAAGGGTAGAGGGCGCGAGACAGAGGGTTTTTTTATTGGGGAAGTGGTTTAGAGGTTTTGTGAAGATTATGGAAGTGTGAACTTGAGGTTTTGAGGTTTTTGATTCCAGGGCTCAAAAATACCCTCGAATTTAGTCGTGAAATTAAACTCTGGTGGTGGGAGTGGGTGGCTGAGGATGGTTGATTGAGCTTAGGATCAATGTAAGAATCTCTGGAAGTAATTGGGTAGATTTTCCCCTTAGATTTTTAAGTTCTCCTCTTTTGGACATGGAGGTGGTTCATTTATAATTCCAACCAAGAGGAAGGCCTCTGACTGACATTGGCTCGTGCAAGTAAGCTTAGGAAGAGAGTAGAATGACATAATTGGCCAACGAGAGTGTGGTGCATTGGATGTGTGAGATTTGGTGTTTAACCCATGATGGGGGTTCTCAGTTTTGGGTTTTCCGGCCACTAGGGCTGGCGGCCAGGCTAGGGGAGGTGGCTAGTTGGCTCAGGGAGGTTTAATGGTGATAACCTTGGGAGCTTGGAATGCTGATGGCATGTGTAAGTGTGTTTAGCCAAATTAAGGGGGTTTCCACATTTTGAGGGACCATTGGTCCAGGGCACAAATTTTGGGCTGATTTGGTGATGTTATTAGCATCTCAGGTGTTTAAGGATGGATGAAATGATTAAGTTTTGGTTAATTCAAAAGATTTGAGTTTGATTTTGGATTAGGCTTAAAATTGAGGTATGGGTTTGGATTTGAATTTGGGCTAGGTTTGGGCTTGAATTTAAACCAATTAAGGGCTCAAATTGGTCTTAAAAAATGTCATGATGAAGTTAGAAAAAAATTTTGTGGAATTGGATTAATCGTGTGGCTCAATTTGGTGAAGTTTAAATTTGGGCTCAATTTGAGGTAGTTGACTTGTGCTTGGGATTTTGGTTTGGAATTTGGTGTAAGTGAGTTTAAATTTAGTTTAAATTGGGCTTGAATATGATGGTATTTAATTCAAACTTGAAATTAGGTGAGTTTAAAATGAATTTGGTGAAAATTGAGGTTCATTTGGGGACTTTAGGGATTTTGGGGTAATTTGGGAATTTTGACCAATTTTGGTGAATTTAGGAGATTTTGGGTGCAATTAGGAAAATTAGGTGGTTAAAATTGGTTTTGATGGATTTTGGAATGAATTTCGAGATTTTGGAAATTTTTTGACATTAGGGGTATTTTGGTAATTTTAGAGAAATTTTGGGGTAGAAGGGTAAAGTTGGGTGTTTTGGTGGAATTAGAATTGATTGGAGATGGTGATCATGCAAATCATGGAAACCCACACCCCCCCCCCCCCCGTCTTTAGGCTATAAGACCCGCAGGAGAGCTCATTTTGAATCCTCTACATGTTGGTCCTAGCCGTTCTAGCAAAAGGCTAAGGGCACAGGACCACCCACATAAGTTTCCAAAAGACTATGGAAAATGTCAGGTGCAAGTGATATGGGGTTTTTGGATGTGTGAGAATTGTGGTGACCTCAACTGTGTGTGACCAAGACCAAGCCACCCAGGGTTACCCTAAGGCTTGTAAGTCCTATGGAAACTCTTTTTGAGCTTCCTCATGTTGGTTCCAACCTTCTAAGTGCTAGACGTTAAAACCATACATGTGAAACTCCAAAGAGCAAAGAAGTGTTTAGAATTTCTAAGGGAGGTGGGTTTCATCACAAGTCCTGTATGATAGTCAATAGGAAAGTCACATGGCTAGATCCTAGGGTCCTAAGAGAAGAAGACTAAGCCTCATCAAAAGTGATGTCAACAAATGGACCCCTAATAGGTGTGGTGTGTTGAACAAACACACTGTGTGTATTGGTGTTGCCCAAAACGATTAACAAATCCAATATAGCAGTTAAGCCAACATACTTAGAGTGGTGCAGAGGACCGAATGAGATTTCAAATTTGAGCAAACTAAGCTCAAATCAAAGGCGGAGAAATTTATTCCTGGGGAAACAACAGGAGTATTTTTAAATTGTAGCTGTGAATTCAAGTTTTCAAACTTGCATGTGACTTGATTTTATTTTATTTTATGTTGTTTTTATTTCAGTTTTGATTTTTATTTTGATTTTTTTTTTTGAAATTTCAAATTTAGATAAGTGGAGAGACCGGGTTGAGATGGAAAACACGGGGACTCACATTCAACTCAAAGACCGATCGAGGAAAAGCATGCTACATTAGGGAGGAAAGCATTAGGATTCACATTCAACCCAAGAGATAGAGAGGATGTCTGTCACGTTAGGAAGGAAAGCACTGGAATTCACATCCAACCTAAGAGGTGACGATATGGTCATATTGAGAAAGAAAACATGGAGTCTCACATCCAACTTAAGAGCTGATCAGAAACTACGCTGCATTGGGGAGGAAAGCTCTGGAACTTACATCCAACCCAAGTGGTAGTGACAGTGCCAAGAAGAGGACTATGATGCCTTGTTCCATTTTAGGGGGTCTCACATCGATCTCGAATGTTGAGTGCTGAGAAGAGAATCAGATTCCTTGCTCCATTTAAGGGGGTCTCACACCTATCTCGATTTCTGAGTGCTGAGAAGAGAATCAGATGCCTTGCTCCATTTAAGGGGGTATCACACCTCTCTCAAATGTTGAGTGTTGAGAAAAAAAATCTACTCAGCACTGTGTTGACCTCATTTTTGATGAGGTCTTCTCTTCTTCTCTTCTTCTCTTTAGTACTTTAGGATCTAACTTTCAGGCTTTTCCTTTGACTATCTTAGAGGACTAGAATTGGGATCCACCATCTAGAATTTTAAACCACTTCTTAACTCCCCGCAAACTCCACAAACTTGACCGTAGACCCCTAATCACCTAGAGGGTTGAAATCAAGTGTGGAAGTTTAAAGGATGAGTTCCTATAGGACTCTTTGGCCTTGAGACCGCCCCAGGTGGCCTGGTCGATGAAGGGGCCGACTTACACACACACTACACTCATACATTACACTTCCATACACCTCCTAAAACACACCCATACCCGACTTGACCTCCCGACTCATGTAGATGATTCACATGGATGGTCCTTAACCCCTAAGCCCTCGCGTAAGAGGGTTAGGAACAACATAGTCGAATGCCTCAAATGAGTCCCTTCATGGCTCATATGGGCTTGATGTGGCTTCATGGCTCAACCAAAATGATTTTATTCCACTTATATTCACCCAATCTTCAATTTTCCAAATTTTTAATTTTTGACCCCCGGGACCCTACACCCGCCAACCTACCCAAAGCCCTGAATAGCCCAAATTTCTCAAAAATTTCCAAATCACCCAAAATTCTCCAAAATCATTCCCAAACATTTCCACATCACTCAAACTGATCATCCATAACCAAAAATACCAAAAATTCCAAAAATACCTCCCAATACCCTCCAAATACCCAAAATACCCCTCTTAGCCAAAAAATCCAAAAATTCAGAAAATTCCCAGAAAATTCCAAAAAATCCCAAATATTCCCAATTTCATTTTGTTCAACCACACCATGGGCCAATTTTGTCAATTTACCCCACTTTTATCAAAATCCCCAATTTGACCCATTTTAACCCAAAGTAAACCCAATGTCAAACCTAACCTACCCAATTGACCTAAATTCTGGTCCAATTCAATTCTAAACTTCAATTCAACATCCCCAACACCAATCTAGACCAAATCCAAGCCCAATTTGATTGGCATTGGGATCCAATTTCACTTTTGGCCTTAAAGCCCAATTTGGACCTATGACCCAAACCTAACCCAAACTCACCCAATTCAACTCCAATTAACCCCAAATCTTTTCTAAATCTTCCTTAACATCCCCATAAACAAAAAACTAACATGATTTGCCCAAAATTTAGACCCAAACCCCACTCAAATTCAATCCAAAATCAAAAAGCCCAATTTTGACCTAAACCTAAACCTAGCCCAAATGAGCCCAAATCCCAAAATCAAAACCTAACCAAAGCCAAAACCTCTTTGAAACACTCCCATAAACATTTCCCAACATTAATTTTACATCAATTTCAACTCTAGCCCAACTTTGGCCCATGGTAGCCCATTTTGGCCCACCTTAGCCTCTTTACCAAAAGGCCCATATCCAACCCAATTCAAACCCAAATCACCTCAAATTTGTTTCAAACCACTCATGACACATCCCTAAATCAAACTCAACAATTATTTGGCCCAAGCCTTTACCAAAATTTCATCCCAAAATCCATTTTAAAATTCAAAAGCCCACTTTCCTAAACCATTTTAAAAGCCCATCCTTTACCACATCCAAAGGCCCAAAATTGGTCCCAAAGCCCATATGACATTTCCCCTCATCATACTTTCAATTAAACTCAATACCTAAGTCCTAAATTCATCATCAAATCATTCCAAATCAAGTTCCATACAAATTTCCATCAAATTACCAAAAAATTCCTATAATCCATTTTCATGAAATTGACCAAGCTTTCCCCAAGCCAAAGGTGAGCCATGAAGCCATGCATGAGCCACATGTGAGCCATGAGAGCCTTGGACACTCCACCATACCATATTGGGTAGGAAGGAGGGACCCTTTCCTTAATCCCTAAAGCTCATTAGCCTTAATCATGATTCACCTAAACCTAAATTTAATCCAAATATATTTGGATGGAGACTTCTCCATGCCAAACCAAGCTGATCCCTTTGATCCCCCACAAGACCCAAAGCCACCTTGAAGGGTGCACCAAGCCCAAATGGGTGGGTTGACCCATTTAGACCCAAAACTAGCCATGCCCCATTCTACTTTGGATCAAAGCCTTTACACTCGGCCATTGCCAATTGCTTCGCACAAACACCCGACCCGACCCACCCGACCCCGAGGGTGACCCTTGCCTGCCGGCCGACCACCCCGACCACCGGAAAACACCATGGCCGAGAGCTCACATGTGAGCCAACTTTGGAATTCTCACTCGCCGAGCCGCCCCATCCCCAGTGGCCATTGTAGCTGTTCTTCCCTCGACCTAAGCAGTCGATCCCAACCATTAAACCCCCTGGAGAGCCTCCGACCATGCCTATTTAAACCCCTCACCCTCTCGGCCAAAGGAGGTGCTGAACAAAACCTTAAGGAAACTCGCCAAAATCATTCCGGATCACTCTCTACACATGGAGCATTTGATCCCCATCGAATTCCAGTCCCAATTCCCTCCAGATCGAGCTCAATTTCGAGCTCAAACTTTAGCCTAAAAACCAGGACACTTCTCCACAGGTGAGCCAATCCCCAAATTGATTGGTTCTACACCTTCACCGGACCGAGGGAAGGTGTCCACCAGCAAAAGCCCCATCTCCGAGCCACCCGGTTGCTCCGACCTCCAAGCTTTGTGATCGAGCCGTGGTCGAAGTCCAACCTGGACAATTCACTGCACCGGGAGACTTCATCCGGAGCTTCGCTAGATCCAATCGAAGGTGCAACAACTCTCGGATCGAAGCTTCACTTCTCCGAGCAAAGGTATGAACTCATTCTTCTTCCCGAGCTTACGTAGATTCTCCATTTCATTCGAATAAATTTCAATGCATGTTTACCGTATGGATGTGTTCGTCTCTTCAAGACGAATCCATAGAGCATAAGAACACGAAAATCCGTCGAGAATCGAGCGAGAAATTAGGGTTAGAAGGTTGACGGTCACGGGTGCACACCAGTCGTAGATGATGACCAGGAGCCGTCGGATCGCGCGTGTATCGAGCGGACGGTTCAGATCGCGCCGGATGAGGAGACGGAACGATGCAGCGGGTCCCAGGACGGCTGACTCAGATGGCAGCGCCCAATCACAGCGCGACACGTACCCCTTCGGAGCTGCCGATGTTTCGCTGGCGCCGCGTGGATAAGTAGATAAATAGGGTATTTAATGTATTTATTAAATATCGAAACTTTAAAAATTCATAACTTTGTGTAGGAAAATCAGAAAAATAAAATAAAAATACCCTCTCGCTCGGTGAACGGAGGAGAATAATGTGGAAAAGAAATCATTTAATTTCATCAAGTATTTTATTTTTTATAATTTATTTACTCTCTGCATACATTTAATTCTCCATGCATGTATACAATTCACCATGGCATGAGACCATAGGGCTTTTAAGCCTCTGAATTTGGGAACATTCCCTGAATTTTCCAAAGTCAGAGGTCATCCCTATGAAGAGTTATTGATTTTTCAAATTCATGTCACTGTTTTGAGTATTTTAATTCCAATAAATAGCATGTTGTGAAATAAATTCTAGGAAAATTTGGGGATGTTCCTTATGATCAGAGAACCCTAGGAAAAATAGGTTTTGAGTTAGTTCATTTTAGACAACCCTAATCGGCTTAAACACTCAAAATAGGTCTCTAATTAATTAGAGCTAACCATACATCAAATTGACTTCAAATCAATTCTCCATTGACCTTTAGGGTCAGAAGAACCCACCATAAAAATTTGAGGTCAATTGGACTTGGTTAGCCCTATTAATTGGGTTGATTAAGCCATTTAGTCATTTTAAACTTTAAAAATTCATAACTTTCAAAATATCTTTCAAAAATTCACCAAATTGGTTTTGGAACCTCTCTGATATCAGGGGAATTTAAGAAAATTAAAATTTAAATTTTCTAAAAAAGTTGATTTTTAATATTATTTTAATATTTTTAATAATTAAAAAATAATAAAAATCACAAAAATAATAAAATTCACCAAAATGTCACATTTTGAATTTTAATCACTTAGGAACAAACCCCATATTTTTCTTAGGCCTATTTGGTGAGATATTAATTTTTAAAGCCCTAGGGTAATTTTAAAATTAAAAAAATGTATTTTCTAGCATTTTCACTAAAATAATGGTAATAAATCATAGAAAAATCAGAAAATTGCAAAATTTGCTTCTCTGATTTCCTTGATATCAGAGAGATTTTTGAAAAACATAAAATTCATTTTTCAACATTTATTTTATTTTTAAATTAATTAACACTCCAGAACTTAAAATATTTATAATAAAAATAATATAATTCAAAAAATCACCAAAATTGGTCCAAGTGGTCCCCTGGTCATTAGGAATGTCCCCTAATTTTCTTAAGGACAGAAACTTTCCCTTGGTCATGTTATTAAATTTTCCTTGGAAATCTCTATTTTCTACCAAAAATAATCATATAAATAAATTAAATACAGAAAAATCACATTTTCTCCTCTCATGTCTTTATTGACATATGAGTGAAGTCACATAAAAATTTCAAGTTCATTTGAGTTCAATTTAGTGAGTTATGAAATTATTAAGCTTAAAGGGTAAAGTGGTAATTAAATTTCTTTTAATCCTTAATTAAAACTTTAGGTTTAATAAAAAATTAACAAGTAAAATATTTGATCCTAATCTGATTTGGATGATTGAAATTTAATAATTGAAGGGTAGAAACCCATTAAGCAATTTAAAATGATTAAACTTTAATTAAATAATTGATTAAATTTGGAAGAATAATAAAATCGGAATTATTAAAATAGGGATATTATTAGGAAGAGATTTATTCTTTAATTTAAAAAAATCCCTAAATTAATCATTTCATTAGTGTTTAATTCCTAATGAAAATGATAATTCAAATTTAAAATATTAAAAGACTTAATCATTAAACTAAAATTAAATTATCAACTCTTTTAAAATTTTAATTAAAATTAAAATGAATAAAATTAAATTAAATTAAAAATTAAATTAAATCAAATTAAATCAAATTAAATCAAATTAAAAATTAAATTAAAAATTAAATTAAATTAAAAATTAAATTAAATTAAATTAAATTAAATTAAAAATTAAATTAAATTAAATTAAATTAAATCAAATTAAATAAAAAAAATTAAAATAAATCAAATTAGTTCAATGTAACATCAAATCAAACTAAATTGAATTAAATTGAATTAAATTAAATTAAATTGAATTAAATTAAATTGAATTAAGTTGAATTAAATAACATCACCTAAGACATAAAGAAATAAGCTCTAAAATAACTTGAACACTATTCCAAATTTAAACCCTTCAATCGAAATTAAGTCTAAATCACAAACCATTTCAACACCAATTTACCCTCAAAAGTTTTAGTTATCATAACTCCTAAACAGTAATATTAAATGAAATGTTACTTCACTTATAGGACATTCAAATATCCTAGTTCACCGAAGCAAGTTAACAAAACTTGAAAACCTCGGACGATCGATTCATTTACATAATTAAATTCATTTGGACTTGAAACAATCCTAGAAATATTGAAAAGATGTTTAAGATTCTTCTTAAGCACTTCCTCAATATGATAGGATATTTATAAGAATAATTGAACTTAGTTGTTCTTTGATGAAGAAAATCGTCTTCAAATCAAAAACACAAGGAACTTAGACGTCATAGGAAATGACTAACTATAGGATTAGAATTTGGTAGAAAACCATAACCCTTACCTTAGCTTTACCTAGGAACTTGCTTAAATATTCTAACTGTGTTTTAAGTGCAGCTTGTGATGACGGGAAGACCCTCCAGGTACGCTTTTATTTTATTGCGATTTACTTTATGGTAATTTATTTAATCGCATCGCACTTATTTTTCTTGCATGATAAACAACAGCTGCATGAAAACCTACACCTTTAGGACAGAAACCAAAACTGAAACCCATAACTAAATTAAAAGACACTACAAGATAAAATTCACCTCCACAACATTTCAAAATATAAGACAACTCAAAATTTAATCACAAACGTAACACAAAACTACAATTACAACCGAATTAAAACGTCCCGTTGGATGATCGGGAATACCTCGGATGATGTAACCTACGTGTTGCTAACGGGATTTCCCACGAGCCTAAATGAAAGTGTGGAACTCATTCGATTGAGTTTAGCAAATTCATCCGGACTAAGTGAATCCGATAAAAATAATGATGCCGGAAGGATGGAACCGCGGGATCTTAACCTAGGTGTTGTTATAATCAACTTTAAGATTTGTTTTAATTAAAAAATAAAAAACACTTGGAAATTAAGACTTTCTCTAAACCAGAACACTTCTCTCATCTCCCCGATTTATGATTTCTAAAACTAAACCTCTGCAACAACAAGGAGCTCGGAGCATGGTGGGCGACACGACAATCGTCGTCAGCAAAACTCGAACCTACTTCGAAGAAACTTTCCTAGAATTAAACAACAAAGCCATAGGATTTCGAGGTAGTTTACCTAGTGCAACATAAATTCTCAACCTCTTCGTTAGGCATTTGCATTGCAAATTAAGCCCTAACCGGCCTTAGGATTCCGAGGTAGTCGTCCGATACGACACAAACCCTCATATCTTCCAGTGCTATTTGTATGATTCTATCATATAAATATAAGCCCTAATTAATTAAAATTAGCAAGATTAAAACATTAAATAAACATTAGGACTTTCCTAAATCCAAGCCAAACAATAGGATAGTCGGGAGATTATCGAAGTTCACTTCAAATCCGTAATTTCTCCTACTTTTCTTCCTTTGAATTCCCAAAATAAAATGTTCCAAACTCGATCCATTCCCTATCGAGATTCAAAAATTCAATTCTTTGAAAACTTAAACTTTGAAATTCTTGAGAGCGAATTATCGATTATTATCGAGAGTTTTCTTAGGTGATTCCCGTCACTTAAGATGTAATTAACTATAGGGCTTGCCCTTATAGGGAATTTTAAAGAACCCGAGTAATATAAACCCCTGTTTAATGCTTTCATATTAAGCGAGGGAATTTGTCGAGCTTATAAAATTGGTTCGCAGTACCAAACGGATGTCACAAATCTTCTAGTTTATTTAACCGAGCCCCACCATCAAGCGAGTGTGTTTATCCTTAGGGATAGATACACGGTTTGTGATGCGGTGCTCGTTTATATAAACTATTTGGGATGTGAGATCGGTTTGATTTCATATCTTAAAATCTTCAAATTTAAAATTATTTTCAAAATCAAATACTACTTTCTAAATTATATCTATATTTAAATTAAATTTAAAATTCGCCGACAACTTCTGTAGGCGACCTCTTTAAAAAAAAAATAAATAAATACAACACCACAAACCTAAAAATATGCCGACACACTGCCATACAATCATAGAACAAACGTAAGGTTAGTTAATGTTCATTATGCACTTGGAAGAGGGTAAAGAATGGGTATGCTTCTACTTGTCACAATACTACATTTAAATGTTAAACATTTTATTCTTATACTGATTTTGATCTCTTTGCAAGTGGAAAGATCTTTTATAACATTCGAACTCTTTTAAACATTATTAGTTTAGAAAATTTGCACTTACTTTTTGCTTAGAATTAAATTGAGCATATATTAGTTTTAATCTTTTACATATATTTTGACACTATTCTCTTATAAGTGTATTTGCAATTTAGATAGAAATTTTACCAAGTCATTATAAGAAGTTACCACTTCTTTATTGGATCAATACCGGATTTAAAGAAAATTCTATATTACTCGAAACGATACGTATACTTGCACAGTACCTCTAGTGTGAAAGCGAATAATCTCTATTATAAAACATTTCATTTGTTCACACTAGCCTCTAAATATAAATTGGGTCAAGTTTTTCCCATCTTTTGATAACTTAAATAATTGCATAATTGCTTGTCAGGTCAGCTTTCTCTAGCACAAAACCTAGCTCCTTAAATCTCTATCATCCAGACCTAAGAGGCTCTAAGAATAAAAAAATGCAAGATTTTGAGAGATTTCACCTACACAAAGGTTGATGACTCATTCTCTGAGCTTGATCCTTACTTCTTCCACATGTCGGCGGAGCTAACTTCCTCCTTACTCAATATAAGGATGAAGTTTTCCTCTTTCAAAGGAAATGCCAAGATTTTCCTCCTAAGAAGCTTCTTTAACAACCTCTTTCACACTTTCCTCAGTAAAATAATGGATAAAATTGAAAGGTATGAGGAGGAGAAAGGAAAATCAAGAAGGAAATATTGAAGAAGAAGAAGAAGAAGAAGAAGAAGAAGGGAAGAAGATGAGGCTTTTTTCTTTCTGCAAAAGCTATCCACTAACTACAAGCAAACCCCCCCCTCCCCCCCCCCACCCCCCACCCCCCACCTCCCCCGCCCGCCCTGCCTAAAAATTTGAAATGGCTGCCTCTTCCTTACTTTCCCTAAGGGTTCTGGGATTAAAGTTCCCCTCTATGCCATTTTTGGGCATAGTTTCACCTAAGCGACCATTGTTCCCTTGCCCAATGACACTTCAAGCATATTAACCATGTGATAAGCCTTTAATCCCATGGTTACATGCATGATAGTCTGATTTGAATGATCAAAGGTCCCTCTTTCTAGAAATTCAAGGCTTCAAAACCAAAGCAAATTTTGCTCTATCGCGGGTGCATTGAGGTCATGGGCCGGGTGCATCCTAGTCAAAGCGAGTGCGCTGGAATTACATCAAGGGCGTTCCACGGTTCATCCATTTGGGCGTGGGAGTGCCTGGAGAGTGGCATGGGTTCACTAGCTTCACTGCTTTCTAGCATGTGTCCAACACGAGTCTGATGCGGTTATAGTGCGAGTCTGGCGTGAGTGTGTGCTGACATCATTTTTTGTCAACCCTCTTTTCATTGCTTGAAGCCTGTTTGGACTTCACTTGAGCACAATTTTGACTAAACCCTAGAATTATTGATCTCTCTGAAGTTTATTGTAAGGCTCAAAAGCTCATTTTAATGGTTGTTTGAAGCTTATTATAACTAATAAAGACCATGCAAGCTAATCTAATAATCAGTTGAAAATATTTTTTTTTACGTAAGAGCTATCTATTAAGCTTTTCATGCATGAAAATAGTCTTACGTTAAAACTTTTCAATGAGTTATTATTTTTAAAAATGGATTTCACCATTGTTTTGAAATCTTCAAAATCTTTTAAACGAGTCCTTTGTTACTCAATTTTGACCCCATTTGGACACCTTTTGAGCAAACAATAATTGGTGATAGAAAATTTTAATTAGGAAAGATAAAACGATAATCGACCAAAACTCTAAAAAAAGACTTCAAATTGACTCAAATTTTCAAATAATATGTTTTAAACTTAAAATTACATCATTTAGAACAATTTGGTCCAACATTTTTTTTTTGTTAAAATTGACTATTTTCTCTCATATTGTGGGGCCCACTTTAACTGGTCATATCTTTTGTAGAGGTTGAATTATTCAAATCCAATCTTACCATTGAACTCATGCCATTTTTCTCTATCAATTTGATTAAAGTCAATTTTTTTGTCAATTTCAACCCCCAAACCACCACAACTACTTGATCAACTATCCTTGAACTTCAAACGACCATAATGTTTGCCAAAGAACTCTGTTTTACAAACTGTTTGAGTCGTGGGATTCTTTGTTTCATTCTCTACAAGTTGTTATATAATTTTGAATTTTTCTAAACGGCCTTGACATTTTTACATAGAAACCCTTCATTTTTTAGCTTATTTATAAAATGCTCTTGGCTTAGTTAATTAATTAATTAATTCTTCTCAAATGCAACCTCAGCAATCCTAGTGATCATTTCCTATTGGTCTAAGAAAGGAAAACCGTCAATTTGGACCAAATCTTTGCCATTAAACTTAAAATTCCAACTCCTTAGTTGTTGATCTTAGCCAGCCGGTAACTCCCTAAAACACCAAGAAATCACATCAGCAGAGAATTGAATTCTTGTTGAACTTCCAAGGTGAACTCTCCTCTTTTTCATCAATTCTTCCAAAAATTCAAAAAAACTAAGAAGAAGCATAAGGAAAACTGAAAGTGTATCTATGATTTTTGTTAGGCATGACTCGTATAGCAGATAAGGGATAGATGCTGGAGCGGAATGGAACGAATCAGTGGAGTGGAGTGGGAGCATTTGTCCAATTGGGGAGTTTTGTTATGTGGGTTGGGGGTGCGGGGGCAACGGTCCTGCAGTACGGTACATAGGTAATTTTGTAATTATATATTGTACATCAGGTTTATATATATGTTGTTTGTAACACAAATAATTTTATGTCATTTCTGAAATAGAAAGAAAGTCGCCGCTCTGTTTCCGATGACGTAGACATCTTTGCCGAACCTCATTAAAATATTTGTGTTCTTCTGAATTTGTTTTTCTTTGCCCTAAATTTCTCGACATTTTTCATAAAATTTTGTTAGGGCTTATACTTTCCATGCATTTCTTAGTATTTATATGTACTTAATTCATAGAAATATCATGTTATGATGTTATTTTTCAAACCGAGAATATAATTACATAACATTATAGGGTTTTCGATCAAATTAATTTCTAACATTCTTATTCAAGATTATTGTGTACAATTCAACATGTTTTAAAGCATTTTATGTCCAAAATAGAAAGTATATATATATATAAAAGTATATATATATATATATATATATATATATATATATATTAAGATTGGTCGACAATCGGAGACCGTCGATCAACCCTGATAGGTTGAACTGACCGAGGAGCAGACTCCCCTTCCAGTCCAGTGTGCTATTCGAATCTTCCCGTCATGGGTGGGATTCGATCCCCTGACCCGAGAGACTTACACCAAAAGCCGCAACCAATTAGTCAAGGCTTTCTAGAGTGTTGGCATGAAGTTGCTTTACAAAATTGATATATTTATACTTCAATTGAATCAAAACCGAAACCTATGCATGCTTAGCCTAAACCGAAACACTTTGGTATGAAATTATAAACTTTTTTATTTACTTCAATTACATTCAAACATGTTCAATTAATGTATGTATATGCAATCATACATGTCTTTATGATATTCTTATTGAAATCGAAAACTATTAAGCATGTTCCATTTCTAATTTTGAAATTCTTTTCATGTTCTTATATTTAGGTGAATATCCATTGGTGTTTATAATATATGTTGTATTAGGTAATTATTACCTTCATTCCTCTTAATTCATCAAAATTAACAAGACAAGCCTATAATAGATACCCTGCACTCTAATGCTTGTTAGGACATTTTTCGTTAGATGGTGTTAAGCTAGGATTTAGGATGCTATATAGCATTTATGATGTCTCTGGCTATTGGTCTCTGCTAATTTGTTTGTGCTAACCATGCATCACCTTTGTAATTTTTGGTATGCTCTGTGTTTGATATGCATGGTAGTATATTAGGACATTCCTTTGTGCCTATACATACACACATACACAGGTGCCAATATGGTGGAGCACAATAATTTCAAACATTTTTGTTGTAGGTGTCATTTAGCTCCCCAAATGAAAGACACGACTCATTACACGTATGTTTGTTAGTTTTACCGCTAGCACTATTTCTATGCAGGTTGAGTCTTTATTTTCTCTTTCAAATGTCTTTGATAGAGACCCCAAGCTGAGTCTGTATCAGAAATAAGGTATGAGCATGAGTTTTGAGGTAGACAATGCATCAAACCACGTGATGGGGACCAAGAGCAGCAGGTTGGGTCCTGTATCTTCAGTCAGAATTTTGTATCTTAAGTCAGAATTTATATTTTTGTATAGATCTAGGACTAGACATGTATATGTGAACTACAGTTGTTTTTCCTGCTTTTCTATGATATGTTGCTGACCCAACTGCATTGGCCTCTTTTATATATTTTGGAGTGTTTTTTTTTATTTTTTTATAGAGTGTCTGCATGTCGGCATTGCTTTTCTTGTTTATTTCTAGTTGATCTGAGATGTTTTGAAAATTATAATTTAGGCTCGTTAAGAACCTTAACATTATTGAATTTTTGCTAAAAATCCTAATAATAAAAGATTTAGAAAAATAAAATTTAAGGATTAAGAGATTCATGATTTTTTTATAAAAAAAATCTATTTCTTACTTTTTTGCATGACCTTCGGACTGGATTTTAAATGGGTTGCATGCATGAACATAACTTAGTCATAATTAATAGAGCCTCCATAATATTCAAGAACTGCTCTAGATAACTGCATTCATATTTACATGTCTTTAGGAGTAGCTTCCGTGCTTCTCCAACCTGACTGCCCCAACATATCTTTCTACATAGGAGGTTATCTAGTGTGCCAAGGTGTTAGAAGGTCCTCAACCCAGACAGAGTGTAAGACCTTTTATTGGGAGCGTTTTCAGCATTTTAGCTGAACATCTCTTTCCTTTCTTTCCTGAGGCAACTCTGTCATCTGTCAGTGGGTGTAAGTCTCACCTCTGGAAACTTCACCTAGTAGGTAATAAGACTAGAGTTTCCTTATTTTGACCTTAGGGCTACTGAGGTCCTCGTGGATGACGTAATTTACGAATTGCTGACCAGAGTTCTCTTGATATGTTGGGTCGACTACCTCTACGACCGAGTAGACTTAGGTTCATAGTAGCTTGGGATGATGGGTCCGTGGTACCCCGACCCAACTACCTCTACCTTTTAGGATGACTCTACCCTTCCTGTTGTTGAGCCCCTTCGAGCCCTGTCGCACCTTTGACTTTGTCGATTTCATCTTGATGGCCCGATGACAATGAGCTGCACCAATTTGGGATACGACGATTTGTCATCTTCCTTTAAAACTCGGATGTGCTTTGATGTATTGCAATATTCCCATCAAGATGATTGTGGTTATTATGAGGGATACGTGTGCTGATGCATCGCTACTCATTTAGGATGTGAGAAAATCACTGTTTGTCTGATTGCTTCGCGAGAGATCTAAAACATCAGGCGTTCCTACACGGAATAACATTCCTTTGATGGACTATTTCTCAAGTTCTATGCTAATACAAGTGAAACCCCATCTATCGAGAGTATTTTTGGTTATTCCCCAAGACGTAATTAACCAGAGGGCTTTGTTCCTCTGGGAGACTCTTGACCCAGAACAAAAATGTTTTTTTTTTTTGTTCTCTGGTTATGGGTGGCTTATGTAGGGATTCTCTTCGTAGATGTCGTGTTTCGAGGTATTTCGATCCGATCTTGTTTGGACGTATACTCTCGACCCATCACATGAGATATTTCGATCAAATCTTGTTTGGCTTTCATTCTATTTATTTTTATTTGTTTGTCTATTTTTTGTCGTTTGTTCTAGTTATTTGATTCCTTACATCTTCAAATCATTTATGAATCTGGAGTGAGATTTATTCAAATAAGTAAATCATACAGCAACACACAAATAGACAAGCTGGGGATTCTCAGTGCTGAAATAATCAAGAAAAATAATTTCCTCAATATAACCCCTAGGAATTTTTAAAGGGATGGTAAAACAGGCATTTCACACCCTCTTTTATCATCACAAGGCTCATCATCACAACCCCTGCCATTCCGGCTACCTTGGGGGTTAAAACGGGCGCCAAAATGACTATTATACGTGATCTGGGAAGTGGCTGACATTTAGGCACCTTGACCCTAGCGCCTAAGCACCAGCCTTCAGTGGCCTAGGCGTCAGGTTTGGCGCCTAGACACCACACAGGTGGTGCCTACCACCCGGGCTCTCTGGAAAAGGTTGTATTTACTATTTTTGGGTGCCTAGGAGCCAGAGGTTGGCACCATACTTCTAATGGCTTGGGTCAAATGCCTGAGAAGGAATTTTGGGTGCCTAGGAGCCCAGAGTCGAGCTCTACCCATCGGTCTAGTTCTGAGACCTCGATTTTCATCGGGAGAGCTCGACGGAGGATTTTCTAGTTTATTAAGCTACGGGAGACTCCATCTGAGTGAAATAGTTGATTATTCTCGTTGGTCACTAGAGAAATCATTGTTAAGGGTCGTCCTATGCCACAGCACAGGTAGGATGTCCAGAACCCTGATTTTCCCGTAGCACGTGTAAGAGGATTCCGAGAATTCTCTTGGGCATGAGAGGCTCCACGCAGACATGTGATGAAGTCTAAACATGAGAATAGGCACTCAGCATGTCTTGCATCTTGAATGAATCCCTCTGATGGCAGGTTCTTTCGGGTAAGGCTAAATCACCGCCAACCCTAGCTCCTTACTCAGAATGAGTGTTAGAGAGTCCCGGTGGGTGTCGTGAGCTACCGGATGCTATGGAATATTGTAGACTATTCCAGGTCATGCAAGTGGACACCCTATACTTGTGACAACAAAAACTAATGCAAATAAAATACCCTCAACAAGTGTGTTGTGCCATTGAGGAATAGTGCACTTGTTTGCAGCATCCAAAAGAAAGTCTTTCCGGGTAGGCGAGGCGACATCCCATGAGAAGACTAAAAAAGACTTGACCAGGCCAGATATACTGGATAGTGTATGGTCGTGGGGGTGGCTAGCCTGTCAAAAATGGCTAACCACAAAGGAACTCAACCAACTCGGGTTGCTCGGGTGTGGTTGAGGAAAGTCCTGTGAAACCTCATTTGTAACGATAGATCAGTCTGTCTGACCTATATGTTGAAATGAAATAATGAAAAAAACCTCTACCTGACATTAGTTGTAACAATAGAGGGATTCAACTGGTCCATACTTCTTGGACATAGTTGAGGGTATGGCTGTTGGCTGACACCAACTAACCACAAAAGAGCTCAGCCAATCCAGATTTTCTAGGTGTCTCTGAGGAAACTCCTGCATGTCCTCATTAGTCACAACACATCAATCTATTTGACCAATCTTTTAAAACAACAAAATGATGAAAACCTCTACCCGACCTCAGTCGTAATAATAGAGGAGCAGGCTCAATCATCTCGTGTGACCCTAAGTCTCATGTTTTGTTTCTCCTGAAAGGACACTGTTTGCGAGTCTGACTTATCTCGTTGAAAATAAGCACCATCACTTCTATCACGCAACTATATAGCTCAAAATACCCTGATTGAAAAGTGGAAACTAGCTAGTGACTCTATAGTATGGCAAATTAAGAAGGCATGATCCTCTCGCTTGACCTAGGTCTCCTATTATGCTCTCTGCGAAGAACTGGCTAGGAAGTTCCCGCGGAGTCTGGCACCCATCAAAATCGTCCAGGTGGTTGTAAAGAAAAAAACATCCTAACCGATGTGGCAATTGTCTAATGACTCAATAATGTAGACAATTGAAAAGGCCCAATCATCCCATGTGACCCAGGTATTTAATTCTCACATGTTAGCTTTTGACTGAAAATGTTGCCTCTAGTTACAAGAAAAGCTACCCTCTATCTGACCATATTCAAAATGATAGAGATGGAAACCCAAAATTTGCCTGTTCTCAGTCATAACAGCAAAATTAGGAGAAGGCTTGATCATCTCGTGTGACCATAAGTCCCATATTATGTTCTTTTGATAGGTACACGATTGTGAGTCGGACCAACTCTCATGGAGAAGAAGCACTCATCACCATAGTCAAGTGGCTATAAAGCTCAAAATATCCTAATCAAGGTGGCATCTGGCTAGCTAGTTAAGATGCATCTCCCTACCAAATCACAATAAAGTCATATGGTTCTGAAGACACCCAACTTAATTGGCTAGATAGTCAGGAATGTCCGAAGATAAGAAACTCTACCAAAAGAACAAGCCCAAAAGGGCATATGGTCTAAGCTGTATAAAATAGCTAACAAGTTGGATACGACAATAAATTCTTATGAGAGAGCTGACTAGAGCGTCATATAGCTCGAGAAATGTCGTAACAAGTAGCTATGAAGTAGAAAGCATCAAAATACGAGATGTCATCCTAATAAAGTCAGCTACTATAATATGACTCAAGAAACATCAAAGAAAGAAGCTGTGTAAAGTTAGAGGTGCTCTCACAATATAACCAAGTGAAAAATCATATGGTTCGAGAGACTTCAAGGTCAAATGGCTACAAACTCAAAGTACCTTAAAATGAGGTGTTACCATTCAGGGTTGGCCAAGTGAATATGATAGGAGTATCAAATAATCTGGGAGGTAGGTATCCCGATTAAATAGTCTAGGTGGTATTTATCCTCACTATATATCAATAAAGGTAGGAGAAGTGTATCCAATATGAACATATCAAATGACACAGGAGGTATGTGTCCTGGTCATGTATCAACTATGACAAAGTTATGTATCCTACCTATGCATATAAAATAGGACACAAGGTATGTATCATACCTATACATCAGATGAGTAGCCGTATGACGAAATAGCGTGAGGCAACATGCTCAAAACATTTGTTGAATGCACGAAGCGATCTGAAAAGGAGGGATGCTTCTTTTAAAGGATATCGATCTCGGGTGATCGAGGTAATTCTATCGAGCTTCATAACATAGTCGAATATCTCTCCGAAAAAACATGGATCAGTGTAAAATCGATGCAACATGTTACTTGACGTGGCAGATAGAATCAACCAGAGCAGTTAAGATATGTTGGATGCACGAAGAGATCCGGCAAGAATTGATGCTCCTCTTAAAGGATGCTGATCTCGGCTGATCAAAGTAATCTTATCAAGCATTAAAACATAGTCGGACATTAAAGTACTCCAACATAATATGGATCAGTGGTAAAACAGATGCAACATGTTACTTGACATGGCAGATAGACCAATCAAATTGATCAAGAATATCAACAAGGTTATATGACCAAGACGGTCTAACCACATGGGCGCCTTCAAGCAAGCACTGATGAAGACAACTCGTTGGGGATTTTCCTACCATTTAGCAAGGCAGCTCTTTCTATGGAGGCATATCATATCTTGATGAAGACATGGGTCTGCTAGTCAACTGACACATCATGTCCTTCAACGGGGTGGACAGAACCAACTAAACCGATCAAAAATATCAATGGGGTTAGATAAATAGGATGATCTAACAACAAGGGTGCTTTCACGAGCACCTGTGAGATGACTCTTGCTGAAAATTCCTCTAAATTAGCAAGATGGCTCTTGCTGGGGAGGTATCAGATATCTCGATGAAGACATGGATCAGTAAACAACTAATAGGCAAGTCCTTCAACGAGGTGGATAGAACCAACCAAGCCATCAAAAAAGATATCATGACATATAGGTAGACTCATAGGTCCAACCATAGAGTGCTTCAAGCAAGCACTAGTGAAGCAATTTTTGCTAAAAGATCCCTTAGAACTAGAAAAGTAGCTCTTGCTAGGGAAAATAAAAACATATATTTCCTACAAGAATTGGCTGAGGCAATTCTCATCAGTGAAAATACCGGGGCAAGTGTCAAACATCAATAGTGGCTCTGATTAAAAACATGAATCGGATAGACAATCGATGAAGTCTAAAATTGATATGACATGTAGCATTGACAAGGCAATAAAGATTGATCGAGTCAAGAATATCAAAGTAGTTGGATGACTAGAACATGCCAACCTTATATGTGATACTGCCACCAAAGATTTTGGTGGAATGATTCCTGTTGTGGAATGATCACAGTATCCATGAACTGTTGGCCAAAACATAGTGCACAACTGTAATTATGTATAGCTCTAAGGTTAAACCCATAAACATCCTCAAAGAGGGAAAACATCACACTCATTTTAGGTTGGTGGGAAACTCTAATTCAAACCCATGCAGAGCACTTAACCTAATAGAGGTGTTGAGAAAAGAAGTATAGCTTTCGCACACCAGGGAGGCATCGATCAAACTTGTCCTTGGTCAATCGACACACCTAAGAAGTGTTGGTCAAAACAAAGTGGACCAACCATAAGGTATTTAGCCCAAAGTCTAAAACCAAAAACAACCTCCATGAGAGAATATACCACACTCATCCAAGGCGAGTGGGCTGAGCGTTTCTATCACATTCATCCATAACAGACAAAGCGTGCTCGATTCATACCCTGTATGTAGTGGGAAACCAAAAAGCATGCTGAGAAAGTGAATATCATTCCTGCAAATGCAAGGTATCGATCGAACTAGACTCTCATCAATCTAGATACTGCAAAGGTTAGCTAGGCAACATGCGCTAACCAAGGAATGCTTACCCATAAAGCTAAGTTCAAATCCCTCAAAGGGTTATCTTCCACACTCATTTACGATGAGTGGGATAAATGTATTCACCACACTCATTTATGATGGGTGGGACACGCTCATTCAGACCAGCTCAAAGCGTGTAACCAAAAAGTCATGCTAGGAGAGGTATGATTGCCTCTCTCATGTTGCTTATTGGTTGCACCAGGTATAAGCTGCCCGTAGATTTCCCCCTTACCTGTGTCGCAATCCAACAATCAATTTAAGAGATGCACAAGACCTCTCTTACACGCAAATTTTTTATCCTGAGCTATGTGACATGATCCTTCAATCAGCACAAGGAAGCCATCACAAGTAGCTCAAACAAATGCAATATCAAAAGATGTAACTTCATTGCTCAATACTTGAATTAAAAAGTACACAGAGCTTTAAATAATCAATCTTTGGAGCAAAGTACATCCTATATATAAAATATAGAGAATGCTTAGGCATAATATCTCTTCAAATATCTCTCATTAGTAGAGGGCATAAGCATGAGATCCATCACCATCAGCAAGTAACGAAGGCACTTCAACTTCCAAAGGTAGGGCTGCCTCGAACCCAATGGGTCAACGCATAAAGCATAAAGGTCGGTGGGTGAATACACACAAAAAAGGCTAGCCACTTCCGAAGGAAGGGCCGCTCAGACCCGAAGGTCAACACATGAAGCGTAGAGGTAGTGGGTGTAAACCCACAAAAAATGAAATTCACTTCTAAAGGAGGGACTACCGGGACCCGAGGGTTGACGCATGAAGTGTAAAGGTGGTGGGTAAAAACCCACACAAAAGGAAAGTCAACTTCTGAAGGAAAGATTGTCAGGACCCGAGGGTCAACTCATGAAGTGTAACATAAAATAAGATAGGTGAATACCCACACAAAGAGGGGTAACTGCTTCTAAAGAAAGGGTCATCGTGACCTAAAGGTTGACGCATAAAGTGTAACACAAGTGAGTGATATCTTACAAAGGAGGTTAGCCATTTCTGGAGAAAGGACTGTCTGGAACCGATGGTCAACTCACGAAGTGTAAGAACACGTGGGTGAATACTTATGAAGAAGGCTAACCAATTCCGAAGGAAGGGCCACTCGGACCCAAAGGTTAACGTGTGAAGTTTAAAACAAGGTGGGTGAATAACCCACAAAGAGGCTAGCCACTTCCGGAGGAAGGGCTACCCGGACTCAAAGTTCAAATCATAAAGCATAAAACAAGGTGTGTGAATACCCCACAAAGAGGACAGCTACTTTCAGAGGAAGGGCTCGTCAGACCTAAAGTTCAACGCATAAAGCATAAAATAACGATGGGTGAAGACCTACAAAGAAGGCTAGCAACTTCTGAAGGAAAAGCCTCCTGGACCCGAAGGTCGATGCATAAAGCATAAAGGTGGTGGATGGAAACCGACATAAAAGGCAAGCCAACTTTCGAAAGAATGAGTGCCATGACTCGAAGGTCGACGCGTGAAGCATAAAGGTGGTGGGTGGAAACCCACACAAGTCAGCTTTTGAAGGAACGAAAGCCGCAACCCGAAGGTCGATCGTAAAGCATAAAAACATGATGGGTGAATTACCACAAAATAGGCTAGCCACTACCAAAAGAAGAGCAACCACGACCTGAAGGTCGACGCGTAAAGTGTAAAATAGGTGCTGGATACCCATGAAAAAGGCTAGCTACTTCTTAAAGAATGTTCATCTAGACCCAAAGGTTAATCCATAAACAGTAAATGAGATATATTTAAGTCGAGGGTATTGACAATATCAACGTCACTTAGAAATTCTCTGAATCATAATACCCTAAGGATTTTCTTAAGAAAACTGCGACATTTCAAAAATCAAAAGAGTATTATGCTACTACTTTCAATTTCACTGCTTATCTCAAGCTTTTCCTCAGAAGTGCTATTTATTTCTGAAGCCTTTTACACTTTCAAAATTACTATATCTAGTGATTCTTTTTTTTTTTTACATTGGAAGAGTTACATTTCTTCTTTTTAAATGAAAACCCTCTGCTGGTATTTGAGCTCGAAATTTCTCAGCACAATATAACACATTCATTTGTAAGCTTTGATTAGCTTCATAGAATGAACAAGCATATAATTTTACTGGTCTCTAAAATTATTCATATTTTAGCAATGTCAAGTTAACCATCTTGAGACTTTCTTAGATCTCACCAGAAAGCTCATAAAAGAGGAGGATCAATTCATCATGACTTATGGTCCGTTTGGGGCAGCTTATTTGGTGCGGTGGCGTTTTGAAAATGCACCTGACCTGTTTGGGTAAACTGCGTTTTGACAGCTTATGCGTTTTCAAAACACAGAAAACAGCTTTTTCACACTGCATTTATCTAAGTGTGGTGGCAGCTTTCTAGTTGTGGTCTAACATTTCCAAAAAAAATAAAATTTTGTAATAGTCACCGCACCTAACTTATCAACATATTACTTTTAATCAACTTATCAGCAGATTATTAATAAACTGTAGCTGCCCCAAACAGACCCATGGATAAAAAAAGGGGGCATTTACATTCATATCTCCCCATTCCTATGTATTTACATATTTACCATTAAAACTATTTTTTACATTTACTCCCTATAAAATTCTCACTTCCCCATAAATTATCACTGTTTTAACTAGAGAGAAGAAATACTCACCACAGCCAAGGTGACCTATTTATAAAAATTGAAGTTATACTTGTTAAATATGTAAATACAAAGGAATTGAGTTGTATGGATGTAAAATCTTACTTTAAAAAAAGAGCACATCAGAGAAAGGAGGGCGTGCATATTAGGGTACAAAGATGTTACAATAAAGGTACATCCAGATTACAATCCTCTTGTAACCTTCCTTATAATATGAATGTACCCCTCTTGTAATATGAATGTACTTTAATATATACACATTTCTGCGTGCATAGTATGTAAGCAATTTTTCCAAAGAGAGAGGTCATGATTTTTCAACGAAGCTTTGCCGAGAAGAACACAGGGAAGAGAATGTCGTCTCGCCACCTATTGGTCGGCCATGGTGGCGAACTCTTCCTTCACTAATCTCGCCCTCGTAAATCAACTCCTTCCCTTACTTAGAAAACCTCGGAAGCTCTCCCAAATCCTCCAAATCCATGCCCAATCCATCACTAACTCTCTTCTCCCGGAGCCGTTCGTGTCAAGTCGTCTTCTTTTTGCTTTGTCCCAACTCCCTAACCCTTCATCTTCAAAATTCACAGCATCCTATGCAGATCTCATCTTCTTACAAATCCGAAGCCCCAACTCCTTCCTATGGAACACCATCATTAAGATTCACGCACAATGCTCAAACCCTTCCAAATCAATCCGTTTGTTTATCCAAATGCGGCGTAATGGCGTCGATATTGATGAGTATACTTATCCTTTCATTCTCAGCGCCTGCAGTTCGATGCCTGGGAACGAGCAAGGTGTGGCCATTCATGGAGATTTGCTGAAGGGAGGAATTGAGGCGGATTTATTTGTGAGGAACTGTTTGATTACTCTCTATTGCAGGAACGGAGAGATTTCTCAGGCTCGAAAAGTCTTTGATGGATTTGAAGCTAGGGATTTGGTTTCTTGGAACTCAATGATTGCTGGATATGCTGCTTGTGGCCGAATGGTTGAAGCACGGCAACTGTTTGATGAGATGCCCGAGAGAGACAGTTTCTCATGGGCTATTTTGATTGATGGATATGGTAAGAGCATTGGGGATGTTGAGCTTGCCCGGAAGCTGTTTGATGAATTGCCTGTAAAGGATATAGTTAGTTGGAATTCAATGATCAGCTGTTATGCTGGTGCGGGAAACATGAGCATGGCTCGGCAACTCTTCAATGAGATGCCAACAAGGAATGTGATTTCATGGAGCATCCTAATTGATGGCCATGTTCAGCATGATGATCCAAAGGAAGCCCTAAGCCTATTCCAGCAAATGCTCCTGCATGGTACTAGGCCTGATAGAGTTGCGGTGGTCGCTGCAATCACATCCTGCGCTCAACTGGGTGCGCTCGATCTAGGCTGCTGGCTTCATTCCTATCTGAAAAAGAACAAAATTTTGCTCGACGTCGTCGTCCTTACAGCTCTGATTGATATGTACATGAAATGTGGGAGTCTGGAGGTGGCAAGGAGGCTTTTTGAGAAGATGAATAATAGGAGTGTTGTGACTTGGAATGTGATGATAGTAGGACTTGGGACTAACGGTCATGAAATTGAGGCTGTTGAGGTTTATCATAGAATGGAAAGAGAAGGAGTGTTCATGGATGACTTGACTTTCCTTGGTGTTCTGACAGCCTGCTCCCATGGAGGATTGATCAGTGAAGCATTGAGGATATTTAGCAGAATGAAGAATGATTTCAGGACCGAGCCCAAAGTAGAACATTATGGTTGCTTGGTTGATCTCCTTGGACGTGCGGGGCGGTTAGAAGAAGTTTGGGATTTTATAAAAGCCATGCCCATGAGACCCACTTCAACCTTGTGGGGATCACTTCTTGCAGCTTGTCGAACTCATCGATGTGTCGAGTTGGCTGAGCTTTCGGTTAAGCAGCTTGCCGGTCTTGGAGCAGATGATTGCGGTGTTTATGTGCTGATGTCTAATATTTATGCCGATAAAGGTATGTGGGATGATGTGTGGAGGATAAGAAGGTTGATGGGTGAGAAAGGGATGAATAAAGAGATTGGAAGGAGTGTGGTGGAGATAGATGGAGTTGTTCACGAGTTTATTAATGGGGATGGCTCACATCATCTTAGAGATAAAGTTTATGAAGTCATTTGGAGTTTGTCTCTTGCATTAGATTCGAGCAGTTAGATTTCCACTTTACAATTAGGTTTTAAGTTATTATTTTGTTAAAAAGGAGGAGTTTTAAATTCTTGATGCTCCCATCAATTTGGACTTTGGGGAGGGGTTTGCAATTTTTAGGTTGATGTGAAAGGGAAGACAAGTTGGAATCTCCTTTTATTTCATTCCAACTAGCTTCCTCCACCTTGATGGCCTCCCTTTAGTCACCCTGCTTCCCAAGCTTACTTAATCTCTCATTTATTGTATTAACTCTCTTGTATATGTACCCTACACTGTTTTATTAACATCATCATCGCCTTGTCACCAACATAATCCTACACAAAGTTGCTATGATTACCCCATTTTTTGGTCAACTTTTTTCGTGACATGTTTATCGAATTGAAATTCGCGTGGGTTGAATCTTGAGCTAAGCTTAATTTAATAAAATTAAAATCAAACTAAACAAAAAATAAAACCAATCAAACCAAAATAAAACTAAATATAACCAACTTCTACTGAATCTTAAATTTAAGCTAAAAATATGCTTTAATCAACGAATACCTCGAAGTTATTGTTTTCTCTTGTCATATTATTGTAGGTCCTGAAATTTCATTCTGAAAATTGCATGGTATTTATTGTCACATTTAAAGATCATGTAAATAAGTTCGACGATCGTATGATATAATTTTACATGAAACATTTCAACTTAAATTTTAATGCATGAATAGTGCTCCAAAGCTTCTAAATTTTTTGTTTTCTTCATAGGCCAACCTAGTGATCGGAATTACATTACGTGAATTGCATAATGTTTATATTCACTTATGAAGAGCATACAAACCGGTTGGGGATCACAAGACATCATTTTTATCCAAAATTTTGTATTTAGGGCATGAAAAATGACTTCGAATAAAAAATTTTTCACGAATCATTAATTTTTGAAACGAACTTCGTCGTTACATCTGTATCGTTGAAATCATTCAAATGAACCTCTCAGTCCCCAAATCTAACTCCATTTTGGGGCTCGTCAAGCCGACAATAATTTGGATGATAATTTCACTAAATGAACTGAAATCAAAACTAAATCTTAACTAAAATTAATGTGAGCTCATTATACTTAATTTTATCCATTAAAATCAACGAAAAACTAACTCAAAATGCACTAATTTTCTCTTTCATGGGTGGGGCCCACACTTAGACTTGGAATTTCTTGAGATGGGCCCACTTTGACCAAAACCAATTGCGATTTTGAATTTCTTGTATTCTCTCTTCCGAATGAGCCCGAGTTAAAATTTTTTGTCATAACTGCTTTGTAAACACTTATAGTCACTTCAACTTGACATATATTGGCTTAGAGGCCTCATTTTCCAAAAAATACTGGACTATTAGATTCTTTGCTTTATTTTTATCAAAATGAGCTATATTTGTGTTTTTCACCCTAACTACCATAACTAACCTTTTGAAATTTGAATTCCTACCTCTTTTCCACCGAATGGGCCTAGTACAATCTGAAACCAAAACAATGAGTTTCATGAAACCTAAATACAAAAAACAAAGAGACCGCACCTAATAGTGAGTTTCATTAAACCTAAATAAAAAGAAGAAATAACAGGATAAAATTATAAGGAGAAAGATGACAACATTCATTTTATAATGTAAGAGCACGTCACGACGATCGTTGTCCGGTTCGACACCACATAATTGTGAGCAAACTTGTCTGTATGGGAAGCAGTCGAACTAGAAGCAATGTCCTGAACTTATGATACCATGGATCCCCGAGCAACAGTGTTCGGATGGGATAATGTAGTAACAGACGTATTATCAACCCACCTGAAAAACTTGCAGTCCTCTGATCCTTGTCCCCACTGAGGGCATTTGTAGAACTGTCGTCCATAGCTATGTTCCTTACGTGACGTGAGTATTAAGGACGGCAATCCGCAGCGGAATAGTACTTGCTCGGACTTCACTGCAGACCTGTAGCTCATCTTCCTGTAAATATTTAATATATCTTACAATCATTTGAATAATAGAATAAAGGAAGATCTGCATACATACTGCACAATTTCTATGTATTCAGGTACAAAAAGTAGCCATGACATATCAACAGTATTGCCCCATATGGAATTTATCCTGCTAAATTTCTGCTACCATCGTCAACATTACAAAGTTAAGAACAGTTATCCTCAGATAAGCACTCATAAGCACGGGGTGTCCAATTTGCTTCAACACCATTGCATGAGAAAGTAGAAATATACAACTTACACCAATATATAAGTAAAACCAAATAACCAGAATAGGGACACAACAAATTACGTGGCTCGGTCGAAGTGACCTACATGCACGGGGAAAGAGCATTAAATTTTTTTATTACTGCAATACAAAATGATTTACATGAACCTGTAGAACCGACTATTTACATGAAGTTCTAACACCTTGCCGTTGCAAATCACAACACTCAAACACCCTAAAGTTACAATTATTACAAATTCCTTTTCTAATAAAGTAAAAAACAACACAATTGCAGTATTGCAAGTTCAGAATTTTGCTAGCAGCGGTTGCCCGTGGGCCATCCAAGCTGATATAAAGAAAAACTGCACTATTATCCAAGTTGCAGCGGTTGCCCTTAGGCCATCCAAGCTGCTTCAAAACCACATAAAAGATCCAACTCCCATATTACTTCAAAACATCACTTTGGTACACTGTATGCACTATTATCCTTCAACACCATAGAAGATCACAGGGCGCTAATCACAGAGAAAAGAACATGTTAATATGAAATTTATGAACAAAGAGCAGGCATCAAAACCATTCCCAGCTTCCCAATAAAACCATTCCCAGCAGGCAGCAGGCAGTAAAACCATTCCCAACAGGCAGTAAACATGTAGCAGTACATTAGTTAGAAGCAATATGAAAATCCCAGGTGTTTAAGCAAAGAAGAATCAGCAATATGAGCATTTGATGCTTATTTTTTAGAGTATGGATCATACTGAAAGATTTACTAAAATAAGATTTCAGTAGATCTTATATATATATATTCAATACATTTTAGTAGATCTACTAAAATCTATATAATATATGCATGCAACTGACAATATGTTCATGCACCTTACAGGTACGAAGGCTATTAAAAAATACTGAAATTATTACATTAATGGTGTAAAGATATCTATCAACTGCGATCCACCATATATTCTTTTGCTGTATTAACCTTCTGCCTTACAAAAGCCTTCTATTCAATTTGTCATGCCCAAAGAGTCACCATTTTGCTCCCAAAACCAATAAAGGCATTTCAAACAAAGTTTTTATCAATCGATGCCCCAGTAGCCAAAAATTAATAGCTTGTGCAAGTATATACAGATGGCTCAATCAGATGGACACATTGCAGAGAAGCTCAAAAGTGATCTGAAATGATCCCAAATATGTCATGTGTGTAGCATAAAAACAATAACAATAAGTGACACAAAGCGAGATAGCAAATCAGGTTGAAAAGAAAAAAAAGAAGCCATTTATGTGACACATAAGTAAATGCCCCAAAAAAGGTGTTTCAGATGTATGTCTCAAAGTATGCCTCCACAACATTTCAATTGAAGCACTCATTTGCAGTTGTATTTCAATTGAAGCGTACCTTATAATGGTGAGATAGTTAGAAAAAACAAAATTGAAGCATATCTTATATATGCTTACTGAAGTGAACATAAAGCAGAGCAAATATTGCATAAACAGTCATACCATCCAATTCTTATATAAGGCACCTAAACAAGACAAATTTAATAACACATATTGAAATGAGGCATACTAAAATGAGGCACAAACTTAAAATTATCCATACCGATATGAGGCACATAAACAAGACAATCCCAAGAAGATCAAGCTTGCTTGAACATATAAACTCCACATATTTATACCCTCAAAATATTGCATAGAAGATATCAATTTGTTTTTTTTTTTAAAGGACTTTAGATTGAGATAAATGTTCTTCAGTGTAGATACAACTGCGCCAATAACAAAAGTTTCAGCCCCTGTAAACAACTACAGTAAATAAGTAATAAACTATTACTGAAAGAACAAATTGCAGATGCCAGCTTGCCAACAAACCCAGAACCTTTATTAGATATACATAAATGCATGTGCAAAGAACCAAACAGTGTAATAGATAAGGATAATCATATAAAATGTTTCCTTGAGCAGCCCAATGGGCCCTCAAGGTCAAAGTATGTAGTGCTCTTAAAGTGCAAAGACCCCATACAACATAAGTATGCTTTAAGATAGGTAATTGTAAGTAGCAGAAACAACAAGTATAATTGGCAATCTGATATGATTCCTATAAGAAAACTATCAAATTATTTAAAAGACAACAACTATGATTCCTAGCCTTTCATATAGGTAACTGAAATAATATGCAAGGCAAAAAATAGCATAGTACGTTAGAAATGGATATGGCAGAATAATAATTTGTTAAGAGAATAATGATGAGAAGCATCTGCATGTTAAAGAGCTCTATTCTATCCATGGACATGTGTGCCCCAATACTGCAACTTTCTTCTTGCTTTGGGAATCATTCAACAAAGTTCTCTTTCACTATATCAAAGAGCAGCATATGATTGATAAATGAGCCATCCAAGCAGAATTTCTCGTGAAGCAGTTGACTATTAGAGATGGAAAGGAATAGTTGCCCTTAGGTCATCCAAGCTGCTATATAAGTACACTAAAATTTCTTAGCATTTCAGTTGGTACAAGTAGAACACAATAAGCCATGTGGATCACTACAATCAGCTAGCATATTTTATAATGTCAACAAGAAAAACCGTACGTGTTTTTTGACTGGTTGTTTAAGGAATACATTTTATATAAAAGAGAAATAACAGTATGTGCTTTTTGACTGTTAAAAGAGAACAAAAGAAGGAATACATTTTAGCACATGATTTTACCACAGTAAAGAAACTATAAAAATCCCTCAATTAAACTATAAAAATCCATCAACAAAGTTCTCTTTACAAACACATAAACATGTTTCTTAAACAAGCAGTAGTTTAATGGAATCAAATTTACCATAGTTGAAGTGTAAATGTCAAGTACAGGTCCCAACCGAGCCAAAGGTCAAGCCCAAGACATGCTGAAATTACTATAGTGTTACACAAGATGAATGGCAATCATAACATCCATTTCAAACCAAAATTTCTTAATGCACATGGAATATATAAGAGAGAATACCGTTAATATGAACCTTCAAGTTAAGCCATCAAAATGTACTAGCAATGGGGCCATTAATGAAAACTAAGCATTGACAAACCACAAATCTAAACTAACCAACCACAAATCCAACACCGGCCAACACAATTCCTATTACCCCATCACAGAAATCCCCACCACACAATGGCACAGAACCAACACAAGAAGCACCATACACCCTGCACAAATCCACATCACTCCAGAACCCACAGCCATTACTCCACAACCCACAGTCAGAAACCATCACCTCAACACATAACCACAAAACAATCCAGAACCAACACACACCCATATATGCCCCAAACCAACCCAAGGCCAACCACAAATTCACTATATCAATAAATTATCTTAGAAATTGATGCCTTAGAAGAAATGCTAAGAGAGCCAATTGTTCAGTTGCCAGAAACTTAACTACTAGAATAAACCATCAACTCAAGCTAAGAAGCCTAGAAAACAGAAAGAAATCCTAGATCATTCAGTTGCCAGAAACTTAACTACATACAAACAAATAGAGAATCATTACAGGTGCTGACACTTTTGATTTTAAAACATAAATGAATAATATTCTTTAATCGAACCGAATGAGAGCTCTAAGGAAACATTGCCAATCGAACCAGCTATCATAAACCAGCTAACAAAAAATGGGATCCAATCTATCAGCAAAAAGGAGATCCAAAATTGGTGCAGGGTTCTTAAGCAAAGAAAAAAAATCATCAAATTATGTCTTCCAACAGCAACAGTCACAAGACATTGTGACAGATCAAACCATCCCAGTTGCTGGGTTGCATGTAATTGTTGCAACAAGTTCTAAACTATTATTGCTTCTTCTTTCGTATCATTTTCAACATCATTGAGCTATATATGACAATGAAGAAGAATAACTCCAGAACTGAGAAGAACAATGACTTCTATTGAATGACAGAGAAATAAGGTAGATAGGTATTCTACTCCTGAACAATGACTTCAATTTAATGGCAAACACTCACATCCCCAGAAACATAGAAGTTATGAAGAAAATAGTAGAGTTTACATAAAATTTGTAAACTCAACATTAGATGTTCATTCATGCTTGGCTGATCTAGTTCGCTATTTGTTCTCTCAAGGATGTCATCTCTGATGCACCTTCACCATCTAAAATGTATGCATCATGTGATTTCATTTGTTCATGTGACATTATACGTCCCACATGATATTCGAATGCTTCAGGTGGGATTTCAAGTGAATCTTCGTCTACGACAACAAACTCTGCATCTAACTCGGAAGGGTGCCGTCGAATGAAATTGTGTAGGGCCATAGTTCCAACTACTATGTGCACTTGCTTCTGAAATGGGTAGTTCGACATATCATGTAATATAACCCATTTCTTCTTCCACACTCCGAAAGCTCGCTCAATCACACCACGCAAGGATGAATGTCTCTTGTTAAATAACTCTTTCTTGCCTCGTGCCACACCGCTTGATCTTTTGAAATCGGGTATGTGATACTTCGTATCCGGATAATGCTTCAGATAACCCCTTTGTAATGGATATCTGACGTCCACCAAATAGTACTTGTCTGCATAGTTATTGCATTTAGCATTTGTAATTGAAAATCAGACGAAAAAACCATTTATAATTACTTAGAGGTGGATGTGGGTATCCGTGAATACATTTTCTAGTGGCAAACCTAAAAACACGACTATTGTGCGCACTCCCTTCCCATCTAACCATTACAAAGGTAAAACACATGTTGAAATCACACACGGCCATAACATTGTGTCGGGGAGCCATACTGTCCGATGTATGCAACCTTGTCCGTACTGGATAGTCGTGCCTCTACATGTGTTCCATTAATTGCGCCAATACAATCCTGACAATAGTAATGTAAGAGTGTATACAACAAGATCATCAAAAAATGTTATCTCGATTGCGTACCTTGAAGAACGACATGTACCGATGGTCAGTGGCAATCTGTGTGGGAACAGACTCAAATGTTGGATCAGCGGGCTTAACAGTCTTGCGCACCAAACTCACTAGAGCATTCAAACCTATTGAGGAATACCTGCTAATGGTTTCCGATGAATGTTAGAATCTCTTCATCGCTCCTCGAATTGATCGATTTTGTGAAAAGATATATAGAGTTATTGCTAGTACTTCTCTTGTCGTCGTTCTTCTTGATCCATGCAACCCATGCTGGATGTGGAGTTTATCAAGCAGATCACGAAATATCTCCTTTGTCAAGCGGAACATGTTAGAGAACCTGGTTGGGTGGCTCTGTAATAACTCACCTACCCATTTATCTCAAATCTGACTGGACGTCATACAAGGGGTTCGGGGAACGTACGTGAGATAGTAACAGTACAACAATGTCATGATTAGTGCGACATCGACGTTATGGTGAAGTTCTTCCTCATCAAGGTTAGCTTGTTCATCATCCATACTACAAAATAATTTAGGTAGTACTTTGTAAAATTTATCAAGAAGAAGTAAGGATATTTGCGACAATATGTAGTTGGTTGACCATTACAGAAGTAATGGAAATCACGGCACTAAACTGAATACAACACACTGAATTCAACAGTTATGGAAAACAGAAAAATGCCCATTACATATATATTAGAAATAAAATGAAGGAAGTACACTACATAATAACAAAACATTCAATCATCCATGAAAGTCCGTAAGTATTCAAGTCGGTGTTTCTGATCCAACTTTATGAAAAAATGTCTTATGGTTGGATCCCGTAGCAACTTCACATACTTTACATAGATCTTTGTTTCGGCCATAACCTCAGGGTACGTAGATAGGAGCTGGAGACATTCATCAATTGATGTGTCAGTCGAGGAAACAGTCCTAGCTTTGTAGGTTTCAAGAAGTGTCTCAATGCTGCCTTTGATGAGTGACATCCCTTTTTTCTTTTTGTCAACCTTAGAGCACTTGGATGCGCTTGTGGATTGAACATCAGTGTTGACTTGGCTGGGACCTTCAACTGAGTCACCCAACTGAACGGTTTGCATTTCTTGCGGGAAGTTGGCAAAGCCCTGATCATTAGGGGTGAAAGCATGAGTTCCAGTTGCAACAACATCTGAAAACATGTCGTCTAGCTTCTCTTCAAACTCCGGATCTATACCACAAGACTTAAATTTTTTTGCACCCGGAACTGCCTGTAATATATTGAATATTTTAATTGTGACATCATTTAAATGCGAAAAAATAATGCAGAATGAAGTGATCTTACATATTTAATTACCTCAAGTTTTTCAGCCCACCATTGCTCTGGTGCATCAATTGTCCGCTTAATTGGATCCCAACTCAAACCAGTTGAACCCATTTTGAGCTCCTTCCATATTTTCCAATCCTTTTTTAATTGATCTCATTTATTTTTTAGTTTCGTCCGGTTATAATCTCTTACAGTAAGTTCATTGAATTTAATCATCACGTTTTGCCAACCTTCTTTACTAAAATGTGTTGTAAGCCTATTTCCAAGTTGTACCTCCATAACATAGACATCGCAGAAATGTAATGGTAACCTTTCAATCCCACATAGCCGATGATCCGACCTCTTTACCTTTACTCATTACGTACTGTCAAGTAAATGGATTAGCACAAAATAGATAGTTGATAACACATAATATTTCCAAAGTAAATATAAGCATCGTAAGACATGTCAATGCAAAATCCTTTTAATAAAATCAATTCAATAAATTTTGGAGCAGTTATATTGCTTCCATTGAGAAATGGTTTGAAATTGGGTAAAATTTACATAAATATTTGCTTTCTAAACTCCAGCGAACGAAATATGTTGAAAGATAATTTCTAGAACATAAAAAGAAACCAATATGAGACAACGCATTCCTATAACAACATATATTCCATTATCCACATCAACTAATAAGGTTCTTGACATCACCCGCTTCAAGCTTTGAGGTTAATTCAATGACCAAATCACTTTTGTGAATATGTAGGACTCGGATGACAGATATATGAAAGCTCAAAGAATAAAAAATAAGAATAAATTAATAATTAAAATGCTCAATGCCCCCTCTCTATTCTCATAGATTCAGACTTTTTGAACTAACCAAGCTAAAATTTCATATTTTTCAAATGAAGCCACATGATTCATTCAGATTTTTTTCAAAAAGAACATAACCCTAAACCATTCATCTTTTCACAATTGAGCCGCATAAACCTTTGCCTTGGGTTGTGTCACACATAATTAACCCTTGTACATGTACACAATCCAAATATTACAAACCTAAATCAAATTGAATATAATGTGCAACAAGCTAATTTCTAGCAGGAACAGTTCCAAATAATTCAAATTGAGGCACCTAGTTTCAACTTTGAGCCGGATCGAGCCAGTTATGACCTGAAATGTATCCAAAAAACTCAATTTCATTTCAAGCCGTATCGAACTCAATTCAATTTTAAGCAGAAATAATGCATATGTTGCAATCGAAATATGAGAGAATCTGTGAAACAAAAGTATGGATCATTGCAAATTATAAGTGCAGAATATTTGCCATGCGAAGCTGCCATGTGAGAACAAAAGTATAAGTGCAGAATCTTTGCATATTCTGTGAAGAATATCACCTTATGTTCTAACTTCAACCAAGCTAATAAAAATATAAAGCCTTCAGTTTGAAATCAAGAGAAAGAAAAAAATAGAACTCCTCACTGTACCCCAGCAAAAATCAATATATGGAACCCATTAACCAGGAAATAGAACTGGAACTGGCGAAGCAACCGAAATCAATCACAAGCAAAGCAATTGGCATACAACCCTAAGGAAGTAAAACTGCTCATTGCAACCGAAAAAACTGTGCCAGAGAAAACAGAAAAGTGGCCGAGAAACCAGAACGGTACCGGCGAACCCCCAATATGGAATGAAGAAGATGAGGAATGAAGAAGACGAGATACCTCTTCAGCGTCAAAGCTTAAAATTGGGGATAATATGGACCGAGATACTCGTGTATGGCTCCAGAAGGATGGGGGCGATCAGAGATGAGGAGAGCTTAGGGTTAGCGACCGAGATACGCAGGTGTGAGGCGCTTCACGGGGTCACGGGCGTAATTCCCATCCCTAAACGCGATCGAATAAGCAGACCGCGGGACAGACGACACTTCTCGCGTGTAATAAAAAGAAAGAAACAGAGTTTTCTGAGAAGCACCGATAATATCTAACCAAACACTGCGGTGGCGTTTTTGAAAACACTGCCGCACTTATAAGCTCTCCCAAACGGGGCCAACCCATCTATGTTTAGGGCAGTGCAGAATTATCCAGAACTATTCGGATAAGCGTACTATTCGCGGATCGACGATCGATCCGGATAAGTTCTTACTAATCTGGTTTGCTGTGTTTGGAAAACAACAGATTTGTAGCTGATTCTAGATAAATGACCATTCTGCCCCTGTGCAGTATTTCTATTAAACCTGGATAAATATCATCCTAAGCAAAAAGTAAATACTCTCTGATTATTTTAAAATTAAAGCCTGAATCATCTATTGGACAATTTCCATCATAATTTTAAAAATTTTGAACTATTTTAACACTTTTATAAATTATTGAAAAAGAACATTGACATGTAAATTAGTTAAAATGAATAAATTTTTTAAGGGATACTATGATCGTCATAGTTCAAAATTAGTTAAAAGGAATAAATTTTACATACATACCACCCAATTCTAAATTATTTATAACATCTAATTATTTCATGTTATATGAAAAATATCACTTTTTAATTTGTTTAAAAAATTTTAATAAATATTTTTAAGATGACTAGAAATTAAAAATGTAAATACATAGGTATTTGGTGATAGGTATGTAAATCTTCCTTTTTTTTCCCCTTGCCATAGTTTGTTTTTTTCTCTCCCTCGCCTGTAGAAAGGAAACAAAAACGACGCCTTTGTGGAGAGTCCAAAGCGAAGATGAGTGATCTTCTCCAAATCGTCGAGCGACCTTCTCCAAATCGTCGAGTGAGAGAGGCGGAGATGGGCGGTGTTGCAGATATGGGGAAAGGCGGACCCGCCAGCAATCCGTCCGCTTTTCGTATTTCTTTAAGCAGAGAAGCGAGGCGGGGTAGGGCTTCAGTGAGCGAGTGAGGGCAGGGAGGTAAAAAATGCAGCGAACACAGACAGCCAACGCAGACCGCGGGTATAACCCCGCGTCCTGGATTCTTACTGAAATAAAAACGCAGTCTTCAGATAATCTCATGAAACGCACGAAATAAATATTACGGCGGCGTTTTTAGCTATAAGCTGTCCCAAACAGATTGTCAATAAATATCTCACCTTGTACATGTGCTAATGTGCAAAGATTCCAAATGATGTGCTTAAATATTATATAGACATTATGATAACATAGGAAAAAAAAATCAGTGGTCCAAATTTTGCTACATAATATTAAAGTGTGTATTTGTTCCCGTTTGCTTTAGCATAAGATTCACATGTATATCATAAATAGCAATTAGAATGTGACAGAACCAATGAACTGAAAACACGTATATAAATTACGACGTAACTGACACTCCTTACTTTTAATTGGATGATAGCTATGTTTGCTGTTCGAAACTATTTACACGCAACCTGACATTTTAGCCGCGCACAAATGGGACGCTGATGCTGTCACATTCCATCTTCTCCCCACCGCAGATAGAATTCTCCCAATTTACGCGGCGGCAGTAAGCTGAAGCTTTGATCTCCGGCCGACTCAAAGGAGGAATACGGATGGCTTCGCCGGGAAACCCTAATTGGCTCCTTGAATGCCCCCTGATCGAGGATTTCACGGTGCCGCCGGAGAACGAGTTTATCTGGACGGCGCAGGGATTCAACGACGCGTTGTCTAATGGCAGGTGCGTTGATGATGAGAAATTCTAATAGGTTGCATGATTCGATTTTTTTTTTTTTGATCATCTTTCGTGTTCTAGGGCTCGTGTATCTTCTGATTGATTTTAGGTTTTTTTTTTGGGGTTTTCTCGAACGATTTTGGTGCCTTGATCTTGATTCTTGATTTTTTTCTCTCTTATTTGATTTGCTTTTTTTTTTATATTGTAGTGAAAACCATTATTTTGCTTGAAGTTTGCGATTTCATTTGGCATTCCTGCGTGTTAACCCGAATTTATTGTGATGAAATCGTTGAATTTTGGTAGGCGTTTGTGTTCAGTGCGTCTTTTGGGTGCCATCCAGTAGATTCGTCTGTCATGTTACTAGCTTACTGATTTTATTTGCTTGATTTGTTCCATGTGACTGCACCTGTCTCCTCCTGCTTGCTCTGTTTGGCTTGCTTGCAAAATGTTTGTGAGGATTACAAATGGCAGTTTGATTTGTTTTTCTATTTCTATTGTTGTACCTTAGCGTTGCTAGAAGATAAGAAAAATAATCGATTTGTGAGTACGAATAATGGATTAAATTACCAGTTCAAACTTCGTACTTATTCTTCGAATGGTTAACTTTTGACTATAGTTTTTACTTAATGTCAAAGATGCTATTGAATTTTTTCCCTCACAAACCGTGAGATATAATAATTCAAATTCTATTAATTGCAATAGGTCAAGCAAATATTTGGGAATGTATGCTATTTTCTGGGTAATCGCTAAATCTTTAAAAGTATATTTTTCCTCATGAGGAATGATGCAGTTTTGCTTTCTTTAAAATTATGGTTGTTTCTGAATAGTTTGTTTAGTTTGTTTATGAGTTTGTGCTGTGACGTCTTAGATATAAAGAGGCAGAATGCAGTAAATTTGTTATAAGCATAAGTTCAACAACTCTAATAGTTAGAACAGTTACTAGAGAACTTCTATCTGTCTGATAAAAATGCAAAATTTATCCGCGGTTCATTATCCATTACACCATAACATCAGTCTTAGCTTTATATATACTAATCTCAGGAAAGGTCATGGCAAAATGTTAGAAAACAGTCATCAGGTGACCCAGTAAGTTGTTTGGCAACAATCTTAAATGTTGTGTTGTGGACTTTTGATACATTTTGATGCGGGGGATATGGAGGACTGGCCAGTCCTCAAAGGGAGGGGGGTTGCCGCTCCTCCCCTTGCCTTCTATCCCTCTCCCCTCTTCCTTCTTAGCACCCTCCCAATATAAGTCTTTCCAAATCAGAATTTCTGAATATTTGTATTCCTCTTTTATAAATTCTGAGATCTGATTTTATTCTTCCTTCTTTTTTTTTAGAAAGTTTTCCTAAAATATAAAATCTGATTTTATTATATTTTCCGATTTTATAAAGCATTTCCTAAAATTTAAAAATTGTTTTATTCTCTTTATTATTGTGAGTATTACCTAAAATAAAGCTCCAGCCTCACTATAAATAGAAGATGATGTGCTTAGAGCTAGAGGTCTTATTTTTTATATCTGAATTCAGGTTTTAGCCTTGGTATTTTTCTTTTGAGGGCTGTATCCAACGTCGAGTAGTGCTTCGTTGTCCCTCTTTCGAGGTGGTGATCATCTCCAAAGGTTTGACTGGTGCTCCAGCAGTAGCTCAACCCTGACGAGGCATTTATCTTACCATACGTATGTTTCGCTGCTCCATTTCAGAATCCAGCTACCACATCCCCCTCTTCCACCGCTGCCATCCACCTTCCTGCTCCCGTCCAACCATCGCAACCCCTCTAACTTGCTGTCTAGCCTTTTCAGGCTCTTCCCGGCAGCCGTGAGGATCGCCGGCTAGGGAATACACAATAATTTTGCTGGAATATATAACAAAGACTCAAAACAGAAAAACTTAAACAGAAAGATCTTACTAAAACTTCAGAACACTTACAAAGCTTAAGGAAATAGACACTGGTGTATCTCACCGTGTCTGTAACCCTTACAAACCACGCTATTTATAGACGCTGGCCAGAAAACTTGGCCACTAAGAAAACAGAAAACCAGCCATGGTTTTGGCAAAACCATGGCCTGATACCACTAGCTCAAAGCAAAAACCATGTGCTAAAGCAAAATAAAGGACACAACTGTCTTAAAAAAAAAAAATAGTGGGAGGGTCCCACTAAATATTATTACAAGCAACTTGGTTGGATTCTTCAGAACTGGTGGGGTCCGCCACTTCCGCATCAGACTCGGCTCTCGAATCCTTTTCCCATGGTGAATTTGAGAATAGCTGACACTTTTGTGAGTTCGGATTCACTATTGCGAATGTACGGCAGTGTTTCGCCGTAACAATTGTCGCTGGTTGCCAGATCCATGCAGTAATACGTCTTGGTAGCGTATATACTTCGTCGGATTTGCAATTCATCTCGTACGCGCTGCATTTGTTCCTTCTCGATTTGTCATGCAGTGTGGCGCAACTTGTCTCGTGTATCCAAATCGATGGGCGTATCTAGGCTCGCCCAGAGAAGTTCCCAATGTGTGCAGCTTGCATCTCTTGGGGCCCTTCCATCATTAGGGTGGCAACTTCTGAACCGTTGGCGCCGTTCTTCAAATTGGGCCTTCTCAGTCTTAACACGCCATTCCATTTTTGCTGATTCAATTGTTGAATAGATCTCCTTTCATTTGTTAGGATTTCGGCGGCTACTTCATGCGTCCATTCGAGAACCTGGAAGAGATGATAAATTGATTTGTCACCTGCAAGTAATAAAAATGTTAGCCTTGAAAGAGTATCGACAAGAACATTGTTCTTGCCGTCGATGTGTTGAAAGATAACAGTGATCCCCAAGCCATAGGTAAAGTCGGTGAATGACAGCCATCGAACACGGGAAGGTTTATTGGAAACTGATTTATGGAAGAATGATATAATGGCTTGACAATCGGTTCGAAGAATGATTTCAGGCTTGTCTATATAATGGGTTTTGAGCGTTGACAATGTCTCCATGCATGCATATATCTCAGCGTCAATAGTAGATTTGATGATAGGAAATTTCCCGCTAGCATAGGCGCAGATGCGTTCAGTGGATCTAGGATCGTTATTTTGTAGTTTCCATTTGCAAATGCCTCCCCAGCCTTCCATACATCCATCAGTCTCCAGGATGATGAATGCATTATCAGGGGGAAACTCAAGATCAGGAAGCTTCTGAACTAATTCTTTAATTTGACGCACAATCTTCCAATCGTGCTCTTTCATTCGTTTATCTTCATGAGGTGAAGTTTTCTGGTATAAGGGACCAAGAAGAGTCCCTAAAGTAGGAATATAGCTCTTGACATAATTGAGTATGCCCAACCATGATCTCATCCCTTGCTTCTCCTTCAACTTTTCATCCGGAAAATCAGCTATTTTTCGGATTATGTGTTGTTGTAATTTCAACTTTCTTTTATGGAGCACGACACAAAGGAACTCAATTTCTTCAACTCCAATCTTCATCTTTGTGGGGGATAGGACAAAACCTTCCTTTTCAATGATCTCTAGGAACTTCTCCAAATGCTTTCTGTGATCATTTTCATTTTTACTAAAAATTATTATATCGTCAATATATACAGATAAAAATTTAAAACAGTGTTTGAAGCAGTTGTCCATTTTCCTTTGAAAAATTGACGGCGCATTTTTAAGGTCGAATGGCATGACCAGCCATTCATATAAACCATTAGGTACCGAGAATGCCGTCCATTCGATTGAATCAGGATGCATGACAACCTGATGAAATCCGCTCTTCAGATCAAACTTTGAGTAGATATTACTACCAATTTTCTTTATCAACGTATTGATACCAGGTAGCGAGTACTGATCTTTATAAGTATTGTCATTAAGAGAACGGTAATTGAATACCATCCGTTCTTTTCCGCGTAATTTCTTGCCAGTTGCCGGATCAATAGTTACTCCTGAGTGCACAATAATCGCCATGGTCCTGTGCCGACTTGAGCTTGGCCTGATCACCTTTAAGTCCAGCAGAGCTTTGACATGTTTTTCAAATTGATTAACCATTGCAGGAGTCACATGCTTCAACGACTTATCTTGTATAGTGATGTCTTGGTTTATCACATCAATATAACATGTAATTTTATTCTTCTCCCAGTGTTTCAGAGGATCGTTTCAAATGTATCCGCTTCTTTTTAACCTTTCAAATAGTGAGCTGAACTTATTAGTAAAAGAATTCTGTACAATAGACTTACAGATTTCTTGAGGTTGCAACTCCAGGTAAAAGCCATAATCAATTCCTAATTCTGGAATTTCTGCATGCTTTGCTTCTACTTCGACATCAACTGTGGTCTGTACGTTCGTAATATCTTTGTAGAAGGTAACAATATTACATTTCACTCTCATTCCTCCATGCAAACTCCGGATAAAATTACAGCGAATCAGTAGCTGAATTCCATCGATTACTTCAATATTCATGCAATAGATGAGCGGGATTTTGAACTTGTGCTCACCTATATACATACGTCCTTTCATTTTCGTTTCCGCATTTGTTACAGAGTTTACACCATTGAAATTAATCAATCTATTTAACGGCTCCAGGGCTTCTTTAGGAATGCTTCCATTGTTGACACAGCATGTTGTTGCGCCAGTGTCGATGATGGCATTGAGCGTGAACCTCTCAATTCCAACTATGTCAAAGGTAATCTTAACATTGAATAATTGATTAATGAGGCGTTTGGGTACCTTAGGACTCACGTCCTTAAAAGCTTGATGCAGAATTTTAGTTCCCATAGCATTTTCTTCCTCGATAAATCGTGAAATGTCTACTTCATCATTTTCATCATCTTCATCAATCGTCATCAACTCTTTGCCTTTATCATGAAGGGACAACACTTGCATGTTTCCTGTAAGCCTATCTTCGAGATCGTTCTGAATTTTCTCTTTCAGCCTTCGATTCTCCTCCGTTAAGTGATCAACATACTTAACAAGCTCAGCAATCAGGGCATCCTTGGACTGGAAATGTAGCAGCGTTAATTCTTTCTTTACTTCTATAGACAGATAGAACCTGACGCAGAGTGGGCACGCCGTCATTCTGCATAAAGGGCAATGTATAAACATATTTACATTAGTATTTAACGAACAATATGTACACCTTGCGTGGCAGCCAACGATGGGTTTATTCATTTCCCAGTTGTGGTTGCAGTCTTCTTGTTCCTTTGGTAAGTCGATCTTGACTCGCCAGCCAAGATCCTCTTCCTTTTGCTTCAGCATGAAACAGAAATCATCTACAGGGCAATTTTCAAGCGCGTCGCGAATGTGCATGAGTGTATTGACTCCTTCTGAAATCGAGCAGATTGCATCTGAAGGATCCTCGTCATTATCTACAGAGAGGACGTCATATTCTTTTGGAAGGTCCAAATTGTTAAGAACTGCTGCACGCGCCATATTTCTGCTTTTGCTCTTGCATTCCCGAGCAAAATGACCTTCTTCACTACATATATAGCACCTGCATTTTGAAGATTTAGATTTATTTTTATTCTTCACAATGCGGATGTGCGAGTCGTGCGGCTTCCCTTTATAGTTCTTTGACTTCCGTAGACCATAGCGCTTGTGATTGTTATAATACCCTGGAATGGGTATTTTCTTGCAGATTGACAAGTCTTTGATCCCCTTTTGTACAGCCGCTTTCTTACAAAGGTCTGAAATATACAAATACGTGAATCGTATTCGTGGCATGACTCCAATTGTATTTCCTGGGTTCTTCTTTGCGAATGCCTTTTCAATTTCTTCTCCAAGAACCGGTGGCATTTTCTTAAAGAATTTTATAGACAGCTCACTATCTATAAACATGCGGCCAGATTTTGCGGCTAGGATCTTGTAATCGTTCATATATTCAAAAAGATTTTTAATTTAAAGGCAAACTAACCTCTCAAGATCCTGATAAGCACGGTTTTGTTCCTCTGTGGAACTTTGGTACGGATCTTATAGTAGAATTACCCTTCGAATTTGAGATAAAACATTTTGCGGATCATCCGCCATATTTACCAGGGCTTCATATTCTTGGTCATACGCCATGCGCCATTGTATCCACATCTTCTTCTCGATTTCTCCCAGCAGGTTTTCAATAAACAAGACCTTGGCCTTGTTGTCTGCGAATTTCTTCTCGTTGACCAGATTCAACGTTATTGATTCCTATCTGTACATAACATCATCATAGAGCGAGGAATCATCTGGGAGTACAAGCAAAACTCCCTTTGTGTTGTGGGCAGAAGGCAGGTTCCACATATTTTGCTGGCATGACTTCTTGAAGTATGACGCTTTGGTTCGATAATTATTGAAAGAGGAAGACGATGGCTCCTCTTGTCTTCCAGATGAAGCAGGGGGGTACATTACAGGACCCATGACGGGTTCATTGGGGGGTAGGTAATTTGAGGAAACTGATGCATACGCCTTGTCGGCCTTTGCAGCCATTTTCTTCAATTTTGGATACTCAAGATCTTCCAACTGATCTTGGATACTGGGATAGACTAATTCGGGTTGTGGAGTTTTAGGATTAGAGTTGGAATATGTGGATGGTGGAGTTTGGGAAGTTGGCCGATGTTTGTGTGGAGTTTGAGGGTAATCAAATTGGACATGATCATAAGCTATGCATTTATCATATTTACAATTCAGGAAAGTAATGTTATCATTAATACATTCCTGGAGCTCATCATCATACTCAGCTTCTTCACGAAAAGCTTCAAAAACTTCAGTGTCGGTGAAGGTGAAATGCCTTTCCCCACCACCTTTCGAGGAGGTTTTAGTAAACTTATTATTTAGGTTATTAAAATATAAAAATAACGAAAATGAATCATCATTTTCAGTGTCAGAGTCAGCAGTAGACTCATCATAGATAGGTCCATCAGACCATCCCATAAAATTGATTTCTGGAGTGTAATCTTCAACATCTTCAGCAGTATAAGCAGGAACTGCAGGGGGTAGAGCTGATGAATCATTGGAGAAAGATAGACGGATTGATTCGTCTATTTGTTGTCGCATAGAGAGAGATCGCGGTACTTGAGGATTAGTATGCGTAGAAGGCTTCAGATTCCAATCTAAACCTTTGAGTTCATTAACATAATACTTTGTTCCTGGGATAGCCAAAATACGATTGGAGGCTAGGTAGTCAGTAACATCATTAATCTGATAACGAAAACCTACATGAGAGGTATTCGTTAATCGTGCTACAAGGGCTCGAGTCACTAATAAGTTGGACTCACCAGCTTGCCAGTCTTGATAACCATGAGTAAGAATTACCAGTTCAACATGATTATAGAAGTCATGAAAAGACATCATGACATTAGGAGCTATGTACACCAATTGTGTATCTTGTGAAAGATCTACCTCTATAGTACCGATAATGGATACATCGGATCGCCATCGTGTATCTCGTAGAACTATTAGGGCGTTAGTTCCTGCATCTCTACGATTTAAAGTATGCAGTCTTACCATTACTAATCCAAGATGGATATGTTGATAACCTTCATGCAAGAGTCGCTGATACGACTATTGACGGATAAACGAAAGGTTTACCTGTGTATTATCTGTAACCAATACCCTTTCCTCGGAATAGTGTTGATACAGCCTATGATTGGTGGCAGACCAACCATCTTCATAAAGTGTTTCTGCAGGAACCAAATTAGCTCGTTTTCTCTGAGAGATCTGGAGCTGTTGCTCCGGATCTATATGTTGCTCAAGGGTTCGCTGATATGAACGTCTTCGGTAAGGAAGACGCCTTTGTAGATCATAAGCAAGCCTTGATCGTAGACGATAGTCTCTGATCTGATCGTCGAAATTTGAAACATTATTATTTCGAACTGGAGGAAGAACTTCAGTCCTTGTTCTAGAAGTGGAAGCCATTTAAGCAGATTTATTTCCTTTTTCCTGATTAAAGATAGTCTTGGGATTCTTGTAAACGTAAAGGCTGCCTTTAGGTTTACGGACTACAGGAGCAGATGAATGATCAGAAATGGATAGTGAAGAGAGTTGCTTCTGCAGAGAAGCAACAGAACTTTCAACAAAAGATAAGTTCTTATCAAGAGAGAGTTTAGAGAGTTTTTCTTCAAGCCGAGACAGTTGATCAAGAACTCAATTCCTTAACCATGTCAGGCTAAAAACCTTTTGTTATCTCAGAGGATCTGAGTAAACGTTGTTATATTTTTGTTTAAACGATCTACAACACCCTGAGTTCAGGAGGTAAAATACTCCAGAACGTCCTTTTCGTACTTTACTTATAGATTTGAGTTTATAATTTTTGATGCATCGACTATTGTTATTACTATGATGGGATTATTACCGTTCTTAATACTAAATTTTAAGGACGCTGCGATTATACAGTTCAGCTAGTATGCCTGAGTGCCTCGACGAGATCTTGCAAGAAGCAAGCACTGAGGAATTGTAGGGCTGAACAGGGACTGTATATTTCGTTCAGGAACCTTGATTTTTAGTAACTTTGAACTATAGTAATCCTGTTGTACTAAGACATAATAGATGTTTGCTGTATGAAATTATAATTTTAGATCTACGAGTATTGATCGAGGGCAGGCGGATTGTTTAAGCTAAAGTATACAACTGCTGAAAAGAGAATCTGAGGTGACATCTTTCCTCCTGATTGATTTCTTCTTCAAAACCCATCTAGCTTATATCCGATTGGCGTCTTTCTTCTACCTCAACTGATTACAAGTCTGCACTTGCTGCAACCAATTCTCTTGAGCCTCCATCTCTTGGTTTTGTTGACCCAGCTGACGCCCGGATTAAAACTGCTTCAGGTCTCTCTATTCTGGTAAAACAGAATAATACTTTGATTCAGCTAAATCTGAAAGTTCTTGATCAACTATCTCGGCTTGAAGAAAAACTCTTTAAACTCTCCCTTGATAAGAACTCATCTTCTGTTGAAAGTTTTGTTGCTTCTCTGCAGAAGCAACTCTCTTCACTATCCATTTCTGATCATTCCTCTGCTCCTGTAGTCCGTAAATAAGTTTGAACATCCCCCAACCCCAGGAGACTGGCACGGGGACTATGGAGGACCTACTAGTCCTCAAATGGAGGGGGGTTGCCGCTTCTCCCTCTCCCTTCTCTCCCCTTCCTCTATTTCCTTTTTAACACCTTCTTAATATATGTCTTTCCAAATCAAAATTTTTGAATATTTATATTTCTTTCCTAAATTCTGAGATCTGATTTTATTTTTCTTTTTTATTTTAAAAACCATTGCTACAATCTAAACTCTGATTTTATTCTTCTTTCTTATTTAATAAGTCTTTCTTAAAATCTAAAATCTAATTTTATCCTCTTTCTTATTTTAAGTATTGCCTCAAATAAAGTTTTAGCCTCATTATAAATAGAGGATAATGTGCTTAGACTTAGTGATTTTATTTTTGATATATAAATTCTGGTCTTAGCCTTGATATTTTCCCTTCAAGGCATGTATCCAATGTCGAGGTATTGCTCTGACTGTCCTTCGTAGCGGCGGTGATCGTCTTTAGGAGTCCGAGTGGTGCTCCGTCCATACTTGTGTTTCCCTGCTGCCATTTCAGAATCCAACCACTGTTGCCCCACCTTCCTGATCCCACCCATCCACCACAGCCCCTCCAACTTCCTGTCCAGCTCTTTCAGGCCCTTCCCGACAGCCCACCGACACCTCTACAGCAGCTACCTTGTTGTCCCGCCTTTCCCATTGCTGCCAGTGCTTCCTCGCTCGCTATCCACCCTTCGAAAGTGTTGACAAACCTTCGCAGCTGCTGTCCTACTTCTTCCTCAGCAACCCCCACCTCTCTGGCCTTCACCACAGCCGTCGATCCAGCCTCCAACAATGTTCCTACTTCTCTCTAGCTGCAGTTCAACGCCATTACTACCGCCAACCTGCTATCATACTTCTTCCACAGCAGCCCCAAACTTTCCGACCTTCACCGCAGCCTCCATTCCAACCTCCCCTCACCGGACTCCCTCCTCATCAAGCGTGTGTTATTTGTTGAGTAATTAGTTATAATCCTTTGTTTTGTGTGTTGTTTTTCGTTATTTCGAGTCTTCATTGTAACTTTATTTTTAGTTAGTAGTAAAGTTATATGTTGCTTTGTGGTTTGGGTTAACTTTGGTATCACATTGCTTGTCTGACCAGATTATTGTCTACAAATTGTGAATCACCAATGGATACTGATAAGCTCAACTGAGACATAAGGTATTTTGGAGGTGTTTCAGTTACAGGTAATTTAGTAGGTTGAAGGAGCTCCATAGGACCACATTGGCAGGTTGGAGGGAGAACTGAATTAAGGGCCCTCAGGCATTTAGGTTGGCCACTCCACTACTTAAATTATCAAAAAATGAGATATCGATCTGACAAAGCTTGGGGACATCATACTTTTGTAAGAAAATAAGATTAGTATTCTTGGAGTTGCTAGATACTGTGGAATTTGTATAGATAATGCATGAAACTAGAGGTCCTTTTTCTTTTAAATGATGGAATGGAGTCACCAAATGATGCTTGTTGTTTGCATCAAAAACATGCTAAATAATAATATGTGAAATCTCCTTGTTTGTAATTAAGTTAGGTGGGAATCTAATTACATTCTACTAGTTTGCTTTGGTTGATTTAAGATTGCTAGAAGCACATATATCTGTGTGTGTGTGTGTGTGTGTGTGGCATGGTTAATCAAAATAATCGAATGGAGGCTAGGAAACTATATTTAACTTCTAAATTTTTTTTGCTAGAGGATTGAAATCTTTATCTAAGCCACACAACTATACGCTATTCAAGCTGTTAACCTCGGCGAATTGCTTTGAATTTAAACAGCAAATATTAGTTTTGCTTTCCCGATGCGGGACTAAACCTTTTGCAAGCATTTTGGCTGAATTTTCAAGCCTATTCCATCCATCGTGGCTCTCACCTGCTTTGACATTTCCTCCTGATAGGTAATGAATGCTTTGATTATTGAAAGGTTTACATACATACCACTCAATTCTTCTATAATTTCATATCTACCATCAAAACTTTAAGTTTTAGATGCATGCCACTTTACCTATGTATGGAAAGGTGTATTTCACTTTAAAAATTGAAATGGTGATATGAAAGATTTGGTTGGTAAAACTGTAAAAAGTAAAGCTTAGGTGTTAGATATGTAAAGACATAGTAATTGGGTGGTATGTGTAAATGCCCCTGATATTTTTTGTTTTCTGCTTGTTCTTTTTGGGAAAGAATGATGGATTTTGTCATTGGAGTTCCTGCACATGAAATATAGATGATTGAATGCAAAATAATTTTATATCGATAATGAGTTGGTGATTTTGCATTGGATGGTTTGATGGTATAATTTTAACTAAAACGAATATTTGATTTTTAAAACTATATTAAGACTATTGTAATATAAATTTTAATTAAATTTTTTTTATTTATTGAATTTATCCTATAAGATAGAAAAGTACCGCTTAGACTGAAAGGAAAATTTTATAAGACGGTGGTGAGACCTTCAATGCTCTATGGTGCTGAATGTTGGCCTTTAAAAGAGAAGCATAATGTTAAGTTAAGTGTTGCCGAGATGAGAATGATTAGATGGATGAGTGGCTTTACACTTAGAGACAAAATGCGAAATGAATATATCCGTAATAGGGTTGGAGTTGCACCGGTGTCGGATAAAATTAGAGAGAGTCGCCTTAGATGGTTTGGTCACATTAAACGTCGACCACTTCGATGATCCGATTAGGAGAGTAGATGTTTTAAATACAACTTATGTTAAGAAAGGCAGAGGCAGACCTAGGAAAACTTGGGTTTATTGCATAAAAAATGATCTTAATCTATTAGAATTAAACGAAAATTTGACACTAAATAGGACGCAATGGAGAAAAAGGATTCATGTAGCCGACCCCACTTAGTGGGATTAAGGCTTTGTTGTTGTTGTTGTTGAATTTATGCCAAAATAAATTCTAACAGTTTCAAAATGTATTTTGGCTAAAATTTAGTTGAGATACCTAAACGATAAATATCATTTTGTTGAAGAGTATATAAATTGTCAAGGATTTATTTTAAAATGTACAAAAGTTTAGATAAATTTTTATGTTGTTTACTTATATTTTATAAGAAACTTTATAGCATTTTATTGTATTTCACAAAAAAAGTGAAATTTTTATCAAGTACGCCCCACTAAAAAAAATTCCTGGCTTCACCCCTGGCTAGAAGCACCTCCTTTTGAGGAATGAAGGCTATTATAGATGCATAAAGTCTTCATGATGCTCTTTCAAGCCTTAGGAGAGGAACTAATGGCATTTTTTCCCTAGTGAGTGTGTTATTTGCTCATAATATCCTTGTTTACCAATTATGGCTTGCTTCAGAAACGAACTTGTTATGTTAATCCACAATAATATATCATTATCATTAGCTTATCCAAAGTACGTGGGATCCAATTTATGATTCATCATTCTCCATGCATTCCCATTGATTGCTATATGTGATATTAATTCTATTTTGTTTAAATCTTTTTACGTAACTTACTGATGTTATCTTGAAGCATCTTTTTTTTCCTAACCTCTTTACTTTAATTTTATTTACCTCTCTATATTATTTTTTTTACCTAACATAGTATTGTATTTTCAACCCTTCATTGTAATGGTCTAAATCAATTAAGTTTATTTTCCGCTTACTTTTATTCATATGCATTGCTACCATATTTTATCTTATATAATTGTTTTTTGATAAGATTTCATAAACTTAGTTTACGTGCATCTTAAGTTGTTATGCCTATCACTCATAACTTGACAACAATGATTTTTTTTTTTTTTTACGCTTAACACTCATACTCCTATAACAATGCTCATCTAATTGATTCTTTATAATATTTATATTTAAGCATCCATGAAATTCTCTTATCACATAGAATCTTAGGAACACTCCTTAGTCTCAACTCTATGCCAATTTTTTCATGTAATAATTCAATTTACTTGAGTTTTTAACATCAATGCATCACCAGATCCTCTAATAATATTAGTTCTTTATAAAAGAAATAAAAATATAGTTTAAGAAATTAATTTTCATGAAAGGATGAATATCACCAAATCCTGCTTTTCAGTCTATATTGTTTACAGCACTAATAACATCGACTAAAGAACAAGAACAAGTGATGAGTCTCATTAGGTATTTTAAGGGAGTATTTGGCTGCATTTAGGATTTAAGTTAAGTAGGATTCACTAAATCCAATAAATCCAGATTTATTAAATCTAGTGAAGTTAAATCCGAACTTATGTTTGGAAAGATTTTTTTTAAATCCACTTAAATCCGTATGAAATGTTTGGCATTTTATTTTAGGTTTCACACAAAGGATTGAAGATTTCAAATTGGATTGATGCTCCTCCAAAATTTCACCTACGACTATAGAATTTCTCCATAAAGAAACAATTTATGCTGCAAAGAGCAACAATCATAGCCTGAGAACATTAACGAGTCAAGTTGCTACTATTTTTTAGAGTATAAAATAACTAGAGAATTTCTTTAATAAGTTCAAAAAAATGGACATCTCACCTATTGTTATATGAGATTCAAGCACATAAAGACGAAAACCTCTATAAAACATTTTCAATAGGTTGCAATACAATAAATAAGAAATTAAGAACATTTTTGACAACATCACAAGCTACGCCCTATTTATAAAGAGAATATGTTGCTGATTCATCAAATTTAATTCACAGAACAAGCATCAACAATTATTGAAATAATTAATTATCTGAAAACAAGAAGCTTAAAATTAAATAGTCATATTAACTAATAACAATAGTAATCTCATTACCAACTAAACTAATAACACGAGATTCTTACTTGAATCCATTGCAGCATAACCACTAAAGTTAAATAGATCGTTACATCCACACCTCCATAGCCTCTTAACCACTCCGGAAAACATTAAATACAAGCAAAAAATCAAAGAAATAAAGAATACAATAAATATGAAACACTGAATTTAAGGTGTTAGACATGTGAATATATAATAATTGAGTAATATGAATGTTATATATATTGAATTCTAATATCACTAAAATCTACAAAAAAAAAAATAAATAAATAAATAATAATAAAAAGAAAAAATGAATTAAAAACCGCTCAAGGACTCTAGAATGCTTCATTTTTTTGAAGTTGCTAATGATTTTTTTAACAATATTAACTTTTTCTTTGGTTTTCATTAAGGAACGTGATAGTAAAGTTGTTATGTGGGTTAATTTCTCAGTTGACTACTTTGAACTCAACTGGTTGATCCAAGGGACTTTTAGAGGAGGTTTATTTGGTGCATTCTTGTTAGAGTATATTTGAAATGCAGTTTTCTCATTCCATACGTTCAGGTCATACATTCTCCATTAACGTTGGTCTTATGCAGCTCTATTTAGGTTTAAGTATTGTAACATTCGTCGTATTTTGAATTCTCATTGGGATTGATCTTGACATCTTCATTCAACGTACTACCAGTGTCACTCCTTGCATGTAGTATTATTGTAGTATTTGATACAAGATTGAGCAACCTTTCTACATATTCAACTATAAAATATTGAAATGCACATAACCAACTCAACCACATATGATTTAAACTCTAAATAACGATCTTTATATGGTCTTCCGCACAGCTTGGTCACTGAATGATAAAAAATCTATCATTTTTTTTTCCCATGCCGCTTTTGTTATCTGTGGGTCCATTGCTGCCACCTCATAAATTTGTGGGTTATGTTATAATTAAATTTGTATTTTTTTTTCAGTCGTCAATTTTGTATGTTTCTCATTTTAAGATTGCCTATGATTGGGAAAATTTTGCACAAATGTGGAATGAAGCACTCCATCCAATATTGTCCTAAAATTATGCTTACATATTTTGAAGTTAATCAGGTCACTATTTTTTGGTAACTTGTGTTCTAATTGTAAAGATTGTAGATACTTGCCAGCTCACCTTCTAGCAAGCTACCTTTAGAGCATTTTAAATCTAGATAAATGTCATTGTCATTTTCTGCGAGTAAGATTTGGTTTGTTGGTTGCTTGGGTACCTTTTTACTCCCCAACTTATGGCGGCTCCTTTATTTCTATTTTTGTGCTATGGTTGCAATGCACTTGGTTAATTTCATGTCTAGTTTTGTTGTTTGTAATCTTGTGGTTTCATCTTTTTGTTTTGTGTCAGTATCGTCACTGTTGGTTTTTGGACAGTTTTGTGGCTTGTCGTGTGGTTATTGGTGTTTGTCATTCTTCTTGTGTTACATCTAGACCAATAGTTGATGTTTAATGCGTTTAGGTTTTCTACATGATGCAATATGATTTCTAATTATTACATGGCTCCTAACATCTTCAATTGGGGGTTCTATGTTTTGTATTTTCTTACTTTGTGGTTCAATCTTGGCAATTTTGCTATTTTCTTATATTTTTTTTTATAGTCTATTAGAACTTACTGAGGTTCGGCAATGGGGCCTTTTGTGTTTTATGACCTTGGTAGTTCACGGTTCTCTTATTTTCGTTGTTGGCGTTGGGACTTTGCCTGTATTGATATGGTGATTTGTTTTTTCTCTCGACTTGTGTGAAACTAAGATGGATAACTCCAATTCATAAGCTGTGTAGCTTTGTTTACGTTTGTCCAATTTTTTTGATAATAAGTTATTTTTTCTTTCCATTGCAATAAAATGAAACCTAAGGCTTTTCATGAAGCCTAAATGTAAATTTTTTTTTAATCCTGTTTGACACTGAAAGATGTGCCTTGCAACTAATATTCTTTGGTTCACTGAACTTTCTCACATTATTGACTTCATTGGATTTGGGGGTATCTTTCATAAATGATAATGTTAGATGAGGAAAACCCTCTAGAAACCTGCTGTGGTACGCATGAATGCCGAAAAACTTTTTATTTTAATCAACTTTTAAAATTGTACAATTGGGCATTGAGACGGTCTCCACTACACGTGTGATTTTCTGAGGATAGGGAGCAACAAGGCCTTCCTGAGGAGCGGACCGAACATTATCTAGTGTATGTAAAGTTCATTGAGCAATGTTTTCAAAAAAGTTTGGAGCAGTATGTTGCCCAATAGAGTCATCTGACAACACTTCAATCATAGAAACAGAAGCATTATTATCAGAAGGGGGGTCTCCGGTAGTAAGAGGGATATTTAGAGAAGGGAGGGTGGATGGAAGAGCAGATGACATTTCTGCTAATTTTTCAGTAGTTAGGGTATTGCGTTCAAGGACAGAGGAGAGGAAAGTGTCAATTGGGGCAGGGGAATCACTAGTATTTTTCCTCCGGGATTTTAAATGATGGTGCAAATGGTGACATTGAGAATGAGAATGTCTAAACATACAACAGCGTGTGCAATAAGGTGGAAACTGCTCGAGTTCCACCCGCTGCCAAAAGCCCTGGTGTTGCGAGCCAATCCAAATCTCACCCGGAAAAAGTAATGTCTCGTTCAACTAAAACTCTGGCTGCAGACGGTCAGCTCAGAGTAACTGTAGGAACATCAGTTTTAAGGGGTGTACCGTAGACCATAGCTAAGGAATAGAAAAGCTCGTGATTGAAGAGATGGAACTTTAGACCGGGGAAACGCAGTCATACTGGAATCATAGGGGGTTCAATGAGAGGATCAAAATCTACTGTCCATTTTAACACCTTCATCATACGGTTTTCTATACGAATAAGTTTTCTCGCAAACACTGGGCGTAGTCTTCATCATATAATAATTGGATAAGAACATGTCTGCCGTCAAGTTTCTCAATCTTCCAATTCCCTTTCAGATGCATTTGCTCAAACTCTTTTCGAATTACTTCGGTCTTAGGGTTTCCATAAATGAACTTACCAACTAGGATCAATCTGCAGGATGAGGCTATGATGGAGATCTCAGCATCAGATAGAAAGAATGCAGCTTGCCATTTTTATGGGACGCTTTTTTGAGGAATCTGGCGGGAAGAAACATGAAGGAGCGCAAGAGGTGGTGTCACCCGCAAGAGCGGCGACATAGGAACGTTCTAAGGCCATCACCACTTGCAGAATAGGCACAAAAGATGCAAAACAATCGTTCTAGCATAGTCAGATCGAAGACAAAGCACCGTGAAAGTTGCAAAGTTGCAGACGAGGCGACGCACGAAGCAACGCTAAAACAAACCCCTCCTCTGCGAGCACGACTCTTCTGCGAGCACGAGGAGCGTCGCTCTCCTCGTGCTCGCAGAAAAGCAAGCCCAACAAAACAAGCCCTTTGACCTCGAGACGTCGAAGGACGAGCAGACGAGTTAGGATCGAAGCTACAAGAGGACGAGCATGACAAAGAGAAGAGCAGTGAAGCGGAAGACCAAGTTTTTCCATCGAGGCAAAATCCTAGCAGAGCGGGATCGAAGACGAAGACGAAGACGAAGACGCGCATTTTTTTTTAGTGGTCTCACATCGTTTTGTAATACTATTGATAGTTGTTAATCATGAGCTTTAAAACTAATTTAATGAAAATCCGTATCTATAAACAAGCACACTTAATTACTTACGAAAATGGATCCATTAAATCATTAGTATTACATTAGGAAAAATAATCTCTTTTTTAAAAAAATTATAATGTGATTTGATGGGAGAATTAGACTACACAACAGAGTCTTAGTTACGCTTATATATCTTAGGAGTATAAATTAAGCAAGCAATCAAATTAATTTCCATGAGATAAGTTGATTTAATCTGAAAGGTGAGGAATGGTTAATCTTTTAATTTAGATTACTAAGAGAGGCAAATTAAAACTATTTAGTTTATCAAATCTAATATGGTTAAATTTTCATTATTAAGATTTTTGTGGACATTTCAGGAGAGCCTAGAAATAGATCTACATTGATAATGAGATTGGTGGAGTGATTGATGAAAAAAAAGACTCTTTTAAAAAGTCACAAAAGTTATATATTATAGACTTATAATGATAATGTGACAGTTAAAAGTTTGGTAAAGAATATAATGAGAAACAAAGATACAACTTTTGATCACTATCCATTGTTAAGAAAATGTAATAGTTATGAGAAAATTGTTGCCTCATTTTAAAAAAAGAAATCCATAACAATTTTAAAACAATTTTTTTCCTAAATGGACTTTGGCTTTATCAACGACATATCTTGGCACTAAATACATAATTATCACACAGCTTGGCTGCAACGGTGGTAGATGAGAAAATGCTCTATATGCAGCTCTATCAATTTGCTAAAATTTTGTAATTGTGAACACCAACCAGGTAGCCAACTCTCGCATATCCTTTGAGCTCCTTGTTTGATGAAATGTCTATCTGGGCATTTTAGCTCTCATATGATGAAATGAATGGAGCTTGGAAAAAAAGAAACATTTTTGGTTATGTATGAGGAATGTGTGCTCTATTAATTGGTGCCAATACCTCTCCACCATGGTGAGGACGTTGAACATATTGCACTCTTTGATCACCATTTCCTGCATATGCCTGTAGAACTAATCATGAGCAGATACAACGGAAGTGATTCGAGGGATTTTGGAGTTAAAAGAAAAAAAGGAACTTTGATGAGGGCTCAATATTGGTGGTAAAGAAGTTGTCGGTGATGCTGGCTTGGGTCTATGCACAACGAAATGCTAGTTATAGAAGAGGGTGAGGCGGAAGATAGTAAGGCTGGTGAAACTCTTGATCATTCTGAGTTAATGTAAGGTTGTCCTGAAGAGTGCATCTGGATGTTTGATCCGCATTTTCTCTCTCTCTTACCCTACTACTCACGATTGGGAAGTTGTGTACAATGGGCACTAAGAAAGAGAGTCTTGTATTAAAGTATGTTGGAGTTATGGGAGTAAACGAGTTGAGTCGAGCTGAAGTCACCCTCGGTTGGTGCTTGAGATTTATTAACTTATCGGGTTCAAGCTCGCTTGTTTATTATAAAATAGAGAAATAATATTAATTTATACTAGTCTTATAATAAAATGATAAATAGAATGAGAAATTAGGAGATAAATAATAAGAAATCATTTGATATACAATACAACAACAATAACAAAAAGCCTTTATCCCACCACGTGGGGTCGGCAACATGAATCATTTTTCTTCATTGTGTCCTATTGAGTGTCATATGTACATTTAATTTATTTGATATACAATATAAAATATTATTTTATAAATATTTTTAATAGTTTAAAGATAAATTTTGAAATTTAATATATTTGAGTATATTTTATATTAATATTTTTCTAAACGAGCTGACTCATAAGCTAACGAATCCGGTCTGGGCTGGCCTTGAGCTTGACTTGTTAGTTCATCAAGCTTAGCTCACTAGCCACTTATCAAGTCGAGCCTGAGCCGGCTCTGAGTCGGGTAGGCTCACTTACAACAGTAGTTAGAGTTATTAAATATGTGTATGATTGGAACTAATAATATTAGAAGTGATTGCTCAGAAGTTAAAGAGTTTTCAATTATATTAGGCATGTATAAATGATGAAAATTGAGTTTTTCTTTTGTATTTTTTATGCAGATACTTAGAAAAGGCTATTCAAAGTAAAATTTTTTGATGTTTTTTCCCTCAAATGACAAGTGAGAAATAAGAATAATGGCAAAATGTTGATGAGATGAGAACTTTAGAATTTAAAGATTAGCAAGCATGGCATGTAATTTTATGTACATGTTGTTATCAATTATATGATTATTAGAAAAATGAAGTCATATGTAGGTAAAGAGGTATTAACTGTTTTAGCTCTATCATATGAGAAACTATTATATAAATGAAGATATAACTTTTAGAGTTGGTACCAAGTGACTAATATAGGAAAGTGTTTTGGGTGTTTCGCTATAAGAGGATATCGTAAAGACTTAAAGTTAATTTTTATAAAATTGAAATTAAATTAGCAATATTATATAGACTTAAAGCCAAATTTTTGTGTGCATGATGTTAACAATTATAAGATATAGAAAAATGAAGTCATATGGGGGTAAAGAAGTATTAAATATTTTGGATCTATCATATGAGAATCTATTAATATAAATGATGATATAACTTATAGAGTTGGTACCAAATGGTTAATATAGAAAAGTGTTTTGGGTATTTGGCTACAAGAGGATATTGTAAAGATTTAAAGCTAAATTTTATAAAATTGCAATTAAATTAGCAATATTATATAGACTTGAGTTTTGGACGATAAAATGACTTATGATATGGTGAGCACAATGAACTGAAATGCTAAAATTAATGTGTGGAAAAATAAGACAAGATGAATATAGAAATGATTTTATTGTAGGAATGATTGCAGTGATATCTATTCAAGAAAGGGTAATTGAAAGTATGCTTAGTTGGTGTCAACATATGCAATGAAGGGCGGAAAAGTACAAATTAGACAAGTTGAAAAAATTAGTTTGATGAGGAAGGAGAAAGTTATAAACCCAAGGTGATATGGCTAGTTATCTAAAATGGTTTGTAAATAATAATTTTTATAAACTCAAAGAACTCTCAACATGAGGATTCATAAAGTTCTTCCCAAAATTTTGGGATAAGGCTTATAATAGGTGATTACAATGAATTGATCCGTGTATGGATGAAACATCCTATGCTTAAGCTCTTATCTATTGATGCATTTGATAATATCCAAATGACAATTGTGAATTCATATTGGCAGTATCTTTTATGAAAAGTTGCTTTTGGTATATATATTTATTGATCCTTTTTTATGATACCTAGATTGTTAATTTATTTTTTTGAATAATTTTGCACTTTATAAATGATCAATAGATCATTTAAGCAAATTATTCTCATTCTTGATGGTGATTTGATTTGTATGATGATATTCCTTACCTAAACTGTAAGGGCCTTTTATGGATTCATGGAGAGATCTTCCTTTTTCGTCACAAAAAGAACTGGGGCTCGTCAGTTTGATACACTAGGTCAAATGAATCTCAGGTTACAAAAGCTCATGTAGCTTAATATTTTAATTCTTGAAGCTCCAAGATAATCTTTAATATGATGCTTTAAAGATGAGTGAGGTTTTGACTTTCAAGTGTTAATTCAATGGAAAATTCACTTGTCTCTTTGTTCTTGCTTGAGTTTATTTTATGGAAATATTTCTTGAAACTCTTGCACTATGAGTAGCTACTCATTTAACGGTGATTCTTGACTTGCTAATTTATTTATACCCTTTTGAATGAAGAATGATAAATCCTTGAAAATGACCACCTATTTTTGGTTGGAGATATTTCTTTTATTTAGCAAAAGAAGCTAGGTCTATGAAATTCTTTTCTACCTTGATCTATGTGACGTGCATTAATTTTGTGAAAGTTATGTATTGAAGCTTGAACTGAATGTTTGGATTATTGGGTTTTGTGATGGTTGGTTTTGTGGTTGATAGCCTTTTGAATCGTTCATTGAAATTCATATTTAGATCTTCATGGACATGGTTGACCTTGAATCTTGTAAGATCATGGTCTTCTCATGATTGTTTCCTTATAGTGGGGTTTATGCTAGCAGCTTGATTTGTTAGTCATTGAAACTTGTTTCCTTTTATCGCTCATCAATCATCTAAAAGGTCTTATTAGTCCTATTAAGCCCTATTTTTGCTTTATTTATTTAGCCTGTCTATAGCCAAGCGGAGATGTTATCATAATCCAATCATTACTATATAGAGCGAACTAATAATTGATATTATTGTTAAAACAAAGGATATAATTCAACTAAGTTCTTGTTAATAGTTTTGGATGTATTCAAGGGAAAAACTTTATTGCATTTGGAATATATATATTTTCTTTAAAAAAAAGTGATTACATTTTGGTCTCAAGGGCATGCATGTTTATGTTATGATGTAAGATAAGATTAATGCAAAGGGCATTCACAGTGCATTTACATATCCAACACCTAATTTTTTTGCTTTTTACATTTCTACTAGCCAAAACATTGAAATCACATAATGTATTCTACTATTTTAACTTTCAATAAGTGAAATACATCTTCTTATGTAGCTTAGGTGGGGTGTGTGTGTGTGTGTGTGAATTAAAATTTGGTATTAGATATGTAATTGCATGGGATTGAGTGGTATGCTGTAAATCTTCCATAAAATTATACTCTTATAAACTCACCATACCCTTAAAACATAGAGCTCATCCATCGCTATAAGATTTGTTTTTTCTTTTCTGTTTTACACGCTGACGCATAATTTTTACCTTCACTAAATTCTTCCATTTTCTTGTTCAAGCCTGATTGCCTAATAATATCATTATATCAATGATTATTTTAAGAATAGACGGTTGGCTAGGGAGTTTCTTGACACTTACATCATCATTGTTTATAATCAGTGTTTATTCCCATCTGTTTTATAATATCTATTCTCTATTTCTTGTGGTATTTCTTTGATGGTGGTAAGTGTATGCATGGAGTCTTTGTTTCATTTATACTGTAGAAAGGCTGACCTTTGGTCTCTCTTATGTAGATATCTTGGATACATGATCTTGATCATTTGCTTGAATCTTAATCTTTAGGATAATTCTACTCATCAAATACAACATTGATGGTCACCTCTTTAATCAAGTAATCCACTAGTCTTATGTTATGAAAGCAACCCATTTTTCTAATAATTTGACCATCTTCTTAAAAGTTTCAGATTAGGATGTACTGTAGCTATTAATTAATTTATTTGTTTTAATCTGTATGGTAATATTTTTTTTCCTCGATATCCATTCTACAATTGACCTAAAAGCAACCTATGGTTCAGCACAATAACAAAAATGAATTCGCCAATTTATATTCATATTCAGTTTCCTTAGTATCGGAGTTCTAAATTTAGACTTTGTTGCTGTCATGACCCACCCAATCCATTATTTGATAACCCCTTAGGTCTTATAGTTGCTTCAAATTGTACTATTTCAAAATGTACTATGCTAAAAGTATGTTTAATCTTGTATTTTATTAGTTACAAAGCAACGGTATATATAGAAACATAAATATCTTGTTATCTGTTTTAAAGTTATTATACTATGGGATAACACATTGTGCACATATAGATTGATCACAATTAAATAGTAAGCTCTATGTTATAGTTTATTATAACAGATTATATGGTCAAAACCTAATTTATTGACAAGTAGCAACTTTAGGTCCAATTTAATTAATCCCATACTATTTGAAATTTTTACTTTTGTGCATATCTTCAATATTTTAAATTCCATGGCAGTATCACTATTTTACAGAGCATTTGTCCTTCACAAATTGTCATAGTTTTCATCATTATATCAATATAATTATGTGTGTTCATTTTGATGATAGCAACTAAATTTCATTATTGCAACATCATCACTACTGGAGTTTTAATTAGGGTTCTCATTTATGTAATGATGGTGCCGATTTCCTTCATAACAGTTTTATAATTTTTATTGATTGGTAACTAAAATAGTCAACAATTCATTTGTTGAACTTTCATATATAAAATATTTGAAGAATAATTATCCGTCTAAATGTGGTCATCCAAGCCATACTTTCTTAAATCAAAGAGTTAATTTGAGATTCTTTGAATTTTTCTATTCGTTAATTTTGTTAGAAGTCTCTCTCTAGTCTTTTTGAATCCTCTTTCTTCCTTTTTTTCCTCCCTTCTAATGGAGAGTACGCATTGGCCTCTATTTATAGTGAAGTTTGGAGCTCAAATTGTCATAATTTTTTTCCACGAAGCATTATTCATGCATTGATTGGAAAATCTAGTTATGCGGCAATGGGAGTATTATGACTTCGTCACTTTTTATATTGATCTCTTAGTGAAGGGGATGATGACATACATGTATGGGGCAATCTTCTATTGCTTCATTTTAACCTTAAAATTGTTTACGAAATCTAAATCTAAGAATAAAATTCATTTTTTATGGCAGGGTGGGTAAGATTTCCATCTTGTTTGATGATGATAACAATGCCCTCCTTTTGCTATCGTTGTCTCTTGCTTTATCATCTTTTGTGCCAGTTCAATTAGCTTAAACATGCTAGAGATCTTTGACGGATCATTGACCTTTAGTTTGACTTAGAAGTCACTATGCCAACTGATTCTTAGTTTATGCTTTATGATCTTTTGCCTCTACTTTGAAGAAATTTGGGTTTAGCCTTCAATGGCTGATATATTTACATATTAATTTTGACCCACTACAAATATATACATAGATATGCATGGATGCTTTTGTTCTTCTGCGTTAATTTCGATTTATTCTTGAGCTATATCTTGTTCAGTCCAATGCCCACTCAGTACAAGTTTTGTGCTTGGCCTGACTCATTTATTTTTATAAAAGCTCGACTAGAGCGAAAAGTCTATATGATTTTTAGCATTTTTGTATATTTGAGTCAAATTTACAGCACTAAATTTAACCGGCTAAAATGTTTACTATCTTGAGGATAACAAGTTAGAAGGCTGTGGTAGTTATTACATCAGAAAATAAGTTGTACATGGAAATAAAAGACAGGTAGTGCCAAAAATTATGGTTTTATGAACCATTCAATGACGGAGTTCTGTATATTGTTCTTCATTTATAACTTCATAAGCATATTCTGCTTGATAATAGTGTTTGTTATTATACAAGAAAGGCATGGTTTTATGGGCCATTAAATTCTTAATTTTAATCAATTCAGGCTCATGAAGAAAAGTCATGGGGTTCTGGGTGCAGTTTCCTATCATTAAGGAATGTGTATATATGAGCTTGAGTGCTCCCAATATACTTGTTATAGATAGAACTCTTTTTCTTGTATAAGTAAAAAGAAAATGTACTGATAACGATGATATTGTAGTTCATTTTTTTAAGTTTCATGCCTGGGTATTTCTTGCATGTTGTTATATTTGTAGTATGAATCTCTGCTTTTTACATGGGGCTCTGATTGGCTAGCATTTTTTTATTCAGTCCATATTGAACTGCGTAGTTCTTCATTAGCAATTTGAGGTGGTTGAATTAAGCTCTTTATTGTATTCGCCATCTTTGTTTTGCTGTTCTTTTACATGATCTTATCCTTTTCCTTTGTTATCCATTCTAGAGTAGATTTTTTTTTTCCCTTTATGGCAAGCTAATTTAAGCTATTGGTTTCTGTTCCAGTGTGGCACTGGATGGCTCTTTCATAGAAACTGATGCCTTCAAGGAACAAGGATCTCATAAACGGTTTAAATCTTTCTCCATTATTTTCGCAGTAGCTTTCAATACTTGATCTGGTGTGTGATTGTCTATCATTTTCTGAGTTGCAGTGTCAGGTCTGAATCTTCCAGTCAACCCGGATCTAAAGCGTGCAGGGAGAAAATGCGGAGAGATAGATTGAATGACAAGTATGGTTACATGTATATTCTTCATTATATGTTGTTAATTAAAAAAGTATATTATTTGTAACTCATTTCGACTTAGGTTTCTTGAATTGGGGTCCATTTTGGAACCTGGAAAGCCACCTAAAGTGGACAAAGTAGCTATTCTCAAGGATGCCACCCGTATGGTGAATCAACTGCGCACCGAAGCTCAGAAACTGAAAGATTTGAATGAAAATCTCCAAGAGAAAATTAAGGAGTTAAAGGTTTGCAAAATTTTTTTTCTTATTATCATATTGTACGCATTAATTTATACTGAAACTTTTGGGCTTGGGCATAGCTTTTTTTCATATTTCGATCGAATCCTTCTTACTGAAGGAAAGCTGCACAGATTATTTGTGCTGTTTTTGCCTTTTCTCTGTAAAGATCGTGCTTTTTTATGCCCCTTTTGGTAAATAACTCTCCCTTTGTATGCATCTTTAACAGGGTCATGCTGTTTTTCTACAACTCCTGAATGATTTACTCCTGCCATTCTTGTTGCCTTCCAAAACAAATATCTGTGCCACTTTTTACTTGTAACAAGGTTGAACTTGGCCAGAAAAAAACTTGTGGAAGGTTTCAGGGAAGGAGCTTTTGGGAGACGGAAGCATCACCTTTCTAATATTGCCAAACAAATGCAAATATTAAATATTATTAGATTGATAACCTTCCCTTCCATATTTGCAATAAAATTTTATCTGCAATCGGAAAAAAGTTCAATGTCATCCTCTCCATGTTTCTAATAAAATCTTCTTAAATCTCTTAGACTTACCGCTGATGAATGGTTGAAACTACACTGCAGACTGAAAAGAATGAACTCCGTGATGAGAAGCAGCGGTTGAAGGCAGAGAAAGAGAGCCTGGAACAGCAGATAAAGTTCCTGAATGCAAGGCCAAGCTTCATACCCCACCCTCCTGTGATTCCAACTGCCTTTGCTGCCCAAGGAAACAATACTGGGCAGAAGTTGATGATGCCTATAATAAGCTATCCTGGGTACCCAATGTGGCAGTTCATGCAGCCTTCTGACGTCGATACGTCGCAAGATGCCGAATCTCGCCCTCCTGTTGCTTGAGCACCTTATCTCCTTTGGTATCCTATTTTGGCAGCTCATGGCTGCTGTAGCTACTGACTGATTTGGATCTTTGCGTTAATTGCTTCCCATTTCAACCAAGTAGTTGACTAGGGGCAATTGGTTCTGATTGTTGAGTGACTAGTAATTTATTTGCATTGTACTCTAGGCCCTTTTTTGTGATTTAGAAGCTTGAACAAGCTGTGGTTGTAAAAGATTTGGTTATAATTAATGTAAATTTGTTAGTTTGTGCTGTTTTGTGTGAAACAAGAAGATGCGAAATGATCATTTGCTGCTATTAATCTTTTTCTACATGAAAGAAAATGTGATTGATTGAGATTTCTTCTACCCATGCATTCAAGTTAAGTTGTCTGCTTGGTTTTGTTTGAAGAGGAGATGAAGTTCTGTTCGGTTGGACTGAACGCCAACGTTTGCAAAATTTTTTGTTTGGTAAAGCAGTGAGACGAATGTTTCAAATCGCAACTCGTCTCTTTCGGTTCAAAGAACACAATTTTTTAAAGAAATTTAACGAACGTTACCGTTGTTTCAAATGAAGCTTAGTTCAACTTGCCAAATTTGCTCTAAGACATGCTCGGTCCAAGGGGCGATTAAGTAAGAACTAAATTTTTGTGATAAACTTGACTAGAGTACCCGGCCTCTAATTCAACTTCATCGGATGTTAAAATCATCGGAGCTACTAAACTATTTTCTTTGCCTCATGGGTTGGTTAGGTAAAATGGTTCCAAATGCTCAATAAACTAGCCATTATTTGACTGCACAAATTGATATTATCAAAGAATTTCTCATTGGTCTTCTCTTTATTCGGAAATCAATAATGCACTTTTCAGTTTATAGCAAGCCTTTTATTGGGCTGTGTCATGTAGTATATTTACTTTTTTTTTAATGTTTACTTTCTATAGAGCTTTATAGTGACTCCCCTATAATAAATAGTTCATAGGCCAAGCCTAAGATATAACATCATTGTCTGAAGTTTATTTATTTTAGCAGTCACAAATCATAGAGCTTCTCCTTAAATTTTATTGCCATCTTTTTCTTTTACTCTTACTTGGTAGCCCCTATTGTAATTAGGGTCAACATGTTATCTATGAATAAATTTAAATATATTGGCTTCTAAGGTATGTTGGGCATGGATTAATGCTAGGTCAAGCATTGTGGTTACAAAATATAATTTAAAAAATAAATAAATAATCAATTGGAATTAATAATCAAGAAATTTTCATGAATGTCTTAACTCATCCAAATGTAGGAAATGCTCACAAGGATGAATAGGGGAATTTTGGAATAAGCTCTTAGTGGTGTCCTTCAAATAGACATTCCTAATAATTGATCGATGAACTCTCTTATTTGTTTATGTTGTTAAGTCTTTGTATGCTATCTTTGGCTTCAAAAATTGACAATACTCATCATCTAGAAATGAGTACAAAGACCATTACATTATGAAGGGCTAGGAAGCGCTTTCGATCAAATCTAATGCAAGCTTTCTCTAGAGAAAGCATTATGGTGTATCCTTTGATGAAATTTAAAATCTCTCATTTGGATGCATGGAAATGAAGTTGGAACTAGCTAATTATGCCACTTATTTTGAGTCAACCACCTTCCTACAAACTATTAATAATGCAACATTGTATAGATTGTTCTTCTCCATTTGTAAGGAGTCATCGTCCCTATAGTTCTCTCTTCCTTTGCTAAGAAGCATTGCCTTATTTTTAAAATTAAGAGGAAATTTATCACCCAACTTGTAGGAACTTATAAACCAAAAAAAGAAGGAAAAAAAACTTCAAGCTTTGATAAAGTTGATGCAGAAGCATAAGGATTCCTTAGAAAATTTCATTATGAGATTCTGGTGAGAGAAATTGTAAGGAAATGTTTTATATTCAACAATAACATAAGTTGTGCTGACTTAAAATCTAAAACAAAGATAGATTTGTGCATGGACTACATCAATTGAGTTCATTTACCAAGTTGGTTGAACTTGTTAACATTAATATCAATGTTGAAGAACATAACAATGATAATTCTTGTGAGTTGGTTTGGCATAGGTCAAACAAGATATCTTCTTATGGTAGAGAACTTTTAATGACTTGCAAAAGAGAACATAAGCCACCCAAAAATATCAAAGTTAATTGAAATACCCTCCTTATGGCAGACCATAATACCAAACTTATCACAAATGTCCTCATCATTATGATTACTGTTTTGAGAGATGAGAACAAGGTGGGAAGTATTCAAGGCATTAGGGATGAATAATTTGACTTCACTTCACCAATACTCAATCATCACCATGCTAATGGTGTTTTGGTTGGTTTTATGAAAAAATTTAATTAAGGTTCTTATTAATATTAATTATACAGTTACACTTAAGAAAAAATACATTTGAGTTTTCATATTAAATGGATTCTAGAATTCATGGAAATTTGTCTTATGGTGGGTCTACTAGAGGTATTTATGAAAAATATATGAGTTAGTTTTAATCAAATTTTAATTTCTTGAAAATTTTAAATGTTTTAATTATTTTAAATCATTGGAAATTTAATTTAATTTAATTTAATAAAATTTCTCTTGGAGGTTGGAAGTGAGATACAAGCTTTCCTATAAATTTTATGTCATTTTCAATTCAATTTTATTGATTATTGATTTTCTAAAATTTAATTATTTAAATTTAATTTTATAAGAGAATTAATTATGAGAATTTTTAATTCTATTTTTATCATATTTTTTCACTATTTAAATGATCATAGGTTAAAAATTGGTAAATTTTAATGATATATTCTAATTCAAGTAAATTTTTAAAGTTTAGGTTAGTGTTATGCTTAAGTTAATTAAGATTTTTAACATTCATCATTTATATTTTTATATTTTTTCATTAAAATACCCTAATTTTTATACATACTTAGTTAAGATTTTTCAAAAGTTTTGTGTAACTAACTTAATTATTTAAAATATTTCACGTTAATCAAAGTTGCATACATAAGTAATTGTCATGGTGCACGTTTTCCATAAGACATTGTGTGATTGGTCTGCTCATTTTGGTTGTAATACTCAGGATTGAATCTTTATCTATTACAATTTGATCATCAATGTCCATTCGTAATAGCAGGAATGGACAGTGATGACTTGATCTCTTACCTCTAGCTATGAGACGTCAATTGTATGCTCTCAAGTCTCTGATCCGTGAAGTCTAGAGACAAAATTAGCGTCTCATTGATCCAAACGGATTTAGAGGTGACACTAAAGGTTCTATCCTTATGGTGACTTTAGTCCTTAAACTTGGTTATATGCTTTAAGTTCCAAAAAAGGAAATGAAGGAGTTTGAGTATTATTTTGCTATATTAGGAGATAAGCCAACCGCTTCAATAAGAATCTTTGTAATGACGAATTGATCAATTTACATTCAAGTTCCAACTTCTAAGGTTCATTAGACTGCTAGGATAACTAATGTCCTAGCATGGTGTTACTGGGGCTAGCATCACGGGTACTTAAGTGAGCTCTGGGAGAGTGGGGATACCGTTGGGAAGTTTGCACAAGATTGATGATGGAATAGAATGTTTCAAATCAAATTCTTAATTGCTCATGTGGGGGCTCTAATTCAATCCCCCTTTTAGCCGTAACAAAAAGATTGAAAGGAAGAAAGATCAATCCTACCTTCAAGAAGCTCTACTAGATGGCTAGGATCAATTTAGGTAGGCCATTGGCTCAAAATGTTTTGATGGAGTGGTTTGAACTATGGAGCTTTTGGTTTGAAATAGGTGACTTTTGATTGGTCTAAAGGGGCAGCCACATAAATAGGTGTTTATGAGGTTGATAGGGAGTATATTTGAATTGGGCAATGGTAATTATTATGAATTTTTCACATTGTGATATTTTGAGTCAAAATTAACTTTATTTATTTTCTTAGATCTTTCTTAATATTTTAATTACTTTAAATGATTTAAAATTTAAATTACTTTGAAAATAATGAAAATTTATTAAAAGGCTAAAAGTGGTTTCAAGACTCCCTATAAAAAAATTTCATGTTATTATTAGCTCAAATGTGCTCATTATGAATTATCTATGATTTAAAATAATTATTTGAATTTAGATCAAAAAATTATTCAAATGATTAAAAAGTTTTAATATAATTTTATTGAAATTCTACTATTTTGATAATTAATGAGTTTAAATTTTATGATTTTTACTATTTAAGTTTTATTATTAGAAATTTTCAAATTTTGGGTTAAATTAATGGTTAATTTAATTAAAGTATATCTTAAATATTAATATTTACTTTTGTTTTCTATTTTTACTAATATTTAAGATAATCCTAAACCCTAAGGAGACTTCATAATCCTTAGGATTACATTAGCCTAATTAAAGGATTATAAATGACAGCATTTAATTCAATTTAACTTAGCTTAATTAATTTCTAAAAATTAACCTAAGGTTATTAACCACTGCATGAAAATTTTAGGATATGTTTCATTTAAATCTTTAAATAACTAGATTATTTAATTAAGTAATAATTAATTTAGTTAAAATTAATTATTTAGGTTTAGGTTGAAATTTCTATTTTTAGTGGTTAGAGTTTAATTTCTTGAGTCTATGATATTTTTCATTTAATTTTTTAGTTTTTTTTTTAATGTATAATGAATTTCAATTTTTTTTTAAAATTATATTTGTATTTTCCTTTAATTATTTCTCTTCTCAAAAGTCAACTAGTTGACTGTGTTGACACTTTCCACATGGTACTTTTCTCGAGTAAATTCACCAAGACCCTGCTTGTCACCTGCGTAGTCAAGCATCTTCCCAACCTCGATGTTGTCTGGCTGGACCACAACCCAGCTGTGTAACTACCCAGCAACATCGAGTACTGTCACTTGATCCAGAGCTAGGAACTCATGTCAGTGGCTCCCACAGATTGCATGTATGAGATGATTAAAAGGCTCCCGACTTGCCCTCGAACTTTAGAGGCACAAGGTGTAATTGTACCCTTACAGTGTTAGGACTCCATTTATCTGTGACATATGCCTAAAACTTATTCATTTAGATGAAATGAGAAATAGTAGAAAAGAGAACCGACAAGCGTATGAATCCACTGAAGTTAAACTCAGGATGCCACAATAAAAAAAAAGAGGGTAGGGTAAAAACATCAATCCCTTGGCTCTCCCCACAACTCAAATTTAAAGATAGGTATCTAGGTAAGAATGAGCTACACTTGTAAAAAACAATTAAGAAATATAAATGATTTATAAACTTGATACAGACTCGGACTAACCAGCCGACTTGTTGAAACAACTAAGTTTCTTTGTAGGTTAAAGTGCATCTCTGGTTGCATTCAGATTGTTTGGCATAGTTGACTTATGAAAATTGGCATGGATGCATAGATAGTTTTGGCCTAGAGCTTTAATGGATGCTTCATTGTGATCCATTTTTTCGCCTGTGAGTTCATCCGTCTAGAGCTCAATCGACAAGCTGTCCTCATCAAACCGACTAGAAAGCTCATGGTATATCTGGTTCGCGAGTCGATACTAAAATGGCTTAGCAAGTCAACCCGTTTATCATTCTTTTAAGAAAGTCCGGCCTTGAAATGTATAGATCATACTTTTTAAACTAAAACAATTAAATTTAAATATTTCATGCTTCAATTTTCAATTATTTTTTTTGATTTCATTTGTCAATGTAAATAGCTATAATATTCAGAACCTCCATATTTTATGTGATAATTCTTTCTACTGATAAATCTTTATAACATATAGTTTATGTTCACCATATTTTGTTAATAATGATATTATTAACATAAGTGAATGATACTCAACTTTAAAATTCTGAATGAATTATAAGAAAATGATTGAATTTTAACATATATATATATATATATATATATATATATATATATATATATATATATATATATAATGAATGGCCGGAGGCTATTATACGAGCCCTCAGCCACCCTCATGTGCTGAACTATTTGAGGATCGCATTCACTACCGACAAACTGGCTAGAAAGAGATTCGAACCCATAACCTGAGAGGACTTACAACCTTCAGAGAGACTGCTCTACCAATAGGTAACGGTTGACAGCACACACGCACGCATCCGCCCGCACACACACAACTTATGTAAAAACACAGATGAAATACGAGAAGAAAAAGATAAAATGCGAGAAATTTTAATTTAATGAATCGTTGGATTTAATTTTTAATTTTTTTTTAATGTTTGTTAGAATTATAAAGTTAAATCTATAACTAAATTCTATTAATAGTATGCTACCAAACAACGCACGAAGCAAAACAAATTAGTGGGACGTGATGAATCTCTCTCAAGAAACTATCATTCGCAGTAGATTAATCAATCTTCGTTTGACAAAGTAGATAATACATAATAATAGAGCACTTTCAGCTCTAATTAAAATTTCTGATACATCTCTCCGGCTCCATAAGCAGCAACTGATACAACTGAAGCATATATTTAATAGGCTATACCTGTACAAATAGAAATCAATCTTTCTCAAATATATATATATATATATATATATATATATATATATATATATATATATATATATATATATATATATATATATATAATTCTAAAATACTTCACAGGACTCTTCTTAACTGGAATTTGTATTACATAGACAACTAGTTGAGGAAAATAAACGAGGAATTTCTATGTATTTACATATCTAATACATAGTTTGGAAGTTTACAACTGTAAGTCTTCCATTGCATAAACCTATGCTTGAAAAGGTGCATTGCACTTTTAAAAAGTTAGAAAGAGGTTAAGAATGCTCTTACCAATGCATTTCTGATAGTTAGAAGTGATTCAGTAACCGGTCTTCAGATACTATATGTCACAAGATAAAAAATAAATAAATAAAACTTTACTGTGAAAGCACCTAGAGGACTGATTTGCAAACATTCAACAAAAGTATGCAACCTCAAAATTTTACCAGCATGCATCTTCATTGCACTGCATCCCACCGCCAGATCGAGCCATCCTCGCAACAACTTAGAATGGTACTGTAAATTTGACATTAAATGAATCAATTTGATAAAGCTCAAACCATCAATACAGGTCAAAGAAATTTATGATATTTAGAACTAAATAATTTGCACTGAGCATGTCCTCATTACCTTCCATCAAAGGATACAGCAGTTTGCCTGATTGGAGATTTACAATGAACATGAGAAAGCCTGAAATAGAATAATCATACATAATACAAAGAGCAATAAATTCTTCGGTCCAGGCATCAATAATTAACTACAAAAGATGAGCAGAGAAAGATTTGAATTGAAAGTCTACCTAGCAATGAGAACAGGTGGGCTGGATTGTAGCTCCCAGACAAAAATCTTCCCTTCCCTATTCCCTAGGTAAGAAAAAAAATATGTGATATTAAAATACAGTGAGATTTTGCAGGCTACCATGGAATGATCTATCTCTAATATCTTTTAAAACACATTGGAAGCATAAACAAGTCCTTTTTTTGGATGGAGGAACATGATTACCATCAGGCATCTCCAATAATGCCAATTAGGATTCGAATAATGGCAACAGGCCAAACAAAGGGTCGTTATTTTGGTTAAGAAAATAGTCTGATGTAGGTTGGTTGGGTTTGAGTTTTTTCTTTATTCTATCCAGATGAGTTCATGCCAATATATTTCAAATTATTTCCAAGGTGTTCTTTCGAAGTCCTATTTTTATATCCATGTTTCAGGCCAATAAAACTACCTTGCACTGATGGAGCTTTCTGAAAAACAAAAATGTGATCTGTTGTTTGTAACTATTTCATAGGAAATATTGTGGAAAGGGATCTTTTATTGTTTTGGTATAGTTGGAGTGCTCAAGGCATGGTTTTATAAAGCATGAAAGTGGAGGAAATGTGAGAAAGTTTCATATTCCATCAATTTTATTGTATGTCACCACTGGACAGGACAGAGTTTGAACTTTAAAGCTTCCCAGAATCAAACATTTAGTTAGAATGGGCACTCACATAAACTCAAGTAGACGTTACAATTCCAATGAGAAAGCAATTATATAAAATGTATTGATTGTTCAGTATGAAGAAAGTGCATAATGATCCAAACTGACATTTTATTTTATAATTAAATCAGCAGTGTAAATGTGGGGAAAGAAAGCACTTCCTACATCAACTGAGGCATCTATAAGATAATAATAATAATAATAATAAAACCCTCGATAAGTCATTTTGTGAAACAAATCTAGAGAAATATCAGACATGCAAGCTATTAAAATGTAAGTGGAACAAACCTATTGCTGCAGCATTATAATGGAAGTCACACGAGAACTTGATAAACCAGATATCACATTCTGGCACAGGGTACTTTTGTAGAATATCGACAGCTCCCTACTTCAGATTAATATCAAGACATTGAATTTATGAGAGATAAAGAAACAATATACTAAATGCATGCTAAGAGTTAGCCGAACTAAAATGTCAAATATCTTTTGTGCAGATCATTGCATAGCCACTATCAGAAATAAGGTTTGAAAACAAAGGCATTTTAGAATGTTTTATAAAAGCATCATGTTACTAAATGTTCAGCAGACACTATAATACAGAAGTGTTCAAAATAAAAAAGTCACCTCCCCAGGGCTCTGTTCCTTAATTTTGGGCTCCCAAAGGACAATTTCATTGTCGACACTCTGCAAAGTTGATAAGCTGAACGCATCAATCAGCATGCCAATTATATATTATTATGATACATAGAGATGTAGCAAAACAAATGTAAGGAAGGGTGAAAACACCAAGAAAGACAGCCAAATGACCACTCTAGCTAAAAAAGGAATCTATGAATTAGTGTGCACCTTAGAAAGTATAAAATCACCAAGCCACCGATTGCAATCTACATAGTTGGAGTGTACTGAAGCTATAAAAACCTGAGCAGAAGCCGAGTCAATATACAAAACTGAAAAAGATATGTAAACTGAACATCTATTATAATTTCATTAAACATTTTATTTCCTTCTTCACATTAAGGTAATTTGATGCTCACAGGAAACTGCACATATTTTGTAGGAAATTTTGATGGGAGATCAGTCCATGTAAAGGACCTTTCGACATACTGCCAGAACTCTGCGCATGCCAGTCAAATGTTATAAAGCAGCTACTTGAGCAAAACACATTAGCATTAAAAAGAAAAAAGAATGCAAAAAAGTATTTCACCTTTCATTGACCAAATTTTAACAGTGTTGTCCATGCCACAACTTGCAATGCGGTAGATATCAGATGGATGGAAATCCTGAACAAAAATAAATAAAAAAATAAAAACAGCAATATATGTACCAGAGTAAATCAAAGAAGATTTTGGGTTGGCTAAACGAAGCGTCCTAGAACTTACAACACTTAAAACTTCATTTCGGTGGCCACCTGCCCCTGCAAAAATCAGAATGCAAATCCCAGTGTGTATGTTCCACAATCTCACTGATTCATCCTGTCAAAAAATTTCATAAAACAAAAAAATTGATAATTTATGCAAGGGGCCATTTGAGAAATAAATAGTATAGTACCTTGCTAGCAGACACCACAAGTGAAGGTTTCAGTGATTGAGTCCTTATCTCATTTACTGAATCACCATGGCCAACAAAACTCTGCCACATGAAAGCAAATTGCTTTCAATATTAACTATCTATCTTTAAAGCAAAAAACAAGTTACAGGATCAAGTAGCCAAATCTGATATGCATCACAGCATCAGTACTTTACTAACACTACTACATTAACTATAATCAAGAATCAAACCAAATGGCCTCATGTTTCAGATGCTACGTAAGAATATTTCTTAGCATTTTAGCAAAAATAATTAGAGTCAGTCTATGGTAACTGCACGGTGGCTCCATTGTACTATAACCTGGAGGTTATGAGTTCAAAGCATGAAAATAACCATCTTCGATGGATGGGTGAGGTTATTTTCAAAAAGATATTTTCAATTAAAATAAATTAATAAAATATGAATAAGCAAATTCGAGGTAATTTACGCCCATCATTTTATCATAATGAGTAGATAAATCCTATATGATTAACAATATGCAATTAACACATATATACTTATTAAAATGTCATTATTTTTTCCATACAAGTTAACAGCGAAAGTACCACTCCCATCATCATTACTCAGCATTATCCCAACAACTTAAGATCGTCATTATGAATAACCATTTTCCGTTTATTATAGTTGAGTTTTTGTATGCTGTGCCGAACATGCTTTTCACAAATCATTCCCAATCTCATTTTCTTACCTAATTTTTTTTGATTAATTTTATCAACTAATCTAATTGTACATTTGAAATGTGTTAGCATGAATCTTGAGGAGATCTAACAGACTAAGAGACGGGAAAATACAACCAGGGATAGCCCATATAAGGAAGACCAAAGATCCCATGATATGATTTCATTACATTAAATACCATGTTATCTCCCTTATTTATCATGATATTATGCTAGAGAAAGGTATCTTTGTGGTGTTGTGCAGTATAAAAGGTTTATGCCACTTGGGGAAAGGAAAAAAAGGTAAAGTGAGAAGAAAAAAAAAGATGAAAAGCAGTGTTTCGGACAAGCGGCCACGCACGCACAAGCACAAGCACACCACTGTGTGTGTGCACTCGCGCGCATCTGCCTATGAACTCCAGCGCCCTTGCACGCCACCACAACTCTGGCAGTCTTCATGTGCATGCACGCGCCCGCAATAGCGGCCACGCCTCCGCAAGTGCCCTCCAGCCTCTGCACCCACACACCTAATGTCCGCACAATTGCACACCCCCATGAACTAGCAAGGTCGTGCCCTCCAGCCTTTGCACCCCCCGTGTACGTGCATTTGTGAACCGTGGCAGTGCCTGCGCGCACCATCGCACAAGCACACAAGCACACCAACACCCACACCTACACCCACCAGCCCACCCAAATTTAAATATTTTGCAAATTTGACAGATTTGGAGAGTTTTCATGCCTATTTTGGACCTCTAATGCAATATCTAAGTATATAAACTTGTTTTTATCATCATAGAAGCACTTTTGGTCTTGGGGTATGGGTCTCCGGGGTTTAGGGAAGACTTTGGAGCTCTAGAAGTTTCTTCCTAGGGTTTGCTCAAGAGTATGTTTATTCTTGTTTCTTCCTCTTTTCATGTTGTTTTGATGGGTTTGATGATGTTGTAGGGCAAGATCGAGTTTATATATATGAGAGGAGATTTTTGTGAGAGCTTGTATTGATCAAAGAGGAGCGTAATGTATTGCTAAGGATGAATTGACTCTGGGTGAGTGTTCTGGACCTCTTGTATAGCAATCTTTATTATTAAACCTGCAATAAAAGTTTTAAAATTTTCTTTTCTCAAGCATTGTGATTGGCTTTGTTTCATGCTCCTGTGATATAAGACATGTGATTTTTCTAGTGGTTTTCATTCTATGAATTTTATTGTTTCCCTCCATGCTTTTTTATGCTTGATTTTTTGATATTGATGTTTTAACTTTCCAGCTATAATTTACTTTTTATCAAATGCCATAACAATATTAAATTCCTTGTGAACTATGACTTCTGTTTTTTGCATAGTGGAACGAGAAGATTTACAACAAAATGCTAATAGAATAGACATTTAGTTAGATTTTGCAATCTAGATAGAATAGCTGAAAAATCTTGGTAAACGTCAGTGTTAAGAGAAACTTAATTTTATGGGCTGCTGAGCATAGGCTTGAGCATAAAGCTTTAATCCCTGCTGGTCAAAAATAGTGTGTTCCATAGCAAAACTTCAAAAAACTACCTGGCATTTGTCACAAGAGTACTGATCTTATATATTTAAAAAACTCATGAGTTTTTCCAATCATTTCTATGTATTGTGCTTTTAGGACGTTAGATTCTTATCCTGTATGCAATCACTTCCAATTAAGCTTAGCGATTTAGTAAAACTAGAACTTCATCAGTTAGAAATATTTTAACACTATCCTCATGAGATCGATACACATACTCATTTTTTATATTAATTGACAATACATATACTGATTAACTGGCTTGCTTCACAACAATTTCGAGCATCATCTGACCATCCGAATTTAAAGACTTAATTGACCAAGTACGGATCCTTTGAATTGAAACCCGAAGCTGGTCGATCAAAGGCCGTTTGAGCTAATGACCAAGATCTATCAAGTCGGGAGAAAGAATAAGCCCAACTCTCACCTCGGCATCATCAGCAGCCTCATAAGAACCTTCGAGGCTTTTCACCCAGAGGACAAAGGTTCTCACTACTATACCCCGCGAACGCCACAAAAGACCTTTTGTCAAGTGGTGAGCTATCTGTCAGACAAATGTGATTCATTTTCTACCCGACAGCCTAGTCTTAACTTGGTGATAAGAGCTCATCTAGGTGTCGATAATCGGAGCCTAACCAAAACAACCAACAGATTCACTAAAGTCGTCCAAGTCAAGTCTGGGTGACTGAAAATAAACCAAAACCGATCGGCAAACCCAACCAAAATGAGCATAGCCGACCCAATTATAGTCAATCTCAACTGATTGAGTGAGAGGGTGGCTGAGCCATAGGTTAATTTATGTAAATAACAAAAATACCTTGTAACATCCCCATTAAAGCAGAGGTAAGCATTTAATATTGCAAATGATGCCACCAGCTAGAATAAAAGGTAATAAATAAATTAGATAATCATACACAATTCCCTCATCCTATTGTTCGTGGCTGTTCGCTCTCTCTCTCTCTCATGTTCCACGCTCTATTCATTGGGTGTGATTCATAGGACATATTCAAATTCAACACTAATTATGCATTTTCTACTATTTATTATACATATCCAGATCATTAAAATATATTTCTAGGCTTATTATGTTCAATAGATATCTCAACATTTCCTCATAATATTAATGGTGGAAGAGTTATTTCAACAACCGACAGATTCACTCAAGTCGTCTAAGACAAGTCTGGGCGACTGAAATTAACCAAAACCGACCAGCAAACCCAACCAAAATGAGCATAGCCGATCCAAGTATAGTCAATCTCAACTGATTGAGTGAGAGGGTGGCTGAGCCATAGGTTAATTTATGTAAATACCCAAAATACCTTGTAACGTCCCCATTAAAACAGGGGTAAGCATTTAATATTGCAAATGATGCCACCATCTAGAATAAAAGGTAATAAATAAATTAGATAATCATACACAATTCCCTCATCCTATTGTTCGTGGTTGTGCGCTCTCTCTCTCTCTCATGTTTCACGCTCTATTCATTGGGTGTGATTCATAGGACATATTCAAATTCGACACTAATTATGCATTTTCTACGATTTATTATACATATCCAGATCATTAAAATCTATTTCTAGGCTTATTATGTTCAATAGATATCTCAACATTTTCTCATAATATTAATTGTGGAAGAGTTATTTCAACCCACCCTAAACCCTAAACCCTAAACCCTAAACTAATTATGCATTTTCTACTATTTATTATACATATCCAGATCATTAAAATCTATTTCTAGGCTTATTATGTTCAATCCATGTTTATTATCTCAAATATGAATAAAATAATTAGAAATAATTTCAATCAATGTTTATTATCTCAAATATGAATATAATAATTAGAAATAATTTACATTTTACTCCCATCATTACCATGATGAGCGCATGAACCTTATAAGATTTAACAAGATGCAATTCACCCTCGCATACTTCTAATTAAGATGCCACCATTATTTTTTTTCATACAAATTGACCGTCATCTCTATCATTCTCCGTATCTCAACTATTTTTGATGACTCCCCATTTCCCATTTGTTCTTAGAAAGTTTTGTTGATGTGCTAAACATATTTGTTATAAAATATTTTGAAAAAAAATTTATCCATTCAAATTTAGGTCTACTCATTTGCCGTCTTAATCTTTGGATATTAAATTTACTAACTCATCTACTTGTGCATTTTTACCATTCATCATACATATCTAAATCACCGAAGTCTATTTTCAATCACCTTATGCCATCTTATGATTAATAAATATCTCCAATCTTTCCTCACAATATTGAAATTTCATTCCAGCCATTTTAGGGTGAGCTTCCTATCATCTCAATCCCATATCGCTCCAAAAATTTAAAATTCTTTTCCAATAAGCCCCTATTGATTGATCTTCTCCAAAAATCACCAATCAAGACTTCGCTCACATTTCTGATGCCAAAAATGGCAACCAAGTAAGTCATATAAGTTTGCATTTCAGTGTCATCAAATCAGCCCTAAAACCCAAATCAGATGATCCATGAATCGTATATGAAGGGAATAGTCAATCAGACCATCCATCTAAAATAAGTTCATAAGACGAATCTATCCTCACAATATAGGCATCTGATCACATAAATATTGAAGTGGTCACACTTTGAAGGTTTAATGATCCAATTTCCTTGCTGTAATTGTTAAAATTGGCAATTATAAGATATCATAAAAAGCCTGTTGGCGTGATCAAATAATCAATCATTATATTTTTGAAAATCACAGTTTTAGAAGTAGGATTGTCAGATAAAATTTTCAATAAAAGAAGGATGATTTTGATTTTTCTAAATTTATTTGGACAAGTTTATATTTGAATTAATATTAGATCAGAGCATATAAATTTAAATTTAGATCAGAATAAATAAATTGTAATAATTCTAGAAGTAGGATTGTTAGATAAAATTTTGTATCGAAGAAGGATGATTTGGATTGTTTTAAATTTACTTGGATAAGTTTAAGATTGGACTAAAATTAAGATCAGAGTATTTAAATTTAAATTTAGATCATAATAATTACTGTAAGAATTATTATGTAGTTGTTGACCTCACTTTTGTCGAGGTTTAGCTTTCCTCCTAGGATTTAGGGTTCTAGCTTTAGGAGCTTCTCCGACGATCTTAGATTCTTAGCAATGGGCCTACCTCGTTTTAGAATGCTCGAAACCACTTCGTCACTCTTTCGAATCCCGGACGAAATTCCGACCTCTAGCTCACGAGCAGGTAGGTTGGAATTGGCGTTAGGACTCAAATCGAGTTCCTATGGGACCACTTGGACGCTATGATAGCGCTCGTGCACATTTTCTCGCACCACCGAAGCACAATTCCTCGAGCCACGGCCTCGACGTCTTCAAATTCTCCGCAACGGATCGAGATCGTGGTCGAACGCGTAACGAGCGCCATCGAGGTCGAGATTTCGACGAGACCGACTTGACGCACTTTCGACTCGACCGGTGACGAGGTTCTCCGAACGACCTCGGATCGCGAAACGGATCGCTGTCGATGCGTTCGGGACGTCGAATTTGCTTGGGAAATACATATAACTTGTTATGTTTTCGAGCACAAATCCGCGACACGAAATTTGACGAAGCTTAATAAAATAAGTTTTATTTTATTTAAAAAAATAAAAATCCTAAATCCCTAACCTATTTTCCTACCCTCCCCACACTCGCCTGGCGCCATTCTCATTTCTTTCCCGCGGGCATACTCGCCTCGTGCCCTGGCTCGGTTCGACGAGCTCGTTGGCCTCGTCTGGTCTCGTCCCGTCGTACCTCGGCTCCTTCTCCACGCCATGGGAAGTGACCTCCCGGGCGCCTCTCGCCCGAGCTTCTCTTCCCGACGCTCTGAACTTTCCTCTTCGAGCATTCGGGAGGCTGCGGCACCTGTGACTCGACATGATTTGGGAAGTTTCTTCCCTTCCCAACAGCTCCTTTCTTCTTCCCTTTTCTGCTCTCTCGAGGCTTCCTCCTGCGTGCGTGGGTTCTGGCGCCAGGTAGTGTTCGCCCCTTTGTAGCCGTTGGCTCCGGGTGAGTTCTCGGGTGAGTTAGTATGGCTTGGGTGAGTTTAGTTGGTCTTCTTCCCATGCGGCTATTTAAACCCCATTTTGGGAAGAATTTAAAGGTTGGATGCCCTGGTTTTGAAGGCTCCCTTTCTCTCCCTTCCCTCTTCTTCTTCCCTGCTGATCACGGTTCTTCTTGAGCTTGTGTTTGAGTGAGGTAGGGGTGCTGTTGGCTTTGCTCCCTGAGGTTCTCGAGACTTGGCTGCTCAGTTTTGGAGCCTGGGTCGTGCCGTTTGTTCACTGTTGTTGAGTTGGGGTGTTGATTTGCTTAAGCTTTCACTGAGGTATGAGCTCCTCTAGCCTTAGCTTTTATATTTGAGGCCATATATATATTGTTTTTTTTTTAGGATTGGACATGGCTTCACGGTTAAAATGGCATGCTATGGCTCCTCTCTTTCATTTACTCATGATAGCTTGATGAGGAGCATGCAATGGTTTATTTAGTTTTACATGCATGTGGAGCTTGCTTTTTGCTCCTTCTATTTCCTCTTTGTTTAAAAAAAAAACAGAGAGAGAAGGCATGTTGAGGAAAGCTTGGGTTGATTCAAGAGAGTTCTACGTTTATTTTCATTTGAAATACATTGGAGCTCTATGTTGGGATATGTTGGATATATGGAAATGCTTATTTAGGCTTCATGTTTGACTAAGTTTTAAGCCTTACCTTGGCTCATTAGGATCTTGGTTGAAAGTAAATCTTATTTCGTTTTAAAAGGGGCTGGGGGCTGTCTTTCTGGTTTTGTTTTCTCGGTTTTGAACCCCCCTGCTGCTCTCGGTTTTGGGCTGTTTTGAGTCTGGCTATTGCTCGGTTTCGCTCCTGGGCTCTCTTGGCCGGCCTTGTGTTGGGGGTCGCTTTGAATTGAATTCGAGGCCGTTTCTTTCCGGCTTTTTGGTGGTTTGGGTTGATTTCTTCTGCTTTCCCTAGCCTCGGCTTTATGCTGGGGACTGTTATGATTTGGATTTGGGCTTATTTCAGTCTTGATGTGGTTGGTTTTTTAGCTCTTTTAGCACTTCCGGTTTTAATCTTATGCTGGGACTGTTGTAATTTAAATTTTTGGGCTGTTTTGAGCCCTGCCGTTTTCTTGGTTTTGGGTTGAGTCGAGCCTCGCTCGTCGCTCGGTATTTGGTCTTTGGGATTCCTCGAGCTAATCCGATGTCGAGAGCTGTTTAGCTTGAGGCTAGGTCGACTCTTTCGACTGGGGGGGGGCTCGGGCTCGAGTTCGCTCGGCGGTATGTTAGGCTCATTTTAGCTTGTGTTTGAAGTCGTTCTTTGGGTCTTGTGGTGGCTCGGCTGCACCCTTGTTTGGAATTTTATTTGGAGGGTCTGAATTGTTTGGATTCTAATGGAGTTTATTCTTATGTGTTTGTGGTAAATTGGAATTGGTGTGATGATGACTTTCGCTCCTCGCTACATTTACTTATGAAATTGGTTTGGAAGAATTTAAGAACATCTCTTATTTGCTTCAATTAATGCTCGAAAGTTAAATGTTGAGGCTCGATTAAAAAAAAATGTGAGCATGAGTGTTGAGCAATCACTCGATAAATTGATATTGATATATGTGGCGCTTTGTTTCGAAGACTTGTCAGCGCCGATTTTATAAAGCATAAAAGGGAGTTGGATCTTGAATTTAAAACTGGCAAAATCTTGGAATTTTGTGATAAGACTCTCGGCTAGTGGCCCCGAGTCCAGGACCGTGCGATGACTTTCTCTTTATGTTTTTCTTGATTTTACGATCTTTGTTCGGGAAAAGGGGTGTGTTCCTAGGGGTCTAGTCCTCATCCTCTCCGAGAGCGTCGTGGTGTCTTTAGGTCCTTTTTCTAGGGTATGTGAGGACGGTCGGGAAGTGCAGGGTGATTTACTTTTGATCATTGGAAATCGGTTCACCTCTTTTTCGAAATTGTGTTAAGTGAGCCGCTTTCCCTCTTTCTTTCCTTGCTCCCTCGTCCCTAGTCTACACTCGTTTTCGCCTGAAAGACACACCTACGGGTGACGTGTGGGTGTGCATATATAACTCCTCGGGTTATATATGGTCATTGTCAGCGTACAGTAAGTACGATGGGGACATTGATAAAGACTGCAAAAAGAAAAATTACGAGAATCATAGAATGACGGCCGTCCGACTCGTACTCGTGAGAGTAGAGCGAGAACCACGGAACCGTTTCGTCCGTCCTCGGGTTTCTACTCGACAATGCGTGCTGGATGTTCGTAGTCTAGCCGTACAGTGAGATTAACTGCCGTGACTTAAAAAATATTTTAAAAACAATAAAAATACATATGTTTGAAAAATATAAAAACTACCTCCACTACTACACATAATTTACTTACCTACTCGACTTTTACTTCGCATCTGCAAACCAAAAATGAAACGTGTGAAAATTTATAAAGGTCCACGATTAGCTATTCGAGTCGGATTAGACTGTCTTCTGCAGAAAGTTGGTCCAGTAGTCAAGCATCAAGTCCGGATATTAAGACAGCTTCGAGTCCGTAACACCACCGTGCTTACTGGTCTTTCTTTCCAGAGGCCCCATGGCTTTCTTACGGTTTGCCGTGAGTTTAGCGGGCCATCTGTGCGTTTCTTCCGGTGTTCTTTGCGGTTTTCTGCGACTTTGTTTTGTTTTCGTTCGTGACTTTTCTCGGAGTTTTCTACGGACATTCGTTTCTTTCTTTCTCGATTTTCTGGCTTTCTTTCACGATTTTCTTCGTTTTCCTGTCGACTTTCTTCGTTTTGCATCGTCGGGTGTTCGCACTTTGCTCCCTTCGTACGTACCGTAGTACTCTCGCTTCGAGCTGGGTTCTCGCCCACTACTTTTACTCTCGCTTTTCCCGCGCTAACGACTCTTCCGTTATGAAATGATAAAAATACGAAAATAATAATAAATGTGTAATGCATGCGCATGAATGAAGAAAGATATCTGTACTCTCCGCAACACTCGTCATTTACTTTATTTATCGTTATACTCGCTTTACTTTTCAAGACATACTTCCGTTAGTTCAGTCTGCGTTTACTTTCGGTTATACATTGCTGAAGATGTTTACTTTTCAACGATATATCCTCGTTAGGCTAGTTCATTTACTTTCAAGACGCATACTTGTTAAGCGTGTTTTACTCGTCGTAACGATGTTATTCCGCTTGGCTTTAAGCATGTTTCCTGCTTAGCTTAAGCATACTCGTTTGTGATAGGTGCTTTATGTTGTTCACTATAAGACGCTCTCGTTCATCGCTTTCTTTACTACTGCTACATCGATCGGACACACTCACTCGCAATAAAACGAAATAAATGGTTTGCAGTGTCAACTTTAATTTAAATCATGACCTTCGTCTACGACGTGAGCTTGGAGCACGGTGGCAAGACGACCATCTTCTTCAAAGAAAACTCGTGTCGACATCAAGAAAACCATTCTTTGGTTTAAATAATGCGCTCTGTGATTTCGAAGTAGTCCGCCTAGACGCGACATAAACCCTCACCTTTTCTTTTAGCTCGCACAACCTCCTCCGTGCGATATAAGCCCTAACTCGCTTAGGTTTTCGAGGTTGTCGTCCAATACGATGTAAGCTCTCCTGTCTTTCGTGTAGTTTCGCATAATCGGGACATTATGCAAACGTAATTCCTATAATTAATTTGCGGGATTGAAATTAAAATAAATCCCTTTCCAAAATTTAAAGCTCAACCATGTGATAGTCCGGGACGTCCTCGAGCGTCCTCCTCGAGATCCGCGACATCCTCTACCCTTCTTCTTCGACTCCGTAAATAACCGTTTCTTCGTACCTTTCACATATCGGATTTCTTACTACTCATTTCGTTGAAAACCTCACTTTCGAATTCGTGAAGATAGAAACCGCGATCTAAATCGAGAGCTTTCAAGTCGACTTCGATCGTTTGAGGGTAATTAACTATAGAGCTCGTTCTATAGTGAGTTTTAAAGACTCAGTATAATATAAACCCTATTTAATTCTTTTGTATTAAATAGTAGGAATTTGTCTGGTCCACATAAAGGTTCGCGATGCAGTAATCTGGATGTCATCAATTTTGTGGTTTATTTGATCGAGCGATATTGTCGAGTAGGGTGTCTATTCTTCGGAATAGATGCGTTACTTTTGAGATCCGTCATTTCTCATTCTCATATTTTAAAACTTAAAATTTTACTTTCAAAAATCAATACATATATATAAATTAAATTAAATCCTCAAGCCCTCCTCTCCTCTTAAGCGGCCGACAGTAGTTTAAGCATATCAAGTTAATATAGACAACATTTTATAGAGTTGGTTTAGAGATGGATTAGATCAAATTCTCCTAAAACGTTTCTATATAAATGCTTAATTATTGAAATAAGAGAAATAAAAAAAACTCACCAAAATATTCTTTCTTTATATTTCTTATTTCTCTCCTCTCCATTGAATTCTCACAGTTTAATATTCCTGTGGCTGATTGTTGAACCCTTTCCTCTAGCTAAAAGTAAAATTATTTCCATGCTCGTTGTAGCACAAGTCGTTGCTTGCCTGTTGTTCAAAGATTCATATAGTTACCGCTATTGTGCTTGTTTCCTGTTGTTTCAACTTCTTTCTTGTTGATACTGTATTCTACAAGTGTTGTTAGCTGATTCTTTATAGTGTTAGTTGATGCAAAAATGTAATAGAGCTTGAAGGTGATGGAGGCCATGGATGTGTTTTTGTTCAGAAAAGAGGTCTTGTGATAAAATAGTGATCAGATGGTGATGATTTCAAGGTAGTCAAGCAAAGGGTAAAAAACATCTATTCCACTTCTTTTGTCAGCATGAATGAAGAAAATGACAATGATACTTCAGTTAAAAGCATATGGGCTAAACATAAACTGTTAAATTACATAGAAATTACGTAATCATTAGAATAAAATCATCAGGATAAAATGTAATCATCCCGAACAAATATTACCTTATGAATCTTCTCCGCACCAGCATTTATGACACGAATTATACCATTGCATCCACCCACCACCAATAATGGAGTTCCATCAACATCACATGCCCAACTCAAAGTATAGAATGACTCATCCTTCTGTCTAATGCAACTTTATGATATTAGAACATATATGACTGATATACTTAATTGCTAAATACCAATTTACCCGAAAGAAAGTCAATTCCAACAGGCAAACCCATTATGCAACAAAATTTTAAACTTCTATTAAATAATTTGGAAAATTATCAGAAAATATGCACATCCCATGAACATTAAGAACAAGAAACTCAGCAAACAGGTCTACAAATCTTTCATGTGAAACAAGCACAGACTCAATAGAATTAATTTTGCATGCTACTACAATGAAATATAAGATCAATTCCATGCATATTGATCTACAATCTAAGAATAATCTAGTGAACTTATTTAATTTGATCACTTCCTTATGAATATTTGACCATCAAACAAATTTGATGAAAAAAACAAAAGGCTAATAATGTCTCGCTCATAAATACTTCCACATATCTTGAGATTTCAACCAATAAATTGTTCTCCAAAAGCCATTGTATACATGCCAAACAGATTTTTGTTTGACTCGAGTCCTATACAGTATAATTAATGCCTACTTCTTTTACCATTTAGACAATCCATTGGGATTGCAATTATATACTTCATGCATAAGCAACTGATCTCAAACATTCATATATTTTGCATATTGCTATATTTTACTAAGAGGATTAAGATAAATAACATTCATTATTAATTATATGATTGAATGATAAAAATTAATCCAAGATAAAATATCCTTGAAAAATGAGTCTATGCATATAGGAGAACAGTAATATACCCTTACATTATATTTAACTGAGCACAAAAATCTACTCGGCTAATTAAATTAAAAGTTTCGCATCTACAAGTATGCTACATCCAGCTTCTCCTTCCTCTTTGGTTTCTACTAAAAACTACGCACACAGTTTCATTTTCCACAAAAGAGGCATGCTCCTACAAACATTTCAAATGCCACTAATCTAGATGCACAGCATTTAAAACTCTAGTTGTAATTTTTGAACGTTATTATGATTAATTCTAAAAAAACTTTGAATTGTAAAATCATGGTTTCACTGTTAAACTAAATTTGGGGGATTTAGATAGTATTTGTGAAGCATAAAGAAAATTTGAATTCCATACTTCAAAAGTACATTTTTTAATATTAATTTTTCAAAAGTAATTTCTTACTTCAAAGAACCAAATAGAGCCTTATAAGCACAGCAATGTGTATGAACTGGAATCACAAAACAAACCAAATTTCTCACACACATCTTCATCAATATAAGCTTGCAGCACAGCGACAAGCCCCCCTTCAAGGCATCGATAAACAGTCACCTGCAGGAAACCAACTTAATCAACAAAAAAAAAAAAAGTCTCTTAAATGTAACTAGATGCAATTATGTAATGGTAACAGCACCAAGCTAAAGAAATCACAAACCATCCAGCTTAAAAACCCTAACTTAAAGATCTTCAACATGACGAGGAAATCTATGAAAGCAACAAAATCGCATATTTTGATTCATTTATCCATCATTTCTTAATCTTTCGAGTAAGAGCTAACGAATTTTAAGGGTGGAATGATCATGGAGACAGAAATGCCTACTCGATTGCCGCCGACGGTGGAGAATACGTCATAGTATCGTGAGTCGACGAAGTTGAAGGCGATTGCGTAAAGGGGTCGCTTGCCCTCGTGAAGCCGATTGCTGACTCTGTACTCCCTCTTTCTCGATGGCGTCAACGAACCTATTGCCGGCTCGCAGCCCAGTCCCGTCTTCGCCATGGAGTCTCCTCTTGCCCTCAGCGGAGAGTTCTTTCACGCTACAGTCCACAAGCATTTACGGTTTTACCCTTTACCTTTCAAGAAATTACTAGCTGTTGACAACAAGGTTAATTATTCTTTTCAAGGGATATTTAGCCAGGTGCGTTTTCAAATGCCACCGCACCAAATAAGCTACCCCAAACAGATTATGTGATTTTTTGTGACAACAAGATTATTTATTCTTATTTGTTGACAACAACGTTAATTACTAGCTGTTGCCCCAAACTAAAAAGCCTTTATATGATTTATGACAATTATCTTTACCAAGAAAAATAATAGAGAATATTAACTTCTTTAGGTAGGTGGATTAGTTCAATGATTCCACCGCCGATAATGATCAGACATGGAGAGTTGTGTTGGAGAAAAGATTATCTCGTGACATTAAAAAACTGCATTTTAAAAATAATATTATAATATTATTTATTATTATTTTAATAATTTTTTTTATTATTTTGATTATTGTGTTACTATTTTGTCAAGCGTTTTGTTTTTATTTTATAGCATTCAAACAAGATATTTTATTTTCAAGTATGAAGTTTGCTGGTATGATTGGATTTGTTATAAATAACCCTTATCGTCTTGCGGAACGTGAAAAGTCGTTTGTTCAAAGCAATGCTATTGTGCGTGTTGCAAAACTACAAAAAACAAATAGATAGTCAGTTCCTACACAACAACTTCCTAGTGCAGCTGTTGTGCGACAGCTTTTTAATAAGGTGCAACTACGTCAGACAAATCCATGGGTTATGTTTGCTGCAGCATTTTAACTATGACACTGTGGGGTCCTGTGATTCCCTTTGTTTGGTTATTGAGGCAAGAACAAGTTTCATTAAACAACCCTGATAATTTCAGACGTTGTTTGGACCTTGAGTTCATTGCTTATTTGTTTCGTTATTATCCCCGTGGTCCCCGCTCGACCTTGACCATGCCTTCGCTGCTTCCTTCAAGCAGCCTAGGATTTTTTCTCATCTCGTTTCTTCTTCATTCTTCAGCACCTGTGATGAGGGAAACTCTGTTTTTGGATCCTTTAATCTTCTTTTTCCTCTATTATCTTCTATCTTTCTCTTTTCTCGACGTTTATGTTCTGTTAGGATTGTGATTTGCGCCAATGTTGTGAAAACCAGATCGGGTGTTGACCTGGTTGATGGAGAGATTCAAGGTTCAATTAGATGACCTAATAAATCATAAATGTATTTAAATAACTGACACTTAAAATTAAATTTTAAATTATGTCACCTTATATATTCATGAAAACAATTTCACTTTTTAAAAATTAAACTAGTGATATGTTTTATATGATATGGATAATTTTGGTGGTATAAATGTAAAAAAAAAGTTTTTAGGTGTTAGATATGTAAATAAATAAACTTATGTGGTATGTATGTAAATTGAACTTCTTTGTAATAATGATTTTTTGGATGTGATACGAGTGATTTGCGTGATATAAATGTAAAAAATAGAGGATAGGAGTTAGACATTTAAAATATATAAAATTGTGTGGTATGAAGGTAAATGCTTGTGAATCGAATGGTTCTAAGAACCAAAGCCGGTTCATCGGTTTAGGGGTTGAACCGCTAGCTCAATCCGGTTTTAAGCGGTTCTATGCGGAAGGGCTTTTTATGCAAACCAGAACCGATCTTATGGCTGGTTCACAGTCCAACCGGTCAAATCGGCCGGTCCGATTTTCTAAACATTGTTTTGTGCAGAAACCATTCATTTTGGGATAATTACATACATAGCACCGGAAACATTTATTTTTCTCTATTTCCCTGTGGTTTTGTTCTGTTCAATTTTTGGTTTGCGTTTTCAATTTCATTTTGGGATTATTACATATATAGCAGAAATGATGCTTCCCATTACTTTACTCTTTTCAGCATGAGGTTTGTGTTTTCATCTTTCTTTCTGTGATAATCACACACCTAGCACCTCAAGCAGTGCTTCCCAATGGCTTGGCTTTGTTCAGTATGTGGTTTGCATTTTCTTTTTTGTTTTGGGATAAGTACATAATTCCTGAAACACTGCTTACTGGTGGTTTTGCTCTATTTGGTTTAAGGTGTTGGATTTGTTAATGACAAATATGGGTTGAGATTTTATCATGAATTTTGATATTTGAGTGAGTATTTGAAAAATGGATGAATGATGGTGTTGGATTTGTTAATAGCAATGTTTCAGGTGTTGTGTATGTTTTGAATATGGGTTGGGATTTTATCATGAACTTTGATATTTGAGTGAGAATTTTAAAATCAGATGAAAGATTGTGATGGATTTGTTAAATAACAATGTTTCAGGCGTTGTGCATGTTTTGAATATGGGTTGGGATTTTAACATGAATTTTGTTATGATGGTGAGAATTTGAAAAATGGATGAAAGATGGTGTCAGATTTGTTAATAGCAATGTTTTGGGTGTTTTGTATGTTTTGATAAAACTCATAAAGTAGATGTTAATTTCTTATGAAGGACTTGGAGATCTATTGTTATGGCCTTTGATTTCTTAGGTTGCTTTGGTTTTTGAAATTTCTTTTGGTGATGGCTGTTGATTACTGCTGTTATGGTCCTCGATTTCGTATTTTACTATGGTCTTCGATTTTCCTTTCTTCTTTATGGATTGTGCATTACATGTCTTCTTCACTGGAGTTGGATTATGAATTCATGTCATGAGCAATGTTCCATTACCTCTATATGGTTTGAGGGTTTATTAAGAAAGGCACTAAGACCAAATGCTTATGTAACTGTAAAAGCACAAAACTTGGTCCCATTGATGGACAATCCAAAAAATATTTTTTAGAAAACTTATTATGTAGGCCTTAAATTATTTTAACCTACGGTTTGGTCTTGACATTTGCAAGATATCAATTTTAACATATAGTTCAATTTGTGAATTAAGATATTAGGAGTTGACACCATGTATGTGAAACTTCTATATAAGATTCTTGAAAAATGTTTCTTTGACTTGGTATTGCTTTATGATAAACTTGCTTTAATGTTAAACCAAGAAGATTCTTCAATATTTTTATATAAGTTTTATCAAGTGAATTGGATTTAAGCTTATTCTATTACGCCTATTTATTAGTTCATGCTTCTTGGGTCATTATTCATGTGAACATGACATTTTTTGGGTAGATTATTCTTGAATAAAGCCAAAGTTTTTAAATAAACAGTAAAATTAATAGATGTCGGAGTTGACCTCATGCCAATATGAGTGCTTGTAAAAGCAATCACCAAATGCAAAGGGGCGTCAGTTGCTAATGCATGATTGTTATTATTATTATTTTTTTGTTAGCTACAAAAAAATTACATAACATGGATAGAAAAATGTGCAAAAGAAAAATTACAGCTATGTTATGCTTAATTTATGAGTATTACATCTCATATATTGCTCATTCTCCTTGCATGCTTCCACATACCATGACAACAAATGGGTTGGGGAGTTGCATGTGGGTCTTTCAATAAGATTTAACATTATGTTTTGAATGACACTGACTATATGTACTGTTTTGTTGAAAAAGCTTCATAGAAATCATCAAAGATTACTTCAAGAGAGGCGTTAGCTATAACTCTCTATATATTATCACAAAATGAGCCCATGAGAGGAGCCATAGAGCGATTCCAACACTCATCAGAAACATTTGTATATATATTTCAATTGGTTTGGAGGCAATATACGAGCTCAATTTTACATGGTTTAGAGGCAACCAAGATCCTCATTTTTTTAGTCATATGATTGTTGGGGTTTTTCTGTGTAGCCTTTGGTGATATGTTTCTGAAATACATACGAGCTTGATATTAAATGGTTTAAAGGTAACGAAGAATCCTCTTTTAAAATGTTTACTATCTTCTTATATTAATATATTCTTTAGCGGTTTATACTTTGTGCACTGAAATTTCACAACTTTATAAAACTTTAATTGTTTATTTATATTATTCTTTTTAACTAATGTTACATATAATCATTTGTGGTTTCAGGTATTAAACCTTCAAAAAAGATGAGTTTGAGGCCTTATGGTGCCTTTAGACTCTTGTACTACTAATTTGAATTGCAGTGCTCTCCTTAATTCACGACAAAAGCATAACTATGGTAGAAAATTTTACATGTGACCAAGGAGTAGAACAGGATCCATGAGTTCTTCTGGTGGATGATTAATTTGATTATTCCACCTCAGATAGTGATCAAGCATGTAGAGTTTTGTTGGAAAAGAGATTATCTTGAGAAATTGATCATATGTATGCCAACTTCAACATCTTGATAATGTTATATTTTGTTTAAGTAGTTTTATTTTTAATTTTGATTGTTGTTATTTAATGTTTAGTGATGTGTTAGTTTTTAGCATATAATAATCAAACTTAATTTCAGTTTTCATGTATGAGATTGGCGACTCTGTAGTGGATTAGGTTTTCTCTTCACCACGAGAGTTTTGCTTATTTATTTCAAATTCATTTGCAATATATGTGACTCTTGTGAGGAAGATTCTCCTTTTTTTCCATATAAATAGTTGCGTTTTTCTGTTCTATGGGTCCTAGCGAATTTGCAGCTTTGTGAAGCCGCTGGGAGTAGTGCACACTCTTCTTCTTAGGGGATCTGCTTACATTTCTAGTGATCTAGTACCTTCTTCGTAGTGTCGCTGCTAGAGCTTTTTGGACCTTGGAGTCATTCCAAGTGTCCATTGCTATGGTTAGCAATTTGACACTATCCTGCATTTTCTCGTGCCTTCAACATTTTTGTCGTTTCATTATTGTAGACATTGATGTTGTTGTGCTATATTGATTATTTCTTTAACCTTTTCTTGAATTTGATTAATGTTCCATTTTTATTGATAGAAATAGTGAGTCGAGGGTTGATCTCGATCAAACCACCTTAGAGGAAAGTCATTCCCTTTATACTCTATGTTTTCGGTGCGCAAAAGAAGACCATTGCTTTTGTTTCCTTTGAGCATCAACATGAGGTTACCTTAGGTAATCATATGACCTAAGAAGCATCTGCCTTATGCCCTCCTCTAAAAAGAGGACTAATGCTTGTGGTGCTTCTTTTGATTTAGCAGCTCGTATCAGTTCTACTTTTCCCCCGAGGAAGAGGCTAGTACTAGATGACAATGAGCTACAACTTCTTTAACGTTAGTTGCTCATATCGGTACTACTCTTCCCTCAAAGAGGAGGCCAGTACCAGATGACGATGTGCTACAATGCTCTTCTATATTTCTGCCCTCTCTAGTAGTCCTTCCATTTCTTTAAGGATTTTTCAGTCCCACAGATGTTGCGCTATCTAAGAGCGCCAAAGTTACATTTTACCGTACAATGTCTGGTCGTGAGGATCATGTCCCTGTCATGACCCGTTGTGTCTGGTAGTGTGAACCATATGCCCACTATGACCTTTTTTTAGTTCCAATATAGGAGAATAATATGTTGACTGAGAATCATTCTCTTTCTTCTAGCTGAGCGGACCATGACTCTGCCATGACCCTTTTTTAGTTATGGTTCAGAAGAATAGTCTCATTCATTGAGAATCATTCACTTTCCTCTAGCTGTGCGGACCACATTCTCGCCATAAATTTGCTATGTGCGCTCATTTGAGAAGGAAGAGTCATGCACATGTTACTTCTTCTGTTGTAGAAGCTCTTATTGGCACTACCCTTCTCTCGAAAAAGAGGCTAGTACCATATGGCGATGCGCTACAATGCTCTTTTGTGCTCTCTAGTCTCTCTTGTAGTCCTTCCATATTTTCGAGGATTTCCATCCTCACAGATATTGCACTATCTGAGAGCAATAGAGCCTAAAAAGTCAATGTCCCGCTTACAGCCCCAACTACAATACATTGTACAATACTTCCGCTATGAATATAGCTCGCAACCTGATTTTCCACGCTTGCACTAAACATATTGAAATAGATTATCATCTCATTGGGGAGAAAATTCTGCCTAATGAAATTTTCATCCACCACATTTCCACCAAGAATCAACCGGTGGACATCTTTACCAAGGCACTTCCAACGCCTTGGTTTCTCCTTCTACGCTACAAGCTAACCCTTCAAACGACCAGTGTTAGCTTGATGGGGTACAAGAAGACATAAACCTCACCCAACATAAATGATGCCTCCACTACCAGCTAAATACTTTTACTATTATGCCTCATAACTATCAGTATCAATAAGGGTAAGGGGAAAACCCTCTCTATGAGAGGTTTATTGCCGAGAGCTATTGTTTTTGTTTTTTACCTGTAATTGCAAAATCCTCTTTTATGCTTTATCTTCTTTCTTCTCTTGGTGTTTTAGTATGAACTATATAAAACTAAAACCAAATAAAAATTTCCTAATTAGCCAATTTGAACCACCATTATCTTATAAAAAACATTAACTTTTTAAGCTTTCATTAGCAGCCACCTGCAAGTTTTTCATACTGCTAATTAACTTTTCTTGTTATAAAAAATGATTTAAAAACACTTAAAAATTAATTGTTTATTATGCCTAGTTCAAATGAACATAAATATCTAAATTTATTAACTTTAGGCAACAAATTGGGATAATGGCTAGAGAGTGACCTTATAGAGTACAAATTTTATCATTAAAGAAATTGTTGCTTTGTTCTAATTTTTGGGCAAATATCTTCACCTAAAGTTGATTTATTATCTTGATTGGTTTCTATGGTTCACTTATAACAATTGAGGCTTAGATTTTGAGTTGTGTTCTGACATTTGTGAAACATCATCAAAACACTACATCATAATTACAAGTGATATATAAGTGATGAAAATGACTTCATAATTAAATGAAAGTAGCCAAACTTAATGTAATGATCATGACATAAATAATGGAAAAGCTAGTATGTGTTTATAAGGTCAAGAGAATATGGATGATAATAACATGTTGGACTACTATCATTCATTATTTGATTGTGCTCATAGTGAATACGTTGACCTCACGCATTGCAACGAGAAGTATTTAATTACTTAAGCCAAAGACGACAAACATTTATATGTCAGTGTATGTTTATGCAATTCTTTAAGCTTCAAGCAAGCGCTCTAACCTAGCTTTATCTTGAATAATATTTGAGTGACAATCAATGCATATAACAAAAAACATAACAAATTGTACTTATGCTTCTAAGAGTCATGGAGGAATTTTTAGAGAAATTTATTAAAATCAAATTTAGAACTAATGACCGGCTTGACGAGATGAACCCAATGATACTAAAATTGGTCTAATCCTACTCAGATCAAGCTCAGATGAAGAAGTTAAACCAATTTTTGGAAGATTTTTGGGCATATTTTGAAGGTCAAACGACTATGGAATCTGGTGAGCTCATAGTCGATGAATCTAACGAGCCAAAGATTGCTAAGTTCTGAAATTGTTAAAGAGCTTAAATATCTATCAAACACCACCTGATCGAGGGAATCTCTCCGGACCGTTCGATCAGATTAGTCAATATTTCTTCACTAATTGTAATTGGAACTCTATAAATAGAGTCACACCCCTCTCATTAGGGGGGAGGAGGGGAGAGAGCCTGATGCTTGAAGAAGACTAGAGCTTAGAGGAGTTGAAGTTGCCTCCTTCTCATGCTATCGTCAACCACCACCAACTACTATCAACCACCACTCGCTGGCTGTCGCCAATCACCATTAGTCGCCAACCACTCCTTGTAATGAATTATCATGTGAAGCAAGAACTGATGCCACAGAGTCACAAAACAACCTATGCAACGACGCATCATCCCGAACATCGAGCTGACCCCAAAGACGTTGTAACAACACACCTCGAAGACTGTGCAACAGCGTATCTCAAAGATGGTGTAAAAATACACATCACATACGCTTCTGCAGCTCCTGACTTCGGCCTCGTGGCCGATGGATGTCATTACTATTCACCACTACGACCAACATAAATAACTAAGAACTGCGTGGTCTACAGCTCGTGCAATTGTTGACTCCGACCCATACTGCGCATGTACGTCATTGCAGCTCACTATTATGATCTCTACATTCTACTTGGTCTACAACTCCTGCAACTCCCTACTAGGTCTGTATGGCCAACCGACGCTCTTGAAGCAACCATCTACGACCCATTTGGCCAACTTCTGTCATTGTTATCAATGACAACTTCTACGACATGCTGGTGAGCCACCGTCTGCAACACTCATGATGGACCACTATCTCCGGGGCACGACTATGGCCCCTGCAGCCTACTTCCTCTAAGAGCTACAACCACATTACTGTTATACAACTTTGTATTTTTTTTCCTTTCCTAATTTAGTAGAAGAGTAAATTTGTGCACTCACCAGTCATAGTTGATTATTTCAATTGCTCTAAGCGCCGTGATTTTTTCCCCCTTTCAAGTGTTTTCCACATAAAAAATCAAGATGTCTCCACCTCATTATTTCTCTTTAATTACCTCAGTGTGTGTTGGTTTTTTATGCAATGCTAAGATGATAAATAATCTTTACTCTACTATCGCGAATCTTCTATCACACATCTGATGTATCTGCGTTTGCCACGATCAAACTATTAAGATTTTGATAAAAATGAAAAATATGAGTTAGGATTTTACCATAAATTTTAATATTTTAGTGAGAACTTAAAAAATGGATGAACAACGTGGTTGACTCCTAAATAGTAAGCTTCGGATGGCCTTTTAAATATTTGGAAGTAGCTCGAATTTTGAGCCTTTACACAGCAAATGTAGTAAATATTGCCCAAAGAAATCAATTTATTAATACTAGACTTAAATGTTACACAAGTTATAAATGAAAATGCCAACTTTAATGCAACGCATTGGCAATCAATATCATATAAAATAAACTATATTTTACCTTATTTTTCTTACCGCATGTTAACTCTTAAAACATTTAAATAGTTAATACTGACTCAAGTAGTTAATGCTGTCAGATAAAAAAAATGGTTAATGTTAGACTATTTGAAATATGGCTATAAAAAAGTTTCGTTGTTCACGAGCAGTTCGTGTTTGATTCGTCAAGAAGTTCGTGTTTAGTTCGATAAACAAACGAGACAAACACGAATATTTTTTTTTCGTTCGGTTTGTTAAACGAACCAAACACGAGCAGTGATGTGTTCATTCATGTTCGGTTCGTTATTGTTTGAAATATAAAATAATTTAAAATAATTATATATAAAAAATTTATGATATTTTAAAAATAATTATATATTATAAAAATTTATCATATTTTAAATAATTAAACTTCTATAAATTATAATATATGATAATTTATTAATAACAATAATAGTATTATAGTATTAATTATATTAATATAAATATTATAATATTATAATTAATATACTATATTATATATTAAAATAAAATCCTAAACAAAACCCTAAACACTTTATTCGATTTGCTTCATTTTGAGGAAGTATGGATAACCTGATGTGTACGGAATACCTGATCAATTTGCTTCATTTTGAGGAAGTATGCTATCAAAGCTAGGGCTGTCAAAAAAGCTAGTTGTTCGCAAACAGTTCGTGTTTGGTTCGATAAGAAGTTCGTGTTCGATTCGTTCGATAAGCAAACAAGAAGAACACAAAAAATTTTTTTTCGTTCGGTTTGTTAAACAAACCAAACACGAACAGTGATGTGTTAGAACATTTCGAACACGAACACTAGCTCTGTTCGTTCGTGTTCGGTTCATTTACACCCCTAATTTGAAACACTTTTCTTACTTAATTATTTTACATATTATTACAACATCTCTATTTGGTTTATGATTTCGCTAGGTTGTTGACACATCTTATCATGACACGTAACATAAAGCAAGACAATTGTGATAGAGAAGAAAACTTTTAAGCATAGATAATCAATGAAAAATGTTAATCAATCATCAAATAACATAGAATTATCATAAATATTTTCATTATGTTAAATTATTTTACATCATAGGCAGCCACTAATGTTCTTGAAACATTCTATAATGACAAGTAACACACAAAGAATATCAATAATAGTTAATGAGATAAAATATCTTCTGAATATGATCATCTCAATGCAATGTTCAAATACACAATATATTGGTTGGAAACAAAATGAAAAATCTCAGTGGGCTGAATTTGAGTGCTTATCTTGCCCTAAAAAAAGATCAACTAAGTCTATAGCTATACTTAGATTTATCATTACACTTATATAGAACAACAAAAAGGAACAAACAGTGCTCACAATGCTTGGAAAAAATAAGATCAAAACTTTAATGTAGAATTTCCTTATATGGCATATATCATGCTTAAGTACATACTAATTCCTATGCATTTCATCATAATATATATATATAAAAATTTAAAGTTTGATATTTACATACATGACAATCTAGTGCATAATCACATCAAAATATATGCAAAAATGTGTCTTTCATTATGATGTTGTGTTATAGATTTGAATGTAATTCACGCAAATATTAAAGTTTAGAAGTTAAATTTGTAAATACATAAGAATTGTGTGGTATGCATATAAATCTCTAAAATATATGTAGAGTAAAAATCTCTAAAATATATTTATCGGCCATAATTATAATTGCTTTCTTATAAAAAAATCTCATGAAATATTATTAATGCTAGAGCATAACTTATCATCCCATTCAATCATATGTTTTAACAAAATGGAGACTAGCCAAAGTGGGTGACCCACTCTACCCTAAAATCATCACACATCAAAACTACATAACTTAAATAAGAATCATTGTTCTGATGCTCGGTGGCTACTCTCTCCCATAAAAAGAGTATCGTGAGAAGAGACACCTAAGAATCATCTTCATTTACTAAAAGGAATGTCCTATAAGGTATAGAATGTATTTGTAAGTCTAGATCTTAAACTTCTCTTATACATCAAATTGAGCAATAGAACTCAACTGCTATCATACTATATAATTTAGGCTGAGTTTGTTAAATTGGCATCCTACATAATACTATAACATTTTACGCTTATTATTACTCCTATCCTCTCTTCCATATACACAATACATAAAAACATAAGAATATGTATGCCACTAGATTACGCATCATCATGTTAATGATACCGTGTTCAGTAAAAACAAAAAAATCCTATATATAATTATTTTTTAGAATATTTCCTTGTTAATTATGCATGAAAATATCTATAGATTTCAAGATATTATGATTAGCTTGTCAGTATAGAGATTTCATATTATAGCTTTCTTTAAGGTTATACTTCATTATTCATAAATTAGTTAATTCATAAATTTGTTGAATACACTAACTATGTCTTATTCTGCATATTATAACTTGTTAGTATTTATTGAAACCAAATTAAAGAAAGAGGTTCATCTATACATCATTTTATACCAATTCAAGATATGAAATAGTCATGAAGTTTACTAATATTTCATATATAGTAAACATACACAATAGAACGAAACAAAGAAAAACATACATTAAAAAAAACATGATATCATCATATATCAATGTGAAGATTATGTCACAGATATAAAATATATCATTAATATGAAACATAACAAAATTCTAAAATGAAAAATAAAACACAAATATTATAAAAAATAAGCATTGTAAATATCAATGAAGATGTCATTACCTTAATTATGCGAACAAACTTTTGATAATATAATGTGAACAACCTTTGAATAATGTAAGTTTTTTTTACCATATCTTGCAATCTTCTATCATAAAAAAATGACATTAACAACGTTACTAAAAAATAAATGAAAATATTTTTCTCATACCTAGCTCTTCCTATAAAGTTGCTTAACCTTTTAAACTATAATTCCATTGAAGCTTTATACATATTATTGTTCTATCCCTATGAGACTTCAATTTAAATAAAAGAAACATAATTTTTTTAGTTAGGATTATGAAAAATATTATAAAAATAACTCGTATTAGTATGTATTCTCAACCTATAAGCCACTTTGGCAACTCTCATTATAAACTTAGAGGATCTACAAACCTAAGATTCAATTTACCAAATTTTCAAACTCTTTAATATATTTCATAAGACTTAATTTCATAATAATTTTTTAAATTAAGAAATTATTATTTTGGGCTTAAGATCTGACACATCATTAACCCAAAGGCAAAAGAACTAAGTCACAATCCAATACAATGATAATAAATTTGGAATATTCATTATTTAAAATTTTTTAGGCAAGCTGATTCATGACCTCTCATTGTTGCATGAAATATTGTGAAGCACCGACAACCACAGAAGTATACTTGTCGCTCAAGTATTGTACAAATTTGAGTCTATGTATTGGTCCCACGAGAAGCATATTTAATTTCCAATTTTTTCTATCATTTATGCTGGTTGTTCGAGGAATGCTCGTCTTGAGCTTTGGCATTTTTTTGAGACTATTAACCCCTCACATGAGGCTTGGTTAATGGGAGGTGATTTTAATATGATTTCTTCTTTTGATGAAAAGAAGGGCGTTGCATCTCCTAATCTTGCCCTTATGGAGGATTTTAATTCTGCGTTATTCAAGGCTGGCCTTTATGATTTACATTACAATGGTAATCGTTACACTTGGAATCGAGGTAATGTTTTTGAGAGACTTGATAGGTTTGTTGTCAATATTGAGTGGTTTAATTTTTTTCCTTTGCATAAGGTCTATAATTTGCCTATAACGGCTTCAGATCATACTCCAATTCTTCTTAAATTTTGCATGGATTCTAATATGCAACCGTATGTTTTACGTTTTTATAACATGTGGCTTCAACACCCTTCCTACAACCAATTCCTTAAGGAGAATTGGAAAAGTATGCCTAATGTTTCATCCGGTTTTAATCTTTGGATGCTTCATAAGAATCTTGCTAAAGGCCTTAAATCTTGGAATTGGAATGTGGTAGGTAACCTTCATAAAAAGGTTGAAGTTATGGAAGCTAAAGTTTCTGAGCTTGAACTTGATTTTGCTAATGATAGAATTGAGTTTTCTCGCTCTTATTCGAGGGCGACATGATCTTAATGCTGCTATTTCCATGGAAGAGCAGCTTTTTGCTCGAAAGCTGCTAAATGTCGGCTTTTAAATGGAGATAGAAACTCTAAATTCTTTCGAGCTTGCATTAAGAATAGAAGGATGATAAATTGGATTCCTAAGATTATTAAGGCTGATGGCTCGATTCATTTGAATCAGGAGGATATTTGTCATGATGGTGTTGATTATTTTTATAATGCTTTTAAGAATACTGGCATTGATTTATCCTCTATTAATTCTTCTGTTTATTATGATTGCCCTCATATTGATAATACTGTTCTTATTTCTCTTCCGAGCTGTGAGGAAATTAAACATACTATTGATAGTATGGAGAATGGTAAGACTCATTGGGCTCGACGGTTTTACTCGTGGAATTTTATAAAAATAGTCAGGATGTTATTGCTAAAGATGTGACCCGTTTGATTCAAGATTTTTTTAAAGGAAATAATTTGCCTCTTTTTTTTTAAAGCTGCTAATATTGTTTTAATCCCTAAAAAGCATGATGTTTCTTCTTGGGATGGTTTTAGGCCGATTAGTCTCAATTCTGTTATTTCTAAAATCATCTCTAAAATTCTGGTTAATAGGCTGCAACCTCTTCTTCAAAAAATTATTTGTACTAATCAATCTGCCTTTTTAAAAGGTAGGAGTATTTGTGTAATGCCTTAATTGTTCAGGAACTTCTTCTGGATATTGATCTTCACAGACGTGGTGGGAACATTCTTTTTAAATTAGATATTCAGAAGGCTTTTGATCATATCCAGTGAGATTTTCTTATGGATATTTTGAAGGCTATGGGTTTCAACTCTAGTTTTTGTCAAATCATTTATCGTATCATCAGTGGTAATTTCTACTCTGTTATTATTAATGGTAAGAAGCATGGTTTCTTTCAAGTTTTTAGGGGTCTTAAGCAAGGAGATCCTTTATCTCCTTATCTTTTTATTATTGCTTTAGACTACTTTTCCAGATGCTTGAATAGATTATATATGACTAACCCCTCTTTAAATTATTTTCATAAGGGGAATTTATCTATTAGCCATCTTTGTTTTGCTGATGACTTGATTATCTTTACTAATGCTAATAAGCCTTCTATTAGGAAGGTTTGGGAGACGTTGTTGTATTTTCAAAGTGTTTCTGGCTTAACTTTTAATAAATCTAAATATTTTTTTTATTGTGCTAAGAAGATTCCTGTTTTAAAAAGGCATTGGATTGCAGATTTTACTGGCTGTAGCCGTGGCATGCTTCCTTTAAATTATTTAGGTTTTACCTTGTACAAAGGTAGATCTCATGGTAAGGATTTTCTTGGGTTGTATGATAAGATTAAGAATAGAATTTTGTCGTCGGAGAATCGTTTTCTCTCGTTTGGGGGCAGGATTACTATTCTTAAATCTATTCTTACTTCCCTACCTCTTTATTCTCTTCAGTTTATGAAAATGTCTGGGTTTATTATTAAGAAGATTGAGTCTCTTTTTAATAAATTCCTTTGGGAAGGTTATTATGGTTCGAAAATTCATTGGAAGAGTTGGGCTAAGCTTTGTAAGCCACCTGAGTCTGGGGGTTTAGGCTTTAGAAGCTTAACTGACTCTATTACTATTAATTTCATGAAACTTTGGTACCATTTTCGTAAGAATGATTCTCTCTTGGCCTCCTTTATGCATTCTAAGTATTGTGCTAATGATCATCCCCTTACTATTTCACCCAAGGCTACTGATTCTTTTATTTGGAAAGATATTTTGGCTGTTTATCATAATACTGAGCTTTTGTTAACTTGGGATCTGGGCAAAGGTAATATATCCTTTTGGTACGATGATTGGATGGGAAGTGGTGCTTTAGCTAATAGTTTTGGAGGCCCAGAGCATGTTAATCTGAAGGTGAATGATTTTTGGTTCCATAATAATTGGATTCTGAATAAACTTTTGCGGTATGTTCCTTATAATGTGGCTAGTTTTATCTCTAGCATTCCCCTTAATATCAACAGAGAGAATAGAGTGACTCTCAAAGGTAAACAAGGTATTTCTGATGTTAAAATATTTGCTGATACTTTTGTTTATACAACTGGTCTTAATCTTAAATGGTTATGGAACAAATGGCTTAAGCCCTCTATTTCTTTCTTTACGTGGCGTGTTTTGCATAATGTGCTTCCCGTTGATGACATTCTTAAACTTAAGGGCTTACATCTCCCTTCTTGTTGTTCTCTTTGTAGGCATGATTGTGAGTCCATTAATCATATTTTTCTGCACTGTTCTTTTGTTCGAGAGGTTTGGCTTCGTTGTTGTAGCATTCTTAAGATTTCTACTGATTATTTTCGACACGCTACTATTATGGATCTGTCTAACAATTGGAAGAAGTTTGGACATATATTGTTTAATTCCATTCCTGCTATCATTATTTGGTTCATTTGGGTTGCTAGAAATGATGTTCGGTTCTATGGTAAGAGACATAATGTTGTTTCTACTGTTAAATTAATCTTTGGATATCTTTTCAAATGTTTAGTTTTTTTAACCTGTAAGGAGAAGCTTAACAGAAAGCTGTACAGGTTACTCCATAACTTGGGTTTCCCTAATACTAGTAATGGGAATGTTTCTGAGACTATTCGTTGGATTAAACCTCCTGCTCCTTTTATCAAAATTAATGTCGATGGTTGTTGGGATAGCGGGTTTGCTAGTGTTGGGGGTGTTTGCCGTGATTTTGCGGGATCCATTCTGTACTGGTTTGCTTCTCCTTCTGTTCCTATCTCGCCCCTTGTGGCTGAAGCGGATGCTTTGGTTTTTGGTTTGCAACTGGCTGTTCGAAAAGGTTGGAAATTCATTATTTTGGAAACTGATTCTTTTATTTTGTGGAGGTATTGTTTATTGCAGGAACGATATCACTGGAGTGTAAATCTTCAGATGAAGAGAATCTTGAATTTATCTAGGAATTTGGTGGTCAAGTGGAGTCACACTCGACGTGAAGGTAATCAAGTTGCTCATTGGATTGCTAAGATGGGACTTTATTTTCGTACTGCTTGGGTTTCTTCTTTTATTCAGTCCATTTATTTCATGTTGCTTGTTGGGATATTTAGTTTTTGTTGTGGCTGTCGTTGTGTCGTGGTGCGTGAGTTGTTTTTTCTGTTTTTTTCTAGAAAGAGGTCCTTAGATTCGCTCTTTTTTGCGTGCGTTGTTCGGGTGTGCTAGATATGACCTTTTTCCTGGTGTTGTAATTCTTTTTTTCGATGAAACGCGTAAGGAGACTGTCTCTTTCAATTAAAAAAAATTTCCAATTAAATCATAGTTATAGTTTACAAATCCTCAATTTAGCTTGAAAGGTTGAAGTTTAAGCAAACTTTAAAATTACTAAATCCTAAATTTGTAAAAGAAAACCCTAAGTAAAAAATAATGGAGATTTCTATCAAGTGAAATGTTCTTCCCTGAATTGGATCTTAGAAATCTAAGTTTAAATGAGTAATAAGGTTATAGGTCGCAATCAAAAACATATTTCTTTCTTAACCTCTTCCGATGGTCTTAAGAAGATTTGGGAATTTGTATTATAGTTTGCAAAATAATTGAAGTAGTATTCCCATTCTCCTAAATTAGTGAGCCTTAACCTCATTTTCCCACTATCATACTTCCATAATACTAGTTCACAACACATTTTAAAAAATTCATTGGCCAAGTTGAGAGTAAATGAAGAGTCAGTGGTTAGAACATCACCACAATGCAAATTTTATTAAATCACAAGAACATAGTTAAATTATAGATCCCTAGATCACCATTTCAAATCAGAAAACAAAACCTAATCCCACTCATACCTTGAAACACAATTTTTTTTTAAAAAAAAATCTCATTTACAATAGTTCGGGAATTAAGAAATAGATAAAATACACCATTTGAAATGTTACACCAGACTTCCTTCCTTCCCCACGAGACATGATTGACTAAATAACACAAATAATTTACAAGAAATCACTAACACACTCCCCACTTAATCTTCCTACACAATCTTATCAGTTTTTGAGACACTAACATTTTTCAGTTGAACCCACAATACTTCACTGTATTTACTTCTCAAATTTTGAGATCATTTAGTCACCTAAAATATATCTCAAAGACCTCTAATATACTTTAAGTGTATGATCCAAGCTCACTACGAAATAGACCGAACTATGTTTGATATCAACTGGCCTGTCTTAAGACACTTCATTTGTTTATATATAAAATTTAAGATATTCAACAATACCTAGTGGCATTTGAAAATATTCTAATTGATTTATGCTACATCAATTCACCCATAATTAAGATATAGCAAAATTCAATCTCCCTTATTTCATTATAGGGGTATTTACTTGCATACCCCTCAATTCTCATATATTTACATATCTTAAACCTAAACATTACCTTCTTACATTTATAACCAAATCTCCTACATCACATTAAAAAATGTCACCATTTCAACTTTCAAAAAACTAAAGTGTAACTTTTCATATATAGCTAAGGATGCATGTTATGTAAAAATTGTTAACTTACTTGTTAGATACATATATACATACATCAGAATTGAGGGGATCATATGCAACCCTTCCCTTCCATCATAACTTTATGACAGGCTTTTGACTTTAACACAAAAGCAAATCAACTCAAATAATAGTCCTAACACCACGTCTGTTAAACATTTAATTAAGATTTCTCGTTAATATAATTGTTGACAAATTAGGGCAAAAAGAATTCAAGAATCGATACAAATCAAGAAAAAAAAACACAGATTTAACGAAGTCCGTCAAGTTGCCTGAGCATAGCGGCGTCTTTCTTTGATTTTATAAAAGGAGTACAAGATACCCTTAAGGTTACAATACAACATATATAATTATAAAATTTTTCTTGTACCGTACCGCGGGGCCGTTGCTGCCAAACCCCCGATTGGATAGATGCTTTCGCTCCGCTACGCTCGCTCTCTCCACTTTGCTGGCTCGCTCTGTTCGACTGCAACATCTGTCTCTTATATGATGTATGAGTCATATGTACGGGTGTAAATGAACCGAACACGAACGAACAGAGCTTGTGTTCGTGTTCAGTTCATTTGAAATTTAGTTTGTTTGAAATAAGCTCGTGTTTGAAATTGTTCGTGAAGTCACTGTTCGTGTTTGTTTCTTAACGAACAAATCGAACACGAGCCGAACACGAGCTGTTCGCGAACGACGAGCCAACTCGACAGTCCTAATATTAATATATATAAATAATACATTATATTAATTATATAACTTATATTATATAAATATATAATATATATATTAGTATCTTACTAATATAATATATTAATATATTATTATTATTAATTTATTATATATTATAATTTATAAAATTTAATTTTTTAAAATATCATAAATTTTTTATATATAATTATTTTAAATTATTTTATATTTTGAACAATAACGATTTGAACACAAATGAATGCATCACTGTTTGTATCACTGTTTGTGTTTGGTTCATTTAACTAATCGAACGAAAAAAAATATTTGTGTTCGCCTAATTAACTTATCAAACTAATCGAACACAAATTTCACGACGAACCGAATACGAAAATAATAAACAATTCAAAATCTCTCAGACCCCAATCCACTTCCAATTAATTACCATGCACCCCAATCGCAGTCAAAATGAATATTTAAACGCAAGCCCAATCTTCAGAACCACCAAAACGCAGACTCATACACATTTCTCCATACAAAGCCATGGCGGCCGTCGTCCACAACGGCGGAAGTGAAGAAAAACTATGCATCGACGAAGCGCTGGCAAAGTACGCCGGCGAGTTCGGGCCATGGCAAGCCAGACAGTTCTTTCTGGTGAGCCTCGCATGGCTGCTCGACGCTTTCCATACCATGGTCACCATCTTCGCCGACAGGGAGCCGGAGTGGCGCTGCGTGCGGCGAGGCGGTTGCGGTGGCCGTGGGATTTGCGAGCTGGAGAGAGGAGATTGGGAGTGGGAGGGAGGGCGGGGGGTTTCTACGGTGGCGCAGTGGGGGCTTATCTGCGGGCAGAAGTACAAGATCGGACTTGTTCAGTCGGCTTTCTTCGCCGGATGCATGCTCGGTGAGCTTTTCTCATGCATCTATTTGTACAAATATTACATTATTAAGTGCAGGTTAGAAGAGGTTACAAGTGAATTTAATTTAATAATTTTTAATCTATTTACTAAATTAACAATTTTAATTGATTATAAATCTTTAAATTTTTTAAAAATACTGTTCATCAATATATATATATGTATATATATATATATATATATATATATATATATATATATATATATATATATATATATATGTATGTATGTATGTATATATGTATGTATGTATGTATGTATCTATGTATGTATGTATGTATGTATATGTATGTATGTATATAATTGATGAATACTCTTTCGAGCCAAAACGAGCCGAAGACTAACCAACAAATCCTTGTTTGTGTTCGATCGTTAAGGCTCGTTAACTTAGCGAACGAGCCGAACACGAGCTACTTCACGAGCTCGAACACGAGCTCGTTCGCGAACAACGAGCCGTTTTTCGACAGTCCTAATTTTAATGATATATGTATATATATATATATATATATATATATATATATATATATATATATATATATATATATATATATATATATATATATGTGTGTGTGTGTGTGTGTGTGTGTGTGTGTGTGTGTGTGTGTGTGTTGCAAGCCGTGTTCTCTGGTTGGTAGGGTTCTCGTAATTCCCTCATGTCACGGATTCGATTTCGCTGACGCGGGTTTTGAATATATTGGCACAAGACGTTAGGCCTCAATGATAGTGATGTAGTGCATAAGGAAATCGGTATTTGGACCCCTGTTAGGTCGAATTAGTACATATGAGGAATCAGTATTTAGGGCATGGATTCTTGTATTTATAAAATTATACTTTCAGTATTTTATTATTTTAAAAAGAAAAGAAAATTTTAATATAAAATATAATAATATGATTTTATACCAACTTTTTTATTTTAGTAGGAAGCAGCCACGATCGAGGTAATTATTGCCAGTCAAATATAAATAAAGGAAAATTAATAATAAATAGCTTAAAAATTATATATTATTTTTTAAAAATCTTAATAAAATAATTTCAAATAAATAAGGTAATTAATTTGTCTCTTAAATGCACAAATGGCAATGTCAGATTCATTCAATTGCTTGTAAGGAAAAATAAAGTCTGGAGGCAGAGATAGGCCTCAATTAATGCGTGAAGTAATAAAAATTTATTCTCCAGTAATTATTTATTTATTTATTTAGTGCAATAGCGTTATATTTTAGGGATAATTACATGAATAGCACCCTAAATATTACTCTTTATTAAATTAGCACGTAAAGGATTGTTTTATGTATGTAAAATTGCCTTTATTTTTTTATGCAATAGAGCTAGATTTTGGGGTTAATTACGTATATAAGACTCGAAAAATTACTATTTATTAAACTAGCACCAAAATTATATACCTGAAATATTACTATTTATTAAATTAGTATTTAAATGATTTTTTTAACAACTAAATCAATATATTTATGCGTGTCACAATTAACTCATCAAAAATTTGATAAAAAAAATTGGATTGGTATTTTATTGTGAATATATATATATATATATATATATATATATATATATATATATATATATATATATATATATAATATTTACATACATACATACATAAATACACATATATTAACATACATACATACATACATACATACATACATACATAAGTACATACATACATACATATATATATATATATATATATATATATATATATGTATGCATGTATGTATACTCTCTCTCTCTCTCTCTCTCTCTACACACACACGAACATCAGTATTTTTCCTGAATTCTTTCGTATCATGTAAATTATGAGATACAAACTTTCAAAAATTTGCGAGCTCTAAACCCAAAATAACCTTTCACAGGCTGCGGAATATTTGGACATCTATCCGACTCCTTCCTGGGCCGCAAGGGAGCACTAATGGTAGGCTGCATCATCAACACCATACTCGGCTGTCTCACCTCCCTCTCCCCCTCCTACTCCATCTACCTCCTCCTCCGCACTCTCACCGGCCTCTGCACCGGCCCCATGGGCACCACCGCCTTCCTCCTCGCCACCGAACCCATCGGCCCCTCCCGCCGCGCCGCTGCCGGTATCTCCGTCTTCTACTTCTTCTCCGCCGGCATCATCCTCATCGCCATCCTCGCCGCCTCCCTCCCTTCCTCCTGGCGTTACCTCTACTTCTCCTCCTCCCTCCCCACCCTCGCCTTCGTCCTCCTCATCCTCCCCTTCCTCTCCGAATCCCCTCGATGGTATCTCATCCGCCGGAACCCCGAAGCAGCTCTCCGCATCCTCCGCTCCATCGCCAAATCCAATTCACGCTCCGAGATCCCAAATAACGTTTCCCTCATCCTCGACTGCAGCTCCGAATTCAGCTCCGGCGAAGCCGACATATCGGCTTCCATCATCGATGTTGTCCGCTCGCACGTCACTCGCCCTCGATTGATCCTTTCCGTCATCACCAGTTTCTTCTGCTCTGTTGTATACTATGGCCTGACTTTAAACGCGGCAAATCTCGGGACTAATATTTATGTCAGTGTGATAATCAATTCGGTATCAGAGCTGCCGGCATTCACCATAGCCGCATTTTTGATTGGGAGGTTTGGGAGGAGGAGGCTGACGGTGGGGACGATGTGGCTGAGCGGGGGGTTCTGCGTGGCGGGAGCGGTGGCGCGTGGGGTAGTGATGAGGATGGGTTGTGGGGTGATGGGAATATTTGGGATAGCGGCAACGTATAATTTGTTGTTGGTGTATACGGCGGAGTTGTTTCCGACGACGGTGAGGAATACGGCGTTGGGATGCGTGCAGCAGGCGGAGCAGATAGGGGCGGTGTTGGCGCCGATGGTGGTGGTGATGGGAGGAAAGGTGACGTTTTCGGTGTTTGGGGTTTGTGGGCTGGTGGGGGGACTGTTGGGGCTGTATTTGCCGGAGACTTTGGATCAGCCCTTGTATGATACTCTCGCGGGGATGGAGGATGGAGAGAAGATCAGGGCAATACAGTGAGTGGAATCTATGTGCGGACGATTGCATGTTTGGACGAAGGATCAGATCTTTGAATAATGATTTAGTTGACCGAAGAAATATTTTCACACTGAAAACGACAGCTCTGCATGCCTAATAATTCTTCAATAACCTCCATGTTGGAGTTATTAAAGGATTTTTGGCAGGTAAATGGAGATTAATTTCAACAACTCAATAACAAATAACCTCTCAATAACTGATTCGGGTTCCATTTCCTGGTTATTGATAGATTATTATGAGAGCATAACTCGGTTATTGGAGAGCGCACGCAGCGCTGCGCAGGTTCTCCGTATGGAAATATTTCTCCATTTTGTGATACATTATGGTTTGAATTTTTGGTGGATTCTGGTCCGGACTTGTGATTGGCTCAACCTTATATTATAAGTAAAATTCAATCCACATTTATATTGCTATACCTTAATGTTATTTTGATGGCATTAGAGTTGATCTTGACCAAATTTAGATTGGAGTATTTTGAAATTAGTTTTTTCCCTCATTTTTTAGATGTATAAATGGGCAATAATATGCTCATAGACACACAATATTTAGCTTATGTAATAGACTATGTCTATGATATGGAGTTTTGGCATGAGTACTATTAATGTTTGGTTAAATATTCAAATTATTTACTTCAAAATTTATGAGAATTAGTTAATATGAAGTTTCTTTTTTTTTAATTATTTTTTTTTATTTTTTATATGATTTGGTTAAAAAATGACTCTTTAATAAAATTTAAGAAAGAAAAGACAAGATTAGTGGGTTAGAAGTTATTTGGAGGAATATAGTTGCCATAAAACTAACATGAATCTAAACTAGATTGATTAAATTTAATTTAAATAACACTTTAGAAAATGATTTCTTAGTGAGGTAGCCAATATTCATGATAATGATGCTTTTGCAATGCTAGCAAATCAAGTTGCTGCAATTTCAAGAAAGATAGACCAATTTGGAAAGAATTTATCTCAGCCAATTTCCATGATTGAAGAAAATTGAATAGGCCATAAAACCTAAGATTCATATTATAATCCATGGTAGATAATTTTTATGACCAAGTATATGTGGGTGTTAAGGTGGTTGTTGAGCTTCGGTTAGGTCGTCGTCGATCTTAGAAGATTTATAGTAAATATAGGAAGGTATGAAGAAGTTATAAAGTAGGTGTTTAGAGAAAAAAGAATACTAAATTTTAGAAAAAAAACTAAGATAACGACCTTATTTCATTAAAGAAAATGCAAATTATTGATGCTATCAAGTAACAAAATAAAAAAACAAATATTCTTTACAAAAATTAAAATTTATTACATTTAATTGTTGTTTACGAGACAAAAAATGACCCTTAAAAATTTTCATCTTGATGAAAAATTTAAGGTATGTAAGAGTAAATAATCGAGTACTTAATAAAGGATGATGTTACGAATACTTTTTTTTCATTTTCAATGATCCTTCTATAAGGTTGTTGATCATAGATGTTCCGTAAGATAGTTTATCAGACATGATTTTAAGGATATTACAAAATATAAGAAAATAAAAGTAAAATATATTTGCATAAATTATTAGATCTTGTTATGTGCTCTTATTTATAGACTTATGTAAGCTTAGGCTTTTAGTTGCTTTTACTTTTTACTTGTGTTCTTACATTTGGACCTTTAGATTGATTCTATAATATGGAAGATGCTAGCCATTCAACCTTGGAATTATAATCCTACATTCTAAATGATCCACATATTTCTCATGCATGATTTTACTTTAAAAATAGTTTTATTTTATATTAATTCTCCATTAATTTAAGGAAGTCAGCTTTGTAAATCCTACACGTTCTTAAGTCCCATTTTTGCTCTGTTTTGCCTTAAATATTAGATTTATCATTTTGCCATAAATTCAGAGTTTACCAAAAGAAGTAGGAAGCAGAATTTATGAGATTTAGAGAGGTTGAAACTTGTGGGATAAATCCATTAAAACTAACTAATAAGTTGGCTTACTAAATTTAGATTTACTAAACAAACAACAAAAATCGATTAAATAATAATTTTGAATCAAATTTCTATGAGCCGACAACAATTAAGCTCGGAGTCGGAACATTAACAGTGTACTCCTACTGTTAGGGCTGTCGAAGATCGTTAAATCATTAATACATTTCTTTTTAATATTATGTGCAGTTGTAACTACTTCAACCATTTCATAAGCATATTTGATTCGTATTTTGTTTGCAGTTGTAAAGCCAATCATAGAACTAAGTATTTTCGTCCTGGCAGCCCCTTACACGATTGATTGCACATCTAGAAATATTTTTGACCGATAATAAAATGTGAAGTAAATAAACTTGTGTAGGGTTTGGTGTGACTATAGTGACACACAATATTAGATCCGAAAATTCAAAAAAAATTTAAGATAGATTATCGATCTTTGACAGCCCTAACAGTAACAGTACACTGTTAATGTTCCGACTTCGAGTTTAATTGTGCTTGACACAAAGAAATTTGATCCAAAAATTTTGGCTCAAACTTGGGTCTTTTATGTCGACATGCTCTTTAACCGAGTCAAAATTAAAATCATTTAATTTTCGAGCAATTTTCACTGCACGAGCTATCGAAAATGTTCACTGCTTTTATAATGTGTTGACTATTTTCAGATTTGATCACCTTCTATTACAACTCCGTTATTGGGTCTAATACAAGTCATATTGTTTAATATTTTAGTAATGTTAGTTCCATCGAAGATAATAATCGGTTGAAAATTAATTCACAATATGTTAAAATGAATCCCTTTAATATTGTATGCTATTGTAGCTACATTAGCCTCTGCACTATATATTTGTGTCTTATTTTATCTCCAAGTGAAAAGTCAATAAAACTAAGCATCCTCGTCTCTGCAAATTTTAACTGGATTACTTTCACACATTTAAAATAATTTTGAGAATGAATTATTTCATATGATGAAAGATTGCTGTTCACTTAATCCTCCAACAAGAAATCTAACTTTCATTCCCAGAATGAAAATTCACTTACATAATGTTTGAAATGAATTTTGATTATGAGATGGAAGTTAAATTTCTCATTACCTTATTTATAAATGTGAAAGTAATCTAGTCAAAAGTTACTGAGACGATAATACTTTGGTGGATAAGTGGCTTTACACTTGTAGAGAAAATGTGAAAAAAATATGCTCTTGAAAGAGTTGGTATAGCTACAATGACAACCAAGATTAGAGGTAAAACATGGATAAATATTCATCGATTATCTGTCTTTGACAGCTCTAATATTTAAACACAAATTCTTTGGGAAAGAAGTGTCATGAGTTTATGAACCCAGATTCTTTGGGAAAGAAGTGTTATGAGTTATGTTGTTACATTGAAACACAAATTTATGATGAAAGCAGCATTGATGTAGACGATAAGCGATTTTTTAGAGTATGTAATGTTATCTGGTTGGAACACTATGGGAAGGTTAGCATGTACATATTGCACGAATTCATCTAATGCATTCACGATTCAACATGATAAGAAGAATTCATGGTCTGATTATCGCTGTATATTTTTAGATTGTTTACATCACTTTAGGAGGAATACAAGAGCATTAAAAAGAAACAAAATTGAGAAATCAATGTCACCTCTAGTAGTATCTTGGGAAGGTTTATTTTGAATTATTAGTGACATTCTGAAGATTACTGTTTATCCTGATCAACTTCATATCATCCACCAAGCTTTGGTGTTATTCATAACTGGTCAAAGAAATCCATTTTTTGTGATCTGTCTTGCTGAATGGATAACATAATCAGGCATAATCTCGATATGAAGCACATAGAGAAATTTATTTTTGATAATATATTCAACACTGTGATGGATGTTAAGGGAAAAACTAAGGATAAAGTGAGTGTCATACTAGATTTGAAAGAGATTTGTAGACGGCAGAAGTTGGAGATTCAGAAAACTGTTACTGGCAGGCTATTGAATCCCAATGCAAAATATTCTCTTACTTTGGCATAATGTAGATCAATTTGTGAGTGGCTCTAGACATTGAAATTCCTAAGTAGATATGCCTCAAATTTGAGTCGTTGTATTGATGTAGAGAGTGAAAGATATTTGGAATGAAAAGTCATGATTGTCTTATTTTTCTTCAAAATTTGTTGCCAACCTCAGTTAGCTGATTTCTAAGTGATAAATCCACTAATTGAAATCAATATATTCTTCAAGTAGATATCCAGCTCGTTTGAATATTACTGGCATATGACGGTAGAAGCAAACATTTTGATAAAATTATGAAAGTTTGAAAAATTATTCCCATCTAGTTTTTTCTACTCTATGGAGCATTTGCTAGTATACTTACCACACGAAGCCTTATTTGGTGGACTAGTATAGTATCATTGGATGTATGCATTTGAAAGGTGCATAACAATAATTTAATGAGTAAACTTTCTAGCAACTACTTCATACATAATATTGTGAAATAATTACATTACAGATTTTTGAATAAACTGAAGCAAACTGTCAAGAATAAAACACGATCGGACGAATCCATATGTGAGGCATGTTTACTTCTGGAGACTACCACTTTCTTCTTCTATTATTTTGTACAAGAAGATTCCACATCATTGGGTGTGATGCCTCTCACGACACTTACTGGTTTTTAGTAGTTGTTGACCTCATTTGTGGTTGATGTCTAGTCTCTCTTTAGAATAGCCTAGGGTCTAGTCATAGGACTCTCCTGGTGACTTTCTTAGAAGACTAATCTTGGAACCCTACCCCATAAAAATTCAAGTCCTTCTCACTTCACTGGGAGTTTTCATATGCTCAAGGCCTAACCTACAGCTTTGGGAAGAAGAGACCAAACATAAGGAAGCTTAGGGGAAGTCTTCTATAGGTGGTCATCCCTTAGGATTCACCCCGGGTGGTCTGGAGCTTACAAATACACACACTTTAAACTCACAAACCTAAACAAAGCACATCCAAATTTGATCCCCTAATTCTTTGGAAACTCATGTGGGTGGTCCAACCCCTAAGCCTATGGTTAAAAAGGCTGGAACCAACACTTAAAGGACCAAATGAGGGTTCCCTGTGGTCCATGACTCAACCTAAACAATTCCATACTACTCACCCCTCATCAACCTCAATGTTTCCAAAATTTTAATTTTTGACCCATTGCCACTAAATCTACCCAAAATACCCCTAAACCTCAATTTTACCCAAAATTACCCATTCCTTTCTCCAAAATTTATTTCAAAGTATTCCCCATCACTCAAATTGACCAATTTGACCAAACTTTACCAAAATTTTCAAAATAGACCTAAAATTTACAAATTATCAAAATGCCCCTCTTAGCCAAAAATAAAAAAAAATTCAAAAATTCTAAAACCAAATATTCTCAATTTCATTTCTCTCAACTACCACGGAACCCAATTTGACCAATTTAACCAAAAGCCTCAATTTGACTCATTTAACCTAAAAAAGCTCAAATTAAACTCAATGCCCACCCAATTAACCACAGTCTTACCTAATTTCAATTCAAAAATTTAATTAAACATCTCTAACCTCAATCTAAACCAAATCCAAACCTAATTTGACCGACAATTGGACCCCATTCCAACCTAAACTCAAAACCCCCAATTTTTCCTAAGTGACCCAAATCCCCCAAATTCAACCCAATGTCAACCAATTCTCCCCCAATCAATGTTGGGAACTCTCCATGACATCCTCATAGACCATTTTGAACCTTCAATTGGCCTTGAACCCACTCTAGCCTAACCTAAATCCAAGCTAACCCAACTTGCCCCAAATTGACCAAAACCCCAAATTAAGCCAAATTGAACCCCCAAACCTATTCAAAACCACTCCAATCCCCTTCCAAACACTTTATGACAATCATATACATTATTTTGAAAAATCATTTGGTTCTAATCGAAGCTTGAACCTAACCTAGCCCCACTTGAACCCACTTGACCCAGAATTAAACCCATGAGCCAAATTGACCAAATCTAGCCAAATTGATTAAGCCAAGCCATTCACAGCCACTAAATTGATCCTAATAACCACCCTAGACTCACAAAACCCAACCTACATGGGCCATGGACCAAGGGTCCCCTAATTTGGGGAATTTTCTTCTTAAAATGGCTAAACCAAGGAGGATCTTTGCCCAAACCCATCCTCCATCCAATTTAATGCCTGGCTCATCTGACCTTTAGCCACCCTCCCTTGTCCTTGTAGGTCGGCCTAGTCATCGGAGGATCCCAAACCGATAGCCACCCTAAGCCAAATAAAACCCAAACTTACCCCACAGCTTATCCAGCTCTGATTGCTCACTAGAGCAGATTTGCCTTCTACATATGCAGAGAAATGCACTCACATTGGCCCCCTGAGCTCAGCCCAATGACCATGGTTATAAAGGCATCCTTCATAGCCAAAAGGGAGGTTGAAAAAATCTTTAAGGAAACTCTGCCAAAATCTCACCAGAGCTAGCTACAACCCTCCTAAGTTTATTCCAACCATTTTCCCCCTCTTATTCTGCATTTCTGAGAGCAATTTATCCATTAAAATCTTAACTGGAATTATGACACATTCCATTACAGCTCCATAGTTCACCAAAGTTCAATTAACTGTGCCCACACCTTCACAGTACTAAGAGAAGATGTTCCCCCATCAAAGTCCCATCACAGAAAGCCTCTGTACCAGAGTTTGATCAAAACCTGAAAACAGCTTTGGTCGAATTCAGATCTAGACATTTCACCATAACATAAGGCTCTATCTAGAGGTTCGTTGGGACCAATCGAAGCTTCCACAACTCTCTGATTGAAGCTTCACTTCTCAGAGCAAGGTATTGAACTCACTCTTCCTCCCAAGCTTGTTTTGATCCTATACATGCATAAACCGTATTTTATATCGTATAAACCATATGAATAGGTTCGTCTAGGTCAGATGAGTCTATAGAAACGAACCTTATGTGATTTGGTTGAGTCTAGCTCGAGATCTTAAAGTTTTAGTGTGGACGGCTTTACGGGACAGAGTAGTTGGGGACGAAGGAGGAGCGCCGTTGGATCTTGTGTGTAATGGTTAGACGGCTGGGATTGCGCCGGGCAGAAGATCTTAACATAAAGCGCGGCCGCCTGACAGCTGAGTCAGAAGGCAGTCTCAAATGGCAGAGTGATGCGTAACACTTCAGAGCTGATGAGGTTGAGCTTGCGCTGCGCTGAATAAGTAGGAAATTAGGGATTTTCTGATTTATTTAAATCAATGAACATTTAAAAATCAATAACTTAGTGAAGAAAAATCATAAAAATAAAAAAAAATACCCTCTTGCTCAGTGAAAAGAGAAAAACAATGTGGAATTATTTTTAAGTTAATTTGGTAAATGTTTTATTTTTAATTAATTAAATATTGTCTGGAGTCTTTTGATTCTCCATTGGCATAAACATTTCACCATGGCTTGATCTTTAGAGGTCTTGTTTCCTCTATCATGGGGGATCTTCCCTGATTTTTCCGAGGTCAGGGGATATCTCTATGAGGAGATATCTATTTTTCAAGTTATCATGCCTGTTTTGGTATAAAAATTATAATAATTATAATTATGGTAAAAAAAATGCAAGATAAATTTTGGTAGGTTACTTGTGACTAGAGGACCCTGGGAAAAAATGAAAACTTTGTTTAACTCTTTAAAAATAACCCTAATGATAATTAAGACCCAAGACTCAAATAAAAATAAATTGAATTAAATATAAATGTAAATAACCCAAGAATAACTCTCTACTGTAATTTAAGGTCATGAGATCTCATAAAAATTTTAAGTCAAATGAAGTTAATTTAAATGCTTAAATGAATTTTCTAAGCTAAATAACACTTTTGGCATTTATATAATCATAATAATTAAAATACATCTCACAAATTTACCAAATTAATTTTGGGAGTCCTCTGTGATCAGAGGAGTCTCTTAAAAATAAAATTGTAATTAAAATAAAATTTTCATTTTTAAGCACTATTTTAATATTTAAATAATTTAAAAAATAATAAAATCATAAATTAATTAAATTGTTGGAAATGCCTCAAATTGTCTCCTAATCACTTAGAAACAATTGGGGTAATTTTTTTTTCTCCATAAATAAAGATATTGAATTTTAAAGGGTTAAAATCAATTTCTAAAAGATAAAAATGGAATTTCTCTAATTTTTTTATTAAAATAATTCTATTAATTAAAATATAAATCAGAAAAATATGAAATTTATTTTAATATTTCAACTAATATAATATTTTATAATTAATTAATACTCCATAACTTAAAATAATTCTAATAATTAAATTAAAGCTCAAAAAGTAATGAAATTTGGTCCAAGTGATCCTCTTGTCTATTTGAAGTTCCAATAATATTCTTAAGAGCAGAAACTTTATATTGACTAAGTTATTGAATTTTCCATGAAAATCCCTATTTTTGCATTAAAATAATTGTAAATTAAATTAAATTTCAAAATATCACATTTTCTCCTTTAATGTCTTAATTGACCCACAAGTGGAGTACCATAAAAATTTCAAAGTCATTTGAATTAAAATGAAGGAATTATGAAGTGATAAGTCTTTTAGGAAGTGATAACGATTTAATGAAGTGATAACGATTTAACGAAAATTTACTGACAGAACTGTAACACTTTTTCTACGGATGTTTTCGTCGATTATATAACCAATGGTCAAGCAACGGTTAAATATGGTTGTTTTTGAATTTATAGGGACAGTTATGATACGGCAGTTAACATTCGATTAATGTAAATCGTCGTTAAATCCATCAATAATTTAATTACCGATATTTTTTTTTGCTGTGCAACTTTGTCGTAGCTAAACCGTTGGTAAATATATTATGTAGGTTTATCTATTACTACCGACTGTATTTGACCGTCGGTAATAACATTCCTGTAGTCGTTGAAGAAAATTATAAGTATATATTATTTGAAAAACCGTTAGAACTAATTTAGGAAGTGGAAATTTTATATTTGTAAAGGATGCATAAGGTATTGGATTGTACAACAAATTGATTACTTATTTATATGTTTGAGATTAAAGATTATTAAAAGCATCACATATCTTATTTTTTTCATTTTCTTCTTTTATCAAATTTATATTTTCATTCATCTTTTTATCAGTTTTATCAATTTTTTTTTATTTCTTATATTTCCTTCATTTTGTAAACCCTCGTCTGCGCCTTTCTCCTGAGGATACCGTGCTCCTGTTTTTCACCAAACCCTGGTATGCAGTTGCGGGCGGTGAAAATCAGAGGAAGATGAGAGGGAGGGAGTCGAGGCGACTTCTTATAAACGAAGCGATCGACGGTGTGATTCTTCAAGCAATAAAATCCTCTGTAACTCCCGTGAATGTAGGCAGTTTGCCGAACCACGTATATATGTGCATCATGTGTGATTCTCTCTTTTCATATTGTTCTCTTATGGTCACCATTTTCACAATAATTTGTCTTAAATGATGCTTAAGATATTGATAATGGTGTAGGAAAGGTTAAGAGTAGGTGATTAAAGAAGAGAAATAATAAACCACAAATAAATAAAAAAATAATAATCATCATCTTATCTCACCCAAGAAAATGTCAACTCTTATAAAGCCACAAAGCAACAAACAAATGAAGAGAACTTCTCCACCAAAATACATATTCCAACACTAAAATTAAATTACATTTCAATTTCTATTTAAATTTTGAAAAAATATAGAGCTTATTTATTTAATATGAAAAAAATATGAGGGAGAAAGGAATGGATAATATTTTTAACATTTTCATTAGAATATTTTAAATAGAAAAAAATGAAAATAAAATTATATTTAAATAATTTAAACATTAGGACTTGATAAGAGCTTTAAAATGGGTGGCTCTCAAATTTTTAGGATTTTGCAATTATTTTTGTATTTATATATCGAGTTTGATTCTAATAGTATAGAGAAGACCGTCGATTCAATATTGAAACAAAATTCTAATATTTGAAGGGATGGAGACTTTGTTCATGATTTTACTTAGAAAATTGAGCTCTTTTTCTTGCATTAGTTGTTGTTTTGCTTGGGAACATTTACACACACAACACACAATTCTTATGTATTTACATATCTAACCCCTAAACTTTATTAATATTAAGTGACTGAAACATTAAAGGCCTGTTTGGGGCAGCTGTTGAAAAATAATATAATGTTCGAAAGGCTGTGTGGTTATTATAACTTTTTTTTTTTTAAAGATAGCCTGTATAGAATCTTGACATCGCTACTCGTACCTAGCCAAGACCGGTGAGAAAACACAGATTTCAACAACAATTTTTAGAAAAAGCTGTCAAAACACTGTTCACCCAAACAGACAATCAATTGAGACATAAAAGAGCGAATTATACTATCTTACAAGATAACCAATGCAAATATGCCAAATTTAATATGGTTTAAATAGAGTTCATACATATTTCAAATCAAGTTTGAATATGGCCAAAAAAGATAATTGAATATTGTTTAATTGAGCTAAAGTTCGTTCAAATAAGATTCAAATCTTGTTCTAATTTGGTTTTAAAACAGTCTCTACATTTAGATACCAATCTCTCGAAATATTGAATATTATATTTTGAACTTCCAAAATTTTAAATATAATATTTTAGCCACCCGAAACTTTCACTCAAAGACTTAACTAATGGGTAAAGAAGGATGATTATAATGAAAAAAGTGATTAAAATGTTCTATTTAAAGTTTTGGTGTTTGAAATATTATATTGGTGGGCGGGGTCACTGTAAGTCCCCTCTGGCAAGGGTTCGGTCCCCATCGTGGTGCGTAGGGGGTCAAATTACAAGCGCATGACGAGAGGTTTTCATCATAGACCCTGAGCGCATGAGAAATCAATATTTGGGCCTCTGTCAAATATCGATTTACTTTACGAATATATATTTGACAGAGGCCCTGAGCACATTGGTATACTTGTAATTTTGTGGGCTTTTTGTATTTAAGTTTGTATTTTTTCTGTTGGGTTGAGTTGTAATGTGGAGTAAGGAACCCCCTAGGAACTATCATGTTTTCTTTTTGGTTTTAGATGGGGATCCCCTCTCCCCCTTTTTTTTTTGCTTTATTGTACCTCTTTCTTAGATTAACATGTAGGGAGCAATAAGCTACTCCTCCATATATATATATATATATATATATATATATATATATATATATATATATATATATATATAAATGCTAACCTCATGTGCCTAACTATTCGATGACCGCCCTCACTACCGAAAAGTAGCTAAAAAGGGATTCGAACACGTGACCTGAGGAGACTTACACAGGACTGCTTTACCAACAAGTCGCAATTACTTGCACAAAAGTTGGGTTGATACCAAAGGAGGCTATATAAAGAAAAACATAAATATAATTGGCATCACTCGAAAACCAATAAGAAAATTTATTGGAAGAGAGATGCTTAGCATTTGAATGTTATCACAAGAGTATTTTATTCAAAAGTTAACCTCAGAGGTATCTCTCCCAATAATTAGAGCGGAGATAATCGCCCAATTAATCCTAATTAAAGTTAAGTATTGGAACTAATTAAAACACCACAAAGTTAATTAAGAAATCAAAGCTCCTCCCTAACATGCTGCTCTGCTCATTTGCATTCAAAACATGAAGAAAGCTCCCGCTGGACTCAACGATGGGATGCCCCTCTGATTATTATGATTCCTGAAACCAAAAATCATCAATTTTAATATTAACTTTGATTTACGTTAAATATGATTTATCGTATCGAATAAATTTGAATATGTCAAATCCACGAGAAAATATTACATCAGGACTCTGCACGTAGAGCTGCGTGTGTAGTCCAATCAAATTGAGCCACATGGCGCATGATAGAAAAAGAAAATTTTACAGTAACATAGGAAATATTCCCCCGTGTTATTCTGCGTTATTCAAATATTATTGTGTGTTATTCATGTGTTATTGATGTGTTTTTGTGTTATTATAACACCCAGAATATTCTCAGAACAAAATAAAACCTGAATACCACATAATAACACCTGAATAATACACAATAACACTTGAATAATGCGAAATAATACGGGGGAGAATATTCCCTGCGTTACCAGATAATTTTTTTTTGTCACGCCCCACGTGGGGGGATTTCATTGAACTCCGCACGTAGCTCTACGTGCGGAGTCTTGATGTAATATTTTCTCCCCATACGACGATGATTCTACTCGTTGATGAAATAAATCTATCTCGCAGTCGGATTTATTAAATCAGGATTTATACCGCATAAGTGATGGGACACACGAAGAAGAGGATGAAACACGAGAAAATTGAGTTAGGCATAAATCTTTAAGTTTATAACTAAAATGTAATGAATATCAGTATTTGATAAGGAATCTAATTAATAAAAACATAGATTGGTTGTGATCTTAAAATGAGACATTAGACAAAAGAGCAATTCTTCTCACTTTCAAAATAAAATAAAAGTTATATTATATATAATAAAATAAAATATTAAAACTATAAAAGATACGTGATAAACTGAAAAGTTTAAATACCGAGAAAATGCAAGTTTTAGTAATAATTTTTTGAAAAAAATTATCAAAAAACAGTTTATGCAACAATCAAAATCGTAGTGCGGGCTGCACTGCAACCGCACTGTCGCCTCAAACGAACACTTAATTTTTTGAACGAATGGATCGTAACAATGACGACAAAAATCAAATACCAATGAATATATTTATAAATATATATATTATTGTAAAATATTTAGCATATTTTAATAGAAGAATTGAGAATAATTTAATTATATTTATTTTAAATGTCATGCATCATAGATTATCTTTCAATCTAATAAAAGTATCAAATAATAAAATAAAATTTAAAATACAATAAAAGTTAAAATATATTAAATATTTAGATATTCACAAGTATATAATCTTAATAAAAAACTATGAAATACAATTTAATGAATTTTTTTAAACCATCGAATATATATATTTACACGTGCCACAATCAAATTTGGGCTAGGAGTTCGCTATGAATTTTGATATTTAAGTGAGAATTTGACAAATTAAATGAAGGCAGAGTTGGAACCAGTCTCTTTTTTGAGATGAGCAGACTGTTTCCTAAAACCCAATACGAGAGAGGCTAGGATTGTAAATGATAAAGTGACACTTATATTTCAGGAGGGAACAAATTACCCATACCAATAAATATTTGAAGTTCGGGGGAGAGGGCAATTGACCTCTTGAATACTAACTTGGTCCGCGGAAAAATATTTTATCGTGAGTCACTGATGCAAGTTAGTATCGTAACTTCAACTGTAAGTTTATCGCGTATGCTGACGACCTCTAAGTAAAAAACATATGTTTAATGAATGAGGGTCTGTCTGCATGCGTGACAGATCCTGATTGAAGTTCTCATGCAAAACGAGAGATTAGTATCAAATTTTTCTTAATGATTTCCTGATAAAAAAAATGTTCTTCAATATATATTAATTTGATTAGATGAAAGTGGTATAAAATATTCTCAATTTGCATACCATGTATTCTTCTCGGCGGCGGCCTGAGGACGTATTCTACTGGAAGTCTTAACCGATCCTCTCCTTGTGATCATCACCGGAATCTCCCGCCGGCCGACCATATTATCGGCGGCGGCGGCTGCGTCGTCTTCGGAGATAGCCGCGAGAGCCGGCTGCCACTGCGCCAAGCGAGAGCTCTTAGCGCGGATGACTACGGGCTCTACTGCGTCCGTGGGGGCGGGCTCCTCGGCTCCTCCCAACAGTGACGGAAAGTATTTGTTCGATCGCCGTCGCCGGTGGACGGAGCAGCCTATCAGGTCGAAAAATCGCATCTTTAAAAATTAGGACTTGTTCTCTCTGGTTTCTCTGTAGGACAAGTGTATCGCCTTTGAGCTTCGGGAGGAAGAAGGGAGTATTTATAGAGAAATCCCGCCGCGTGAAATAATAGACGGAATCGCCCTGCGATTTAGGAGAGACGGTAGGGGTAGTATCGGAAAAGAGGACTGCAGCCGGCTGCTAAATGGCAGTTATCGTTGCTGGATCTCTGGCTTCCTAATACGCATTTTGTCGTAATGGAGTTAGTATTGTACAGTCATAAGAAGAAGACAAGTGTGGTTAAAGATAGTCCATCAAAAGTTGAATGGTACATCAACGTGAACTTATGAAATTCAATGTTTAAACAAGAAATCCTTAAGAAAGTGTGTATGATCTACTAAATAATAGTCCATCAGGATAAGGATTAGGGAATACTCCTCCAAGGAAGGAGAGCCGTCGAGCTCCCCAAAATGACATTAAGAGTTATCTTAGAAAGAATCTCAAGGCCCTTCAAGGCTACTAGCACCTAATGCAGCACCAACATAAACTTTGATAGTGGCTTACCAGTTGAAGGGGGTGGAGTTGCCCATCGGATAACGGTAAAGTACCTTCTGCTCGACAGCCGAGTCTCATCTTAATAACAGGGGTCCCGCACAAAGAGAGTAGTGATTGCCAGTTGGACCAAGAGAACTGATCGATTGAAGGTCCACAGTTTAGCTGATTGAAGACCAATATCCAGACCAACTGAAGAAACACAATTTGTTCGACCAAACACCCATAGCCTGGTCGATCAAAAGATGCTCAGACTTGCCAGTCAAAACCCTCAATTAGGTCGATCAAAGGTCCATAGTTCGGCTGACTGAATGTCCATAGTCCGATCGATTGAAGGCCCATAGTTCAGCTGGCTGAAAGTTCATAGTCCGACTGACCGAAGCCCCATGCCTTAGATGATTGGAAAATGAGACATCCAAATGAGAGATCTTTTTATATATATTTTTTCCATTTATTTATTTATTCATGTATTTAGTTATGACCAAAAGACCCTATTATGTTCTTATTTCAAACAAGGGTAAGCGACTAAGTGTACACTTCACACCCATTGATTCCACAAATATGGGGTCATTTCTACAGTAAGGGCTAATAAGCTATTCAAAATGATCTAGTCTCTTTTTTTCTCTCTCTCTTACTCTTCTATGATCTATTCATTGTGTGCGCTTTATAAGACAATTCAGATTCAATATCCTCAAAGGTGCAGTAAGCGTGGAGTATGCAAAAAAAAAAAAAAGGATCATAACCCAAAGAAGAACCACTATCACAAACACAAGAAACATGGACTGCACTAGGAAGTTTGTGTAGCAACAAATTGAAGAATCAAGGGACCAAATGTTGGGTCAAATTGCAGAGTTGACCGAGAGATGCTTGGACGATGGGAGCAACTTTCTAGGAACCAAAGTAACCGAGAGGAAGATCTTGAACCCCAAGGGCGCCGATCAGCTCAGGAGGCGTAAAGAGTCACAGCCTCCCATTATCAGGATCGTGTTGGATCTGCACCTGTGAACAGACAATGACTTAAGTGCATTGAGGCCCCACACCAGCTAGAGAATGTGTTCTTCCAATATATTTCAGCCTCTGAACCTCCAAAGAAGTTTAAGGCCCCTTCCCTCGATTCTGACCATCGTGTCGCTCTGAGCCATATATCGTACAAAAATCTAGATCACTTGATTAATGTTGATCACATGGTCATTCTGAAATTGTGAAGTTTAGAGGAAGATAATAGCAAGTGACCTATCTGCATGCGAGATCGGCAAGTGTTGGTGAAAATGAAAGGGTGCTAAGTCTTAGGGTCCGTTTGGGAGGGCTTTTTTTGTGCGGCGCGGCACAGTGCCGTGATTTTTGGCCATTTGGGGCGGCGGTGGCACTGCGGCGTGCCGCGATTCTCCCTGAACGCTGAAAGCTCCCTCCGACCCGCTTCTCAGCTTCGTTGTCTGGCGTTTTACCCCCATGCCCTCTCGCATCACCCATCCAAAACAAATCCGGCCACACAAAAAAGAATCACAAGCGACGAACTTCTCCTCTCTCCTCCTCTTCTAAGACGGTGGTCGTCCTCCTCACGCAGCCCGGAGGAAGAGCCCCTGCTCATCGTCTCCATTGTCGTCGGCGTTTCCATTGTCGTCGGCGTCTCCATTGTTGTACAGATGGCTCGCTGATAAGCTGTTCATCTACTTCCCCCGCCATCTCCATTGTAGGCGTCTCCATCATCTTCCTCCGTCAACTCCATTATCTTCCTCGCTGGTGAGCTTTCGCCCATAATTCTTACGATTTTGTTTTAATTTCTTAATTTATATATTTAACTGTTAATTTTTTTTATTTTTACTTCTACATCATTTTATCTTTAATTAAAAAGTATATTTTATTTTTAAAAATAAATGATAATAATATTTTTGATGTAATTTGAAAAATTAATTGTTACTAATTACGTATATAAATTAAAACATTTTTCAGATGAAGGGGTAAAAAGGTAATTTTTCAACATAAAGCATCCCCACAGTTGGTTTCGCACAGCTGCAACCAAACGGCCAGCCAACTTCCCTGCAGCTGCTTCCCCGCAGCTGCTTCTCGGGCAGCGCAGCTGCAGCTGAGAAGCTGCGCCAAACAGGCCCTTAGACTCAAGCGTCATGCAAATAACGGGAAAGTATAGGAGTTTCTTATTACTCTCTTGCCATCAAGCCCTAAAATAAGTTCGTGTGAGGATCCAAAGGATTGCATTGAAATCTTGGTCCACTTCAAGGAAGCGAGTATAATCATCAACATCATATCCATCTAACTAAATATGTTGTTGAAGCCAACACGATCATAGGGGACAAGTTTTTTCTGGACAAAAACCCTATCATCTGAAGCTTTCTTAGCATTTGCCTTGAAATCTTGGACGATCAAAACTAAGGCAGTGCTGGGTTCGGCGATAAAGGCTTTCCAACCCCACTACCGTATTACATCCTCATTGAGGCCCCCTAATGAGGAAAAAACCAAATATGATATGATTTGTGTGTGGAAGGCCAACAAGATCGTATAACTTTCATTTGCTACAAAACACAAGAAATGGTATGCATTATACCCACCAATCATGGGCTTCGACCTTACTGTCCTCACAAGTCAAGTTGCCATCTCTAGAAGTGGAAAAGAAGAAACACCGAAAGAAAGAGATATACATGGTGAGATGCTCAAATGTTTCAAACTTCTTGCCATAGACCCCTCTTTTTATAATCGCGATGCTGAGGCACCGAGAGAGATCACCATGGTGCCAGAACATGTGCGCCAACCACATCATAAACTATTAAGGAATACCATAAATTATATTGATAGAAAGTCACTACGCCATGAAATAGTGTCGCAGTGCTAAGCTCTGACCGAGTTAATGGGCATTAAAATGCTAACTTTCTGGGTTGAAATCATCGTGGGGAATCACATCACCAATCATTTAGGGCCATGATGTCGTAATGGTGTTGTGCAATCAAATAATGATGAATCTTTTTCCTGGAGGGTCTCAAGGCCATGGTAGGCACTAAAGCGCTGCACCCTGTTTAAGAAATCCAACGAATGATAATATGTTGGGCACAAATAGTTGTCTCGAGGCATACAAAAATGTGCTCTATTTTCAAACCAAAAAAAAAAAAAAAGAGAGATGCCAACACATTCCTCATATAATGTCTAAGGTGTTTATACTACCCAAAGTATTTTCTTAGGTCTTGCAAGTGACCTTCTTCACTTCAACCATTTAGAGTCACTAAAGCGTTGTGATCGGAAAAAAAATGTAGAGAGATGTTAACCTGTAATCTACCTAAATATAAATTCTTTTTTCTCTAAAATGATTTCACCCTTCAAAAAGATGAAGTTGATGCATTTAAAAAATTCTATTTACCCCCACATACGAAAAGTCAACTTCTAACTTTTTGGTTGAAGTGTTAGAATTATTCTTTGGAGAATGCTATTGTTGGTGTATCATACTTGTGGTGCTTGACAATGATTTGTACTACTCTACATAAACCTGATTGTTGGCCTCCATTAGTAATATGGCTATCATTCTCAAATGCCACAATCCAAGAGAGTATTAGAATATGCCTTATTTTTGGTGTTAAAATAGTGACATGAGCAACTGCAAGCTCTAGATCTTTCACTTCTTATATCTCCTTTTTGTTTATTAATTTTCCTGGCTCCTGCCCAATTCATAATAATGCTTGTAAACACATATGATTTTTGGGCGTTGACTAGTTATGCAAAGAACATGCATTTTAACAAAGAGAATAAATTAATTATCACAAGTGGAAAGTCATTGAATTAATAAAGGGTATATTCTTTGAGAGTTATAAAGAATAAAAATAATCTGAGCATATCTTTAATTTGTAATAGGAACATAGTTGATTAAAATGATGCTAAGCGGTCAACATGAATTGATCTTTCTTCGTAAGATTCTAGGACTGAAATCTAAAGCTTCTCTGTGCCTCCATCTCAACACTCTCTTTGGTGAATGCATTTTCTAGTTCATACATCTTTTCTGTAACTTTTCGCCACCTCTCTCTTTTATGATAAACTAGCATGATTGTACGTTCCATCTTTCTTTGTAAGAGTAGATTGTAGAGATCTCATTGTAATAACTAATAAATCTCTTTCGCTACGTGCCATTGATTGTAAAGAGCCAGAAAATGTCTGGCATGCAGTGCCTCTCCCGGTGTATGGCCCAAAACATCTCATTTGCTTATTTAACTCCTCCATCTTTTAAGCAATGAACCCATATGTGCACTCCACATTAATAGAATGGTTTCTATGGCTTGGTTCTGCTCGGTAAATAACTCATTATAAGTGTATGACATGTTCATGCTCACTGCACCTTCAAGAAAGTTGGATACTAAAGCATTGTGGGCATCTATGAGAGAGAGAGAGAGAGAGAGAGAGAGAGAGAGAGAGAGAGAGAGAGAGGAAAAAGAAGATAAATCTTTTGGGATTATATTAATATTGAATGGAGGGTTTACCGAGACTCATTTCGTATCCCATGACAAACACTTCTATTTATAAGTTAGACTAGCTTGTTGTGCGGAACTTATAACTCTATAGAAGAAAAAAGAACTATATCATATAAAATCAAAAATAAAATACACAATCAAATAGTCAAACATGCGGCTTATGTGTCTTGTTAGCCTAATTGGGCCTTGGATAAGTCAATGAAGTCATCCCGACTTGTGGTAGAATTTGTCACAGGATCTAATCTAAACTAATTGGGTGAATTGGTTTAACGAACTTGTTAGATGAGTTGCTTGACCAGGCTATCAAGCATAATTGTTTGGAATGGCTATCATGCTCAAACTTGACTTGAGCTCCATCAAGCAAGTTTTGGCTATATATATATATATATATATATATATATATATATATATATATATATATATATATATATATATATATATATATATATATATATATATATAAAGAGAGATTTACTTGCATATCACACAATTATTATGTATTTATAAAACAACAACTAAAATTTGATATTTACATCTATGACACATAGTAATAACAATTTGTTTACGTGATGTTAAAATTTTAGAAGCCATGCATGCAAATATGAAAGTTGTGGCGTTAGTTACGTAATACATAATGCGTAACAATTGCATGGTAAGTATATAAATGCCCCATAAATACTAATATAAGTAATCATATAAGCCTAAGGCAAAAGAGAAGATGACACGAATAACCCCAGACTAGTTTAAAAGGAGCTCATGCCGGCAAAAGGCAGTAAATTTGTGCTGCAAAGGACAAATATAAAGGAGGAAGCAAATAGAAGCATAGAGATCTCTAAGAAAATATCATAAGAGCAAGCCAACAGCCATATTCAAAACAAAAGCCAGAGCTTAATCGACATACAAGAGAAGGGCATACAAATGGCAGAAGAGAAGATTAGGAATCAAGCACTAGGGGATAATGTATTATACGTTATAATAATGACATTTCTTCAATTCAAATGCTTTATTTTTTTTGAAACTTCACTATGAATAATATAAGAATTAAATATAAGAGAAAAAGCATTTGGTGTTTTAAAACCTTCAATCTCTTTATACAGTTTATTCCCCATCAATTTGTTGATTTGTTAGTTATAGAATTTTTAACTTAGATGACTACAAATGGATTGGTGTCCTAACTTATCGAGAGTAAAATATGATTATCAAGGTTGATTTAAAGACATATTAATGTGGATGGCGGATACCACCTGATCGAGTCTATGATGAATCGCTAGACAATTCATCTGACTGATTGGGTTGTGCTAGTCAAGTGATTTGATTTGCCTTACATCCCAAGAGATTGACTTATTCCAAATGACTTGCTTTGTAACTGAATTGATCATTGTTGAATCAATATCTCAAAACCTGGGAAAGTTATTCCAGACGGACAACGTACGCAGCGCTGCGTACGGTATCCGCAAATAACTACTGAATAACCATCGAATAACATATAATAACTCCATGAATAACATTAAAATGGAATTGTGGGGGTTACTGGCAGGTTATTAGGAACTTATTGTAGCATTATTTGAGCAATAACCTCCCAATAACCTCACAATACCCCGAATAAGAGATAAAAAAATAAAAGTGAAACTACGGATGTTATTGGGGCGTTATTAGAAGGTTATTCGCTAGTTATTCGGAATAATACTGCAATAACCTCATAATAACCTCCCGATAATCCTGGAAATACACGATCTCGGAGGTTATTCACTGATTATTTGGTGGTTATTTGCGGATAGCGTACGCAGTGCTGCGTACGTTGTCCGTATGAAATAATTTTCCCCAAAGCTGAGTGGGTAGACAAGGATGTGACCCTACGAAAGCTAAGGGAAATAACTATTAAAATAAGACATAATTAGAGATAATGTTAATTTTAACATCAATGCTAGAAGATGACCCAAAGAGAAATAAAAAATCTATTAGGATCTGATGATAATAAATGAAAAAATCTCCTATAAATAGAGGGAGACACATGTAAAGGAGACTATTTTTTCCCTCTCCTTTACTCCCATAAGAAATTAAGTTATTCCTCTCATTTGACTCAGATCTCCCTTATTTCATCATTTCTTATAGTATGAATCTACTGTCAATTTAGGATCAAACAACAAGAACTTATAAGTTTCGATGATCTATTGACAATATTAAAGATTGGGATGACATAATGATCTATAAATATGGCACACTGGTAAGATTCATGCACCTAAAAAATTCAGCCTATTTCTTCTGGTCAATAACCGTCAGTAAATATTATAAAACCATCAGTTAATATATTTCTGACGACTTAATGAAAGTCAATGGGGCGCATGTATATTGCTTGTCGGTAATTTAAAAAATGACATTTACCGATGACTTTTATCTTTTGACGGTATTATGATGGGTTGCGCTCGTCAATGTTAGATGAAATGTAAATCCTCGGTAAGCCGTTAACATCCGTCGGTAAGCATAACAGACAGCCAGAAATCCACTGGACTCTGTCGGAGGGTGGTATTTGGTCATGCGTCAATAAGTCGTCGGAAAAAAAAATTGAAAACTCAATCTGTCGGTAACCTGGAACATAATAAGGGAATTTTTTTATCACTCGTAGGTTTAGAGGCTGTCCGTATGAACTGTCAGTCCATCGGTACTCTACAGGAAAAAGCGTTAAAACAAACGACCTAAATATAGGTTGGAAAAAATGCTCAATTTTTTGACAGCATAGTGACAGTTATGAGCTAGATTATTTGCGATGTCATAATTGTAGGACATGCAGTCTCTTAACAACAAAAATATTTTTTCTGACGGTTTTTATTATTATCGACACATGATACTGTCGGTTATAAGCAAATATTAACTGATGACCATATTTTGTCGGTTATTTATGAATCTACTATTTGGCAGTGTTAACTGATGAATTTTTTTAATAAGTGACGTGAATTGTTGTCGGTAATAATGTTAATTATTGACGACTTAAAAGCCAATTATAAGCCGTCAAAACGAATCTTTTATACCGCCAAAACCGTGTCTATGCTGAGCTTGCCTTAATCCTCACCCCCTCAGTGTCACCTTGGTGCCCTAATCCTCCCATCTCTCGGCGATCACCACTTCGCCGACTCCACCATTCCGGCGACCAACTGCAGCTTTCCTTTTCCCCCATCGACGCCCCACCTCTCACAATTCGAGGCTCATATGAATGGTTGGGTAATTTAACAAATGAAGTTTAGGTGTTAGATCTGTAAATACTTAGGCATTGAATGGAATGTATGTAAATTTCCCTTTTTCTTTTCATTTATTTGGTAGAATGAATTTAGGGTTTAGGGTTTAGCAACTACAAGAAAGATTGATCAAATATTTTCTTATTTCAGTTGGATTACATCAAGGATCAATTTTAAGCCCATATATTATTGCTTTAGGGGCTGTGAGGTAATGGATTTTGATCGGGATTTAAGCTAAATCATGGTAGACGGTCATTTTGGGCAAGATAAAGGCGTGGATTTGATAAATTCAAATTTCACAGATTTCAGCCATAAGTCCTAAATCCTACGAATCAGTGGATTTACTAGATTTACAAGATTTATAGCGAGAGCAATTGGGATCGCAATAGATTTATGTAAAACTTCCTAAATAGTTTTAACGAATTCACGAGATTTAGAGGGCTTCGTTGCCAGATGATTTTTCATTTAGGATTTAGTATTTTCGAATTTACTAGATTTACTAAATCTTAATAAATTAAAATAAACCTATTACCAGACCGCCCCTTAGTTTTGGATGCTTTTACTGGACATTTATAGAAGGATGTACCATTATGTATGCTTTTCGACAATGATATCCTTCATGTGGATAAGACTAGAGAAAGTAGCTAGGAAAAACTTAAATTACAGAGGTCGACGTTAGAGTCTAAAGGCCTTCGTATGAGTAGATCTAGAACTGAATACATCCAATTTTGTTGGTAGAGAGTTGTAATTATGGGTGATCAAATCATTAAAAGGTGTGAACGTTTTAAATATTCCGATTCTTTTGTTCAAAGTGATAAATGATATAGATGGGAATGTTTTTAGTAGAGTTCAAGTTGGTTCGTTGAAGTGGAGGAATACATCTGGCCTATTGTGTGATAGAAAATACTGCTTAGACTTAATGGAAAATTCTATAAGATGGCGGTGAGGCCTATAATGTTCTATGGCGCAGAATGTTGACCTCTAAAAGAGAAGCATAAAACAAAGTAAAGTGTTGCTGAGACGAGAATGCTTAGATGGATGAGTGGCTTGACACATATAGAGAAAATGTGAAATGAATATATTCTTGATAGGGTTTGTGTAGCTAGAGGTTGTTTCTGATGGTTAATTTGCTATTGATAAGCTTACATTTTTTCCTTGATCTTCACTCGCTACTGAGATTGGTTTTTTTAGCCGTGATGAATTCCAACCTTCATTAAAATTCGACCATTTTTAATATATTTCTATATGTTCAAAATCTAGGACGAAATTTTAATATTTTCCTGCAGTTAAGTTCAGAGCTCTAGTTGATTATCATTCTTCTCTTTGTTTTGGTGGTTTGTTTGGTGGTTTTTTCTTTCTTTTTGTTGTTTTTGTTAGTATGGGTTGTCTTTCTATTTCTTGTGCTTGTTTTGTTTGATTTGCTTTGCTTTGCAGCTGTAGATCTTAAATACATTTTTTCCTTTCTTCTTTTCTTCCTCTTTGAAGCTTTTAAAGTTTTTGATTCTATCTTGTTTTAAGATAAACCCTAAACCCAATTATTTAACCGTGATGAATGCAATATGCTTAAATGCAGAATCCTAAAATTTTTTTTTATAGAAGATTTACATACATACCACTAAATTTCTATGTAAAATACATTAAATGTAATTTTAGCAATAGTAGTAGCTTTAACGATAAAGTTATAACTATGGGTGATCATATTTTAGATATCTCGGGCCTCTTGTTCGAAGTGATGGTGGTATAGATGAGGATGTTATTAGTAGAATTCAAGTTGGTTGGTTGAAGTGAAGGAATGAATTTGACGTATTGTGTGATAGAAAATACCGCTTGCACATAACGGAAAATTTTATAAGTTGGCCGTGAGACCTATAATGTTCTATGGCTCAGATGTTGGCCTTTAGATTAAGGGGTTGTTTGGTTGCAAGTAGGATTTAGTTTGAACAAACTTTAATAAATCCTACAAATCTAGAATTTTCAAATCCTGAGATGGATAAATCCTGAAAAATATTTTGTAAGTAGATATTTTTGTTGGTACGTAGTGTCGGGCTGTGAAATTATCTTGGAAAATGATAATAGCTCGGAAATTGATTTTAAGTTTGTCTTGTACATGAAACTCGGATTGAACTAAGTATGTCAAGCTACGAGCCAAACTTTTTGATCAAATTTTTTTGGAGCCTACATCATCTCGGCTCGAATTCGGATCGTATAACATCTTAGTAACGCTAGTTCTATTGAAGATCATTAATCGCTCAAACATTGACTCACAATCTATTAAGACGTCTCCCTCTAATAGTGTATGCCAATGTAGCTACACCAGTCTCTCACGGATATATTTGTTTCATATTTTGTCTCCAAGTGAAAAGCCAATCATAAACCTAGGAATCCTTATCTCCACAAGTTTTAAATAGATTACTTACACATCTCTAAATAAATTCTAAGAAGAAAGTGTTTCATAAGATGTATAATTTTTCATTTATTTTGTCCAATGTGAAATCTAATTTGCATTGCCAAAGTGAAAATTCACTGTGAATGTTATGGTCATGACTAATTTGTATTGCCGAAATGGAAAGTCACTTTGAATATTATATTTTGCAATGTCATGAACATGATATTCAAAGTGAATCTTCATTTTGGCAATGAAAATTAGATTTTTCATTAGAGAGAGAAATAAAAACTCTTATATGTTATGCAACACTTCTTTCTCAGAATTTGTTTAGAGGTGTGAAAGTAATCTAGAAAGAAACGTTGTTGATATAAGAATACTTGGGTGGATCGGTGGTTTTGTACTTGTAGAGAAAATGTGAAAGAAATATAATCGTGAAAGAGTTGCTGTAGTTATAGTGAAATATTAGATTAGAGGAAAAAATATATATATTCACTGATTCTCGATCTTCGACAACCCTAATAGCCTTAGTAGGCTGTTAACATTCTGATTTCGAGCTTAACTGTAGTCGGCTCTAAAGATATTCGATCAAAAATTTTTAGCTCAAAGTTAGTATCGTTTCTTTTGATATACTCTTTATTCAAGTCAAAATGAAAATGAGTCCATTTTAGAGCGATAATCGTTGTTTCGTATTAAGAAAAAATAAATATGATAGTTTATTTAGACTTTCTTATGCATCTTTATAATATTGTCTGCAACTGTAGCTACTCCAACCCTTCCACGAATATATTTTTTTTGGATTTTGTTTCCAACTGTAAAGCCAATCATAGAACTAATCATTCTAATCGCCTCAGCCCCTTACTCGATCAATTGCACACCTCGAAATGTTTTCTTAAGGGGAAATATTTCATATGATGTGAAAGTATTCACTGTTTTCTCTTTTGTGAAGTCTAATTTCCATTTCCAAACTGAAAATTCACTTCAAAATCTTATTTCCATTGTCACAATTCCCATTTTGGCAATGCAAATTAGATTTCGAGTTGAATTTCTATTGTGGAACTAACAAATTAGATTTTGAAGTGAATTTTTATTTTGACAATGGAAATTAGACTTCGCATTAGATTAGCAGTGAATAGTTTCACACCATATGAAATATTTTCTTCGAAGAACATATTTTGAGATGTGCAGTTAATCACGCATGGGATTTGTGGAGACCAGAATGCATAGATTTATAATTGGCTTTTCACTTGAAAAATGAATTATGAATGAAATAAACTCATATAATGTTTGATGTAGTTATGGTCACATAGAATATTAGATCCAAAAGTTCAAAAATATTTAAGATAGATTATTGATCTTCAACATCCCTAATAGCAATAAGCTATTAAGGTTATGCTCTCTATCCAAACATGGGTCGAATATAGAGAAATTTGGTCCAAAAGTTTCAGTTCATAGCTCGACTGAGTTATTTTTTATCTGAGTTATATTCAAACCAAAACTAAAATCAATTAATTTTTGAGTGATTATGTTTTTCAAGCTATCTAATATGTTCATACTTTTAATGATTTGATTACCCATTATTATAACTCTACGATTATGTCAATGACTAAAATTAAATTATATATACTCATTTGGGTGCACTTTATAATGTGTTGATTGTTTTCAAGGTAAATATGGATATTTGTATATTAAGATCATGGATGTACAACAGACTTTATACAGATATAAAAATGGATCGTCGATGAGTTCTTGAATGGCGTTGAGGCCATTATGGCTGCAGAATCGTAACTTCTATCTTACTTATCTAATGATATATTTTGATGTTCATACTCAAAACATAGAAATCTAGCACACTTAATGCCTGGTAAAGAAAGATATGATCTATATCATTGGAGGTTCTTGATTACTGGATTTGGACTTTACGTGAGGAGGTTGACCTTGTAACATTCACCTCAGTTCCTTCGATGAGTTATGACCCTCCATCTGAATTTAGCTCGAGTAGATTTGAAGAGATGATATCTGAAGGGACAATGCTACATTACCAGAGTCAAGTACAAGAAGAGAGACCAAATTAGGAGGCTCAAACTTGTTATGATATACATAATGTTGTTCAAAGGCCACTATGAAAGGGATGAACTTCTCATTCTGAGTTATTTGTACCTCTTAGAATGCTAAAAAATAAAATAAAGTTTAATATGCATTGAGATTGCTTCAATCATTTTGCAACAATACTGAAAGAAGCTAATCCACAAGAGAATTTAGTTCCAGAAGACTTACACCGTACAAAAAAATAAGAGTCCAAGTTAGGGTTGAAACTGAGGAGATTGATTATTGCGTGAACGGTTGCATGTTATTTTATAAGTCTAGTGCAAACGAGATTTAGTGAAAATTTTGTATTTCTTTGAGATTTATACCTCAAAATAAAAAAAATAAGATTCAGAAATAAATTACTTACAATCGTTTCTTCTATCTACCGCTTTTTCCATGTCTTTAGCGACTATTTGCTTCCCGGGTACTACTTCACATATGACGTCGAATCGTAGTAGGTCAAGGGATATCAATTAAATGAGTTATCTTGTAGATGGAGAGGCATGAAAAAGTTTTGATCATTTTCATCCCGAGACTACTGCGAATGGATGTAACGTGAGACTTGGTTTATGCTTGGATGGTTTCTCACTGTACAATCAGACCGCGACACCCTACCCTTGTTAGCCAGTGAACATTAAAATCCCCAAATTACCCCAAATTTCCACCAATTCGATTTGAAACCTACCCAATTTCAAATCTAAATCAAGATTCATCATGTTCAATCCCAATTAAAACCAAATTCAAGCTCAATTGAGCCAATTTCAAAACCAAATTTCAAGCCCAATTCAAATCCCCAATTTTGCCCAAATTCCCAAATCCCACCAAATTGAACTCCATAACTCCACAATTTCCAACCAATTGGTACCTAAAACTCTTCATCACAATCTCTTGGACCAATTTGAAATATCAATTGAACCAAATCCAAACCCTAGCCCAATCCGAACCCAAGTATAGTCCAATGCCCCAAAATTAGCCATGAGCCAAATTCCTCTAAATTGAACCTCCTACCAAACCCTAGCCCAATCCAAACCCAATTCCTTTTCAAAGCTCCTCATGACAGTCACCCACATCAGATTTAACAATCAATTGACCCAAATCTTAGCCCAAACCCAACCTAGACTCAAGTTCAAACCAAAACCAAAATTTTGAACCCAAACCCCAATTTTGACAAAATCCATTCAAATTGACCAAACCTTGATCACCACAGCCAACATTTGAGCTCTAGGAACCAATCAAGATTCATCAAGCCCAACCTAGTTGAGTCATGGACCAAGGGTCCCTTTATTTGGGGATCTTTTCCCATATTTGGCTAAACCCACTACCCCATGCAATCAACCATCAAGCTCCCAAGGTAATCACATTTAAATCTTCCCCCTCGCTCCCCTAACCACCCTAACTGCCTTCCCAATCCTTGACGGTCGGCCTAGTCACCGGAGAGCTCAAAATCGAGATAGCCACCCAAGCATTTGACTCAAAATTGAGCCCATACTTTGTGGCAATCTCTGATTGGGTGTGTGCGCTGTTTAGCCCTCACCCAGAGCTTATTGGCACCAGCCAATCACAGCCTGAGCTCCACCCCTTGGCCATGGCTATAAGAGCCACCTCTCACGGCTAAAGAAAGAGATGATTAAATACCCTAGGGAGACTCTACCAAATTGTTCGTAGAGCTTCTCCAAGACCTCCTGAGCTCATTCTAACCATTTACCAGCCATTTCTCCCATTGCATGAGGCTAATTTTCTCACCCAAAATTAGGCTAGAAACAGGACACCCCACCAAACTCCACCAAACTCTAAATTGGCCAGCTCCTCACCTTCACCAGAGCAATAGAGGAAGTTCCCCACCAAAAACCCCATCTCCAAAGCACCTTAACCCACTTCAAGATCAAGCCCGAATCACCCTCTGATCCAGTTCTTAAACAGGTCGAAGGAGAGCTCAAATTGGCACTTGGAGGAGCTTCGCAAGGTCACAATGAACGTCAGGAACCATCCTAATCATGGCCTCACCTCTTGGGCTAAGGTATAGACCACTTTCCCCCAAACCGAGCTCAATTTGGTATTTTGTAAAGAAAGTTCTAATACCTTGCGTGCTCAACTTTATAGATATACTCGTCTTAACTAGATAAAGGTGTATGAACAAACCCCATGCGATTTCATTGAGTATCAAGTGAGTTCTTAGGATTTGAAGGTAGACGGTCTACGGTTTATACCAGTTTGGGACGAAGCACCGTAGCCGTTGAATTGCTCGTGTAACGGATGGATGGCCAGGATTGTGTCGATGAGCTGATGATACATAAAGTGCGAGCCACCTGGCAGTTGACGCAGAAGGTGGCGTCCAGTAGCTCGACGATGCGTGGAAAGTTTGGAGCGCCATAGGATTGCGTGGCGCTGACTGTGTTAAGTAGAAAACTAGGATTTAAATGATTTATTTAATTCAATTAACTTAGAAAATGCATAACTTGGCGTAGAAAATCATAAAAATAAAAGAAAAATATTTTGTTGCTTAATGAACAAAGAAGAATAATATGGAACAAAAATCAAAATTATTTATTATGTATTTTATTTTTAATTAATTAAACACTCAAAAACTTTATTAAATCATAACTTAATAAATATAAATCACCATGGCCTGAAACTTTGAGGCATTTTTTTCTCTGTTGTTAGGAGTGCTCTCTGATGTTTCCAAAGTCAGAGAGAGCATCCCTAACACAAAATTCCTAAGTTTTAAGTTAAATCACATCTATTTTAATTAAAAAATTCCAATAACTAAAATATAAATAAAAAAAATATAAAAGTTACTTTGGTAGGTTCACTATGATTAGAGGACCCTAGGAAAAATATAATTAGGATTTAAGTAAATTAAAAATGGAATTATACATAATTATCTCATTAAAATCCTTACAAAATTGAATAATTAAATTATAAATTAAAAAATTACAAAATTGAATGCACACTGTAAATAATAATCATTTTAACTCACAGTAAAAATTTGAAACCCATTTGAATTAATTTGATCACTAACTTTGGTTTTCTAACTAAAGTGGCATTTTTGTATTAAAATAATTATACTAATTAAAATATAATTAAGAAAATTATAAAAATGATTTTGGGAGCTCCTTGTGATCAGATGAACATAAGAAAAATGAAATGGAAGTTAAAATAAATATTTGGTTTTTAAGGCATATTTTAAATTTTAAATAATTTAAATAATTAAAAAATCATAAAAATCACAAAAATATTAAAGTGCACTAAATTCTTCTAAATTGTTTCCTAATCACTTAGGAGCAATTAGAATATCTTTCCTAATTTTTAAAAATTAATTATGAATGTTTAAAGACTAAAAATGAATTTTCCTTAATTTTACACTAAAATAATTATAATAATTAAAATAACAGTAAAAAAATATTAAATTTGTTTCTCTGGGTTTCCTGGACTCGAGCGGGTTTAAGAAAAATATAAAGTTTAATTTTTAACTTAAATAATATTTTATATTTAATTAATACTCAAAATAAATAAATAATGATGATAATTAAAATAAAATTAAAAAAATCATTAAAATTGGTCTAAGTGGTCCTCTGACCTAGATGAATATCCAATAATTTTTCTAAAGACAGATGGTATGCTTTTGATAAGTTAATGAATTAACTTAAAAAATACCTATTTTTGCATTAAAAATAATTATAAATATAAAATAAAAATCAGAAAATAACATTTTCTCCTCTCATATTTTAATTGACCCATGTATGGGTAAAATAAATATTTCAAAGTCATTTAAGTTAAATTTAAAGAATTATGAAGTGATAAGGCGATAAAGGGAAAATGATAATTATGGAATTTGAGCTCTAATTAATCTTTAGGCTAAACGAAGGGTAAATGGGTAATGTGTGATCATAATCAATTTTTCTAGGTGATTGAAACACAAGGGATTAAGAGGTCGAAACCAATTCCTCACTCTCTCACAACAAGAGCATAATTGTAATTTCCCCTAATTTTTATAATTTGGAAGTTAATTAAAATTAGATGATCCTAAATTGAGTGGTTTGATTTTGGAAGACCATAATTCACTAATCAAAGACCCCTAGCTAATGGTCGGATTAAAATACAATATTTTATTAGGATCTTGGTCACCTATTTAACATTCTTAAAATTACAAATATACTAATGAAATCTTAAGGGCATAGTAGTAAATTAGGCTTAATCCAAATTTATTTAATGATGTTTAGAAAATAAAGCATAATTAATTACAAATACTTTGAAAAAACTACTAGCCCAACTCTGAATTTCAATTGGCTAAGTTCCTTAACAAATCAATTTGTCACTAAAGCCTCCACTCACATAATTCATAAATGAAAAATCAAGTGATAATAACCCCACTCATAGGATGATTAAAATATCAAGGTTCATTGAGCACAAGGTTAAAATCTACCCATCAAACTATAATGAATGAACTATTTAGCAACATAATAAGTTGAGAAGAACTCGAGACTTTTCAAAATGTCTTAAAAAGAGGTGTAGGGTTATGCCCGCATTCCCTTATAGTACTTTGGATATCTTGGAGAGCAATTGAACCTTTTATGTCTTTGCTCAAGAAAATTATCCTAAAAAACCTTTATGTAAATAAATAGGAACCCACCAAGTTATGACCTAGTACTCGGTAGGAATACACCTTAAAACTGCTTTTTTCTGCTTTTCTTTCTTGCAATTTATTTAAAATCCTTGAAAATTATATGCACTGCAAAAGCTAACATTTCAGCAGAAGTGCGAAAAGATGACAGGCATGCATTTACATTTGTGTAATGCAATTTAATTTCCTTTTACTTCACTGCATTTACTCACCTGTATTTACTTTGCTCCATGTACTTACCTGCATGCCAAAACCAAAATAAAACAAAAATAATTTTCAAAAATTAAAAACATTTTCAAAACAAAGACAAAAATGAAATAAATTTAATACACCATCTTTGGATGATCGGGAATCCCTTAGAGGAGGCAACCTACAGCTGCTAACGAGATTTCTCAAGTCTGGATGAATTTAATAATTCATTTAAACTAAGTGAATCCGAAGAAAATAGTGGTGCCGAAATGAGGGAACCATGTGATCCTACTTAATCAACTTAAACTCTCAACATAAGGCATTTAAATAATGATCACAACAAAAAATTCAGACATTGAAACACACATGGTAAAACCATTTAAACCTTAGACATTTGGGTTGCTACTTCAGCAAGGAGCTTGGAGCACGCACCGTGGGCAGCACGACGAGGACTTGCTGAAAGACAACATCGATAGAGAAACCCAGTCTACAACAGCAAATCCTTTCCTTAAAATTAAACAAGCCATAGGAGTTCGAGGTTGTTTGTCTAGTGCAACATAAATCCTTAACTGATCTTTAGGCCTTTGTACAACCCTGTTGTGCAATATGAGCCCTAACACGTCTTAAGATTCTGAGGTTATCGTCCGATACGACATTAATCCTCTTATCTTCCAGGCTATTTTCATAATCGATATTATACAAATGTAAGACCTAAATAATAAAATTGGCATGATGAAATATTAAATAATTTCTCTTCGAAATTGAAGCCAAACTGATAGTTTGGGAAGTCACCAAGGTTCTCCTTAGAATTTATGACATCCCCTAGCTTTTCTTCCTTTGGATTCCAAAATAAAATGTTCCAAATTGATATTTTTCCATTTGAGATTTCCTTCACACTACCTTGAAAACCCTAAACTTTGGAGTTCATGAAGATGATATTTTCTGATCTAAATAGAGAGTTTTCTTAGGTGACTTCGATCATTTAATATGTAATTAACTATAGGGATTTCTCTTATAAGAACTTTAAAAACTCATCTTAGTATAAACCCTATCTAATCTCTTATGTTAGATAGGGGAAACTTTTCGGTCAACAAAAAGGTTTCGCAGGTTAAAACGGTGTCATAGATTCCTTAGTTTATTTAATTAAGCATCATCATCAATTAATGTGTTTATCCCTTGGGGTAGATGCATAGCTTGCAATATTGCGCTCTTTTGTTTAAACTATCGTATGCATAAGATCAGTTTGATTTCATATTTTCAAATTAAATTGTTACCTTCTAAATATTATATATATATATATATATATATATATATATATATATATATATATATATATATATATATATATATATATATATATTCAAAGCAGTCCATCAAATTCTAATTTGACGACCGACAAGACACTGAAAACTACTCTCACATATGTAAATCAGAAGTTGAAATGCATCAAAACTGTTCAAGAACTCTTCAATGATTCATTTTCTAATGTTCATAGAATATACATCTTTGAGGAATTAACATTAGTAAAAGAGGAAGGAGAAAGCTGATACCTACCCCGACCTTTACTAATGTAAGAATTTATGAATTTATATTTAAATATTTATAATAATTTTTGTAAAAGTCACAATTTCAAACACAAGTATACGTATCGTTTCAAGTAATACAGGGCTCTATTGGAGTCTTGGTTATTGATCCCACAGGGAAGATCACGAGAAAATTAATTTAAGAAATTTATTAGATTTTCAAATTAAAAGTAATTATTATTTTTATTTCTTTTCAAAATTCAGATTTTTAAATTTAATAAAATTTCTACTAAATGTAAGTAAGCAGTAATAAAGTAAAGTTAATGCAAGTATAAATAAAACAACTTTCTTCTTTTCAACTAATCTAAGATTTTTTTAGAATAATTATCATTTGTGGAGAACTTATATTATGGTATTGTGCCAAATAGAAGCATTCATATTCTTTACCTTTGCTTGATAGTATAAAGAACATTGGCTAATCTATAGATCGGTTCAGGATGTATTATTAGTAGAATGGGTTAATCTAGGCTCACACAATTAGATGTCCAAGGGTGGCTATGATCGGCCCTACTAGTGACTCGTTCCCTTTCTATAAACCAAATTATTAGAATTTAGTCTGTCACTCTAAAAACTAATCAATTCTACGCCCAATAAACAATATCTCCCTATTTATTTGCACTTCACCTTGAATAACCCGCATATAGCCTTCGATTATCTCATGATTCATGTGATATCTACTAGTTAAGAACTCATCTCTGGATAGGTCTCAGAATTCTTCAATAGGTTTTAACAATTTAAATGGCCAGTTTAAAAAGTGAATTAAGATTAGGTATTAATATCATCACAATTTTTATAAGTATTTTAAGTTAAGTTCTCCAACAAAATTTAATTATCTTATTATCTTTTCATAGTTGAAAGGAGAAAGAAAACTAACTACTCAGAACACATTGAATTCACACAACAAAACATATTTATAAAACTTTGAACTAATTTACAAATACTTATCTGAATGTTCCTTCAAGTGATCCGCTGACTTCTACCGACTCCAATGCAAAATGAAAGACTTCAACAAAGAACAACGCTAATAAACTCACACTTACTACTCAAGGAATTGAGTAGTAACACTCAAAATAAACTCACTAAATACTAAAGAAGGTGGCTCCCTAAAATGTTTGGATGCTAGAGGGGGACTAGAGGGGATATAGTGTGCTTGGGGACTATAGGGTGTACTTTTCTCTGTATAATTGACTCCTATTTATAGAGCTTCAAATTTGACCAGGGGTTGCTTAAGGAACCTCTTCAAATTTTGTCTAAATACAATGTACCTTCTAGAAAGTAATTGTGGCGCCTAGGAGCCGGAGTCCGTGACCAAGTCTTCGCACCTCTTCACTTTGGATCGAACCTCTTCGCGATTAAAACTGTTTTCCCGTGTCCAGATGCATTGTATCACATGTTCTATATATTAGGAGTAACTTTCAGTCTTCTAAAAGGTCTGATAACCGCTTAACATCGTCAAAATAACTGCCCAAAGTCGTCAAAAATCTTATCTGCTTCAGTATCGAACTGATGCTTAGGCGCCGGATTCTGGTGCCTACGCGCCAGACCTAAAATTTCGGCAACTTTTCTCTTTAAGCTCTATTTTTGCTCATTTTTGCTCATTTTTCCTTCTTGAACTCTTTTTTATTACCTACATCCAAAAACATAAAAATACATTTCATTAAAGCATAATATCTTTAAGAATTGAATCATAAATAAGACATAAAATAAGTATTTTTTAAGTGGATCAAAAGCATAAATAAGAAAATCAGTAGAAGGATATAAAGTTTTGTATGACAATCTAAATATATGTCGATTTTAAACATCTACTCTTCTAACTCGGTATTAGATGGTCAGCGACCAAACCATCTAAGACAACTCTCTCTAATTTTTTCTGCCACTGGGGCCCAATAAAAACATGGATGTGTGTCCTAGGTATGTCATTTTGTATTTAAAAAGGAACATTTAAATGCTTAGCACACAATTCTTATGTATTAACAAATCTTAAACCTAAACTTTCATATTTACACACAGGGATAATCACATAGTTAACAAAATATTGCTATTTATAGAATCTAGCACCCATGTGTTATTTTTTGTATTATTGAACCGATGTATTTACACGTGCCATGATTGAACCAATGAGAATTTTACAAAAATGAAACTATAGGTGAGGGTTCATATTTGAGTGAAAATTTTTGGGTGATATTAGACCGCAACCTAGATCAAAGCTAAATTATTGCAAATTCAATAAATACGGATTCATCAAATCTAGTGTCAGTTTTGTTAGACGGAGTGTGATGATGGAGTAAATCCATATCATAATGGGATTTAGTAAATCTAATATTACGCCGTGAAAGAGAGAACACACGGAAAAAAAAAGACAAAACTCGAGAAATTTGATTTAAAGGAGAGTTGAATTTAATTTTCAATTTTTCGTGTTTGTTTAGACTAAAGCTATATCCATGCTAAATCTTGTTCATAGTATGCTACCTAACACTGCCTAAAAAATGCATGAAAGGGTGCCAAATGCTTAAAAGGCAGTGTTTTGGGTGATATACAAGTAAATCACCCTCAAAAATATATTTTGTGGTTGGTATACAAAATTATCATTAAAAATTAGGTTTTAGATATCAACAAACATAATAGACGAGCCCTAAACATATACAAATCAAATACATAATGTAAAATATTGAAAATCAAATCAAAATTTTGAATTTTCCGTAAATACAAAAACTCAAAGTACATAAAAACGAACGGTTCATATTAAATGAAAAACATAGATGAAGATTGAAATCGAGATTACCTTCAATTTAACTATAAGAACTCGAGAAACTATTCACTTTAGAGGAAATGCGATCGAATAGGCGTCAATGACTTTCCATTGACTAAGTGTTTATGGGAGAAAAAAATATGAGGAATTACAGTTTCGGTTCGGATATAAAGACATTTTCGACATCTTTCTGACAAAATCGTTGGTTATTATCAAATAACCATTGGATAATATCATATGATATCTGACTCATGAACTTCCCGGTGAATCAAGTATCTCGCTTCATATTTTTGCATGAATCAACCGATTAAACTATTAGTTATTAATAAAAGACAACCGGAAAAACAATTTATCAGAAACCTACTGATTAAACCGTCGGAAATCCGTAGGTTAAATAAACCATCAATAAATCATCAGAAACTAATTCGAAATTTCATACGCGTTTTTCTCTTAGTGATAAATAGCACAAATGAGGAGGAAAAAAAATGAAAAAAAAAATGAAAAAAAATCCATTTCTTCTACTAAAAAGGACAGCTAACACCATATAATTTGTTGTTATTCATCAAATTAAGAATTGCTAGAGATGATTTAGATAAAGTTGCTCAGAGAGGTTGACTTGAACTAATTAAAAATAAGCGTTGCGTTCAACAAAGTTTCTTTCTTTATTACTATTTCCTTAGTTTATTTTCTAAAAACCATTGAATTTGATTACTAACCTGCCTTTGGCTCTTTTCTCAGGCATTAAATGGATGTTCTTTTCATGGCTGGCCTTAAGTTTGTACAATTAATATTAAAGAAAGCATCTCTCACACATAAGGCCATGCATTCCTTCTTCTATTTTGTCAGTATCCACTACATCCAAATCTTTCACCAATCTAAGTTGATATGGTTTAGAAGTAATCAATTGAGAATCACAAATGAGTGGTTTCTCTTGTGAGACATAAGGCTTTTGTCTTTTGTAGTGTTGTGGAATGTGATGTGCCTCACAAGTCTTGATAAATGATACAATGCACTTTGCCAAAATTCTTGCTTGGGATGATTTTACATGGAGAATTTGACCTATCTTTGATGCAATGGATTTGTATTTTTCTCTTCTTTTTTCCAATCTATTGATTTGTTGTGTTGAGTGTTTGAGTTGGCAAGGTATTACTAAATAAATAAAGCTTTTATAATATTTCCAAGCAAAAGACAACTAAATATTATTGTGCGATGAAATATCATGATGATAGAGTAAAAGATATTGCAATAGGATTAAGCTTTGAAGGATGACTTATACGAGTAAAAAAAGATAAATAAATGAATACATAGGAAACATAGTTTCCTTAAAGTGAGAACCTAGCCAAAGGAAAATTAAGGAGCCTAGATCAATTGAAATAGTTTTCATTGGTTAGAACACTTAAATATATGGGGATATTGTTGGCCCCATGAATTCATATGATTGGTGTAAATTATTTTTTAAATAATTATGATAAATATATATATATATGATGTCTTATAAATTGTTGCTAATTAAGTTATCTAAGAATATTCAATTAATAGCAACTATGGTGCTGATGGTAGTGTTCATAAGATCTATTTGGAGCCCTGGTCACTTGAGATGACACAAAAGGGATATTTTGGAAAACCTTAGTGTAATGGTTTAACCAATATATTGTACTCGTCTATATGCATACACGTGAGGTATATGTGCACTCGTAAGCGTATGTGTTTGTTTATTATTTATTTTAAATTATTTTAGTTTTTTTTACTTACATGTTTTAGGTGTGATTAATGTAACTTTTAAAAATAACAAAAAATATTTTTAAATATAAATGTATTAAAAACATTAATCACTACTAATCGTGTGTAGATAAAAATTGGAGAAATTTTACAACATCAGATTTTATTCACTATGTAACTGTGCATAAAATTTTGGATGATAAAAATGTTTTTATGGATCATGATATAATCATTCAATCATCAAACAATCACATAATTGTACAAAGTGACGTCCACATGACATGTCACAAACTATGTTAGTGAAACCCGAATAATCAGATCAGGATCTGAGAAGTTCTAATAGTGTGTCATACTACATCTTAGTCAAACTTCTCAGGATAAACTCAAACTCCAACAAAAGATAGAGAGTGGTGATGTTGTCTAATGAAGTGAGACCTTTTTAGACTTCTCATTACCCAATTTTCGATGTAGCATGATGTTGAGTATGAAGATTAGCATCTAAGAACTTGATGGTGTTGACCTCATTTTTGATGAGGTCTAGTTTCCTTCCTTAGAAGCCTAGGATTTAGCCATGTGACTTTCTTATTAACTATCCTAGTGGACTAGTGATGGAATCCACCTTCCTTAGACCTTCAAACCACTTCCTTACTTTTTATGGAGTTTCACATGTATAATTTTGACCTCTAGCACGTAATATTTTGGAGCAAACATGAGGAAACTCAGAGAGAGTCCCCATAGGATTGTCAGACCTTAGGGTTAGCCGTGAGTGGCTTTTTCTTGGCCAAGCTTACACAAAAACCTGAACCCATCACTATCAAACATTCCCAAAACCCTAAAATCATTCATATTTGATCATTTCCCCCACTCTTTTGGTAACTCATGTGGGTGGTCCCTAAGGTCTTAGCCTTTGGCTGGGGTGGTTAAGATCAACACATGGAGGATCCAAAATGGGCTCTCTGGTTGGTCTCATGGCACCATAAAGGTATCATCATGATTAGAATGTCCAATGACCTTGTTGGCATCATTTTTTTATTATTTTATATATCACATGTGTGGGAGGTCCGCTCGAGCGCATCGGGATCGTACTTTATGCAAATAATTCACCCGTAGCTCCAGACATCCATTTGTGACCTTTCAGTGTGTGTTGAGGGGCACACAATCGGGTCATTACGTTAGACTCTGGCTTTCGCTTAGGCGAAGGCCGGTCGACATTTTGTACGTCAGATGGTTTTGGTCGGGCCGACAAGTGTTACTTGACGCGTCGCGGGCAAAATTAACTTAAATTGGCCCATCCACCGGCGAGCATGTTCAGATGACCTCGAACGATGAAACGGATTACGCGAGTGTGTCCGGGACATCGATATTACCTAGAAAGGACGTCTATTTTGCCACAGCTTCGAGGGCGGGGTAAAAATTGTGCAAATTATCGTTTTTAGCCCGATCGTCAGAGAGTTACCCGAACGACACCGGATGGCGAAACGGACCGCACCATTGCGTCCGGAACGTCGATTTTAGCCAAGAGGGACATTCGCTTCGTCTGCGAGGATGTGCACGAAGTTAAAATTTCACGAATGATAATTATAATATTATTTTTATTATTATATAATATATATAAATAATATTATATTTATCATATTTATAAACCAACGCTCCACCCTCTCTCGACCCGATCGCAAACTTCGCAGCCGCCTCCAATGTTCGCGAACCCTAGCCGACCTCGTGCGTGCGCCGCCTCCTCTCCCGCCGGCGAACCTCGCCGGGCTCCCACCTCACGCCGGCGACTCCTCAGGCGCCGACGACACCCTCTGGGCGGCCTCCGCTCCAGCCGCTGGACAAAACCGCCGCCGCTTCTTCGGGGCCGGCCGAGCCTCCTCCCTCCCTCGGCCGACGTTGTCGTCGGCAAGCTCGGCGGCGTCCCTTCCCCTCCAGCCTCCGGTAAAGTCCGTCTTCCGCCGATCTTGTCTCCTAGTCTTAGTCTTGTGGCGTGCCTTTTTTTTACGAAACAGCCACCTCTTTGGCTCGGAGATCGCCGGCCGGCGCTCCTCACCGGCGTATGCCCTACCGTCGGAGCTTCTACGAAGGGTTTATTTCGGCCGAGCTTTCGATCTTCCTCCGTGTCAAAGTTGTTTCCTCGCACAGGCAGCCAGCTTTCTCGGCGACATCTCGCCGGCCTTCCTCGGCACAGGCATCCAGATCCCATCGGACCTAGCTGCCCCTCACACGGAGCCGTGGCATTCGTGCCACATTCGGTGCTCGTGACCGCAGGCATCCTCGTGGGTTTCCCTCCTTCACCGGCGTCGAGAGACCCCTCCCGCTAAGGTATATTTTTCGATGCATTTTTATTATGCTCGAATTATTTATTTTGATACATCGCATCCCTCACGTATTCCTCCCTTGTTTGCGTGATTTTGTTGTGAGGTGTGTCTCTTGCCCTCATTGAGTCTTTGTCTCGTTCCCTGCGTGCTCGACGAGGTACATATTGCGAGGCGTGTCGGCACGTGGATAGAACACCGGCAGTTCGCCGGAAATGTGGGCTCTTCTTCAGCATAAAGAGAACGCGTCTTCAACCTTTGCGGCGGTGAGATATCCTTATCCCTTAGCCGACCCTAGGTTTAGTCCGGTCTAGGCGTGTGGGTTCGATCGCCCACACGGGGTGCGCGCGCCAGCGTGAGTTGGCGTGTCGACGTGCCTATGTGATGGATCGTTGATTTACCTAGAGTGAGCTATAGGTTAGGAATCTTGTGCGTTGCCAATTCCTATTCGTAGCCTAGCGATTCCCCGTTCTGAGCTTTAGATCTTAATCCTGCTGGGTTGGAATCCCAATTTCCCACGGTTTTGGCGCTCCTAATCTCCCTTGGAGGGATTAGTTGAGTTCGATCTTAGAGGACGGGAAAAGCTTTGTAGCTAGTCCATCCTATAAGATCGGGGCGTTCGTAGAGCGGAAAAAGCTTTGTAGCTAGTCCGCCCTACGAACAGTGGCGAGTTTCCCCCACGAGAAATCGGAGGGGGAAGCCCTCCACGTAGCCACGCCAAAGCTGGAGGCGGCGATGCCGCACATCCAAGAGCGTCAATCCTAGGTACCTATGTGAGGTCGTTAGGACGAGTTCGACATGCTGTCGAGTGTTGGGGTTGTGTTGCATGTGCATGCTCCATCTTTTTGCATTTTGCATGTGACCACTTATTGCATTATATTGCATGTTTGTATGTTTGTGCATGTTGGTCTGGTTGCATGTTGCACCATATTCTGTGTTTGCATTTCCATTTGCACCGCACTTTTATGATTCTCCCCGGTGAGATTTATTCCACCTTCGGGTCACTGCCTCCCCGACATACCCATCCTTTTGGGCCGCTGCCACTACGACATGCCCGCTCTTTCTGAGTCACTGCCCTCACGGTATACTCCACCTTCACCACTTTGGTGCATCCTCTTTGCATGTAGCATCCTTGCATTTTGCATCATGTGTGTGCTTGCCCTTTTGGGTGCCCGTTGTGATTGTTCCGTACTTCAGTCGAGCAATCACAATGTGGGCTTCTTGCATGACTGTTTGCTTACCCATTCTTCGATGACTTGTCCTACTTGTTAGGAGCGTGACCATGTGTCAGTCTCGATGCCTTAACGAGCATTGCTTGCTGGGTTGAGCCCAATGAGCAATGCGAGTTAAGTCATCTGGATCGACACAAGTATGACTGTGCTAAGGATCCATTGGATCTAACTTGTGTCACCCCTCTTCGTGACGCCCTTTAGATCCTTCGGATCTTTAGGATGGGGCTGGTATGGCGACCCCGTCAAAGTCATACTATACCCAGACTTACCCCGCACTTAGGCACTAGGTTTGTGCACTTTCGTTAGATGGTGTGCTAGGCTAGGACTTAGGTTGCTAGGTAGTCTTTTTGATGTCTGGCTATTGTTCTTTGCTGGATTGTTGCCCTAGCCAGACATCTTTCTTTTGCATTGTACTTGTTGTGTGACTGCATGCTTCATATGTGTGGTAGTGTGTTAGGACGCTTTTCTGCAGGGAGCCATGCCTATTTATATGCACACACAGGTACCGCTATGGGGGGAGCAAGTGATGATTTCTAACAATTTGCTTGCAGGTGCTATTTAGCTCCCCCATTTATAAAGCATGGCTCATTATACGTCATTTGCATGTGAGTTTTTTCCCGCTAACACTTATTTTCATGCAGGATTGAGTCTTTTTCTTTTTCTTTGTACTTTTAGAGTCTAGAAGAGTCCTGTAGCAGAAATAAGATATGGGCACGGGTTCCAAGGCGTTTGGCGTAGGAACCACGTGGAGGGGACTAGGAGCTGATGCTCGTGCCCCGTATCTTAATTCTGCATTTTTATATTGATGTATAAAATTAGGACCGGGCATGTATATGCGGAGTCCGACCGCATTTTTTCTTTTTCTGGATTATGTTGCCGGTCCAGCGGCATTTTGGCCTCTTTTATTTTATTATGGAGTGCTTTCTTTCTTGCTTTTATTGCATATTTGCATGCTTGCATGTGTTTTCCTAGTTTCTTTCTGTGATCTGGGATTTCACGATATCATTTAGGCTCTTTAAGGACCCTAAAATTGTAAATTTTATACGTTAAAAAAAATCCTAATAAAATATTCAAGATAAATGAAGTTTAGGATTAAAATATTCAAGATGTTAAAATATTCACTTTTGCTTTCTTGCATGGCCTTCAGGCCGGATTTTAAATGGGTTGCATTGCATGGCTATCACCCAAGTCATACTAATAGGGCCTCCACATTACTTAAGGACCGCTCTAGATAACTGCATTCATATTTGCATGTCCCGAGGAGGAGTCCCCGTGCTTCTCCAATCTGACTGGCCCAGCATACCTTTATAGGTGGTTGTCTAGTGCGCCTAGGGTGTTAGAAGGCTCCCCGACCCAGACGGGGTGTAAGTCCTTTTGTTTGGAGCGTTTGCAGCCTTGTAGCTGAACCTCCCTTTCTCTTCTTACTCGAGGCATCCTTGCCACTTTGGCAGGTGTGAGACCCACCTCTTGGAGCTCCAGCTTATAGTCACAGGATAGAGTTTCCTTCCTTTGACCTTAGGGCTACCGAGGTCCCCGTGGATAATGCAATTCTTGGATTGCTGACCGGGGATCTCAGGATGTGTTGGGTCGACTACCTTCACGTTCGGGTAGACATAGGGTCCTACTCGCTTTGGATGACGGGTCCGTGGTACCCCGACTTGGCTACCTCTACCCCTTTAGGATTACTCCTTCCTTCCTTCGACTACCCCCGTCGAGCCCTTTCGCTCCTTGACTTCGTTGATATCATTTTGACGGCCCGATGCCAATGAGCTGCCGCCCGTTTGGGATACGACGATTTGTCCTCTGCCCTTATGGCCCCGATGTGCTTTGACATGTTGGGATACCCCAGTCAAGATGATTTAGGTTATTCGGTGGGTTTCGTATGCTGATGAGCCGCTATCCCATTTGGGATGTGAGAGACTCACTCTCTGCCTGATGGCTTAGCGAGAGCTTTGAAGTGTCGAGACTTTCCCACACGGAATAATCTCCCTTTGATTGCCTATACCCCATGTCTATGATAATATAAAGCGAAACTCCTTTTATCGAGAGTATTCTCGGGTATCCCCCAAAATGTAATTAACCAAGAGGAATACGTTCCTCTGGGAGTGCTCTTGACCCCAGAATAGGTACATACACTTGACTCTCTGGTTATGGGTAGTCTACGTAGATACTTCTTTCGCAAATATTGGTTCAAGGTGCCTCTGCCCGATCTTGTTTGGGCGGACATGCTTGACTTATCCTTGCGAGGTTTATCGCACGTAGACTCTCCATGTTTTTCTTTTCTCTTGTTTGTCACTTTGTCGTATGTCCCTTCTTAATCGGTTCCTCTCCTCTTCGAATCACTTATTTGATTCGGGAGGGAGACTTATTCGAATAAGGGAAGTATACGACGACTGACAAGCTGGTGACTCCTTTTAAAATAAAAAAGAGAAAAGAACGGCGAAAACAAAACTGGCGACTCCGCTGGGGATGAGTCTCTCTCTCCATACTTGGAGTTTTCGCTTATGAGTCTTGTGGATCCCAGCGTATTCACAAAACTGGCGACTCCGCTGGGGAGAAGTCTCTCTCTCCATACTTGGAGTTTCGCTTTTTCTGGGGTTATAGCCTCTTGTTGACCTCATTTTTGATGAGGTCTTCTCTTCCTTTTTTTTAGTACTTAGGATCTAGCCTTAGGCTTTTCCTTTGACTATCCTAGAGGATTAGAATTGGGACCCACCACTTAGAAATTCAAACCACTTCTTAACTCCTCGCAAACTCCACAAACTTGATTGTAGACCCCTAATCACCTAGAGGGTTGAAATCAAATGTGGAAGTTTAAAGGATGAGTTCCTATAGGACTCTTTGGCCTTAGGATCGCCCAGGTAGTACTGGTCCAGTGAGGGCTGACTTACACACGTACTACACTTATACACTACACTTTCACACACCTCCTAAAACCACACATATACCCAACTTGACCTCCCGACTCATGAAGGTGATTCACATGGATGGTCCTTAACCCCTAAGCCCTCGGCAAGAGGTTAGGAACAACATAATGAATGCCTCAAATGAGTCCCTTCATGGCTCATGTGGGCTTGATATGGCTTCATGGCTCAACCAAAATGATTTCATTCCACTTACATTTACCCAATCTTCAATTTTCTAAATTTTCAATTTTCGACCCCTGGACCCTACACCCGCCTAGCTCTACCCAAAACCCTCAAATTACCCAAATTTTTCAAAATTCTCCAAAATCACCCAAATTCCTCAAAATCAATCTCAAACATTCTCCCACCACTCAAATTGACCATTTTTACCCAAAATACTCAAAATTCCAAAAAATACCCCCAATACCCTCCAAATTACCAAAATGCCCATCTTGACCCAAAAATCGAAAAATTCAGAAAATTCCCAGAAAATTCCATAAAATCTCAAATATTCCCAATTTCATTTTGTTCAACTACACTATGGGCCAATTTTGTCAATTTACCCCACTTTTGTCAAAATCCCCAATTTGACCCATTTTAACCCAAAATGAACCCAATGTCAAACCAAACCTACCCAATTGATCCAATTCTGGTCCAATTCAATTCTAAACTTCAATTCAACATCCCCAACACCAATCTAGACCAAATCCAAGTCCAATTTGATTGGCATTTGAATCCAATTTCACTTTTGACCTTAAAGCCCAATTTGGACCCATGACCCAAACTTAGCCCAAACTAACCCAATTCAACTCAAATTAACCCCAAACCTTTTCTAAACCTTCCTTAACGTCCCCAAAAACAAAACAATAACATGATTTACCCAAAATTTAGACCCAAACCCCACTCAAATTCAACCCAAAGCTAAAAGGCCCAATTTTGACCTAAACCCAAACCTAACCCAAATAAGCCCAAACCCCAAAATCAAAACCCAACCAAAGTCAAAACCTCTTTGAAATGCTCCCTTAAACATTTCCCAACATTAATTTTACATCAATTTCAAACCTAGCCCAACATTGGCCCAAGTTAGCCCAATTTGACCAACATTGGCCCATTTGCCAAAGAGGCCCAAATCCAACCCCATTCAAACCCAAATCACTCCAAACTCATTTCAAATCACTCATGACATATCCCTAAACCAAACCTAACAATTATTTGGCCCAAACTTCTATAAAATTCCCATCCATGAATTCATTCTTAAACCTAAAGGCCCATCCCCTTAGCCTTCCTAAAAGCCCATCAAAAATAATTTCAAAAGGCCCAAAGCCCACATGACAATCCTCTATCATCATCCATTTGATAAAACCATCTCCTAAGTTCTAAATCCATGATAAAATAAATCCAAATCAAGACATATGCCAATTCCCATCAAAATGCCAAAATTCACAAAACCCTTTTTCATGAAGTTGAATTAACTTTTCCCAAGCCAAAGATGAGCCAAGAAGCCATGCATGAGCCACATGGAAGCCATGAGAGCCTCTTTACATGTCACCATGCCATTTTGGGCAAAAGAAGGAGAATCTTTCCTTAATCTCCTAAAGTCATTAGCCTTAAACATGATTCCCCTTAACCCAAATTTAATCCAAATATATTTGGATAAGGACTTCTCCATGCCAAACCAGCCGATTCCTTTGACTCCCCACAACACCCAAAGCCTCCTCGAAGGGTGAACCAAGCCCAAAAGGTGGACTTCGACCAAATCAAGCCAAAATTGGTCTTCCCCCATGCCATTTTAATCCAAGCTTTTGACACATGGCAAAGCTCAATCGCCTACACTAAACCCCGCACCCCGACCCACCCGGACTCGAGGGTGACCCATGCTCGCCGGCCGACCGCCCGGATCGCCGGAAAACACCATGGCCGAGACCTCGGGAGGAGCCAAAGTTTGGAATTCCCACCGTCGAGCCGTCCCATGCCCAATGGCCACCATGGCCGTTCTTCCTCGACCTGCGCAGCTGATCCCAAGCCTTAAACCCCCGGGAGGCCCTCCACCCTCTCCTATTTAAACCTCACCTCCTCTCGGCCATGAGAGGTGCCGAACCAAACCTTACCGAAACCCCGCCAAAATTCCTCCGTACCACTCTCCACACTTAGAGCAGCTTGATCCCCGGTGACAATTTGCCCTAATCCCCACCAACAGAGCTCAATTTCTCAGCCAAAATTCCACCCAAAAACAGGACATCACCCAACTCCCCACCAAATTCAAATTAAACTCACCCACACCTGCACAAGGTCAAGAGAAAGAGTTTCCCAGTGAAAGCCCCCTCTCCAGGCCACCCATCTGTTCCGGACTCCAAGCTTTGTAATCGGCCGTGGTCGAAATCATACCTGGACAATTCACCGACCCCAAGGGACTTCATCCGGAGCTTGCTTGGACCCAATCGAAGGTGACACAACCCTCAGATCGAAGCTTCACTTCTCTGAGCAAAGGTATGGACTCACTCTTCTTCCCGAGCTTACAGAGATTCTCTATTTAATTTGAGTCAATTTCAACACATGTTTACCGTATGGATGTGTTCGTCTCCTCAAGACGAATCCATAGAGCATAAGAACACAAAAATTCGTTGAGAATTGAGTGAGAAATTAGGGTTAGAAGGTTGACGGTCATGGGTGCACACCAGTCGTAGACGATGACTGGGAGCCGTCGGATCGAGCGTGTATCGAGCGGACGGTCTGGATCGAGCCGGACAGCGCGATGGTGCATGAACCGCGGGGCCCTGGAGCGCTGAGTCGGATGGCGGCGCCGAATCAGAAGACGACGCGTGTGCGTTCGGAGCTGCCGAGGTTGAGCTGGCGCCGCGTCACTTAAGTAGAAAAATAGGATTTTTTCCTATTTATTTAATTCCCTAAACTTCAAAAATGCATAACTTTGTGTAGGAAAATCAGAAAAATAAAATAAAAATACCCTCTTATTCAGTGAACAGAGGAGAATAATGTGGAAAAGAAATCATTTAATTTCGTTAATTATTTTATTTTTAATTATTTATTTACTCTCTGCACTATTTCAATTCTCCATACATGTATACAATTCACCATGGTATGAGACCATAGGGCTTTTGAAGCCTCTGAATTTGGGAACATTCCCTGAATTTTCCAAAGTCAGAGGCCACCCCTATGAAGAGTTATTGATTTTTCAATTCTAGGTCACTATTCTGAGTATTTTAATTCTAATAATTAGCATGTTGTGAAATAAATTCTAGGAAAATTTGGTGATGTTTCTTATGACCATAGGACCCTAGGGAAAATGGTTTTTGAGTTAACTCACTTGTAATAACCCTAATTGGCTTAAACACCCAAAATGGAGCTTTAATTAATTAGAGCTAATCATACATTAAATTGACTTGAAATCAATTCTCCGCTGACCTTTAGGATCAAAGGAACCCACCATAAAAGTTTGAAGTCAATTGGACTTGGTTAGCCCTATCAAATGGGTTGATTAAGCCATTTTGCCAAACTCAAATTTCAAAAATTCATAACTTTCAAAATACTTTTCAAAAATTCATCAAATTAGTTTTGGAGCCTCTCTGATATCAGAGGAATTTAAGAAAAATAAATTTTCAATTTTCCAAAAAAGTTGATTTTTTACATTATTTTAATATTTTTAATAATTAAAAAATAATAAAAATCACAAAAATAATAAAATTCACCAAAATGTCACATTTTGAATTTTAATCATTTAGGAACAAACCACATATTTTTCTTAAGTCTCTATGATGAGATATTATATTTTAAAGCCCTAAGGTAATTTTAAAATTAAAAAAATGTATTTTCTAGCATTTCCACTAAAATAATTCTAATAAATCAAAGAAAAATCAGAAAATTATGAAAATTGGTTCTCTGGTTTCCTTGATATTAGAGAGATTTTTGAAAGATATAAAATTCATTTTTCAACCTTTATTTTATTTTTAAATTAATTAATACTCCAAAACTCAAAATAATTATAATAAAAATAATATAATTTAAAAAATCACCAAAATTGGTTCAAGTGGTCCTCTGGTCATTAGAAATGTCCCATAATTTTCTTAAGGACAGAAACTTTCCCTTGGTCATATTCTTAAATTTTCCTTGAAAATCCCTATTTTCCACTAAAAATAATTACATAAATAAATTAAATACAGAAAAATCACATTTTCTCCTCCAATGTCTTGATTGACATATGAGTGAAGTCACATAAAAATTTCAAATTCATTTAAGCTCAATTTAGTGAGTTATGAAATTAGTAAGTTTAAAGGGCAAAATAGTAATTAAAATTTTAACCTATAATAAAAAAATTTTAGGTTTAATTAAAAGTGTGGGTAAAATATTTGATACTAAGTTGATTTTGGATGTTTGAAACTTAGGTAATTAAAGGGTAGAAACCTAACAAATAATTTAAAAATAATTAAAATAAACCTTAATTAAATGATTAATTAAACTTGGAAGAATAATAAAAAAATTGGAATTATTAAAATAGGGATATTATTAGAAAGAAATTTATTATTTAATCTAAAAAAATCCCTAAATTAATCACCTCAATAACATTTAATTCCTAATTAAAATGATAATCCAAATTCAAGATTTAAAATATTAAAAGATTTAATCATTAAATTAAATTAAAGATTAAAACATTTAAATTAAATCCTTCCAAAATTTCAATTAAATTAATACTTTAATAATTAAATTAAACAATCTTTAAAATATATAAAAAAAGAGATATAAAATATTAAATTAAAATTAAAAATTTAAATTAAATTTAAATTAAATTAAAACATTTTAAATTAAATTAAATTAAATTAAAATGTATTAAACTAAGTTAAATTAAATAAAATTAAATTGAAAGTAAAACTAAACCAAATTAAATTAAACTAAAATTAAATTAAATTGAATTAAATATAACATCACCAAAGACATAAAAAATTCAAAATAAATCTAAAACAACTTGAACACTATTCCAAACTTAAACCCATTAATTGAAATTAAATTAAATCACAAATCACTTGAATATTAATTTGCCCTCAAAAGCTCATGTTGTCATAACTCCTAAATGGAGTGTTAAGCGAAGTGTTACTTCACTCATAGGATATTCAAATGTCCTAGTTCATTCAGCAAGATAACAAAACTTGAACTCCTGGATGATTAATTCATTTTGTATAATTAAATTCTCTTGGACTTAAAACAATCCTAGAGGTATTGAAAAGATGTTTAAGATTCGTCTTAAGCACTTCCTCAATATGATAGGATGTTTATAAGAACAATTGAACTTAATATTCTTTGATGAAGAAAATCGTCCTCAAACCAAAACACAAGAACCTAGACGTCATAGGAGATAACTAGCTATAGGAGTAGGACCTTGGTAGAAAACCATAACCCTTCCCTTAGCTTTACCTAGGAACTTGCTTTAAATGATTAAAATATCCTAAATTGTGTTTAAGTGTAGCTTGGGATAACGGGAAGACCCTCCAGGTACGCTTTTATTTTATTTGCAATTTACCTTCTTGCAATTTACCTTATTGCAGATGCACTTTACATTTCTTGCATGATAAACAACTGTTGCATGAAAACCCACACCTCTAGGATAGTCCCTAAAACTGAAACCAAAACTAAATTAAAAGTCATTACAAGATAAAATTCACCGTCACAACATTTCAAAATATAAAACAACTCAAAATTTAATCACAAACAGAACAACAAAACTACAACTACAACTAAATTAAAACGTCTTGTTGGATGATCGGGAATACCTCGGATGATGTAACCTACGTGTTGCTAACGGGATTTCCCACGGTCTAAATGAAAGTGTGGAACTCATTTAGTTGAGTTTAGCAAATTCATCTAGACTAAGTGAATCCGATAAAAATAACGATGTCGAAAGGATGGAACCGTGGGATCTTAACCGGTGTTGTTATAATCAACTTTAAAATTTGTTTTGATTAAAACATAAAAAAACACTTGGATTTTAAGATTTCTAAACCAAAACACTTCTCTCATCTCCTGATTTTCACATTCTAAAACTAAACATCTGCAACAACAAGGAGCTCGGAGCATGGTAGGCAGCACGGCCATCGTCATCAGCAAAACTCGAATCTATGATCACTGAAAATTTTATTAAGAAATTCATACCTATTTTTGATGAAATTGCACTTTAAAGAAAGATATTTTCTTTATTTTGTTGCAGGAATGGAGAATTTAGGTGATAAAAGCAAAAATCATAAAAAGGAGCAAATTTGGAGCAAAAAGGAAGAAAATAATGAAATTTGTGCTGAGTCGCCGACAGCGAGATCGAGCCCGCCGACGGCGAGGTTACGAGGAGACATTTCTGAAGGATTTATAACTGTCTCGCTGACAGCGAGCCCGAGCCCGCTGACAGCGAGCTAGCACGGTTCGAAGACCTTCTAGAAGCCTCGCCGACAGCGAGGTAGTTCGTCGCCAACGGCGAGCTAGTTCAAATGGCACAGATACATTGAACCTGGACACTTTTTGAAGAGATGCTTACACACCTCTTGGACCTTTGCCTACCTCTATATATAGAGGCCGAAATTCAGCCTCGAAGTGTGTGTTATTTTGTGTTATGTGTGCAGTTTTTGTGTCTTTGTGTGTCAATTTGTGTCTTAAGAGTCTTTTATTTATGTGTCTGAGCAGTCTTTAGAGTCTTAATTAGTGTAATTAGTGAGTCTTTAGTGAGTTAGTGAGTTTTTAGTGAGTCTTCATGTATCTTGGAAGGAAGAGTCGAAAGGAACTATGAGAGTACGCTAGGGATAAATCGAGATAAGTATCTTTGTTTTTTGTTTTTTTAACTTTAAATGAAATCCATGCTTAGTTTAGTTCCCATGCATTCTGAGTAGTTAATTTAGTCTTTCTCCCTGTTTATGAAATTAAGTGACTAGATGAACTAAAAATAGAAGTACTTTTAAATATTAAATAAATTGTGATAATTTTTACTTAAAACTTAATTTACTTTCAAACTGGCCATTTGATTTGTTAAAATATGTTGAATATCAACTATAGTAAAAATTACATCGAATATTCGGGGAATTCAAAAGCCTTGGAAGGAAGGTGCAAATAAATAGGGAAATAATATCACTGGGCGTAGAATTGAGCATTTTAGTGTGACAGACTAAAATATTCAATTCGGTCCTATTGTTTGAGAGCTGAAGTGTAGATGTTAGCCCTCGGGCGAGGGAACGTGGGAGCTACGAAGTGGCGGTCGGTATCCTCCCGACTCAGCCGCAGATTCGATAATCAAACATAGGATTAGTCAATATTCTTTACACCTGGACCAAAGGGTAAAGAATAGGAATGCTCCTATTTGTCAAAATACCTTAAAATTATCTATTTAAATTCATCAATCACTTAAATTTTTAAACAAGGGGAAAGATACTTTTTTTCTGAATAGTTAAGACTTATTTAGCAATTAGTTTAATTTCCTGCACTTTCAATACGTATTAATTTTCTACTTAGTTAAGTTACCTAATTAAAATACTTAGTTTACTTTATTGCGCAGAATTCCAAATTTTCGTATACTATTTTAAAATTATTATTATTATTATTTTAAAATTAGTTGTTATTTAATTTTCTATTTCCCTGTGGGATCGATAACCGAGGACTCCACTAGAGCCCTGTATTACTTGATACGATACGTATACTTGCGTAGCATCCACAACTTAAACAATTACAATTCTATACATATAATATAGCGGGGTCAAGTTTTTGGCGTCGTTGCAATTAAATTAAAAATATCATAATATAAAATTGTGGGTCAATCTACTTCAGCAAAATTTTCTTAGAATTAAATAACCAAACCATAGGACTTCGAGGTAGTTTGCCTAGTGCGACATAAATCCTCAACCTTTTGTTAGGCATTTGCATTGTAAATTAAGCCCTAACCGGTCTTAGGACTCCGAGGTAGTCGTTTGACACGACATAAACCCTCATATCTTCGAGGCTATTTGTATGATCATGTCATACGAATATAAGTCCTAATTAATTAAAATTTGCAAGATCAAAACATTAAATAAACATCAGGACTTTCCTAAATTCAAGCCAAACAATAGGATAGTCGGGAAATTACCGAAGTTCGCTTCAAATCTGTGATTTCTCCTACCTTTCTTCCTTTGAATTCCCAAAATAAAATGTTCCAAATTTGATCCATTCCCTATTGAAATTCCAAAATTCAATCCTTTGAAAACTTAAACTTTGAAATTCTTGAGAGCAGAACTACGATTATTATCGAGAGTTTTCTTAGGTGATTCCCGTCACTTAAGATGTAATTAACTATAGGGGCTTGCCCTTATAGGGAATTTTAAGAACCTGAGTAATATAAACCCTGTTTAATTCATTTATATTAAGCGGGGGAACTTGTCGGCTTATAAAATTGGTTCGCGAGACCAAACGGATGTCATAAATCTCCTAGTTTATTTAATCGAGCCCCATCATCAAGCAGTGTGTCTATTCTTCGGGATAGATACACGGTTTGTGGTGCGGTGCTCGTTTATATAAACTATTTGGGATGTGAGATCGGTTTAATTTCATATCTTAAAACTTTTAAACTTAAAATTACTTTCAAAAATCAAATGTTATCTTTTAAACTATATATATATTTAAATTAAATTTAAAATATGAAAATTTGCCGACAATTTCTGTAGGCGACCCCCTTTTCAAAATACAACACATAACCTAAAATATGCCGACAACTTCTGGCGACTCCGCTGGGGAAAATTACTCTCTTCATTTTAATCAGATAGTTCTGCTTTCAAAAATCGGTAGCGTATCCATGTCCCTAGTGGATCAAACTACCCTTCTTTCCGTTGGAATACTATGTTCATTTCTACCTTGAGCAAGTATAGCCAACATTCTCTCGGATTTAGGAGCCACTTGTTTAGACACCCCTAAACAGAGAGGTTCGAGATCCTTTTACCTCATTTACGAGGTGGGGTGGACCCCCAATAGGTATTAGTTTAGGAGCGGTCTTGCGGGTCGAGAAGTTTCTACAAGACTTTCTCTTCCTTTTCCAGTTCCTAATCAATTCCTTTTACCCTTCCTACAACTCTCCTTCTTTTAATAATTCTCTGTCCTAACGAACAAATCTTTTCGAAAAAACAATTATCTAAATAAATTTTCTTTTAATACCACAAATACACTAAGATAAACGGAAATGTGTTCGGACTCTTTCTTTTTCGTCATAAGTTTTACGACAAGAAGAAGCACGACTCGGGGACTAACACTTGGAATCGCGCCTGCGAAATGGAAGCCCCAAAGCCGATCTTCTCCTTCGTCGACGGACCGGACCTAGTCGTGTTCAAGGACGAGCTCGCCTAATAATGGAATCATTCGATTCGGACAAGGATTCGGGGACGCCGACATCAAAATCCCCGACGTCGCTCTCTTTTCACTCACAAGCAAAGTACCAGAAACTGAGAAGCCGTTGATTGAGTTTAACCTCAAGTCAACTCATGAATTCCCTCCCATGCAAAAGATTCCAACTGAGAGGAATACTGTTGTTCGCAGAAGGACTGTTGTTGCTACTCCCACTGGTCTAGTTGTCTCTGTACCTACCCCGGCTTCTCCCAGACTAAAGGGGAAGGAAATTCAGAACTGTGATGAACTTGTGGAGGGTATAGATCTTTCTGTGAGACCTTCTGTTTTCGAAATCGGGTCCAGCTCGAGAATTCCATCACTGACACGGACTCAGAGGAGGAACATAAGTAGAAAGATTGCTAGAGAAGCCAGAGCTGCTGAAGTTGCTTTCCTGGAGGAAATCCCAGAACTGCCCGAGTATACACCGCTGCCTGAATACATACCACTTTTGGGAGGAAGTAGGTTCCATCCCCTCTCCGCCGCAGAGGATGAGGAAAATGTCCGCAAGATTGCTGCTGCATTGCCTCAGCCCGAATATTATAACGAAGGCCGTAAGAAAAGGGCTAGAATTACGCCATTTGCTCAACTGCAGACCGTGATAGAGAAGTTAGCAAAGAAAGAAAAATGCCCTGTATCAGAGATTTTAAGAAGGATAGGGCGGGTGCAGGCCAAATCCCGTCTTGGGCCGCGAGTAGAACCTCGCTATCGCTGCGGAAAAGCCAAATAAGAGAATGAAAGCTAGTCCACTTCGTCGTTGTTTCGGGACTACAAATTAGGGAGGATACCACCTTCCGACAGTTGGGTCGACGGACCATCCGGTCCTAGACCTTCTGCTGCTAGAAGGATGGTATGGCGTCCCACTACCGGACAATTAAGATTAAAACAACAACTTGAGAAGGAAAGTCTCGTCAGGAGACTTGAGTCCGAAGAAAGTGCTACCGCAGTGAAGGGGACTCATGAGAAGGAAACCCGACAGTTATCGCATGACAACTGCAAGGATGTACAGAAAAGACCATTAGAAGATGCTATGGAGAAGCTAAGAACTGATATTCGGCGATTAGCAAGAGAAAGAGAAGAAAAATTCGGAGATGAATTCGACTCGTCAGAGTTCATGGATGATGAATATGCAGAAATTAACATGGTTGAAACACGAGCTTCGTCGGCTTCACAAGGTGCTCCTGCGACCGCGAAAGAGAGGAGCCGGAAGTAATGAGGATGCGGCTTCAAGAGAAAGATGATACGATCGCCCAAATGGCAAAAAGGATGGAAGAGATGGCTGCGGCCCTAGCCACTCTCCGAGTCGAGTTCAACCCCAAAGAGAAACACCCCCGAAGTTATTCACATTGTAGACGGAGGAAAGGAGATTACATCCATCAACGGGGATGATCAATTAAAAAAGGATGCAACACAAAGCATGATTCCGGAAAAGGATATCAAGAGCATGGTGGAACAACAGGTGCGAGAAGCCTTGGCACAATTAAAGAGCGGGACATCCATTCGGACGGGTAGGCCTTACCCCGAAGAATTCGACGCTGTCCAATATCCGAAAGGCTTCGTACCACCTCTGTTCAAGACCTTTGATGGAACCGGAAACCCCCGGCAGCATGTTGCACATTTTCGTGCCAGTTGTTGCAATGCCGCGGAAGTGATGCTTTACTCTTCAGACAATTTGTCAGCAGCCTGTCAGGGATCGCCTTTGATTGGTATGCGGAATTGCCGAACGGTTCGGTGAAGACATTTTCAGAATTAGAGAACCTCTTCATCAAGCGATTTGCCGGAGCTCAGCACCACATCACTATAGGTGATTTAGTGGTAGAGAAGCGAAAGCCGAATGAAACTTTGGTAGACTACATACTTCGATGGAGGAATCTAAGTATGAAGTGTGAACCACGGCTTACTAAGAACGAGCATGCGATCGGCATTTTACTTAAGAGCATTCATGGCCCGATAGCACTTCTCCTCGAGGGATTTACTATTAAGACTTTCGAGAAGTTGTTAAGCAAGGCCGGAAGCTTGCAAGAGGAGGCGAAGCAATTAAGTTTCACCGACAAAACAGACAAACAGAAGCCCGTGAAAACTTTTGAAAAGAAGTCTGGGATCGTCGCAGCAGTCGATAAAGGCAAGCAGCCGATACAAATACCGTCAGAACGGCCGCAGCAAATTCAATAGAATCACCAGCAACCCCGACCCAGCTATCAGTCATCTCAACAGTATGAGCAACCGCCTCGTCCACAACGTACGTTAAGGGAGCTTCTGAGTAAGGAGTATCCGTTCAAGAATGAGGAAGTGCCGAAAATGTTCCGCAGTCTGATGAAGACTCCAGATTTCCAACTGCCAGAACCTAAGAGACCAGAAGAAGTCGACAAGAAAGGTGATCCCAACTTTTGCCCTTACCACCGGATGCTTGGGCACAAGATAGAAGATTGCATTACCTTCAAAAGTTGGCTCGACGACGATCTTCGAAAGGGAATATAACGATCCCGAAGGAATACATGAAGGAACCCCGAAAGGAGGTTCCGTCAATGTTATCTCGACGGATCTCATTGTTCTGATAGATCCCTATGCGACTGATAATGGATGGACTACCACCTGGACAAAGTCTTCGAAGAAGATTTTGGATCGCATCCAAACCACTTCGGTGTGAGCCTCAATTCAGAATTCGAAACCTGTCAAGTCGGCATTATCACTTGCGATAGAAGAACCACCTCAATAAGAGACGATTGAAGAAAAGAAGAAAATTGATGAAGAAGAAAAGACCGAGGCTTTTAAGGCTAGACTAGGGGCTGCTTATCCTAGGATGGTTGTTTCCGATTCGGGGGAGAAATCCCTCGAACCTCTGACTCTATATGATTATTTACTCACTTCGGTGGGATCCTATAATGATAAGGGTTATGGCGTTGGCTACGTTTTGACTGTTTCTAACGATTACGTAACTAGCGACAACCAACCTAATCCAGACATCGATTTCGATACAAGTAACAATTCTCAAATCATACACAATCTCGACGATCACAATGACAAAGAAGACATCCACCAAGGAGGCTACGAGAGTTCAACAAGCAACGAATCTATCTGCGAGTTTCGAGGAGCTCCAGTCACAATAGAGTTAGAGCCTTCAGACTCCGAAGCTAATCCGAAAGAACCTGTCATTCCGGTTCAGGAAGAAACACCGAGCAAACTCAATACTTGGATTCGGAAGAAATTACGAAGTCAACTTAAGAAGTGGAAGAGTTCTACCTCCGAGAATGGGTCCAAAGGACAAAGGAAAGCGGGTGGTTGTTCGGGAAGAACCAACCCCGGAGAAGAAATACCCATTCGGGAAGAAATCGAGACACATGGAAATAAAGTGGACTACAATGTGCTAGCCCATCTTAGGAAACTACCGGCCAAACTGAGTATCTACGACGCTCTCATCTTATCAAAGGAGATGAGAGAATCTCTGATCAAGGCCTTACTTGATCCAGAAATTTGCTTAGCTCAAATGGCCGGAGATTCCTTGGATGAGATTTGCTCGTTAAAGGAACAACGAGGTGTTACCTTCACGGACAATGACCTACTACTTGGGACAGCAGACCACAACCGACCGTTGTACATTTCGATTACAATTGGGAAGTTTACACTCTCCGCAGTATTGGTGGATCCGGGAGCATCAATCAATATAATGAATCTTCGGACGCTAGCATACTTGGAAATTGATGCTCGCGAGCTCGAAGCGGACAAAATGTTACTAAGAGGATTCAACCAGAAAGGAGAAAGAGCCCTCGGATCAATAACACTGCTAATGAAGACCGGTGACTTAGCAAAGACAACCGCGAAATTTCACATAATTGATTCAGAAACGTCATTCAACGCTCTACTGGGGGCCGACCATGGATACATGAAAACCGGATGGTACCATCATCCCTACATCGGTGCATCAAATACTACGATGGAGGGGAACGAGTGCATCAAAGGTGACTTACAACCATTCTCCGTACATGAGATTGGAATCCATGAAGATGCAGCTTATTATGCACCTCCGAAGAAAACAATCTTTTCCAGAGATACTATAACAAATGAAGCAAAGGAAGTTCGGGACGACGAAGAACCTGAAGTTCTAGTCCAACAGTCACTCACCACTCCCTTACGGCGAGATGGTGAAGGTTTCTCCACAACTCGCATCCGAGGTCGAGGCCGGGGACGAGGTCGTGGCAGAGACGTTAGGACAGTTGGACAGAGGAAACCAGCCGTCAATGTTGATTGGGAAGACAGTTCTGAAGAAGAAAAAGAGATCAAGCAAGAAGCAGCGACAATAAGTCGGAAGAAGCCACAATTCAGGATTTCTCTCAAAGATGAAAAGAACAAAGAATATAAATCGATGTACGAGAAGATTAACCACTATGTACATACTATGACCCTGACCCCGATCCATTCTAATAAGATCGAGGGTATGGTGGTCAAAAAGGTACGTAGCGGCGGTGCAAAGCCCATCAAATTCTACCGTGGTGCTCCTTCCTCTAAAACTGAAAATAATGTACAATTTGAAGATGCTACTTCATCAGAATTAATGGAATTGCCTTTTGAGTGGTACTCTCCTCAGTGTTCAAAATTTAATTCGGCGTGGTTTCTTACCTCGACAATGGACAAAAGGTCGATCACAACATTTTGAAAATTTATGGAATAACTCCGGTCGTCCACCCAATTCAAGGCATGGTCTCGAGTTCGCGCACGGTAGGATCAGTTGACGATACTGAATTTTGCTTGGTTGTCACTTACAAGTCTAATGAAAACTGCATGGAAGCTACAGAAGAGTTTGAAGATTTACAAATTGGAAACGCTCCACCAGAGTTCGAAGAAGAGATCAAATCTACAATAGATGAATTAACAGAAGTTAACTTAGGTACTAGCGAAGAGCCTAGACCTATCTTTGTTAGCTCCTTACTCAATAAAGAAGACTCGAAGAAATAATCAAGTTATTAATGGAATTTAAAGACTCGTTTTGCTTGGAGCTACGATGAGATGCCGGGATTAGCTCCGGAGGTCGCAGTCCATAAGCTAGGAGTGGATCCTACTCCGTTCCAGTCGGACGAGGTTCCGAGAAGAATGCGTCTAGAAATCGAACAACAAGTCATAGCTGAAGTTAAAAAGCTAATAGACGCCAAATTTGTCCGTGAAGAACAATACCCGACTTGGCTAGCCAATGTGGTACCGATCGGGAAGAAGAATGGTCGGATCGGAATTTGTGTGGATTTCGGAGATTTAAACAAGGCATGTCCAAAAGATGAATTCCCTCTACCGATCCCGGAATTAATGATCGACATTGCTTCAACACATGAAATATTCTCATTCATGGATGGATCTTCGGGATACAACCAGATAAAAATGGCTCCGAGAAGATGAAAAACTTACGAGCATTCGAACGCCGATCGGAGTATATTGCTACACAGTGATGCCATTCGGATTGAAGAACGCAGGAGCAACCTACCAGAGAGCGATGACAAGAATTTTTGATGATCTCATCCACAATTAAGTCGAGTGCTACGTGGACGATGTGGTCATCAAAAGCAAAATAAAGGAAAACCACCTGTATGATTTGAGACTTGTTTTCGAACGATTAAGACAATTTAACCTTAAGATGAATCCCTTAAAATGCGCCTTCGGCGTCACCTCCGGGAAATTCTTAGGATTCGTTGTCCGACATCGTGGAATTGAAATCGACCCGGAAAAGATTAAAGCTATCTTAGAAATGCCACCTCCCAAAACCTTAAAACAACTACGATCTTTTCAAGGGAATCTGGCATATCTTCGACGCTTTATCTCAAACTTCTCAGGTAGGTGTCAGCCTTTCTCGGCATTAGTTAAAAAGGACGCCAAATTTATTTGGGAAGAGAAATGCGCGAAGGCCTTCGAGGACATTAAACAATATTTAATGACACCTCCTCGTCTTAGCGACCCCGAGTCTCGGGTAGACCGTTGATACTTTATACCGCGGCTTTAGACGATTCTCTCGGAGCCACGTTAGCCGGAGTCGATGATGAGGGTAAAGGAAATGCTCTTTACTACCTAAGCCGTCGTTTGCTTCCGAAGGAAGTAAAGTATCCCACAATTGAAAAGCACCTGTTTGGCCACGATCTTCGCCGCTCAAAAGCTCGGGCACTACATGCTTTCTCATAAGGTCAACTCGATCTCGAAATTTAATCCATTGCAATACTTGATGACCCGTCCAACGCTTTACGGCGGACTTGCCGGGTGGTCGATGATATTATTGCAATTCGATATAACTTTCGTGCCTCTTCGTACCGTAAAGGGACAAGTCCTAGCGGACTTCCTCGCGAGCACACCCTCTGTCGGCGGAATCTCCTCTCGATGACGACTTGCCGGATGAACAAATAATGAGCTTAGAAGACCACGATGATCGACTTTGGGAATTATATTTTGACAGAGCATCTTCAGCACACAAAGACGAAGAATCGCAAGTGATAGTGCCCGGTAAGGCAGGAATCGGACTAATCTTTATAACAACGGAGCGGGGGATGTTAAGATACTCCTACCACTTAACAGAGCCATGTACAAACAACGAAGCAGAATATGAAGCTCTCATAACAGGACTGGAATTAACTATTCAAATGGGGATAACAAACATCAACATCTACGGGGATTCGCGAGTTAATCATTCAACGGATCGTCGGACGATACGGAATTTTAAAGCCAAGACTCGAGCAATACTTCCGAGTATGCCATACGAGTTGTTGGAACAGATTCCGAATGTGACGATCTACAAAATTCCTAGAAAAGAAAACGCTTTAGCGAGATGCGTTAGCCCGCCTCGCAAAAGAATTTGCACCGCTTGCAAGATGAATCGGTAGAAGTGTCGGTTCACGGACGTCGGGTCCTATCACGGCTCGACATAGACACAATACACAAATCGAGAAAAGAAAAAGAATCGATTGCGGCGGTGACGGAAAACACGAGAAGATTGGCGACGGCCATTAATAGACTACACCGCAAACAGGAGAACTACCGGACGATAGGTCGTTAGCCCATCGGATCAAGAAAAGAACTACGTCCTACGCATTAATAAACAACACGTTATACGGAAGGTCTTTCGATCAAATGTGGCTAAGGTGCCTAAGCGGGTCCGAGGCCCGTGAAATTGTTAAAGAGGTGCATTCGGGACTGCGTGGCGCTCACCGATCGGGTCCGAAGATGAAAATGAAAATTAAAAGACTAGGGTACTACCGGCCCTCGATGATGACCGATCGCATGAAAATCGCCAAGAGCCGTCACCAATGCGAAGTGCACGGAGTGGTGCTACACCAACCTCCAAATGTGCTACATCCGACAATTGTGTCATGGCCATTTGAATGTTGGGGCACAGATATAGTGGGTCCAATAGAACCACCATCTTCAAAAGGACATCGTTTCATTCTCGTAGCTACAGATTACTTTTCCAAGTGGGCAGAGGCAGTTCCACTTAGAGAAGTGCAAGCACACCACGTGCTACAGTTTTTCAAGAACCAAGTTGTATACCGTTTCGGAGTGCCGCGCAGGATCATCTCAGATAATGGATCATCATTCGAAGCACGCAAATCAACAATTTTGTCGGGAGACACGGAATCGGCTGGCGGTATTCAACAATTTACTATCCAAGAGCAAACGGCACAGTCGAGGCTTTTAATAAAACTCTCGTTCAAATTTTAAAGAAAACTTTGGACGATAATAAGAGAAATTGGCACGAGAAGTTATTAGAAGCCTTATGGGCCTACCGGACAACCTTCGAACTCCTACTCAAGCTACACCTTACGCTCCGGTGTATGGGTCCGAGGCGGTGTTACCCTTAGAGGTCCAGCTTCCTTCACTCAGAATTACAGTTGCAAACAAAATCACGACAGAAGAGAATGCCAAATTACGACTAGAGGAATTGGAAAACCTGGAAGGGAAAATACTTGCAGTGCAGCAGAATTTAGAACTATACCAAGCTAAGATGGTTCAAGCCCATGACAGATTGGTCCGCCCAAGAACCTTCAAAGTTGGTGACTTAGTTCTCGTTCTCAAGAGACCTATTCTTGCACACCGCAAGATAGGAGGAAAATTTGAACCCACTTGGGAAGGGCCGTTTGTGGTTGAAGCGAGTCTACTCGCGAGGCTCCTACCGGCTAGTGAATTGCCAAGGAGAACGACATATGCTTCCGATCAACGGACGATACTTGAAGAAGTATTACGCTACCTGATGTTTCGAAGGAATGAATTCTTCATCCCTAGAAGCACGGGCAAAGTAATTACTTATGACTGGGTCCGAACCCAAAAATAATAAAAAAAATGTGTTAAAATAAATAAAATCGTGATAATAAAGTTTTCCTCGTTCTCTCTTCCAAATCAAAATCTTTTTTCGATCTTCTCCCATTTCATTCCTGTTGAATTTAAAAATATAAAAGGAATAATAAAAAAAAGAAAGAAAGGAAACTCTGTCTCTAATAAACATTTTCTTAATGTTCTTGTTCTTAGTACAGCCCCTGATCCTTTTCCTTGTCTTTTCGCAGGGAAATGTCGAACGGGCGGTTGGTCCTGAACTTTAGAAATGGCGTAAGCCTTGCACTCGACGAAAAGAGGGTGAAAGATGGAGCGATAATAGAGATTGACTCGGACTTCGCACCGGCGAGCACTGCAATACGAGGAAGGTGAGCGGGTCCCGGTTGACCGAGAGGAACGCCCGGTCGGACGAGTAATGAAAGTGGGTGGCCCAAGCCACCAACCCAGCGAGCAAGAAAAGGAAAACAAACACCGAGGAAGACAAGAGAATCAAGTACGTAGTCGCTACGGCGGAGGGCGGGCTTGTCGGCGCCGCGCCCGCGAAGTCGGGAAGTACGAAGAGCTACTCTCATAGCAACTCAGCGAAGAAATAAAAATCGCCGTATCCGCAAAATGTTAACTAAACTAGCAGCGGACTAGCGCGACGAGGCAGTCGCTACTACCAATGCATATACTTCAAGGATACCGGTTCGCCAGGAACACGAAGAAAGGAGGCCGGCTCCGAGGATAACGAAGAGACCGGGGAAATCTCAAGAAGATCGAGAAGAAGGAAGGCTACCACGCCACCGGATAAAGCCACCGGTAATGCATAACCTTGTTGCGAAGCAACCCGGAGGATGTCCCGACGGAGACCATCCACGAGGAGCCGAGGTATGCGGGGAGAAAGCGAAGGATTAAGCCATATATCCCACGAGTACGTCACCGAGGCCTCGCCATTTGCAGATTATTCCGGAATACGAGCTAGAAAGAATGCGGAATGTCGAGAAGCAAACTTTTGAATACTTCGAGAGAATTAGAGGCGGGGAGGATCAATATACCTAGAAGGCCTCGAGCTACATACAAACGTGTTCTCGGAATACGAACAACAACAAATCGTGGACTGCATCCGGGATTTGAAAAGAATGGGTCGAGCGAGGCCGCCTAAGAGAAAACACCTACTCGGAACCCCGGAGATGGATGCCGGGGAAAGGGAGAATTACAATACAATGTGGATGCTTGCTACAACTTCGCGGAAGACGGGAAGGGAAACCCACGGGGATACTCCGTCATGGCAAGGTAGATCCAATGCCATTAGTCATCAAAAGGATGGTAAAGAGAATGATAACATGGAGGGTGCTGCCGGCGGATTGCATAACCAACGGTTGCATCATTAACATTTACAAGAAGGGTGATCGCATACCCCCGCACATCGATCATCACGACTTTGTAAGACCTTTACGCACGGTTTCTTTTACGAACGAGTGTAATATCATGTTCGGATCTGACCTCCGGATAGCAGGCCCAGATGAGTTCCGAGGGCCAGTAAAGATACCATTACCGGTAGGTTCCGTCATGATACTAAAGGGCAACGGAGTAGATGTCGCTAAACATTGCATTCCGGGAGTACCAATGAAGCGGATCTCGGTTACTTTCAGAAGGATGGATGACGAGGAAAGCAACTTATCACTTCCGACCGGACCCGAGCTAGAGAGCCTCCGGCCTTACGAGCTGTGAGTTACATGGAAAATATCACACCTCCAACGCACATCCATACGAAGGATGGCTTGGAAGGTGATGTTATTGACCATGTACTTCACTATTCAGACATGGATTTCTAACATATGCCTTTTTTGGATGGATCGACAAAGATCATACAATAGTCCGTTTTGAGTCTACATGGATTGTATGAGATGTATTCCAGATCGAGTTGTATGATGTATCTTCAACATGATTGGAATGAAAGCGACCATGTCACATTTTTGGCCTTCACCTCTTTTGTGCGAGTTGGTCGGGAAACGCCATTAAAGTTAAATGAACTTCGAACGAAGAACAGAAAAGAAACAAAAAGAATAGAAGAAAACTTTCCTTAAAAATCTAAAAAAATAATGATGAACGCCAAATTCACATGAACATTAAATGAACGATAAAGCAAATTTGAATCGTTAAAGGACAAACAAAATGAACACAAATTTTAAAACAAATCTCAATCAAATTCAAATTCAACCTTCCAGATTTCAAATCAAATCTCAATCAGATTCAAACTCAACATTCCAAATCTGAAATCCAATCCGTTCTACTCTCTCCCTTGTCTGGGATGGAAGCGGTCGATTCCACTGACACGGAGCCATGAGGTTTTCGATTCGGATCTGATGGCGAGGAATTGTATCCAATCCAAACCAGCAACTTTCGGTAAACTTCTTTGAATGGGATATGTAGCATCTACATATTCCCTCCTAATCTGTTTCTTTCCACACAAAAATCTTTTACAACTCTCATGAAATTCTCGAAACACCAAAATTCCACACTTTTCAAATCAACATTACAAATTTTTGCAAAATCAAATTCTTAGAGTTGAGGATTTTACATCCGAGACTGCATTGCTTTAGGATTCTTTCCCTATCGCAATGAAATACATCAAAATCAAACTTTTGGGGTTGAGGATTTTACATCCGAGACTGCATTGCTTTAGGATTCTTTCCCTATCGCAATGAAATACATCAAAATCAAACTTTTGGGGTTGAGGATTTTACATCCGAGACTGCATTGGTTTAGGATTCTTTCCCTATCGCAATGAAATACATCAAAATCAAATTCTTGGGGTTGAGGATTTTACATCCGAGACTGCATTGCTTTAGGATTCTTTCCCTATCGCAATGAAATACATCAAAATCAAACTTTTGAGGTTGAGGATTTTACATTCGATACTGCATTGCTTTAGGTTCTTTCCCTATCGCAATGAAATACATCAAAATCAAATTTTTGGGGTTGAGGATTTTACATCCGAGGCTCGCATTGCTTTAGGTTCTTTCCCTATCGCAATGAAATACATCAAAATCAAACTTTTGGGGTTGAGGATTTTACATACGAGACTCGCATTGCTTTAGGATTCTTTCCTATCGCAATGAAATACATCAAAATCAAATTTTTGGGGTTGAGGATTTTACATCCGAGACTCGCATTGCTTTAGGATTCTTTCCCTATCGCAATGAAATACATCAAAATCAAACTTTTGGGGTTGAGTATTTTACATCCGAGACTGCATTGCTTTAGGTTCTTTCCTTATCGCAATGAAATACATCAAAATCAAATTCTTGGGGTTGAGGATTTTACATCCGAGACTGCATTGCTTTAGGTTCTTTCCCTATCGCAATGAAATACATCAAAATCAAATTCTTGGGGTTGAGGATTTTACATCCGAGACTGCATTGCTTTAGGATTATTTCCCTATCGCAATGAAATACATCAAAATCAAACTCTTGGGGTTGAGGATTTTACATCCGAGACTGCATTGCTTTAGGTTCTTTCCCTATCGCAATGAAATGCATCAAAATCAAACTTTTGGGGTTGAGGATTTTACATCCGAGACTGCATTGCTTTAGGATTCTTTCCCTATCGCAATGAAATACATCAAAATCAAACTTTTGGGGTTGAGGATTTTACATCCGAGACTGCATTGCTTTAGGTTCTTTCCCTATCGCAATGAAATACATCAAAATCAAACTTTTGGGGTTGAGGATTTTACATCCGAGACTGCATTGCTTTAGGTTCTTTCCCTATCGCAATGAAATACATCAAAATCAAACTTTTGGGGTTGAGGATTTTACATCCGAGACCGCATTGCTTTAGGATTCTTCCCCTATCGCAATGAAATACATCAAAATCAAATTCTTGGGGTTGAGGATTTTACATCCGAGACTGCATTGCTTTAGGATTCTTTCCCTATCGCAATGAAATACATCAAAATCAAACTCTTGAGGTTAAGGATTTCACATCCAATACCGCATTGCTCTGAGATCTCTCTTCATTGTAATGATTCAATCCAATCAATTCAATTTTCTTTTGAGGTTGAAGATGTTACATCTAAAACCACAAAATTCTAATTTTCATTTCAAGTTCAAATCCCTTCAAATTAATTTTGACAAACTTCAATCTAAATTGAAACTCAAACTAAAATCTGAACTTACACATCAAAACTTAAACTGAAACAAAATGAAATCTAAATCGAAATTCCCCCAGATCATGTGATTTGGGATTCACCTCCTTTCCTTTCCCCAGCGAGAGTTCAGGAATCTCCAGTCTCGGAGATACACTTGACACTCCCCAGCGGAAACTCTTCTACTTCGTCCTAAGTTTGTCACTTAGACATCTGTGTTGGTTTTGTTGATCTTTTCGGTCAACACCAATACGCGCGGTGTGCTCCGTCAGCTCACCGCACCTATTGGGGGTCCATTTGTTGATCTCATTTTTGATGAGGTCTTCTCTTCCTTTTTTTTTAGTACTTAGGATCTAGCCTTAGGCTTTTCCTTTGACTATCCTAGAGGATTAGAATTGGGACCCACCACTTAGAAATTCAAACCACTTCTTAACTCCCTTCAAACTCCACAAACTTGATTGTAGACCCCTAATCACCTAGAGGGTTGAAATCAAATGTGGAAGTTTAAAGGATGAGTTCCTATAGGACTCTTTGGCCTTAGGACCACTTCAGGTGGCACAGTGCAGTGAGGGCTGACTTACACACACTACACTTATAGACTAAACTTTCACACACCTCCTAAAACCACACCTATACCCAACTTGACCTCCTGACTCATGAAGGTGATTCACATGGATGGTCCTTAACCCCTAAGCGCTTTGCTAAGAGGGTTAGGAACAACATAGTGAATGCCTCAAATGAGTCCCTTCATGGCTCATGTGGGCTTGATATGGCTTCATGGCTCAACCAAAATGATTTCATTCCACTTACATTTATTCAATCTTGAATTTTCTAAATTTTCAATTTTTGACCCCCGGGACCCTACACCCGCCTAGCCTACCCAAAACCCTTGAAATTACCCAAAATTTTCAAAATTCTCCAAAATCACCCAAATTTCTCAAAATCAATCTCAAACATTCTCCCACCACTCAAATTGACCATTTTTACCCAAAATACTCAAAATTCCAAAAAATACCCCCAATACCCTCCAAATTACCAAAATGCCCCTCTTGACCCAAAAATCCAAAAATTCATAAAATTCCCAGAAAATTCCAAAAAATCCCAAATATTCCCAATTTCATTTTGTTCAACTACACCATGGGCCAATTTTATCAATTTATCCCACTTTTGTCAAAATCCCCAATGTGACCCATTTTAACCCAAAATGAACCCATTGTCAAACCAAACCTACCCAATTGATCCAATTCTGGTCCAATTCAATTCTAAACTTCAATTCAACATCCCCAACACCAATCTAGACCAAATCCAAGTCCAATTTGATTGGCATTTGAATCCAATTTCACTTTTGACCTTAAAGCCCAATTTGGACCCATGACCCAAACTTAGCCCAAACTAACCCAATTCAACTCCAATTAACCCCAAACCTTTTCTAAACCTTCCTTAACGTCCCCACAAACAAAAAACTAACATGATTTACCCAAAATTTAGACCCAAACCCCACTCAAATTCAACCCAAAGCTAAAAGGCCCAATTTTGACCTAAACCCAAACCTAACCCAAATAAGCCCAAACCCCAAAATCAAAACTCAACCAAAGTCAAAACCTCTTTGAAAGGCTCCCATAAACATTTCCCAACATTAATTTTACATCAATTTCAACCCTAGCCCAACATTGGCCCAAGTTAGCCCAATTTGACCAACATTGGCCCATTTACCAAAGAGGCCCAAATCCAACCCCATTCAAACCCAAATCACTCCAAACTCATTTCAAATCACTCATGACATATCCCTAAACCAAACCCAACAATTATTTGGCCCAAACTTCTACAAAATTCCCATCCATGAATTCATTCTTAAACCTAAAGGCCCATCCCCTTAGCCTTCCTAAAAGCCCATCAAAAATAATTTCAAAACGCCCAAAGCCCACATGACAATCCTCTATCATCATCCATTTGATAAAACCATCTCCTAAGTTCTAAATCCATGATAAAATAAATCCAAATCAAGCCATATGCCAATTCCCATCAAAATGCCAAAATTCACAAAACCCTTTTTCATGAAGTTGACTTAACTTTTCCTAAGCCAAAGATGAGCCATGAAGCCATGCATGAGCCACATGGAAGCCATGAGAGCCTCTTTACATGTCACCATGCCATTTTGGGCAAAAGAATGAGACTCTTTCCTTAATCTCCTAAAGTCATTAGCCTTAACCATGATTCCCCTTAACCCAAATTTAATCCAAATATATTTGGATAAGGACTTCTCCATGCGAAGCTAGCCGATTCCTTTGACTCCCCACAACACCCAAAGCCTCCTTGAAGGGTGAACCAAGCCCAAAAGGTGGACTTGACCAAATCAAGCCAAAATTGGCCTTCCCCCATGCCATTTTAATCCAAGCTTTTGACACATGGTAAAGCCCAATTGCCTACACTAAACCCCGACCCCGACCCACTGGACACGAGGGTGACCCATGCTCGCCGGCCAGCCGCTCGGATCGCCGGAAAACACCATGGCCAAGACCTTAGGAGGAGCCAAAGTTTGGAATTCCCACCTGCAGAGCTGCCCCATGCCCAATGGCCACCATGGTTGTTCTTCCCTTGACCTAGCGGTGATCCCAAGCCTTAAACCCCCACAGGAGGCCCTCCACCCTCTCCTATTTAAACCTCACCTCCTCTCGGCCATGAGAGGTGCTGAACCAAACCTTACCGAAACCCCGCCGAAATTCCTCCGAGACCACTCTCCACACTTAGAGCGAGTTGATCCCCGGTGACAATTTGCCCTAATCCACGCCAACAGAGCTCGATTTCTCGGCCAAAATTCGACCCAAAAACGGGACATCTCCCAACTCTCCACCAAATTCAAATTAAACTCACCCACACCCGCACAAGGTCGAGAAAGAGTTCCCAGGTGAAAGCCCCTCTCCAGGCCACCCATCCGTTCCGGACTCCGAAGCTTTGTAATCGGGCGTGGTCGAAATCATATATGGACAATTCACCGAGCCCGAGGGACTTCATCCGAAGCTTGCTTGGACCCGATCGAAGGTGACACAACCCTCGGATCGAAGCTTCACTTCTCGCGAGCAAAGGTATGGACTCACTCTTCTTCCCGAGCTTACGGAGATTCTCTATTTAATTTGAGTCGATTTCAACACATATTTACCGTATGGATGTGTTCGTCTCCTCGAGACGAATCCATAGAGCATAAGAACACGAAAATCCATTGAGAATCGAGTGAGAAATTAGGGTTAGAAGGTTGACGGTCACGGGTGCACACCAGTCGTAGACGATGACTGGGAGCCATCGGATCGAGCGTGTATCGAGCGGACGGTCTGGATCGAGCCGGACAGCGCGATGGTGCATGAACCGCGGGGCCCTGGAGCGCTGAGTCGGATGGCGGCATCGAATCGGAAGACGATGCGTGTGCGTTCGGAGGCTACCGAGGTTGAGTCGGCGCCGCGTCACTTAAGTAGAAAAATAGGATTTTTCCTATTTATTTAATTCGCTAAACTTGGAAAATGCATAACTTTGTGTAGGAAAATCAGAAAAATAAAATAAAAATACCCTCTTGCTCAGTGAACAGAGGAGAATAATGTGGAAAAGAAATCATTTAATTTCATTAAGTATTTTATTTTTAATTATTTATTTACTCTCTGCACTATTTCAATTCTCCATGCATGTATACAATTCACCATGGTATGAGACCATAGGGCTTTTGAAGCCTACGAATTTGGGAACATTCCCTGAATTTTCCAAAGTCGAGAGGCCACCCCTATGAAGAGTTATTGATTTTTCAATTCTAAGTCACTATTACGAGTATTTTAATTCTAATAATTAGCATGTTGTGAAATAAATTCTAGGAAAATTTGGTGATGTTTCTTATGACCAGAGGACCCTAGGGAAAATGGTTTTTGAGTTAACTCACTTGTAATAACCCTAATTGGCTTAAACACCCAAAATGGAGCTTTAATTAATTAGAGCTAATCATACATCAAATTGACTTGAAATAAAGTCTCCACTGACCTTTAGGATCAAAGGAACCCACCATAAAATTTTGAAGTCAATTGGACTTGGTTAGCCCTATCAAATGGGTTGATTAAGGCATTTACCAAACTCAAATTTCAAAAATTCATAACTTTCAAAATACTTTTCAAAAATTCATCAAATTTGTTTTGGAGCCTCTCTGATATCAGGGGAATTTAAGAAAAATAAAATTGCAATTTTCCAAAAAAGTTGATTTTTTACATTATTTTAATATTTTTAATAATTAAAAAATAATAAAAATCACAAAAATAATAAAATTCACCAAAATGTCACATTTTGAATTTTAATCATTTAGGAACAAACTCCATATTTTTCTTAAGTCTCTATGATGAGATATTAAATTTTAAAGCCCTAAGGTAATTTTAAAATTAAAAAAATGTATTTTCTAGCATTTCCACTAAAATAATTCTAATAAATCAAAGAAAAATCAAAAAATTATAAAAATTGATTCTCTGGTTTCCTTGATATCAGAGAGATTTTTGAAAGATATAAAATTCATTTTTCAACCTTTATTTTATTTTTAAATTAATTAATACTCCAAAACTAAAAATAATTATAATAAAAATAATATAATTCAAAAAATCACCAAAATTGGTCCAAGTGGTCCTCTAGTCATTAGGAATGTCACATAATTTTCTTAAGGATAGAAACTTTCCCTTGGTCATATTCTTAAATTTTCCTTGAAAATCCCTATTTTCCACTAAAAATAATTACATAAATAAATTAAATACAGAAAAATCACATTTTCTCCTCTAATGTCTTGATTGACATATGAGTGAAGACACATAAAAATTTCAAATTCATTTAAGCTCAATTTAGTGAGTTATGAAATTAGTAAGTTTAAAGGGCAAAATAGTAATTAAAATTTTAACCTATAATAAAAAAAATTTAGGTTTAATTAAAAGTGTGGGTAAAATATTTGATACTAAGTTGATTTTGGATGTTTGAAACTTAGGTAATTAAAGGGTAGAAACCTACCAAATAATTTAAAAATAATTAAAATAAACCTTAATTAAATGATTAATTAAACTTGGAAGAATAATAGAAAAAATTGGAATTATTAAAATAGGGATATTATTAGGAAGAAATTTATTCTTTAATCTAAAAAAAATCCCTAAATTAATCACCTCAATAACATTTAATTCCTAATTAAAATGATAATCCAAATTCAAGATTTAAAATATTAAAAGATTTAATCATTAAATTAAATTAAAGATTAAAACATTTAAATTAAATCCTTCCAAAATTTCAATTAAATTAATACTTTAATAATTAAATTAAACCATCTTTAAAATATATAAAAAAGAGATATAAAATATTAAATTAAAATTAAAAAATTTAAATTAAATTTAAATTAAATTAAAACATATTAAATTAAATTAAATTAAATTAAAATGTATTAAACTAAATTAAATTAAATTAAATTAAATTGAAAGTAAAACTAAACCAAATTAAATTAAACTAAAATTAAATTAAATTGAATTAAATATAACATCACCAAAGACATAAAGAATTCAAAATAAATCTAAAACAACTTGAACACTATTCGAAACTTAAACCCATTAATTGAAATTAAATTAAATCACAAATCACTTGAATATTAATTTGCCCTCAAAAGCTCATGTTGTCATAACTCCTAAATGGAGTGTTAAGCGAAGTGTTACTTCACTCATAGGATATTCAAATGTCCTAGTTCACTGAGCAAGATAACAAAACTTGAACTCCTTGATGATTAATTCATTTTGTATAATTAAATTCTCTTGGACTTAAAACAATCCTAGAGGTATTGAAAAGATGTTTAAGATTCGTCTTAAGCACTTCCTCAATATGATAGGATGTTTATAAGAACAATTGAACTTAATTATTCTTTGATGAAGAAAACCATCCTCAAACCAAAACACAAGAACTTAGACGTCATAGGAGATAACTAGCTATAGGAGTAGGACCTTGGTAGAAAACCATAACCCTTCCCTTAGCTTTACCTAGGAACTTGCTTTAAATGATTAAAATATCCTAAATTGTGTTTAAGTGTAGCTTGGGATGACGGGAAGACCCTCCAGGTACGCTTTTATTTTATTTGCAATTTACTTTCTTGCAATTTACCTTATTGCAGATGCACTTTACTTTTCTTGCATGATAAACAACGCATTGCATGAAAACCCACACCTCTAGGATAGTCCCTAAAACTGAAACCAAAACTAAATTAAAAGTCATTACAAGATAAAATTCACCGTCACAACATTTCAAAATATAAAACAACTCAAAATTTAATCACAAACGAAACAACAAAACTACAACTACAACTAAATTAAAACGTCTTGTTGGATGATCGGGAATACCTCGGATGATGTAACCTACGTGTTGCTAACGGGATTTCCCACGGTCTAAATGAAAGTGTGGAACTCATTTAGTTGAGTTTAGCAAATTCATCTGGACTAAGTGAATCCGATAAAAATAACGATGCGGAAGGATGGAACCGTGGGATCTTAACCGGTGTTGTTATAATCAACTTTAAGATTTGTTTTAATTAAAACATAAAAAAACTCTTGGATTTTAAGATTTCTAAACCAAAACACTTCTCTCATCTCCTGATTTTCACCTTCTAAAACTAAACGTCTGCAACAACAAGGAGCTCGGAGCATGGTAGGCAGCACGGTCATCGTCATCAGCAAAACTCGGATCTACTTCAGCAAAACTTTCTTAGAATTAAATAACCAAACCATAGGACTTCGAGGTAGTTTGCCTAGTGCGACATAAATCCTCAACCTTTAGTTAGGCATTTGCATTGTAAATTAAGCCCTAACCGGTCTTAGGACTCCGAGGTAGTCGTTCGACACGACATAAACCCTCGTATCTTCGAGGCTATTTGTATGATCATGTCATACGAATATAAGTCCTAATTAATTAAAATTGGCAAGATCAAAACATTAAATAAACATCAGGACTTTCCTAAATTCAAGCCAAACAATAGGATAGTCGGGAAATTACCGAAGTTCGCTTCGAATCCGTGATTTCTCCTACCTTTCTTCCTTTGAATTCCCAAAATAAAATGTTCCAAATTTGATCCATTCCCTATTGAAATTCCAAAATTCAATCCTTTGAAAACTTAAACTTTGAAATTCTTGAGAGCGGAACTACGATTATTATCGAGAGTTTTCTTAGGTGATTCTCGTCACTTAAGATGTAATTAGCTATAGGGGTTGCCCTTATAGGGAATTTTAAGAACCCGAGTAATATAAACCTCGTTTAATTCATTTATATTAAGCGGGGAACTTGTCGGCTTATAAAATTGGTTCGCGGACCAAACGGATGTCATAAATCTCCTAGTTTATTTAATCGAGCCCCATCATCGAGCGGTGTGTCATTCTTCGGGATAGATACACGGTTTGTGGTGCGATGCTCGTTTATATAAACTATTTGGGATGTGAGATCGGTTTGATTTCATATCTTAAAACTTTTAAACTTAAAATTACTTTCAAAAATCAAATGATATCTTTTAAACTATATATATATTTAAATTAAATTTAAAATATGAAAATTCGCCGACAATTTCTGTAGGCGACCCCCTTTTCAAAATACAACACATAACCTAAAATATGCCGACACCTCTCTCCATACTTAGAGTTTCACTCATATTTTCGTGACCTGGTTCTCTTTCTTCGAGTCACAGTTGAGCCTTTTGTGAGACCTTGGTTTTCAGTCCATGTGTCAGTTGCTAGGGGTAGCAACTCGATGCATTATATCCCTTCTCTCACCCTCGACATTTCGGTTGCAGCATTATCGCATGCATCGATGTCGTTGTAGTTTGTGATTGGTTTCATAACCTTTCCTTATTTTTGATCATTGTCCCTTTTTGCCCCGCTACGCGGAAGAGCAGAAAGATGGATATGATCGTTGCCGCCAGGGAGAGCTCTTTCCCCTCTCCCCAAGCGTGTTTGTGCTCCTGAGGGTGTCATAACCTTCAGTTCCTTCGAGCACCCTTGTGGGGTTACCTTACGTAATCCTACGCCCTTTGAGACATTTTGCTCTGTGCCCTCCCCCTTAAAAGGAGAGACGTGCACATTGAGTCTTTCATACGCCATTTGAGGCATTTTCTCTATGCCCTCCCCCTTAAAAGGGGAGACGTGCATATTGAGTTGTTCCTGCGCTATCTGAGGCGTTTTCCTCGGTGTCCTCCCCCTTTAAAGGGGAGTATTACACATTTAGCTGTTTTTGCTGTGGTGGCTCGCGTCGCGTTCACTTCTTTTGCAAAAAGAGGACGACGCTCGATAGCGATGCGCCGCCGCACCTGACGTTCTTTTCTAGACTTGTCCCTCCGTGTTCTCACATGTCTCCTTGCCATAGGCAGGTGAGTATTCTTTTGGCAGTAGGTTTGTCACTGTTGTCGTCGTTGTGACATATGTCCCGACTTTCTTTCGTTCCAGCTTTCCCCGAGGATCCACCGTCCCTCGATTAGGCGGGAAGGCCGTGAGGACCAGGAATAGATTGCTCGCAAATTTAGCAGCATTGCTTGTATCGAGTTTCTATACCCATTTTGACTCCCGTTTAGGAGGTGCCTTCGGCCCCCGTTTTGAGTCATGTTTGCTACTGTCCCCGTTGAGCGGACCACGTCCTCATTAGACATTTGCTACGTGCCCCCCCTTTGAAAATGAGTCGTGCATGTAGTACTACTTTCGTTGTAGCAACCCGCATTGGTGTTACTTTTCCCTTAAGGAAAGGACTAGTGCCAGATGGCGATACGCTATAATGCTCTTTCCTGCTTACTAGCCTCTATTTTAGTCCTTCCATATGTTTAGGATTTCCATCCTCAAGGATGTTGCATTATGTAAGAGTGCTAGAGTTACCAGTTATGGTACCGTCCTCTGGCGGTGTGGACTGGGTCCCTGCCGTGATTTATTTTGGTTCCGGCCCAAGATTTATACTTAAATCTTGAAGGTTGAGAATAACATTTCTCGTCCTCCGACGTTGTAGACCATGTCGACGTCATGGCTTGGTTTGGTTCTGGCCCGGGATGGTGCTAAATCCCGTCGGCTGAGAATCACCTCTTCATCTTCTGGCGATGTGGACCATGTCCCCGCCATGACTTGTTTCCGATTCATCACAGGATAACGCCCTAATTCCATTAGCTGAAAATCATCTTCTCTCCTCTGTCTGGTTATGTGGACTACACTCCAATCAGGTTTGCTTGGGATTCTTCCCTCCTCCGGATGCAAGTCATTCTCACCTTGCAGTCTGTACTGTTGTTGCTACCACGAGTTCTCTGACTTAGAAGATCGTAGGAGCATCTTCCTCTTTAAGTGGAAATGTTTTTGCTGGTTTGACGATTGTCCTAGCCCCAGTTGTTCTGGTTTCTCTGAGGTCTCTCCTGTCCCTACATTAAGCAAGGGCGTCCAGAAGGATAGGAACATATTGCTACAATTATAGCAGCTGACTCAGCCACATGTCTCTTTACCTATTGAGACTCTAGTTTTCTCTTTGAGAGGACATGGTCCAATTTCTTAAGATGAGTTCCTTGCTTAGATCTCTGAAATATCTAAGCATGTTGTGTAAGAACTCCTCTACTTACCATACTCCCATGATTCTCATAGTAGGAGACCGAGATATACCTCTCGATCCATTACGAGATATGGATGTTTGCCATCCGTTGTGTAGGACATGAGACTCGCCGAGGAGTTGCATGGAACCCTTGGCATGGTATTTAGTGCCACTTACCAGATGTTGTGCCAGGTATCATTGATGATCCTGTTGGAGCGGCTTTTGCCCATACATGATGTGCTAACTCTTTCCTGAAATCATGAGGAAAATTTTGTGGCTTCCTTTTCATCGCGCTAGATGAATTTGTCCTATGTCGATAAAGGGAGATCCGGGGCATACCCCGTCGATTCTCACCTTTTTTTTGGGACAAAAGTTGATCGTCGTCCTTCGGCGAATATCCATTGGGTTAGGCAAATTCTTGCCACCATGTCTCTTGATATCCTGACGCTGCATGTAGAATGACTTTCTACATTTGACGGCGAGGGGTTTACTTACCTTTGCTTTGAAGAGTGCTTTATCCTACCTCTTTCCACCTATTAAGCAAGGCTACAATGGATGTTTTATACTCCGATTGGCGGACACCCCCAAAAATCTCTTGTTGATAACATGTTGTATTGACTAGACCATTTTGCTAGTCTTAGTCGATCCATGTTTAGCTGTGATGCACATCTCCCAGGCTGTTGAGAGTGCCTCGTTCGATTTGAGCTAGTTTGCCTTTTGGCTAAGCTCTTGATGAGATCATTTCTTTGCTACGACCACTTATGTCTAAGCATTTGATTTAGTCAGTCTACTTTAAACCTGACTAGGATTTGGTGCCTCACCCATCTAGAATCTTATTGACTTTTTAGTCTGTTCTTTGTGAGAAAGCATCACTGTGAGATGGATTCATCTCCTATATCCAACCTCGTGGATATTTTGTTTGAATTGGTTGATTCTTATCACCATGTTAATATTCATGTTGAACTGATTAAAACACTTTGTCATGATAAATCAGTCCATGACTTATCGGGATACCTTGATATCTGACACTACCGGTTAGACCTCGCTGCTTATCTAACCGAGATATACCTTGACCAAGAGGCAGTGGCTTCTTATCCCTGTACCTCTTGATATTTCGGCTCCATTTACAGAGGCCGTCGAGACGCTTCCGAAAGGAACTGTGCTCCTTATTTGATCTTATCTTGGATTTTCCTTCGATGTTTCTTGAGGTTGAATCTATGATAGATCCTGAGGATGGGTTTAAGCCAGACCATTTATGCACCTTCTTAGGATTTGCTGATCTTCATGGTTCGTGGGATTTGAATTATGTCTTGATGACCGAATCCATTACTTTAATGAACTTTCACCTAAGTCCTGAGAACACCTCAGAGTGACTAGATGGGTGTCATTGAGATGTGAGTAGTTTCAGAGACTATTTAGATCTCTTACTTTTCCATTCAGCTAGACCGATAGAAGCTTGACAAGTAATGTACCATAAAATTCTAAGAATCTTTCTTCGGAGATTTTTGAGTCAGAATAAATTACTTTATAACAAAAAGAAGCTCACCAGATATAGCAATTCTCAGGAGAGATAAAAAAAGTGTGAGAGGCTTCAAAATAAAAAAAATGAAAAAAGATTGAAAAAAAAATGATCAACACTCCTGAGAAGTAGCTTGAGGTGAGTGGGAAATCAAAAATTTCGATATAAAGAACCTTTTGATTTCAAAATTCTCCTGGTAAGATCCTTAGAATATTAAGGTTCAGAGAATTGTTTAAGTGACATTGGGATGACTGATAAATTAGTAATTGATTTAAAGACATCTCCGAAATGAAAACATTTCTTTACATTCGGATACGAATGACGAGGCCTATCAGGCTAAGGGTGAAAATAATTAAAGGACAGGGACTAGGGAAGAGTACTTAAGGAAAATACCACCTGGACCCGAATTCTGCAAATCTCATATTTTGCATGGTATATCTGGTCATGAGTCTAGGATGCTTACTTGAGAGCTCCACTTACCAGATTGAGTTGGCATGTCACGCCAAATCATTCCCCATAACTACTTATGTTGGGAATAAAAAAAAATAATATTTAATGCCAATGAAAAAATATAAATGGCATGGAAGGCTCTCAATAGCTTTGTGGGCATGTTGTACGACATACCGTACACCCACATTATATCACGCTTGATGCGTTGACCCTCTGGGTCCGCCAGTCCTTCCTTGGAAGTTGACTCTCTTTTTGTGTGTGTACTTTTCACCCACCACCCTTATGCACTATGTGTCAACCCTCTGGGTCCGGCGACCCTTCCTTTGGAAGAAAGGTTTGTCATCTTGTGGGCTCTCTACCCACCATCTTTATGCTTTATGCGTCGACCCTCTGGGTCCGGCAGCCCTTGCTTTGGATGAAAGGCTTGCCATCTTGTGGGCTCTTCACCCACCATCTTCACGCTTGATGCGTTGACCCTCTGGGTCCGGTAGTCCTTCCTTGAAAGTTGACTCTCTTTCTTGTGTGTGGGCTCTTTACCCACCATCTTTACGCCTCATGTGTCTACCCTCTGGGTCCGGCGGCCTACTCTATGAAGATGGCTTGCCTCTTATGTGGGTTTCCACTCACCTGGTTTTAAGCTTCATGCGTCGACCCTCTGGTCTGGCAGTCCTTCCTTCGGAAGTTGATTAGCCTTCTTTGTGGGCATGTTGTACGACATACCGTACACCCATCCTTTCCTTTGCTTCATTGCAAGTAAGAGAGGTCTTGTGCATCTCTTAAAACTGATTGCTGAATTGCTAAACAGATAAAGTGGAAGTCTTACGAGCGGCTTATAGCTGGTGCAACCAGTAACCAGTGTAAGAGAAGCCAAGTACTTCTCTTATCTTTTGTCTTTGGCTCCTCGCTTTGAGTGGGTTCGAGCAAGTGTGTCCCACCCATCATAAATGAGTGTGGTAGATACATTTGTCCCTCTCGTCACAGTGAGAGTGGAAGATACCCTCTTTTTGGAGGATTTGAGCCTAGCTTTATGATTAAGCAGTTATGGTTATCATACCTTGCTAAGCTAACCTTCACAATATCTTGATTGACAGTCAATTTCGATTGATATTTGTCTTATGCAGGAAAGCCATGACCTTTCCTAGCATTCTTGTTCGGTTACCCATTCTATATAGGGTCCTAACTGAGCACCTTTTTACGGATATGCTTGGGCCCACTCACTTCAGATGAGTGTGGTGTATTCCCTCTTAAGGGATATGTTTTGGTCTTTCGGCTAAATATCATTTGGTTGGCTCGCTCTATTTTGCCCAACCTTTCTAAGGTGTCTCGACTGACTGAGGTCAAGTTCGATTGATGCCTCTTTTGTGCGGGAAAGCCATACTTCTTTCCTCGACTCCTCTATTCGGTCGAGCACCCTGTGTGGGTCCGAATTAGAGTCTCCCGCTCATTTCAAATGAGTGCGGCATTTTCCCTCTTAGGAGGATGTTTTTGGGTTGGTCTGAGATCCATGCACCCATGCGGTTGGAATGCTATATTTTTTTTTACCAACCACTCTTGGATACTGTGGTAATTCCCCATTGGAATTCATTCTACCAAATTTCCGGTAGCAGTATCATATAGGGTTGGTATGTTTTGACCATCCACCCTCTTTGATATTCTTGACTAGGTCAATTTTCATTGCCTTGTTGGAGCGACATGTTGTATCGATTTTAGACTTCGTCTATTCTCTATTCGATCCATGTCGCTAGTCAGTTGCACTTCTGAGGCATGACGTTCGCCTCGGTATTTTCCCCAACAGGAATTGCCTTAGCCAGTTCTTGCAGGAAATATCTGTTGAGCTCTCCTCAGCGACAACTACTTCGCTAGTTCTGAGGGCCCTTTTAGCGAGACTTACTTCGCTAATGCTTGCTTAAAGCACCCTACATTTGGACTTGTGAGTCCACCTCGATGATATTTCGATTGACTTGGTTGGTTTGGTCCGCCTCATTGAATGACATGTTGTATCGATCGCTCAGTTGATCCATGTCTACACGGGGATATTTGATACCTCCCCAGCATAATTACTTTGCTAAATGGGAGAATCCCCGATGAAATTTGTCTCGCTAGTGCTTACATAAAAGCACTTTTGTGGTTAGACCATTTCGGTTATCTAACCCTATTAATTTTTTCGATTATTTGGTTAGTTTTGTCTGCCACATCGAGTAACATGTTGCATCGGCCTTATCGCCGATCCATGTTTAGTTGGATCGCTCCATGCATCCAGCATATACTTTGAGCATGATACCTCAGGCTATTTTAGCCATATGGTCGCTCATTTGATGCATAGGCAGGATACCTCCCCCCTGTCCTATTTGATATTTTTGACTACTTTGGTTGGTTCTATCCACCACGTCGAGTCACATGTCGTATCGATTTTAACACCGATCCATGTTCTTTCGGAGCGTTTTGACATCCGACTATACTTTGAGCATGTTGCCTCAGGCTGTTGCGCCATATGACTGCCCGTTTGATGTGTAGGCAAGATGCATAACTCTTATCCTTTCTGATGCTTAGCCAGAATACATACCTTCTGTGCCATTTGATATGCGAAGTAGGGTACATACCTCCTACTTTACTTGATGTATAGTCAGGATACATACTTCATGGACTACCTCGATCGGGATATATACCTTCCTGATCATTTGATGTTCCGATCAACGGCACTATTGCCTTCACTTGGCCGACCCTTGATGATAAGACCTTATTATGAGGCACGTCGGGTTTCGTAGCCATTTGGCTTTGAGGTCTCTCGAACCGCATGCCCATTTCTGGCTGGTTCTCTTATGAGAGCTTTCTTCGGCTTTACATAGCCATATACTTTGATGTTTCTTGAGCCACGTGACACTTTAGTCAGCTCTGTTACGAGGACACCCCGTCTTTTGACATTTTGGCCCTGTAGCCGTTTGATATGACATTTCTCGAGCTATATGACGCTCTAGTCAGCTCTTATGAGAATATATTGTCATATCCGGCTCATTAGCCTTTCGATACTTCTCGAACCACATGTCCCTTTTGGGCCGGTTCATTTACAAGAGTATCCCGTCTCCGGACACTTTCGGCTTTCTAGCCATGTTCCTCGAGCCATATGACACTTTAGTCGGCTTTGTTGTGAGGATACCCTGTCTTTTGACAAACTTTACCTTTGGTTCGTTTGATACGACACCTCTCGAGCTATATGACGTTCTAGTCAGCTCTTTTATGAGGACATATTGTTGTATCCGGCTCATTAGCCTTTCGATACTTCTCGGACCACATGTCCCTTTTGGGCCGGTTCATTTACAAGAGTATCCTGTCTCCGGACACTTTCGGCTTTCTAGCCATGTTCCTCGAGCCATATGACACTTTAGTCGGCTTTGTTGTGAGGATACCCTGTCTTTTGACAACTTTACCTTTGGTTCGTTTGATACGACACCTCTCGAGCTATATGACGTTCTAGTCAGCTCTTTTATGAGGACATATTGTCGTATCCGGCTCATTAGCCTTTCGATACTTCTCGGACCACATGTCTCTTTTGGGCCAGTTCATTTACGAGAGTATTCCTTCTTCAGACATTCCTTGGGTCATGCATCTACGGCCTCTGAACCCACCCCTAGGTTATGCCTTTAAGGCCTCTGAACCTATTTTTGTGGTTATGCTTTTATGGCCCCTGAACCACTATGTTTGGTCATGCCTTCACGGCCTCTGAACTACCTCTCTCCTTTTCCTTTTGGGTCAACCATACTTTATACTCACTGGTTTGATCGCCACCTCTGATCAGGACATGTTGTGCTTTATAGCCACCTGATTAAAGTGATGGGTGTTTCATCTCAAGGAGATCAGTAGACTCGCAATTGCGGTCTCTTTCAGAGGAAACATAACAGGAGATTTGGTCACACGAGATGACTGAGTTTTCTCCCTTATTGTTTCGAATGTGGTCAGGTATGGGGTTTTCATCGATTCTGTTGTTTCGAATGAGGTCAAACAGATTGATATTGTCGTTTCGAATAAGGTCAGGCAAAACCCCAGCCAAACATGTCCATTTTATCTGGCCTGGCTGGGTCCTTCTCCCCTACTGTTTCGAATGTGGTCAGGTATGGGGTTTTCATCGATTCTGTTGTTTCGAATGAGGTCAAACAGATTGATATTGCCGTTTCGAATAAGGTCAGGCAAAACCCCAGCCAAACATGTCCAGTTTATCTGGCCTGGCTGGGTCCTTCTCTCCTACATTTTCGAATGAGGTCAGACAGATCGATTTTGCCGTTTCGAATGAGGTCAGGCAAATCTTTTCTCAGTCATACCATGTCCAGTTTATCTGGCCTGGCTGAGCTCTTCGGTGGACAGTTAGCTTCGACTACTGACCACCACCCCCAACCATACCCTACCCAGTTTTTCTGGCCTGGTTGGGATCCTTTGTGGTTATGCCTCTACGGCTTCTGAACCACCCTTTTAGGTTATGCCTTTACGGCCTCTGAACCTATTTGTTGTGATTGACCGGTCACGCAAGGTTAGCCACACTCTTGACCATACCATGTCCAGTCTATCTGGCCTGGTCGAGTTTTCTTGTACTCTTTTCTTGGGATGTCACATCGACTACCAAGAGATGCTCTCTTTAAGGATGCTTCCAACAAGTGCACTCGTGCCTCGACGGTACACTACACTTGTTGGGGGTCCTTTGTTGGCATCATTTTTTTATTATTTTATATATCACATGTGTGGGAGGTCCGCTCGAGCGCATCGGGATCGTACTTTATGCAAATAAGTCACCCGTAGCTCCAGACATCCATTTGTGACCTTTCAGTGTGTGTTGAGGGGCACACAACCGGGTCATTCTGTTAGACTCTGGCTTTCGCTTAGGCGAAGGCCGGTCGACATTTTGTACGTCATATGGTTTTGGTCGGGCCGACAAGTGTTACTTGACGCGTCGCGGGTAAAATTAACTTAAATTGGCTCATCCACCGGCGAGTTTGTTCAGATGACCTCGAACGATGAAACGGACTACGCGAGTGTGTCCGGGACATCGATATTACCTAAAAATGACGTCTATTTTGCCACAGCTTCGAGGGCAGGGTAAAAATTGTGCAAATTATCGTTTTTAGCCCGATCGTCAGAGAGTTACCCGAACGACACCGGATGGCGAAACGGACTGCACCATTGCGTCCGGAACGTCGATTTTAGCTAAGAGGGACATTCGCTTCGCTGCGAGGATGTGCACAGGTTAAAATTTCACGAATGATAATTATAATATTATTTTTATTATTATATAATATATATAAATAATATTATATCTATCATATTTATAAACCAACGCTCCACCCTCTCTCTACCCGATCGCAAACTTCGCAGCCGCCTCCAATGTTCGCGAACCCTAGCCGACCTCGTGCGTGCGCCGCCTCCTCTCCCGCCGGCGAACCTCGCCGGGCTCCCACCTCACGCTGGCGACTCCTCAGGCGCCGACGACACCCTCTGGGCGGCCTCCGCTCCAGCCGCTGGACAAAACCGCCGCCGCTTCTTCAGGGCCGGCCGAGCCTCCTCCCTCCCTCAGCCGATGTTGTCGGCGGCAAGCTCGGCGGCATCCCTTAACCTCCAGCCTCCGGTAAAGTTCGTCTTCCGCCGATCTTGCCTCCTAATCTTAGTCTTGTGGCGTGCCTTTTTTTTTTACGAAACAGCCACGTCTTTGGCTTGGAGATCGCCGGCCGGCGCTCCTCGCCGGCGTATGCCCTACCGTCGGAGCTTCTACGAAGGGTTTATTTAGGCCGAGCTTTCGATCTTCCTCCGTGTCAAAGTTGTTTCCTCGCACAGGCAGCCAGCTTTCTCGGCGACATCTCGCCGGCCTTCCCGCGCACGGGCATCCGGATCCCATCAGACCTAGCTGCCCCTCACACGGAGCCGTGGCATTCGTGCCACATTCGGTGCTCGTGACCGCAGGCATCCTCGTGGGTTTCCCTCCTTCACCGGCGTCGAGAGACCCTCCCGCTAAGGTATATTTTTCGATGCATTTTTATTATGCTCGAATTATTTATTTTGATACATCGCATCCCTCACGTATTCCTCCCTTGTTTGCGTGATTTTGTTGCGAGGTGTGTCTCTTGCCCTCATTGAGTCTTTGTCTCGTTCCCTGCATGCTCGACGAGGTACATATTGCGAGGCATGTCGGCACGTGGATCGAACACCGGCAGTTCCCCGGAAACGTGGGCTCTTCTTCAGCATAAAGAGAACGCGTCTTTAACCTTCGTGGCGGTGAGATATCCTTATCCCTTAGCCGACCCTAGGTTTAGTCCGGTCTAGGCGTGTGGGTCGATCGCTCACACGGGGTGCGCGCGCCAGCGTGAGTTGGCGTGTCGACGTGCCTATGTGATGGATCGTTGATTTACCTAGAGTGAGCTATAGGTTAGGAATCTTATGCGTTGGCCAATTCCTATTCGTAGCCTAGCGATTCCCTGTTCTGAGCTTTAGATCTTAATCCTGCCGGGTTGGAATCCCAATTTCCCACGGTTTTGGCGCTCCTAATCTCCCTTGGAGGGATTAGTTGAGTTCGATCTTAGAGGACGGGAAAAGCTTTGTAGCTAGTCCGTCCTATAAGATCGGGGCGTTCGTAGAGCAGAAAAAGCTTTGTAGCTAGTCCGCCCTATGAACGGTGTCGAGTTTCCCCCACGAGAAATCGGAGGGGGAAGCCCTCCACGTAGCCACGCCAAAGCTGGAGGCGGCGATGCCGCACATCCAAGAGCGTCAACCCTAGGTATCTATGTGAGGTCGTTAGGACGAGTTCGACATGCCGTCGAGTGTTGGGGTTGTGTTGCATGTGCATGCTCCATCTTGTTGCATTTTGCATGTGACCACTTATTGCATTATATTGCATGTTTGTATGTTTGTGCATGTTGGTCCAGTTGCATGTTGCACCATATTGTGTGTTTGCATTTCCATTTGCACCGCACTTTTATGATTCTCCCCGGTGAGATTTATTCCACCTTCGGGTCACTCTGCCTCCCCGGCATACCCATCCTTTCGGGCCGCCGCCACTACGACATGCCCGCTCTTTTCGAGTCATCGCCTTCACGCGTATACTCCACCTTCACCACTTTGGTGCATCCTCTTCGCATGTAGCATCCTTGCATTTTGCATCATGTGTGTGCTTGCCCTTTCGGGCGCCCGTCGTGATTGTTCCGTACTTCGCCGAGCAATCACAATGCGGGCTTCTTGCATGATCGTTTGCTTACCCATTCTTCGATCACTTGTCCTACTCGTTAGGAGAGTGACCATGTGTCGGTCGCGATGCCTTAACGAGCATTGCTTGCCGGGTCGAGCCCAATGAGCAATGCGAGTTAAGTCATCGGGATCGACACAAGTATGACTGTGCTAAGGATCCATTGGATCTAACTTGTGTCACCCCTCTTAGTGACGCCCTTTAGATCCTTCTGATCTTTAGGATGGGGCCGGTATGGCGACCCCGTCAAAGTCATACTATACCCAGACTTACCCCGCACTTAGGCACTAGGTTTGTGTACTTTCGTTAGATGGTGTGCTAGGCTAGGACTTAGGTTGCTAGGTAGTCTTTTTATGTCCGGCTATCGTTCTTCGTTGGATTGTTGCCCTAGCCGAGCATCTTTCTTTTCGCATCGTACTTGTTGTGTGATCGCATGCTTCATATGTGTGGTAGTGTGTTAGGACGCATTTCTCGTAGGAGCCATGCCTATTTATATGCACACACAGTACCGCTATGGGGGAGCAAGTGATGATTTCTAACAATTTACTTGCGTAGTGCTATTTAGCTCCCCCATTTATAAAGCATGGCTCATTATACGTCATTTGCATGTGAGTTTTTTCCCACTAACACTTATTTTCATGCAGGATCGAGTCTTTTTCTTTTTCTTTGTACTTTTAGAGTCTAGGAGAGTCTCGTAGCAGAAATAAGATACGGCACGGGTTCCAAGGCGTTTGGCGTAGGAACCACGCGGAGGGGACTAGGAGCCGATGCTCGTGCCCCGTATCTTAATTCCGCATTTTTATATTGATGTATAGAATTAGGACCGGCATGTATATGCGGAGTCCGACCGCATTTTTTCTTTTTCCGGATTATGTTGTCGGTCCAAGGCATTTTGGCCTCTTTTATTTTATTATGGAGTGCTTTCTTTCTTGCTTTTATTGCATATTTGCATGCCTGCATGTGTTTTCCTTGTTTCTTTCTATGATCTGAGATTTCACGATATCATTTAGACTCTTAAAGAACCCTAAAATTGTAAATTTTATACGTTAAAAAAAATCCTAATAAAATATTCAAGATAAATGAAGTTTAGGATTAAAATATTCAAGATTTTAAAATATGTACTTTTACTTTCTTGCATGGCCTTCGGGCCGGATTTTAAATGGGTTGCATTGCATGGCTATCACCCAAGTCATACTAATAGGGCCTCCACATTACTTAAGGACCGCTCTAGATAATTGCATTCATATTTGCATGTCCCGAGGAGGAGTCCCCGTGCTTCTCCAATCCGACCGGCCCGAAGATACCTTTATAGGTGGTTGTCTAGTGCGCCTAGGGTGTTAGAAGGCTCCCCGACCCGTACGGGGTGTAAGTACTTTTGTTCGAGCGTTTGCGGCTTTGTAGCCGAACCTCCCTTTCTCTTCTTTCCCGAGGCATCCTCGCCACTTTGGTAGGTGTGAGACCCACCTCTTGGAGCTCCGACTCATAGTCATAGGATAGAGTTTCCTTCCTTTGACCTTAGGGCTACCGAGGTCCCCGTGGATAATGCAATTCTTGGATTGCCGACCGGGATCTCGGGATGTGTCGGGTCGACTACCTTCACGTTCTGGTAGACTTAGGGTCCTATTGCTTGGGATGACGGGTCCGTGGTACCCCGACTTGGCTACCTCTACCCCTTTAGGATTACTCCTTCCTTCCTTTGACTACCCCTGTTGAGCCCTTTCGCTCCTTGACTTCATTGATATCATTTTGACGGCCCGATGCCAATGAGCTGCCGCCCGTTTGGGATACGACGATTTGTCCTCTGCCCTTATGGCCCGGATGTGCTTTGACGTGTTGGGATACCCCCGTCAAGATGATTTAGGTTATTCTGTGAGTTTCGTATGCTGATGAGCCGCTATCCCATTTGGGATGTGAGAGACTCACTCTCTGCCTGATGGCTTAGCGAGAGCTTTGAAGCGTCGAGACTTTTCCACACGGAATAATCTCCCTTTGATTGCCTATACCCCAGGTCTATGATAATATAAAGAGAAACCCCTTTTATCGAGAGTATTCTTGGGTATCCCCCAAGATGTAATTAACCAGTAGGAATACGTTCCTCTGGGAGTGCTCTTGACCCCAGAACAGGGACATAAACTTGACTCTCTGGTTATGGGTAGTCTACGTAGATACTTCTTTCGCGGATATTGGTTCAAGGTGCCTCTGCCCGATCTTGTTGGGGCGGACATGCTTGACTTATCCTTGCGAGGTTTATCGCACGTAGACTCTCCATGTTTTTCTTTTCTCTTGTTTGTCACTTCGTCGTATGTCCCTTCTTAATCGGTTCCTCTCCTCTTCGAATCACTTATTTGATTCGGGAGGGAGATTTATTCGAATAGGGGAAGTATACGACGACTGACAAGCTGGCGACTCCTTTTAAAATAAAAAAAAGAAAAGAACGGCGAAAACAGACCTCCAATTCCACCTAAACATTCAACCTTGGTTTCCTAACCCTAAAGTTCTACAAAATTACCAAAATACCACTCGAACCCTAAAATTCTCAAGATTGCCCTAATTCTCAAATTCTAACAAAAAATCATGTCAAACCACTTCAAATCATTCAAATTGTCTAAACTACCCCGATTTCCCCAAAATATGCTTACATCACCCAAAATTACCAAAATACCCCCATTTACCTAAAAAATTGCCGAAATCTCCAAAATCATTCCAAACTTCACCAAAACTAATCCCAAGCACCTAATATCCCCAATTACACCCAAGATTCCCTAAATCAACCAAAATTGGCCAAAATTCCCAAATTTCTCCTAAATGCCTAAAGTCCCCAAATTACTCCTAATTTCCACCAAATCCATTTCAAACTCCTCCAACTTCAAATATAAATTAAATTTCACCATGTTTAATCTCAATGTGAACCAAATTCTTACCCAATTCCAAGCCCAATTCAAATACCCCAAATTTGCCCCATTCCAAATCCCATCAAATTGATCCATGTAACCACTCTAATTCTACAAAACATGTTTCCTAAATTTGTCATGACATTTTTCTAGACCAATATGAGCCTTCAATTGGTCTAGATTCAAGCCCATTGGCCAAGCCCAACATTAATTTTCCTTAACCCATCTTAAAAGCCCAAAAGTAATTTCTTCAAAACAAAAATCCAAAAGCCCATTTCATTAATTTGAAAAGCCCAAATCCAAGCCCACATGACAAATTTTCTCCCCTCATCATTCTTTTAATGAAACCATGCATCATGACATCATATCATGCATACATTTAAGCCCAAATTTGGTATCATGACATTTCCCCCAAAATTCATAAAAATTAAATTTTACCTTTTCATGAAATTCATTCATGACATTATGTTGGCATGGGAAGTCACCCATGGGCTTCATATGAGCCAACTTTTCCAAAAATGGAAAAAGGATGTATATTCCCTTCTCTTCCTCACACAAGTCATCCCCTCCCCATGATACATCTAAACTCTTTACCCCATGCTTAAACCAGCCACCTAAACTCACTCGCACCTCCCTTGGGGTCAGGCTAATCAGTCTAGCCACCTTAGAGTTGGGCTAGCCACTTGACTAAGGGGTTCAACTTAACCTAAGTCAAACCTAGCTCAAACCTTATTTCCACTTTGCATCTTGGCCATGAACCATCCTTGGGACCAAATTGACTTGACTTCACAACCTCCGTGGCCTCCCTCGATGTGGAGGTGACCACACCTTGCTTGGTCGACCACCCTAGCCGCGGGAAAACTTCAAGCCCAAGTGCCCCTCCATGGCTTAAACCCAAAATTGGGACTCCCTCACTTGGGTCATCCCCATTGAGCAATGGAGCCTCTCTTCCCTCCACCAACGCTTCATTTTGGCCACCCTGGCTTGCCCAGTTAGCCACCATGGCCATGGCTATAAATTGACCTTCCATCACGACCAGAAGGAGAGAAGTTCTAAGACCTTGGTGAAGCCCTGTCAAACTGCTCCCAGACGCTCTAACAGCTTGGAGAAGATCATCCACATCATTTTCCACTGCTCAACCCTAATTTTGAACTAAAAAAAATGGCATTTCACGGCCATCCCACTGAACTTCACAAAACTTCAAATTTATTGTTACAAAAGCTTCACAATACTTCAAAATCATCTCCTCAATCAAAAGCCCCCATTCCTGAGCCCTCTAACCTAGCTCAAGACTAGACCCGTGCCACCCCTTGATCGAACTCCTACACAAACAAAACCACAGTTCAATTTAAATATTGGAGGAAGTTCATAGGACTAAGGCAAAGCTCAAGAACCAATCCAATTGAGGCTACAACTCTTGGAAAAATGTATAGACCAAAATCCTCAAATTTGTGCTTAGTTTGGAGCTTAATGAAGAAAATTTTAATTTCAAGCACACATAACCATATGGATAGGTTCGTCTCACCTAAATAAAGCTATAGGAACAATCCCCATGTTATTTGGTTAAGAATTGAGCGAGATGTTAGTTCTAGAAAAAAGCAGTTTTCGAGTTAGGGTGAATGGAGACGATGACCAGGAGTTGTCTGATCGCGCCTGTATTGGATGGACGGCTTGGATCACATCGGACGGCAGGACAATTCATGGACAGTAGACTGACGAGGCACCGGCACGGATGGCGATGGCAAATCAAAATGTGGCCCGTGGCGGATTCGGTTCATAGGAGGATGACGCAGCGCCGACGTGGATAAGTATGAAACTAGGGTATTTTTATTTAAATTAATTCAGAAACTCTAAAATTTCATAACTTGGAATAGAATAATGCTAAATATAAAATAAAAATACCCCTGTGCTCAAAATAAAAAATGTTTGCTTCGTATTTATTTTTGAATTCATTAAATACTCTAAAACTTATTTAAATCATAAGTAATTAAATATTAATCTCAAAAATATGAAATTTGGAGTGCTTTATCTTCTTGTACTTTGAAGTGCTCTCTAGTTTTTTTTTTTCAGAGTCAGAAAACACCCCTAAGATTAAAAACCCTAAGTTTCCAACATTAACCACCCTTATTTTAATTTAAAAATTATAAAAATTTAAAAATAAGTCTGAAAATTATAAAAATTAGTTTGGTTGGTTCACTATGGCTAGAGGAACTTAGAAAAAATAAAAATCAAATTTCAAAAATTTAAAACATATTTTCCTATTTTAAAATTAAGAAAATTACTAAAATTAAGAAAAATACAAAATAATCCAAAAAAAATCACCAAAATATGCCAAATTGAAGATAACTACCTTAGAAAGTCCCTGAAAAAGATTTCAGTCATAAAAATTATTTATAATATAAAAATGCATTTTCTAATTAAATAGGGATTTTAGTTTAAAATAATTCTATAAATTAAAATAAAAATAAAAAAATTATGAAAAGTATTTGGAGTGTTCCTTGAGACCATTAGAACCTAAGAAAAATAAAATTAGAGTTAAAATAAAATTTTCATTTTTGAGCTATTTTTCAATTTAAAAATAATTAAAAAATAATTAAAAAATCACACAAATGTGAATATATTTCAAAATATCAAAAATAATTCCCTAACCATAGAAAACAACTTAAAAATATTTTTATTAATTTTTAGATGTATTAAAATGCATTTTTAATGTTTAAGTGTATTTTTTTTCTAATTTATGTGTAAAATAATTATAAAAAATAAAATAAAAATCATAAAATTTTCAAATAAGTTTCCCTGAGTTCTTTGATGTCACAGAAACTTATGAAAAACATAAAAATAGATTTTTGAGATAAAAATGAATTTTCTATTTTATTACCCTTTAAAACTAACTAAAAATTATAAAAATGAAAATATAATTCAACAATTCACAAAAATTATTTCTAAAGGTCCTCTGACTTAAGTGAACCTCTAATAATTTTATTAAGGATAGAAAGTATATTTTAACAAATTAAATGAATTAAAATTGAAAATTGTTACTTTAAACTAAAATAACTCCATAAAATAAAATAAAAGACTAGAACAATAGAAAGTGTTCTTTGATATTCTAATTAACCTATGAGTAATAATTCAACAAAGTTTCAAAGTCATTTGAATTAAATTAGAGGAATTATGAAGGAACGTGCCCAAAGGGCAAAATGGTAATTATGGAATTTTGAGCTCTAATTGAAATTTTAGGATAAACTAAAGGGTGAAAGGGCAATATTGATCATAATTGATTCTCTAAAATGATTGAAACATAAAGGATTGAAGGGTAAATTAAGTCATCATTTTCTACAAAAGGGTAAAAGGGTAATTTTATTTAGAATTGTTGTATTCAAAAGTTAAGTAAATTTGGATGATTCTAAAGTGAAGAGCATGACTTAGGAAGAAAATAACTTATCAATTTGTGGCCCTGAATTAATGGTTAAATATAATACAATCTTTTAATAAGGATTAAAATCACTTCACTTAACATTTCAAAATTACAAATCTATCCTTAAAGATCTAAAAGCATGTTAGTGAGCTTGGATCGATCTAAAACTATCTAAAGGGATTAAAAATGAAAGAACATAACTTATCATAAATACTACAATCTCAAGTTCAATTAAGAAAAAAAAAAAGTAAAGTAAAATTTCCTTAAGTGATTATGTTCAACCTTGGGATTATCACCCAGAAATAAACTCTAGTATACTAATGGGTTAATTAAAATATATACTGAGCACAAGTCAAAGACATTAATTTAACTTGAGTGATCTAATTAACAGTCAAGCAAGACCAGAATGAACTTAAAATGATCTAGAAGATTCCAAGTTTTTTTAGGGTTATTCTCTGGATATCCTTGAAAGATTTTGGATATTTTAGATGACATCTGAGTTTTTTATGATTTTTTGAAGAAATTGGTCCTCTAAATATAGCAATCATTAAAATTAAATCAATATAAAATTCCTAAGAACCCACCAAGTTCTGAATCGAGACCCAATAATTCACAAAATCAATAGAAATACCCCACACTACGTATCCTACATTAATAGTCCAATGCTTAAGGATTTGAGTCTTGGACAAGGTATTCAAATCCTTCTAAGCAAATGAGAATATTTCTTTGTGCTACATATGGATCATAGGACTTGTGTATGTCTAAGGTCTAGGTGGCCAGGGCGATAATGACAATGCTTATGCGTGTTAAATATGGGTTATTAGAATAATACCTCCTAATATATATATATATATATATATATATATATATATATATATATATATATATATATATATATATACAACAAATTTCTTTATGAAATAACTACTTTTGCTTGCCAAAGTAAATTACATATGCCTGAAAATTAAAATAGAAATTTGTGATGGTCCATGTTTAATTACTCGAATCTTGGTTAGGACTGCCCTCTGTAGGTTATCGAGTTGGTAGATCTTGTCCAAAGTTGGGAAGCTACAGTCCAGCTCTGAGCCCCATCTTCACCAAATTCTTACACTTAGTCCCGGTCTTTCATATGTGACTACGTCTTTATTTTTACTGGCTTGTATCTTTTTATGACTTATTTTTTGACTTCTTCATACTGGGCTATTTTGTTCTCTTTTTTTAAAATTTATTTAAATTCCTTGAAACTTTATTATATTTTATGATACTAACTATGCAGTAGTAGCGGAGGCCCAAGAATGTCTTTACATTTTATGTACTGTAATTTTTTTCTAATTACTTTTTAGCATTTCCTACTTGCATTTAGTTACTTCATCTGCAAAATAAGACCAAAACCAAAACCAAACAAAATTAAAATAAAACTAAAACTAAACCAAAACCAAAATAAAACTGAAACCAAAACAAAACAAAGAAAATATACTTTTGAAAATTAAACGTACACTTTCAAAACAATGAACAAATATAATACACCCCTCCTGGGTTTACAATGATCTCTCAAATGACTTAACCTAGGGTTTCTAAGGAGAATTCTTCCATCTATATGAGTTTAACCGCTTATTTAGATTAAGTAAATTTAAGAGAAAATAGGGATACTAGAATGACAGAACCGTAGGATCTTAAATGTTGTTGCTTAACTTAAAATAAAATTCCTCCCTAAATACTTCAACAAAACAACTAAAACCAAACATAATACATAACTAAAAATCATGATTCATAACACACTAAACCTTGAAACTACAACTTCAACAAGGAACTTGTAGCAAGCCAAAGCAAATGGAGGACGACGATCTACAACAGCGGAACAGGACTACATCAGCAAACATTTCCTTAGAATTAAACAACAAGCCATAGAATTTTGAAGTAGTTCACATAGTACGGCGTAAATCCTCAACTTATCTTTAGGCTCCTCCACAGTCATGTTGTGCAGCATAAGTCCTAACGCTTTTTAGGCTCTGAGGCTGTCATTTGGTACAATATAAGCCCTCCTATCTTCGTAGGCTATTTGTATGATTGGTATCGTGCAAGTGCAAGCCCTAAATAATAAAATTGGTAGAATAAAATATTAAACAACATTATCTTTGAAATCGAAGCCAAACCATAAGATAGCTTGGGAAATCACCAAGGTTCTTTTTAGGATCTGTGACAGCCCCTGTCTTTCTTCCTTTGGATTTCATGATAAATGTTCCTATTTGATCCCTTCCCGTTTGAATTTCCCATGTCCGACCTTGAAATCGTAAACGTCAAAGTTCTTGAAAAAAAATACCTTTAATTTAAATCGAGAGTCTTCTTAAGTGGCTTCAGTCATTTAAGATATAATTAACTATAGAAGCTTGCCTCTATAGGGAGCTTTAGAACTCATGTAATATAATCCATATCTAATCTTTTATATTATATAAGGGAACTTGTTAGTCAACATAAAATGTATCACAGACTAAAATGAATATCATAAATTCTTTAGTTTATTTAATCGAACCTCAATATCAAGTAATGCGTATATTCCTCGGGATAGGTACATGGCTGGTGGTATTGTGCTCGTTTATTTAAACTATTATATATATGAGATCAGTTTGATCTTGCATTTTTAAAACTAAAATATTACTTTTCAAAATTATCTATATATATTAAACTAAATTTAAATTTTTAAAGTGACCGACAGATGGATAAGCACAAGTAGTAGGCTAGTAGATAAGGGCAATTACATTATTGATGTCATCTACATACTTTAATAATTATAGAAGTATCTTCGGGACTTAAACAATCTTCTTACATCCTTAAAAATGTGCTCATTCATGCCCTTATTCCTTTTATTGTTAATACAAATAAGAAGTTATACTTCAAATTGGGGTGCAAGGAGTAGGGGACACCACATCGTGGAGACATCATTAATCTTCACCTTCTTCTCTCTTTCCCTTACTCCCTTGCTCCAACCTAGGGTATTCTCATGAAGTGATTTGGATTCAACAAGTAGGATTTAAGTTTTTGTAACCATTTAATATAATCATTAGAGTGCTTCATTGCAGCAATTCAAAAAGTATGGATATTGACTTTGTCAAATTTATTATCATGCATATGTATTTAATCTAAATATGAATAATATAAAATTCATTTGAAGTGGAACTGATTATACTTAATATCAGTGATCACAGATATAGTCATATATTAATCAGACATAATAGGTAGTTAATAATGTCATAGTTTTTTAGTATATAGAAAGAACTCTCCTCTAGCCCTCACTGTGTAAGAATACCTCTTCACTTCTATTACAAGTGACTAAGAAGAAGTGTTGGTGAAGTTTTGAGCATCAATTAATAATTTATTTTGAGAAGATAAAGTAATCATTATCTTTAGCTTTCTGAATTCTTTGTGAAATTCATTCACACATCTCTTATTGATTTATATTTTAGATTGCTCATAAATAACTTTTGGTAATAAATTTTTAAGAGACTTTGTTATGTTAGATTACTTTAACGATTTCTCTTACTAATTATATTCGATAAAATTGAATTAAATAATCTTAATAATATTTCCATTATCTAATTTCGTGATGCATTTTTATCATATTTATTATTTATGTATTATTAATTAAAAATGGGTAATGAAATATTAGATGTCTCACCTCTTGTTTAGTATTTTATAAGTGTTTGAAAAAAATGGAAGAATAACAAGTTGTTATGGAGGGCGTCAAAAGACAAAATTTTAAGAATCTCAATGAAATAGATTTGTTAATGAAGAACAAAAGAATAAGAAAAAAGAATAAGAAATATTTTAGTTCAAGAGGAAAAAAGGAATAACCAAAGAATTATTATGGCACTTTTTCATGAAGAAGATGAAAAGGAAGAAGGTAGGGAACTTCCCTCAGTGTCTCACCAATTATGCATAGAAGAAAGTAAATAAAATGAAATAACATATGACAAACTTCTAGTGATTTTGAGGGCATCCTACTAAAATTTTAAAACTTAAAATAATTATATTAGTCTAACAAATAAAAAGTAGTTAAATTTTTTAATAAACAAAATGAAATTATCAAGTACAATATGGTAAAATTATGCAATATATTAAATTAAATTTTATCACTTAAATTTAAATTAAATGAGTAATCTTCATGTATTTCACAAGATTTTATTAATTCCTTGGAAAATGAAGTGGCTAGTTTAAAACTTGAAATTGAAGAATTCACTTTTTATAAATAGTTTATTTCAAGTAATGTTAATGAGAATTTGTATAAATTATAATTAATTCATAAAAAATTGAACATGCTAGTAAGAAAAACTAGCCTTATTAATGTATCATAATTTCTAGTGAAAAAACTAGCCTAATAATAATATTTCTAGTGTGGATTCAGCCTACAGACTGGCTTGGTAAAGAGGGTGCTCCTACACAACATATACTCTTTAGATATACCTCTTTTGTTCCTTGTATTATTTTCTTAAAGGGAATAGGCTTCCACTCCCTTATGTTAGAGACCCTCCTTCTATCGTGTAATCACTTCTATATTAATCTTAGTTATCCTTGTTCAAAAAAGAGAAAAAAATGAAAATAAAAATAATAGTTGTAGTATGCTTAAATCTTAAACATAATGTAATCTAGTTAATTTGTCTTGATTCAGTGAAATGTTGATCATCAAGATCAATCTGTTGGGTCTGTAAGTCTAAGTAAAGATATATCCCTTGATACCTTCTTTGTCAGTGTGGCTTATCTCAAACTTTATGCTTCTTTTTTGGAGCCATCAGTATTGGAGCAAGCCCCTTTGTGACACCATCATGATGTGATCAGGATAATTGGCCTCGATTTACTGAAATGTTGACTATATAGGTTAATTCTTTGGGTTAGTAAGTAGAAGCAAAGATATGTCCCCTAACAGCTCCTTTCTCAATGTAACTCATTACAAATCATATTTTTTTTTTCTCGAGTTCGATAACTTTATCCACTAAGTTGACCTCAATAAGGATTGCTGCTTTGGTTGAGTATGTCTATTGTAGCATCAGCACAACTGTCCTACTGTCATTCATTGAAAACCTAATGTTAGGATTGTCATACCAATTCTAGTGTGGATTAGAACTAAAACGGTCAACATGGTTTGCTAAGTATATTGAATTCCCAATTTTATGCAAATCAGCACTTTAGACTCATAAATCTAGAATTGGGGGGCCTTTTTTAATTTGTAGTTTGTTGAATACCTTTTAGAATCTTCCTTTCCCAAATTTATATACCTCAGTTTGGTGAAATGTTGATTCATTCAGTGTATGCATTGAGTGAGTAAGTCTAGGATAGAATTCATATGAATACTCTCTAGTGTTAGTCATTGAAAACCTTAGGTTTAGAAGATTAAGCCTAGTCTAGCCTTGAATAGCATTCCCTAGGTTTAGCCTTTGAATCATTGGGTTAGATGTAAGTCCCTATGTTTTCCATCCCAATGTGATCAAGTTCATTAACCTTGAGTGAGTCGTGACTGATCATGTAGGTCGATGCATTGTGCTAGTAAGTCTGTGTAAGCGTATGTTCCCTAGCAACGCCTTTCTCAGTTTAGGCCATCAAAAGACCAATTTGTTTTCTTCTTCATGTTTATCAGCTTTGTCAACTAAACCAACCTTGAAAAAAACTGGCATCATGGGTGGGTAAGCAATATGAATTATTGTGTGTATTTACATAGATTTAAAATATAAATTGATCTTACAAAACTAAATCTATTTTAATATTTCTTCTTTGAAATGTCTTACAAGATAAGATCATCCATACCTTCACAATTTTTTCTCCATAATAGTTATGGAGATAAAATTATTATCTTAGCATTACATGAAGATTACCTACATAAAAATAAGAAATATTCAAGGAAAGTCATATAAGACAAAGTTTTAATTTATATAAGACATAAATATCATTTTTTAGATTTTAAGAGAAAACATCTTGAAATTTTAGCCAAATTAAATTGATTCCACTAATTATCTTATAGGTTACTATTAGCGCCCTTCAATAAAATTGTCATTTACATTGATATAATGCAATAAAATGAATTGTAGTGGATAACTTTGAGATCAAAAGTTAGGAAATCCTTAAGCTACCAAGTTCTCTTCAAGATGTCTAGTTTTTTTGGTGATTCTTCTTATAAAAGGCCAAATCAAAGGCCAAGAAGTTCAGCATAAGCTGTAATGTTGATGTTAAGCTAGAGGGTTATAATTCATGTTGGTTGTCAACCTAGTTGGCAATTTCATACATCAAATTTGGTGTCGAGGACATAGATTAGTTTTGCAAGTGATGGTAGGCTTTAGGCTTGACTTAGATAGTAGAGGCTTTAGGCTTGACATAGATAGTAGGTGTCAGCCTTATTTGTAATGGAGTGTGTTGCCATTGGTATTGGTATCAATGATGTAGATCAACCTTATTAGCATTTGCATGTATTAGAATTAATATTGTTGGCGTGTGATAGTCATATTGACAATGATGTATGTTTGCATTTATTTTGGATGATGGGAATAAAAATTTTTAGCAACTTGTGTCGGTGTTAGAGTCAATGGCATGCATCAAACCTACTAACACTAATGCATGGCTTTAATGAGATGATTATATTTATAATTTGATAGTTTTTTAATTGCAGTTAGGTGGTCGTTGTTTAACATCATGGTTTAAGTGAATGATGAACATCAAGTCATATGTTAAGAAACTATAGTCAGGTGATTTTGGGCTTGTGATGATATTCATGCATATATATTTAGATGATTGAAAGCAGTGAAAGTGAATAGGTGATGATATTGGTTGATGGAAATAATAAATTATTGTCATTTGTGTTGATCTTCGGTCATAATTCTCTCTAACGCCAAGTTCAACTGTTACTCTAAGTTCCCATTACATGTTCTTTTATGTGTTGAATGGAGATCTATTTATAATTTTTGACACTGTCCATTCAATAATTTTAGTAAAAAAAATTCTCAAACACTCTATCCTATAGTTTATTTTGATTTCCACCATCATAAATCATCCTTAGGTCCTAAAGAGCCTTATGTAATAAAAATTGATTGATTTTAAGCTCCTAACAATTATTTTGTTGAGACACTCCTTTTTTACTATAAAGTACAAAAACTTAAGAGATTTTTTTATCCCCTAAGTATTATCATTAACTTTTAACTATAGATTAAGTGTATAGTTTGAGCTCATTTAAACTTGGATCAAAACACTTTTTGGGTCCTTATATTAACCTTACCTAAAAATTAGTTTTAGCTATATGATAGTATAATTCAAATGATCCTTAAACAAATTTCTTGAAGCTTTTCATTGTAATTATTGCATTAGTATTCATGTTTGATCAAATGAATTCATTGGAAATATATTGGGTTTGACAACTAACAAACTTCTCATGTAATAAATATAGAATTTTATTAAAAAAATAATTTGAACTTTTCAATATGATCTAGACTAAGTTATTTTAATTTTTCTAATAATTATTACAAATCATTCTCAAATCACTATGGCTCAATTGCATGCTAGCCATCACTTGATGAACATTCATGACCATATTATTTGACTTACTCATCTCTCTTCAACACAACTTTGCCACATCTTCTTTTTATGTGATATTAAAGATTATAGTACTATTTGTGTAAATATGAAAGTTTAGGTGTGAGAAATATAAATACATAAAGAATTGTGTGTTATATTTGTAATTACCCACTTTTTTAAATGACTTTGAAGAGTTGTCTTGTAGTAAGAAAATTCATTGGGTGTCTTAATATTAACATATTGCAATTTCAAACAAATGGCTTTATCTTGTTATATGTTTTATTTATATTGTTTTATTTGATTTTGAAAGGAGCTCTTGGCCACATTTTTTTAGTGTTTGGCTTTCAATTCCTTTTCTACATATTGTTGAACTCCACTTCTTCCACAACTTGCATTTGTTGCAATTTAAAAGCTTATTGTTGAGGTTCTATTTTCTACTGTGCATCAAGGCATTGAACTTCAAACTCTCATCTTGTCATAAGAAATTTGCATATTTAATATTTGTATGGGGAATCTCTTTATGATGAATCTGGGGCAGTCTTCTGTCTTTTCGGAATCTTTTTCTTCTTCATATTGCCCTAAACTCAATCAATATGTATAAAGGTTGAAAGGCATACGCGATGTGTTCTTTTCTTTCTCGCATAAGTTTCAAAGAACTTGTTTTGACTTTGCGCCAACATCGTCTGGACATTCACTTTTCATCGATGATTCTCTCACTTCTTTCTGTCCTCTTTCTTATTGTTTTGTTCAGCTTTTTTCATTCCTGTTTTTTCAGTGTTACGTCTGGAGAGTTCAATGAGGATTGTTTTGTTGAGATGGATGGTTATTTTTCTACCTATGAGCTACTCTAAGGGGGTGTTCTAACTTATTTTTTTATATACCACCATAATATAAAAAATTGAGCAAATGTACCCATTATTTAATTTCTCATGAAAGGGTGCCCAAAACTATATGTTTGAAGGCAAAATACCCCTAAAATATGAAGAGATGTTGAAGTATTATATAGGTGAATCTTTGAATATAAAAAATTTGACTAATGATTATATTTAATTGTATTAATATTTTCTTAACTGTTTTGTCAAACTAGTGATTATACTCACCTTATAATTGCTTAGATTTAATATAATGAATATCATTATGATTATACTATTTATTATATTAGCCTAAGATATTTATAATCATATCAAGATTGGTGGTCTTTGAATGTTGATCATATACTGAACATGCTATGACATAACACTAATAGTTGATGATTGAATACTAATGAATTATGCTCAAAATATTTGAACTGAGATCGTGTAATCTTCGTATGCAATAATTTCCCCATTCGAAGGGGCAATAATGTGGGGTTAGGGTTGTAAATGATTCGCTTACGAGCCAAGCCGAGGTCAGCTTGCAATTGGCTCGAATAGATTTAGGGTCTGTTTGGGAAAGCTTATAAGTGCGGCGGCGTTTTTAAAAACGTCGCCTCACTGTTTGGTTAGCACTTATTTGTGCTTAACCGAAAATCCCGTTTTTACTTTTACGCTACCACGCGATACGCGCCTCCGTGGGCGCGTTCGCGTTATTTTTTCGCGGATCTGGTGAAAATTTCCCCTTCGCCCCCGTGACCCCGCGTGAAGCCCCTCGATCTCGCTCGGTAAACCTAGCTCCCCCCCTCTCCGATCTCGCTCGATCTCGCTTCCCTCCTCTCCGATCTCGCTTCTCTCCTCTCCGATCTCGGTCGATCTCGCTCGATCTCGGTCGATCTCGCTCGATCTCTCTCGGTAACCCTAAACTCGATGTCTTAGGGTTTGCGTTATGAATTTTTTTTTGTTGCTACTGGTTCCAAAAAGTGAAGATTGGCTCTGTTGTAGCAATTTTATTTATGGAAGCTCTTTTTTCACATTTCAAAGCATAGAATTTTTGATGAAAGGGATGGATGGTTTGAAAATAACTGGTTCTGGCAAGCACAATAAAGAAATGCAACAAGAAGGAAGATATTAGTATCTTAACCAAGTGATTTCTAGAAATATTAGTATCTCCCCCCTCTCTAGAGGGTTATTTCTTTCACAAGTTAGATCAATCTTCACATTGCTAACAGCAACATCTTCTCTCAATTGCAGTCCAGTTGCTTTCTATAAAGTGCTAATAGCTCAATTAAGAAAAAAAATGGGAGTAGAAAAAAATTTCCAAAGAAATATGTATAAGCATAAAACAATGACAAGTTGAACCTGGGAGCAGACAATATCCTGTGATGTGATGTCTTTAAAATAGTCAAGCTTGTTTTTGGAACAGCGTATTCATTGCAAAACCGCTCAATAGATAGAAATATAAATTGAAACATTTTACATTATAAATTAATAACTTGTGCCAATCGATGGCATGATCTCTTTTTTCATAGCCGATTATAATGAACACTTGATCGAAGGAATGCAAGTCTAGGGGCGACCATTACCTTGTATAATTCCCGCCTCTCAATTCGCAGGATAAGTTCTCTAGATTCCTTCAGTTCTGGATCAGGCGATATTTCAATAGTTTTAAGTATGCCATCACAAAGCTGAAAAAATATGATGATATAAGTTCTGACATGTTATTAATAGCATATTATTAATAAAGAGGATCCTAAATATGTAATTATAATACAAACAGTTGAATATAAGTTGTTTTAAAACCGCACAAACCAAACAAATTAAACAAATCTTATTCATTTCGTAGGCGAATAAATCATTTATCCACAACAACATGAATCACTGTTTCAGATACGCTCAAACTAAACAGACAAACAAACTTATCCAAATCATTGCAGTATCGCAGATTATCCGGATAATTCGTTTATCAACTAGAAGTCTGATATAGCTGCAGCTCTCCCAAACGGACCCTTAGTGCAACTTAAAATCAACTCTTGGATCATTATATTTGATTTCCAAGCCGGCTAAACTTGATCCGGTTCGAATCCAAACGAACTGGCTCAAAGTGAGTTATTTGGAGTCGTTTCAGCTCATATCAACTCGATCAAGCTCAAAATTGAAACTAACTGGCTCTTCCGTTCAACCTTGAAATTCACTTGAAATTGGTTCATGACTCGTTATATTCAATCTTCTACAAGCCGATTTCAAGTCAGCTCAAGCTGATTCATGTATAGCTCGAAATAAGCTCAAAAAAAATTGATCTAAAATTTTTGCTCATAAATCAGCTCGTTTATTGCGATCTAATCTCGATTCGAACCAAAATTGAAATCAATTCTTGAGCACTTACCATATTCAAGCTAAACTCAAACTCCTATATGGGGTTCTCTCTCCATATTTACTTTTTAAATGTTGGGTTTATCTTTCTACTTATTAATTCATTTCTAATATCTTATTTTCTAAGGGGAAGATTGTATTGTCTTTCTCTTGAACTTTTTGTGGACCATTTTCTATTTTTTTTATGTTGTATGATAGTTTGGCTAATCTATATATTTTTTTCTTATTCTTTTATGAGAAATAATCACAATTTTCATGTTTTGCACAAAATAAAGTTCTTATTTATTCTAGCTTTAAAATGAAGACTGTCAGGATGACCTTAAGGTGTTGTCTGGCACATGAGATTTAAATTAATATGATTTAATAAATCTTGTAAATTTGAATTTACTAAATTCTAAAAGGGTGAGATTAGGGCTGTCAAAAAGCTCGTTTTTCGCGAGCAGTTCGTGTTTGGTTTGTCAAGAAGTCGTGTTCAATTCATTTAGTAAGTAAACGAGACGAACACGAACAATTATTTTTCGTTTAGTTAGTTAAACGAATCAAACAGGAACAGTAATGCATTCGTTCGTGTTTGAATCATTATTGTTCGAAATGTAAAATAATTTAAAATAATTATATATAAAAAAATTATGATATTTTAAAAAATTAAATTTTATAAATTATAATATATAATAAATTATTAATAATAATATAATAATACACTATATTGATAATATGCTAATATAGATATTATATATTTATATAATATAAGTTATATAATTAATATAATATATTATTTACATGTAAATATTAGGGCTGTCAAACTAGCTCGTCGTTCGCGAACAGCTCGTGTTCGACTCGTGTTCGACTCGTTCTTTAAGAAACGAACACGAACAGTGACTTCACGAACAATTTTAAACACAAGCTTATTTCAAACGAACTAAATTTCAAACGAACCAAACACGAACACAAGATCTATTCTTTTATATTCGATTTGTTTACACCCCTAAGTGAGATCCTCAAAACTGTTTGACAATGGATTTAATAAATAGTGTAAATGCAGTGAAACTGTTTGGCAATTTCTACCTTATAACAACCTTATCGCCACGGCCGCTACCTAACCCCGCCTTAAATCCAAAGTGCGAAGTTAAATTCATCGATTCGTAGGATTTACTAAATTTGTACCAAAATGACCGTCTTCGACAAGATTTCACTTAGATCCTGCATAAATTCTACCCTAAGTCCATTGTCACACAACCCCTAAATACAATACATTAATCTTGTAATATTTTGCAAATCTTCATAACTTTTATTCTCCCAAATATAAATGTATTGAAATTTTTAGTGAATAATTAAACCACATCTTAAAGAAATCACTTTTAATTTAGTTAAACTAGCTCACTTTCTTTTATGTCCAATCATTATAGGGACTATAAATAAATTTAGGTAAAAAGACTAAGGGTGTTTTTGGGGCAACTTATAAGCTGCGGTTGCATTTTAAAAATGTCGTGTTTTACCATTTGTAAACTACATTTGGGTAGCTTATCTAAAAACGCAGCTGGTTTTTTACAGTAAACATGGAACGCAGGTCGAACATCGCGGTCTACATTTCTAGATAAGCGGCTTATATGGATAAGCACAAACTGCCCCAAATGGATCCTAATTTTAATCCTCAGCTTGTAAAAAAAAACATTGACTTGGCAACTTTTCTATCAACATTTTGGAAATTTGAACAAATGGCATTTGTTTAGCAATTCTTTTTTAGGTAATTAGTTTTGGAAGGGAGTACTTATTCATTGCAAGTCAACTTTTTTTATTGTAATTTAATTGCTTTTTTTGTGTGTGGCTTCATTTTCTTCATTGCATAAGAAATTTTTTGGCAGAATTGACATTATGTGCCCCATGAAAGCAAGAGAAAATAGTGAAAAATGCTCATTTGCTTTATTTATTAAGAAAATATGCTCCAAAGTATGTTTGGGACCAAAATACCCCAACAAATTGAGGGAATGTTGAAGCATTATAGAAACTGATATGAAAGTTATTTGGAGAGTTGAGTGAATTGAATGATTAAGATCTGAATATTAATTTTAAGACAAATATAACCAATGAAGGACATTGGTTAAATGGTGTTGTTAGGCTTGGAACATAAAGACGAGGCTTTAAAAAACAGAGCGGTCAACACTATAGCATTGGCTATTGGTTAGTGGCTATTGGCACCGCGATAGTAGAAGATCAATGAAAAAGATGTTTAAGATATTGAGCACGATACTTTGGCACTACACTAGGAATTACTGTCAGAAGAAGTAGAAGATAGCTTAAAAGATAGAAAGCTTAATGTTATGGCACTAGCCCTTAGAACTGTGGTGATATACCCCATCAAAGTAAAAATAAAAAGAAGTGGGCTTAGCATCTTTGCGCTACCGACTCGGCATCGCAATACAATTACGTCATAGGTTCAATATGGAAGCAAATTAAATCCAATTAAGAGGGTGATAAATGTTGTTGAGGGAGTTATTTGTACGCATATACTAAGTGACAATATTGAAGTAAAGGTATGTAACATCCCAAACTCTCATCCATCGAGATAGTCTCTTATGGACTAATGGCCTCACAGCTTTGCCACAATGGTATAACTTCTCAAAAGGTTACTTATCCTAGGTGTGGCCCCATGCAAGCACACTTAACTTTGAATTTCTAATGAAATTCCACAAGTAAACTAAAAGGCTCCTCGAAGTTTACGAGTTCGATGTCAATCTAAATCATAAGGAAAGGGGGGCCACATCGGGTTAATAAAGGGTCATGGCGTGATCACAAAGAGGAAACACCCCGATATCGGGTTAACAAAGCCACGCCGCACCCCTCTCCATCTTTGTTTTTAACTAAATCATTTGGCACCATGAGTTCGGGTGCGACGTGAATTCAACTCCTAATACACCCCGTGCAACCTTCAACCACACCTAAAAACCTTTTAGGAACCATCTTTGAAAACCTATGCAAAACATCATTGAACCATGATCATTTTGATGAGTATTAGATTCAGTCAACTCTTTATTATAATAATATTTAATGATGAAAATCAAATAAATTTGTTGCTTGATAATTTGAGCCATATTTACGTTTTGCTTGAACATTAGTCAAACCCTAGAAAAGTCATTTTAAATCATTTTCCAACCATATTCAAACTCAATTTACCTATCTTAGAATGAGGGTTCAAATTATTTTTGAATGATAATTTGAATAAGATGTGAGCAAAACTTTCTTCATTTTTCAAGTTTTAAATCCACTTCTTTTTCCAACTTTGATTTACTCTAATATTAATTATGACTTATTTAAATAAGAATTTAGTAGTTAAAAATAGGGATATTTTGTAGGAGTGTATGTTCTTCGGCCACTTGCAGAAGATGAAGATCGTATTGTTTTCTTGTGGAATTGTTGTCGATCATTTTCTTTATCTTATAAAAAGTCAGTGTTGATTCTGATCAAACCTAACAATTTAGAAAGAATAAACTAGGACAAAAGAGAGCCCACCGATAAAACATCAAAATATCCACTTATCTAATTAGATGCAGCCACCCGAGCCAAAGCCAGAAGACAACCAGATTTAGCCGTACGAGCCAAAGCCAAAAGTCGATCGAGTTGGGAGAAGAACAAAAAGAAGACTGATTGATCTGAATCTACACCAATCAGACTAAAACAAGACAGAAAACAAACGAGCAAACCACTACAAAAAACACAGAACAAAGGTAAATACCAACCTTCCAGTAGATTCGACCTGAGGAAAGACCAAGTTTCTCGATCTCATCAATCATACCACAGACCCCCACGATGCTCCTCATTTGGGATAAAGAATTGATAATTCAGCAGTCTTATAGTCATCTTACAAGCTCTCCTTATTGATGAACAAGCTACCTATCAAGCTATGGTAATTCACCTCTATTTGATAGTCTAGTCTAGCTCCGCCGATAGGAACTCATCCAGGGATCGAGGTTGATAGTTAGACAACACCAGCCGATCGAATTAGTATTGTTGACCGGAAGCCAATCAAGCTTTGTTGATCGAAAACGCTGTCTCAGCCAAGCTGATCAAATTGGCCTTACAAAGCTGAAGCCGAACAAGCTCAGCCGATCGAGCCTGAAAGCAGCCGAGCGATTAACTCATATATGTAAAATACTTAAAATATTATGTATAGCCTCTATTGAAATATGGGCAAAAATATATTATCATTATATTGTAGCATATTCCCTCTATTTATCAATTATTACACGTATTTGAGTCTAGCCGCTGCAGCTATTCAAAAACTCATGAAGCATCCAAGTGCATGAAATTAAAATATAAATAAAGTGGAACAAAATAGCAAGAAATAATAGTTATGGATTATGGCAAGACTCACAAAATTAATGACAAATTGTACACTAATAGTTGTTTGAGATGAAGTGCTCAAGGTATGTTCTCATTTTGAAGATTTTATCAAAAAGAATACAGTATAAGACTTATCCGACTCAATCATTAATTTGATCAAGTTAGAGTTCAAAAGAGATAATAATGACAACTTATGGCAAACTTACTGTAAGAAATCATGCCATATAAAAAAGAAATACTGATAAAATTTTCAAAATCAAACTTCAAACATTTTCTGAATATACATCACAAGCATATGATTAATGAAAATAATTCAATAAAAGGGTTTGAAACCCACCTTCTGAAAAATGAAATCAGAGCAAAACAATGAAGAGCTAAGTGCACAAATATCTAAACCAAAGAACCAGGACTCTGAAGTTCGAGATTCAGTTAAGTGGGAGTATATAACCCAAGAAGAGCTAACTCAATTACAAGATTGAGAAAGCTTTGAATAAAGTAAGGCAAAAAATCAAGCGAAACTCCTGCCCAGTTACCAAAGATCTAATAGATGTCTATGGGATCAATTATATTGCCACATTCTCCATAATTATCAGAACTGTCAAGCTCAAATCGTCAACTTCATTTGTGTATCACAATCAATCAAGATTAGTCTTTGCTCCACATAGATTAAAGTAAAGATTTCCTCTAATGACAATCTCTCTAGAATCCTTTGCATAAAGCAACCACAAGGATACGATGCTAATCAGGTGAACAAAAAATGCATACTTGATAAGAACATGTATTAACTTAACAAAAGCTCACAAACTTTGGTTTAATAAAATTAGCAAAGTTCATACTAAAGCTAGCATTACAATAGTAAAATACATCATTCCATACCATTAGACATGATTCATCTTGTTTTGTTATCTTGGCAGTCTATGTAGATGACATCGCACTTATTGGTAACCATTAAAGTAATTCTCAAATCTCCAAAAAAATTAAAAAGATGCACTTATTGTAAGTCACACACGCATTGATACTCCCATTAACATTCAAAATATTAAAAATAAAAAGGGAAGACACTTCTAATTATTGGATGTTCGTAATTAAATTAATCAACCTATCATCAGACCAAGTATCGCCTCTACAATCTCCCTACTAAAAACATTTAAAAAAATTGATTGTATATATCAATCACAGGGAAAAAGGCTATCATATACTAAAAACAACTACAAAAAATTGATTGTATATATCAATCAAAGGGAAAAAGGCTATCATAAACTAAGAATTAATAGAAAAAAAATTATGATTACTATAAAGAGTCGGCTGGTGATGGAAAATTCACATATAAATATTGTATATTTATTGGAGATAGCTTGATCACATTCAAAAAATAAGAAATAAATAAAGATGACCAGATCTAATATTAAGATAGAACGCAAAACCATGGAACATTCTACTTATGAGATGAAATAAGTTAATGCCCTCATAACAGAATTTGCTTTTTTTTTAATTGCACAACCCAAACTCATAAGCTGTAACAATCATGCAACCATCTAATAGTAATCGTGAGCTCTGAGAAAGGAAATACACATTCGATTGACAGTCGCCTTATTTGAAATGTGATGATGTAACAAAGATTTTTAATGCTCTTATTTCGAACATAGAAATTAAGTTTTTCAGAATCAAATTTAGGTAACAAAACTAGCATAATTATAATTTATAAATTTATATTTCCTCATATACTTCTATATTAGTAATTAACTTGTAGTTTTAGTAGTTGAACTCTCAACTATATCCTTAATTTTCTATAACATAAATTCAAGACTTTAAGATATTCATAAAGAAGCAAATGCTATGTGGGAAAAAGTAACAAATATTATTAAACAAGTGGCAAAAGATGTATTTGGAGAATCAAAAGAAAAAATTTCTATAAATAAAAATAGTTGGTAGTGGAGATCAACAGACACATCATTAAGAAAAAGATCGGATCCGGGGAGATTTTTGTTCCATATGTGTCATCCAGTAGTCAACTAGCGGACAAGAATTTGTCTCGCCATTTGTTCAATAACTTCAAGTCCAAGTTGAACATGACTGACATCTATGCTTCAACTTAAGGGTGAGTATTAGATTATAGCGGCTATCCCTAGCCGTTATTTCTTATTATTTGCTCTTATTTTCTGATTATGTATTTCCTATTTTTCTTTATTCAATTTTATTTTCGTTTGTAGTTGTTTTATTAGGTTTTTATTTCTTTCCTTTACTATGCTTATTGTAATTGGGTTTAAATACCACTATTCCTATCAATAATATTGTGTTGATCAATGTTGGACTATTCCAAATCTCAATAAACCTAATCCTGACCAATTCGAAGTTTGAGTGTCAGAAATATCTCCATAAGCTATGTTACAAAAGCAAAACCAAATCAATTTTAAGGAAAAATTACATTTTTACTCTATCCCGAAAAGGTTCATGTTACAAAAATCTCCCACAAAAAAATTCACGGTACAAAATCCTAAGCATAAAAAATTGGATTAAATTAGATCAACCTTAAAGAGGCCCATATTACAAAAACATATTCCCCTAAACTTAAGGAAATCAACTGCATCTCTGTAGCCGCTTAGGTCACATGAACATTTCCAAATAAGGATACGATGCCGAATACAAAGTTAAATCCAATTTGCCAAAACTAAAAGCTATAGAAATCACAACTTCCAAACTCAAAACTTTAAACTCTGCAATCAAAACACCAACATAAGTGGTATACTGCAACTACACACCATACCAGTTGTGGGTTTTTTTATTAAGCTCTAAAAATATCAAAGGTCACATGATCAAGAATTCATGGAGTTGATGTAATTTACTCAGTGACTACCCTCCATCTCTAGGTCCCATGTGGTTAATCCAATCCTAATTAGACAAATGATCATACAGATCTAATGGGCCCAAGCCATGTCAACCACAAACAATACTTAATTTGACCAAGCTCAAGTAAACCATAAGCCAATTACTTCAAGGTTGACCACATAACTCACGCTTGCATTAACTTGCAGTTAGTCAAGCCTAATTCAGATCATTGAACATCTTAATGCCTAGCATAAGTTTAACTAGAATTAGTTTCAACCTCTGCCAAACCAATCAAGGTTAATAAAATCCATAGGATGCATACAACTAATTCCAATCAAACTACAGGGCTATGACCCAAATTTGAGGTGTATATGTGATTCAATTGCTCAAGTTAAGGTTCGTCAAAGCAAACTGACACATCTAATTTCATAGAGGTTCATATGGGCTACATGATAAATTTGAACTAATTATAATGCATTTAAATCTACTCAATTAGTTAATAATATATTCTTCTAGATTCTATGATATATATAAAAAAATAAAAATAAAATAAAAAATCTTATTTTATTAGAATTAAATGAAGATATGACACTCAATAGGACAATGGAAAAAAGGATTCATATAGTCGACCCCACTTCCTGGAATAAAGGCCTGTTATTGTTATTGTTGTTGTATTCAATGATGAATGCATAAAAAATAAGATTCATTCAAACTAGTTACAAACCATTATTTTGTAGTCAACAACAATGAATTTATCATATTTCTTAATAGTGGAAACAATCTACAGCCAATATACAGAAAGAACATACATGGCATATATGAATCCAATCATGTGATATTAAGAAATTGGACCAAAGCATTCTAACAATACAAATCATACATTTATATGTTTCCTTGAAACATTCCATTTTAGTTTTGGTAGCATGTAGAATTGATCCAATTTATGTGCCTACAATTCTTTAATGTAAATGAAAAAAACTAGTTGCCTTCAATTAGTCAATGCCACAATTTTTCCTACTCATTTTCTATGGAAGTTCCAAATATTAATTATTTACTCAAAACTAAATTGAGTATATTAGAGGAAGTAGTTAAGATTGTTGACAAAAAATGAAGATGAATTTCTGTACACACATAATGCAGTATACGATATGAATCAAAATAAATATAGAATATTTCTTAAATATTTCAGTATTTTGCCTTAATTGAAAATTCATCTTAATATTTTTAGCATTCCGTTGCTACAGAAATTTTTAATTCAAAATAGATAATAGGATTTTTACAAGTTATAAAAATCTGAAAAAAAATTAGTTTAAATTTATCTTGAAACAAATGTTATTTAGATTATTGAATTATTAATGAAATTTGATAGATTTTCACATACCTCTCTTGTATCCTCTCTCCTATTCTCTCTGATAGGATTCTTCTAAGGCAGTCTATATCTTCTCTTAGAAAACAAAAAACCTGAAATTTTCACTGGTGTGATTCAAAACATGTTTCTTATGGGAATCTCACTTTACCGAACCCCTCCTTCCTTCCTCTCTGTTTAACGATTTCCCATTTGGATAATCTTTTTCCTCAAGTTAATTTGAGAAACGAAACTACAGTCAAAGACAATTCAAGAGAAAAAAGTCAAAGAACAAACACAATAGCTTTGGAGTTCTTGAAACAATCATCTAATATCAACATCCTTCTACCTCAAATGATTAGAAGCACCAGAAAAGCATTTAACAAGGAGAAAAATAATAGTTTGATAAATACTTCAGAAATGCTGAACCCTTGAACAAAACTGTGTTTGCATGGATTGTGGAAACCAAAAGTTTGGAGCTATTGAATTTCGGAAAACTTGGCTTTCACTATAGTAACTGTCTCTACTCTGCTCAAAAACAAGTTGGATCACTAAAGCAATGTATTATGTTGATAATTGCATAGCATTTCAGAAAACATTAGTCAAAAGAATGCTTCAGTATAAATCAAACACTAATATCCCAAACAAATCAAAATGGTATTAAAATAAAAAAGTAAATCATGAGAAAATTAACCATAGAAGTTGGCGTGCAAACAAGAAGAAATGTCTGTACTTTTACTGAGCAAATAGCAAATTGTTTCATTTGCATGTACATATAATGTACATCGCAAAGTAGCTCTTGCTAGGATTCATATTGATCAAATGCTGATTTCAATTCAAAAATTAATGAGCCGCTATCATGAAATGAATAAAAAATCAGCACATTCTGAAAAATATTAATTGCAGATCACACATAATATGGACCATAAAAGGCATGGTGACTTCACCTACATTGCCAAACAAGGTAAAGGCATCTTCAGGTTTGCTCTATCATTCTTTAACTTTGCTCGCTTCACAAGTTTTTTCGCTTTATCATACAAGGAATCCTTCGCCAACTCATCAATCAACACCTGAATAATGCCTACATCAACAAGAAATCCATTGTCTATCGCTTTTATGCATATATTGAGAGCCAAGTCAACATCGCCACCTTGGCAGAGTTTGGGGATCAATTCCCTCAAAGTATGCCTATCAGGAAAGCAGCCTTTCTTCCCCATTTGTTTGTATAATCTCTTGGCCTCCTCCAAATTCCCTTGTCGACAATAGCCTTTAATTAGGGCATTGTAAGTCAAAGTATCAGGCTCCAACCCAACTCTCCTAAGCTCTTCCAAAACCTCCATTGCCTCCACAATCTTTCCTTGCCAAGCAAACGCTCTGATCTTTGCGTTGAAGCTTCTCACATCCGGCTGGATACCATTCTCCGTCATTCTTTGCCATATCTCCTCAGCCTTGGAGAGCATACCCTTGCCATAAAAGCCATTTAATAAGGTATTGAAAGTTATCAAGTCGGGCATAATCTCACGCTTTTCCATCAAATCCAGGGTATTGAGGGCATCATCAAGGAGGTCCCTTTCACACAGAGCGTTGATCAGAATGTTGTACGAGATACGATTGGGCTCTATAGAGGCGTCGTGAGATGAGAGGAACTTGTGAAGGTGGGCGATCCGATCGGCGTCATTCGACCGGGTATAAGCGGTGAGAACGGCGTTGAATGAAAAGACGGTACGTGGGCAACCGAGTGCAGGGAGCTCTTGAAAAAGTGCGGCAGCGCGTTCAGGCATTCCAGCTAGACCGTAAAGAGAAATGAGGCGTACAGCGAAACCCTCGTGACACATTTCCTCTCGGTAGCACTTGTGTTGCTCGATGATGTCGTTAACCGCATCGAGCCGACCAGCGGTGGCGAGGCGGCGAATGATGATCTCGTAGACTTCGGGCTTGCTGCGGAAGTTGCGGTCGGCGGAGCAGCGCTTGAAGTTGGAGATGAGCTGATTTAGGTCTTTCTCGCGAAAAAGAGCTTTGATAATTGATCGCAAAGGTTTTTGGGGGGAGCCGGCGCTAGGGTTTGCAGTGGAGCAGAAGAGGCGGAAGAGACGGTGAGGAAGGCGAAGGCGGAAGCGCAGCAGGTTAGTTAAGGAGTTCATCTTCTACTTTTTGCTAGAGACTCAGAGGTTTTCCAGAGGGTTTAGTTCCTCAAAACCGTGTGTGTCGAGTGTTGCGCTTAGGGCTGTGAACGAGCTCAACTCGCCTGTATGTTTATATTTAGAGTTCAAAAAATATGTTCGTGTTTCACTAGTCGAACACGAACTGTTCACAAACAAAGAGTCATTTTAAAAACTCTAATGACATAATCATAAGATGTTAAGGGTTGGAGCAAGATTTAAAATTATTATTTTATCAAAACATCATTTGAATTTAATTTAATAATTTTTATTATATTCTCGTAATTAATGCATTTAATTGATTATATATATATATATATATATATATATATATATATATATATATAATTGATGAATACTATTTCTAACAAAAATGAGCCGAATACGAACGAACAAATCTTTGTTCTTGATCAACTTGTTAACTTAGCAAGCGAGTTGAACATGAGCTTCTTAACGAGTCGAACACGAGCTGTTCACGAACAAGGACTCGTTTTGACTGCTCTATACCTGCTAATTAGGAAAAAAATATTCGGTTGGGAGTCTGTGCTTAAACATTGCATCTAGATAATTCAGATAACGGATGTGATACACTGGATGGAGCAGAGAAGAAAAAAAATCATCTCTTGTGTATCGCATTCGTTGTCCGATATAGCGTACATCCGGACTGCGAACGTAATGTTTTTTCGGTAATTAGGGCTTAAAATTGATTGAATTTGATTCGGACTATGATCGTATTAAAATAAATATGTTTAGCTACGAGCTAAAATTTTGGATCAATTTTTTTAAGAATTGGTTTCAAAGTATCCCCAACCTAAATTAAAATCGAAGCTTTAACAGATGTAATGATAATAGGGTTTTGAATTTAATAAATATAGCTTGAAGATCATTAATCACTTGAAAATTAATTTGAATTTTACCTCGCATTGAAATAAACAAGCTGGGCTATAAGTCGAGCTAAGAGCCAAAATTTCGGATCAAAATTATTTTCGAGCCGATTTCAAGCTAAATTTTGAGCCGACCCCAGCTCAGACTGACACCGGATTGTTAAGGGCCCTACTGCTAACCCGCCCTCTTTCCAGCTTGAACTATTCTATCATGTTTTTTTCTTAGAGGAACTACATAATAAATCATATACTTAAATTTTAAAATATTATAGATAAAGTCTAACACCTAAAATTATATTAACATCACAACATTATCACACTATTATCCTATATTTTTCTTTTGTTGGGTTTACATATATAGCACAAAAAATATTATAATTTACATATTTCACAATCAAAATGTTATCTATATTGACAACAACAATGCACTTTTGTCACTGTGTCGCTGAAATCCGATCTCTACTACTGAAATCCATTCTATGCAAAGTCGTCGTCTCAACAGCAAAGCTCTTCGTTTGGTCAGAGCTTCATCGTTGCAAAGCGTTCGCAGACAGTTTAGAGCGGCTTTAGTAGTCAAGCCACTACACAAGTCATGTATCACCAAGGATGACGGCCAAGACTTGGCTTGCTGCCCCAATGTTTTGTAAAAAGCTCTAGAAATGGCGGAGAAAGCATAAACCGAACAAAAGCACTGCCCAAGAAGGGATAAATATTTATGTACGGAGTACGCATGCAGTTTTGCATGTGTACTATGCTATAATCTTTGAGTAACTCTCCAATAACTTCATAATAACCCTGATTAACACTTAAAATGGAACCGCAAAAGTTATTCGGGGGTATTGGGGGGCTATGTCGGTGTTATTATAGCCAATAACCTCACAAAACCACTGAATTACACCAAAAAATATATGAAAGTGGAAGCATGGAAGTTATTGGTGGTTTATTTGGGAGGTTATTGAGAGGTTATTTGAGTTAATACCCCAATAACCTCCCAATAATGAGTTATTGGGAGGTTATTATGGGAAATACGCATGCAGAACTGCTTTGCGTGTGTATATATTTCTCCCAACAGATGGGGGTTGCTCGGCACAAACAGAGGATTACTATTCTGATTCCTCCAATGACCGAAAGCGTAGTCTTGACCGCTCGTGTTCATTGTAGAGACACTCAGTAGTGCTCTGCATGTTGTGGGTCATTGTTGCTGTGAAGGTTGAACTTCAACGGTGCAGTGAAGAAGGTGCGTCGTTGTTGTTAATATATATAAGGGAGTGCTTTATATATAAATGATGAAGTTTAGGTGTAAAATTTATAAATTCCAATGTTTTGTATGTGATGCATGTAAAGTACCCTATTCTTTTATTTCCTCTTTCCCAACATCACTTAGAGAGAAGCTCTGCTTTACTCTCTCATTGTTTCTCCTCTCCCGCTCCATTCTACCACTCTACTCTCTTGCTTTCTCTACTCCCACACTTGTAGAGCATTGTAAGTCGGCATGAAGTCAACAAACTGCTTAGTTATTCTTTTTTTTTTTTTTCTTTAGATAGCTTCTATTCTTATTTTTCTTATTTCTCTTTTTCTTTTGCTTGGCATTGTATTTTAGGGGGTGTTTGGCTGTGTGATCGGAGTTATATTAATAGGATTTTTCAAGTTTGAATTTTTGGTGAGCTCGTGTTGGAAGCGAAGGTCGCAATCAACAGTAACATAAATCCAACAAATCTGCCTCTCTCGAGGATTAGGTAAATCTGAAACCGAAATAATTTCAAATAAATTGAGATTTGGATTTTTTTTTTTTTTGTATTTTTCTTGATTTGTGTTAAATCCAGGGCTAAATCTTGTCAGAGTCGGTTTTAAATATTTGAGATTCATTTGCATTATATTGCTCATAAAAGATTAAAATTTGGGTAATTATTCAATAAATCATCTAAGTTGTTTATCTTTTTGGGTTTTTAGATGAAGGATCATAAGTGTATGTCAAGTGAGGCATCGAAAATTTCTTAGCGGCTGACAGTGGCAAAAAATTTTTGTCTGCAATTCGGACATAGTTCTATGTGCAACTTTAGTAATATACTGTCATATGTGTTATATAGGGCTCACCTAAAAAAATAACCGTAGAGATTATTGAAGTTGAATTGTAGTCTTCAATAAACCCGAAATAATCCTGAAATAACATCTACGGTGATATTATGCAAGATGTCATGCAAGAAATATCACAAGAGAAGTATCATGTTCGATCACCTAGGTTATAAGATGCCATTGGGGAAAATCACACCTGGTCCCAATAATGACCAAACACACATGTGAATGGCATGCACATTCAGGTTATATTGTGACATGCAAGCAAGCAAGCAGACTCATGCACATGCATAACACACACTATGCAATTGATCGGTTGATCGGGCTAGGGGCGGCCGTTCAAACTAATTGATTGGATGAGGTAGAAGTGATGTCGGCTAGGCCGAGGCGGCTGGTCAAGGTAGAAAGAGATGCCGACCGGGCTAGGATGGCCAATCGAGGCAAAAGTGATGCTGACTAGGCGGGCGTGGCCGGTCAGTCAAGGAAAAAGTGATGTCAATCCTGTGTGGCCGGTCGAGGTAAAAGTGATGCCGACGAAGTTGGATACGGCGTGGCTGGTTAAGGCATAAGTGATGTCGACCGGGCTAGGGCAGCCGGTCAAGGCAAATAGTGATGTCGACCAGGACGGGGCAACCGATCGAGAAAAGTGATGCTGAATGAGTCAAGGCGGTCGGTCGAGGCAAAAGTGATGTCGGCTAGGCCAGGGCAGCCCATCGAGGCAGAGTGATGCCGACCAAGTCGGGGAGACTAGTTGAGGAAAAAAATGTGATGTCGATCGAGCTAAGATGGCCGATCGAAGCAAAAGTGATGTCGACTATGCGAGGTGCGGCCTGTTGAGGTACCAGTGATGTTGACCGGGCCGGGGTGACCGGCCGTGACAAAAATGATGCCGACCAGGTTAGGGTGGTTGGTTGAGGCAGAAGTGATGCAGACCTGGGCTAAAGCAATCGCTCAAGATCAAATGCAAATGCTTTAAGCAAGACACACATGCACAATTCAAAACAAATGATCATCTCGATAACAATTCATCCTCGTACTAACAATCTCACATAAAGCACCTAAGGTTCAACACTTGGATGTGCGGCATAGCCACCTCTTGCTTTGGCGAGGTGTGTGAGGATTTTAACCTCCAAGTCTCCAAAAGGTAAATTATCCACAATGCTATGGAATGGGCTAACTATAAAGCTTTTCTCATTTCACAAATCCTCATAATTTTGCAATGTGAGCAAGCTACAAAGAATTTCTCACATTGCAAATCCCAAACATCCCAACCCCTCCAAGGATTGTTGGGGAAAGCCAAAGCAAGGAGAAATTGGGATTCCAACCCACTAGGATTTAGGTCTAGGGTTCGCATAGGGAGATCATTCTGTTCCGCAAAGTATTTGGCCATGCACGGGTTTCCTAACCTAGTGTTGACCTCATTTTTGATGAGGTCTTCTCTCCTTTTTAGTACTTGAGATCTAGCTTAGGCTTTTCCTTTGACTATCCTAGAGGATTAGAATTGGGACCCACCACTTAGAAATTCAAACCACTTCTTAACTCCTCGCAAACTCCACAAACTTGATTGTAGACCCCTAATCACCTAGAGGGTTGAAATCAAATGTGGAAGTTTAAAGGATGAGTTCCCATGAGACTCTTCGGCCTTAGGACCGCCTCGGGTGGCTCAGTCCGGTGAAGGGTCGACTTACACACACACTACACCTATACACTACACTTTCACACACCTCCTAAAAACACACCCATACCTAACTTGATCTCCCGACTCATGAAGGTGATTCACATGGATGGTCCTTAACCCCTAAGCCCTCGTGCTAGAGGGTTAGGAACAACATAGTGGATGCCTCAAATGAGTCCCTTCATGGCTCATGTGGGCTTGATGTGGCTTCATGGCTCAAACAAAATGATTTCATTCCACTTACATTTACCCAATCTTCAATTTTCTAAATTTTCAATTTTTGACCCCCGGGACCCTACACCCACCTAGCCTACCCAAAACCCTTGAAATTACCCAAATTTTCCAAAATCCTCCAAATCACCCAAAAATCCTCAAGACCAATCCCAAACATTCCCACATCACTCAAATTGATCATCCATAGCCAAAAATACCAAAAATTCCAAAAATACCTCCCAATACCCTCCAAATACCCAAAATACCCCTCTTAGCCAAAAAATCCAAAAATTCAGAAAATTCCCAGAAAATTCCAGAAAATCCCAAATATTCCCAATTTCATTTTATTCAACTACACCATAGGCCAATTTTGTCAATTTACCCCACTTTTATCAAAACCCCCAATTTGACTCATTTTAACCCAAAATGAACCCAATGTCAAACCAAACCTACCCAATTGACCCAAATTCTGGTCCAATTCAATTCTAAACTTCAGTTCAACATCCCCAACACCAATCTAGACCAAATTCAAGCCCAATTTGATTGGCATTGGGATCCAATTTCACTTTTGGCCTTAAAGCCCAATTTGGACCCATGACCCAAACCTAGCCCAAACCAAACCAATTTAACTCCAATTAATCCCAAATCTTTTCTAAACCTTATCTAACATCCCCACAAACAAAACACTAACATGATTTGCCCAAAATTTGAATCTAAACCCCACTCAAATTCAACCCAAAACCAAAAGGCCCAATTTTGACCTAAATCCAACCCTAACCCAAATGAGCCCAAATCCCAAAATCAAAACCCAACCAAAGCCAAAACCTCTTTGAAACACTCCCAAAAACATTTCCCAATATTTATTTTACATCAATTTCAACTCTAGCCCAACATTGGCCCAAGTTAGCCCAATTTGACCTACATTGGCCCACTTACCAAATAAACCCAAATTCAAACCAATTCAAGTCCAAATCACACCAAATTGACTCCAAACCACTCATGACACATCCCTAAACCAAACTCAACAATTATTTGGCCCAACCTCTTTACAAAATTCCCATCCATAAATTCATTTTTAAACTTAAAGGCCCATTCCTTAAACCATTTTAAAAGCCCATCTTTTACCACATCCAAAGGCCCAAAATTGGTCCCAAAGCCCATATGACATTTCCCCTCATCATACTTTCAATTAAACTCAATACCTAAGTCCTAAATTCATCATTGGATTATTCCAAATTAAACCTCATGACAACTCTCACCAAAATGCCAAAAGTCACAAAACCCATTTTCATGAAATTGACTAAACTTTTCCCTAAGCCACATGGAGCCATGCATGAGCCATTCACAAGCCATAGGAAGCCATGAAAGTTTGGCATTTGACCATACCATTAATGGTAAAAGGAGGGGCTCCTTTCCTAACCTTTCATTAAGCTTTTTTAACCTTATCCATGACACACACTAAACCATGTTTAGCCACCTCATCATGGATAGAGACCACACCATCCTCCCTTGGCGACCCGAGTCGATCCTCTCGACCCAAAATCGAGGCCATGGGAGGTGCACCCAACCCAAACCAATGGGTTGACCAAATTGAAGCCAAAATGACCCCTCCCCCATTCCATTTTAATTCAGCCACTTTACACATGGCAATGGCCAATCGATTGCACAAACCTCTAACCCCGACCCACTCTGGACCCGAGGGTGACCCATGCCTGCCGACCGACCGCACTGGTCGCCGGAAAACACCATGGCCGAGACCTTGGGAGGAGCTAAACTTTGGAATTCCATCTTGCTGAGCTGCCTCATGCCCAATGGCCATTGTAGCTGTTCTTCTCTTGCCAAGAGCAGCTGATCCCAGCCCTCAACTCCCCTGGGAGGCCCTCCAGCCTCTCCTATTTAAACCCCTCACTCTCTCGGCCAAAGGAGGTGCTGAACCAGACCATACCAAAACTCTGCCAAAATCATTCCAGATCACTCTCCACACATAGAGCACTTGATCCCCACCGAATTCCGGCCCCGATTCCCTCCAAGTCGAGCTCGATTTTGAGCTCAAACTTTAGCCCAAAACCGAGACACTTCTTCGCAGTGAGCCAATCCCCAAATTGATTGGTCCTACACCTTCACCTGGACTAAGAGGAGAAGTTTCCCATTGAAAGCCCCATCTCCGGACCACCCGGTTGCTCCAGCCTCTAAGCTTTGTGATCGGGTCGTGGTGACTTTCATAGCTAGACGATTCACGGAGCCGAGGGACTTCATCCGGAGCTTACTTGGACCCAATCGAAGGTGACACAACTCTCGGATCGAAGCTTCACTTATCCGAGCAAAGGTATGGACTCCCTCTTCTTCCCGAGCTTCCAGAGATTCTCATTTTAATTTGAGTCAATTTAAATGCATGTTCACCGTATGGATGTGTTCGTCTCTTCAAGACGAATCCATAGAGCATAAGAACACGAAAATCCTTTGAGAATCGAGAGAGTTCTTAGTGTTAGAGTGTGGACGGTCACGGGATCGCACCAGTCGTAGACGATGACCAGGAACCGTCGGATCGCGCGTGTATTGGGTGGACGGCTTGGATTGCGTCGGACCGACAGATGGTACGTGAACCGCGGGGCCCCGGACAACCGAGTCAGATGGCGGCGTCGAACCAGGGAGCGACGCGTGTCGATTCGGAGCCGCCGAGGTTGAGTCAGCGCCGCGTGGATAAGTAAATAAATAGGGTATTTTCTGATTTATTTAAATCCCAGAACTTCAAAAATCCATATTTTTGTGTAGAAAAATCACAAAAATAAAATAAAAATACCCTCTTGCTCAGTGAACAAAGAAGAATAATGTGGAAAAGAAATTAATTAATTTTGTCCAGTACTTTATTTTTAATTAATTATTTACTCCCTGCATTGTTTTAATTCTCCATGCATTCATACAATTCACCATGGCATGAGACCATAGGGCTTTTGAAGCCTCTGAACTTGGGAACATTTCCTGAATTTTCCAAGGTTAGAGGCCATCTCTGTGAAAAGTTATTGATTTTTCAAATATATGTTGCTGTTTTGAGTATTTTAATTCCAAAAATTAGCATGTTGTGAAATAAATTCTAGGAAAATTTGGTGATGTTCCTTATGACTAGAGAACCCTAGGAAAAATGGGACTTGAGTTAATTCACTCAGATTAACCCTAATTGGCCTAAATACCCAAAATTGAACTTTAATTAATTAGAGTTAACCATAGATCAAATTGACTTGAAATCAATTCTTCACTGACCTTTAGGATCAGAGGAATCCACCATAAAAATTTCAAGTCAATTGGACTTAGTTAGCCTCTACTAAATGGGTTGATTAAGCCATTTAGCCAATTTAAACTTTGAAAATTCATAACTTTCAAAATACTTTTCAAAAATTCACCAAATTGGTTTTGGAGCCTCTCTGATATTAGGGGAATTTAAGAAAATTAAAATTGCAATTTTCTAAAAAGTTGATTTTTTATCATTATTTTAATATTTTAATAATTAAAAAATAATAAAAATTACAAAAATAGCAAAATTCACCAAAATGTCACATTTTGAATTCTAACTACTTAGGAACAAACCCCATATTTTTCTTATGTCTCTAGGTTGAGATATTAAATTTTAAAGCCTTGGGGTAATTTTTAAAATTAAAAAATACATTTTCTAGCATTTCCACTAAAATAATTCCAATAAATTAAGGAAAAATCAGAAAATTGTAAAATTTGGTTCTCTGGAATCCTTGATATCAGAGAGAATTTTAAAAATTATAAAATTCATTTTTTAACTTATATTCTATTTTTAAATTAATTAATACTCCAGAACTTAAAATAATTTTAATAAATAAAATATAATTCAAAAAATCACAAAAATTGGTCCAAGTGGTCCTCTGTTCATTAGGAATGTCCCATAATTTTCTTAAGAACAGAAACTTTCCCTTGGTCATATTATTAAATTTTCCTTGGAAATCTCTATTTTCCACCAAAAATAATTATATAAATAAATTAAATACAGAAAAATCACATTTTCTCCTCTAATGTCTTTATTGACATATGAGTGAAGTCACATGAAAATTTCAAGTTCATTTAAGCTCAATTTAGTGAGTTATGAAATTATTAAGCTTGAAGGGCAAAAATGGTAATTAAAATTTTAACCCATAAATTAAAACTTTAGGTTTAATGAAATGAAAGAGTAAAATATTTGATCCTAATCTGATTTGGATGATTGAAAATTAAATAATTAAAGGGTAGAAACCTATTAAACAATTTGAAAATAATTAAAATAAACCTTAATAAAATAACTAAATTAAATTTGGAAGAATAATAAAATTGGAATTATTAAAATAGGGATGTTATTAGGAAGAGATTTGTTCTCTAATTTAAGAATCCCTAAATTAATCATCTCAATAATATTTAATTCCTAATTAAAATGATAATTCAAACTTAAGATTTAAAATGCTTAAAAGACTTAATCATTAAATTAAATTAAAGTTAAATTATTTAAATCGAAACCCTTTTAAAATAAAATATTAAGTTAAAATTAAAAAAAATTATTAAATTAAATTAAATTAAATTAAATTAAATTAAAACATATTAAATTAAATTAAATTAAAACACATTAAATTAAATCAAATTTAAATTTAAATTAAATTAAATTAAATTAAATTAAATTAAATCAAATTAAAATTTAAATTAAATTAAATTAAATTAAATTAAATTAAATTAAATTGAATTAAATATAACATCACTTAAGACATAAAGAATTCAAAAATAAATCTAAAACAACTTGAACACTTTTCTAAACTTAAATCCATTAACTAAAATTAAATCATAAACCACTTGAACATCCATTTGCCCTCAAAAGCTCGTGATGTCATAACTCTTAAAAGGAGTGTTAAGTGAAGTGCTACTTCATTCATAGGATATTCAAATGTCCTAGTTCACTGAGCAAGACAACAAACTTGAACTCCCGGACGATTAATTCATTTGTATAATTAAATTCTCTTGAACTTAAAACAATCCTAGAAATATTGAAAAGATGTTTAAGATTCGTCTTAAGCACTTCCTCGATATGATAGGATATTTATAAGAACAATTGAACTTAGTTGTTCTTTGATGAAGAAAATCGTCCTCAAACCAAAATACAAGAACCTAGACGTCATAGGAGGTGATTACGCTATAGGATTAGGAACTTGGTAGAAAACCATAACCCTTCCCTTAGCTTTACCTAGGAACTTGCTTCAAATGCTTAAATATTCTAATTGTGTTTTAAGTGCAGCTTGGGATGACGGGAAGACCCTCCAGGTACGCTTTTATTTTATTGCAATTTACCTAATTGCAATTTATTTAATCGCATCGCACTTACTTTTCTTGCATGATAAACAACTGTTGCATGAAAACCCACACCTTTAGGATAGTCCCTAAAACTGAAACTCATAACTAAATTAAAAGACACTACAAGATAAAATTCACCGCCACAACATTCAAAATATAAAACAACTCAAAATTTAATCACAAACAGAACAACAAAACTACAACTACAACTAAATTAAAACGTCTCATTGAATGATCGGGAATACCTCGGATGATGTAACCCACGTGTTGCTAACGGGATTTCCCACGATCTAAATGAAAGTGCGGAACTCATTTAGTTGAGTTTAGCAAATTTATCCGGACTAAGTGTATTCGATGAAAATAACGGTGCGGGATGACGAGCACGTGGGATCTTAATCGGTTCGTTTAATGAACTCTAAGACCTGTTTTAATTAAAACATTAAAGACACATGGAAATTAAGACTTTCTCTAAAACCAAACACTTCCCTCATCTCTTGATTTATCACCTTCTACAACTAAACCTCCGCAACAACAAGGAGCTCGGAGCATGGTGGGCGAGCACGGCCATCGTCATCGCAAAAACTCGAGTCTACTTCAACGAAAACTTTCTTAGAATTAAATAACCAAGCCATAGGATTTCGAGGTAGTTTGCACGGTGCAACATAAATCCTCAACTCTTCGTTAGGCATTTGCATGATCATGTCATGTAAATTAAGCCCTAATCGGTCTTAGGACTACGAGGTAGTCGTCCGATACGACATAAACCCTCACATCTTCAAGGCTATTTGTATGATTTTATCATACAAATATAAGTCCTAACTAATTAAAATTGGCAAGATCAAAATACTAAATAAACATTAGGGCTTTCCTAAATCCAAGCCAAACAATAGGATAGTCGGGAAATTACCGAAGTTCGCTTCGAATCCGTGATTTCTCCTACCTTTCTTCCCTTGAATTCCCAAAACAAAATGTTCCAAATTTGATCCATTCCCTATCGAAATTCCAAAATTCAATCCTCGAAAACTTAAACTTTGAAATTCTTGAGAGCAGAACTACTGATTATTATCGAGAGTTTTCTTAGGTGATTCCCATCACTTAAGATGTAATTAACTATAGGGGCATGCCCTTATAGGGAATTTTAAGAACCCAGGTAATATAAACCCAGTTTAATTTCTTTGTATTAAGCAGAGGAACTTGTCGGCTTATAAAATTGGTTCGCGGACCAAACGGATGTCACAAACCTTTCTAGTTTATCTAATCGAGCCCCATTATCAAGCGGTGTGTCTATTTTCCGGGATAGATACACGGTTTGTAGTGAGGTGCTCGTTTATATAAACTATTTGGGATGTGAGATCAGTTTGATTTCATATCTTAAAATCTTCAAATTTAAAATTATTTTCAAAATCAAATACTACTTTTCAAATTATTTATTTAAATTAAATTAAAATTCACCGACAATTTCTGTAGGCGACCCCCTTTTCCAAATAAAACACCATAACTCAAAAATAAGCCGTACACCTAGGGCTTCCTCTAGAAAATCAATGACCAATCCAAGAGAGTGTGGTCGCGCTGACTAGCATCGATCAGCTAACTCACCTCGTGTGGGCGGTCGGACCCACAATAACTATCCTAAAATAACCCTTGGGCTTTTAAAGAAGGAAAAACATGAAGGGTCTAAGGTGGTTATACCGTCATGGTGGTTGATCAATTCCCCACACTCGTGCTCTAGATGAAGCTCTCCTAACAGTAAGAGAGAAGCCCACGTTTCTGTGGTGCTCCGGCGAGGCTCAAGCAATGCTTCTCCAAGCTAGGATGAAGCTCTCATTTACTGTAGGAGAGTAGGCATCTTGATCCCTTGCTAGCCTAGCCTTTCCTCAAGAAAATCTCCTCTCACTCTCAAGAAAAGATGAAGGAGATGATGTAGAATAAGTTGAAGAAGAGGAAGAGAATGAGGTTGGTAAAGTCCCTTAGCTTTCTCTTCTTGAGGAAGATGAAGATCGTCCTCTCATGCTCTCCCAAGAAGCCTCTCCAAAGGATTTCCAAGCTCTTCAAGTGCTCCCCCCAGCTCTCCTTCAGCACACCGATGGAAAATGAAGTGGCTCATCGGAAGAAAGGAGGCTCCCCTAAGTTTAAACCAGCTCACTCAAAGAAATCTCCCATTTGCCCTAGTTAGACCCCGCTAGAAGTTTCTAAGGGAGGGCCAAAAGAGGTGTTGTCTACGCTCTTTTACCATCCCAAATACCTCGAGGGTCAAATCGGGCACCAAAAATAGACCAACGCCTAGGCGCACTTCCTGGGGTCATGGCGCCAGGACCTATGTGCCTAGGCACCCCAAGTGGCACCTACTTGCCTAGCTCTTGGAAAAGAGCTATTTTAGTTGTTTTTGAGCTCCTAGGTGCTCGAAAATGGCTCCTAGTAACTCGCAACTGGTGCCAGACTTCAAAAGGATCAATTTTAGATGTCCGGGAAGGCATTTTGGGTGCCCAGACACCCGAGCTTAGCGCCTATGTGTCATTTTAGCCCCAAAATCCTGATTTACATTGGGAATGCTCTGGCAATGCTTCCCCATAATTCAAATTGTTTGATTTGTAATCTACGAGAGACTCCATATGAGTGAAATGTAGTCCCATAACTTCATAATTGAGTGTTTTGGTTAGCCATTAGCCAGATAAATCGTCACCAATCGTTTCCCTAAACCAGTGAACGGGTAGGGCATCCTGAACCCTAACTTTCCCGTAGCATGTGCAGGAGGATCTTATAACTTCTCATGGCCATGAGAGGCTCCATACGAACGTTCGGTGATTTCTAAAAACCAAGATAGGCACCGAGCATGTCTTGTTTCTTGAGTAAGCCCCCTTTGATGGCAGCTTCTCTTCCGTAAGGCTAAATCACCCCAACCCAAGGTTGTTGCCCCAAACTAGTGCTAGAGACTCTCGGGTGGGTATCTTAAGCTACTGGATGTTACAAATTAACCATAGGCCACCTTGAGTTTTGTAGGTGGATGTGAATTAACCGTAGACCGCTCGTGACATCAAAAATTGATGCCAACATGGATGACTTCTTTTTCTAGGAAATCTTGGATCACCGGCTAAGCGTAGTTGGAGCCTCCATTTCCACCCTCTTCTTCTTGTCTCTTTATAGACCCAAAAATATCTCATACTGATAACAAAAGTAATAAAAAAAATTAAAATATGCATTATTTCTCGTCATTTTGGCTTCCGACGTTTGACCTTCCAACTTCCCATTTATGTTTTTTCACTTTCCACATTCCAACTAAATAAATAATAAAAAAAAAACACATTAGAATTTGATATTCATAAATTTCTTTTTCAGGAATTTATACAAATACAAATGTTTCATAATCTCATAGTTATAATTTTGCAAATGGGTTATAACTCCCTTTCCTTTTCTCTCACAATCATTAAAATTCCATAAACTGCATTTGCTTTTCATTTATATACAGTGAGTTTATTTTTGGTGAAGGAGATTCGAACGCCTCATATACATAAGAAAAGCTTTATTGGCCTACTATTAATCCCTTGGTGCAGCATATTATAATGCATATGTATGCATATAAATGTTGTACTGATAATGCAATCACGAAAATTAAAGTGCTGCAAATATTAATATTTTCGAACGATGAAATTGGACTAGCTCAAAAATAGGGGGTAACTAATATATCATCAATAAATATTCATTACACGACATTAATCTCAAGGCAACTTTTTTATTAATAAACATTCAAACTTCAATTAAAAATCAACTATGACTCAAATTTCAACAAACTTATATTCAAACTAACCGGCTCAACGAGATAGATCCAATGGTACCAAAATTGGTTCAATCTGAATTAAATCAAACCCCGATCGAGTTGTTAAACCATGTTTAGATGATTTCTGGACACATTTAGAAGGGCAACAGATGTCGAATTTAGCGAGTTCAAAGTGGAATTGAGCTTCTCGACAAGAAAAATCCAATGAGCCCAATGTCGCTCAATTTCAACATTATTAATGACCTCAAATGTCCATCAAACACCGTCAGATTGAGGGAAGCCCTCTGAGCTGTATAATCAAACTGGTTCATATTCCTGCATTAATTGTACCCAGAACTCTATAAATAGAGCCTCACACCTGTCATGTGGGGAGGAGCTTAATGCTTGAGGAAAGCTTCAAGCTTTGAGAAGGACTTGAAGTCCAACACCACTTTTGCCGCCCTCGACCACCGCTAATCGTCAACGATTGTCATCGACCACCTCCCACCATTGTCAACCATTGCCTACTGCCATCAATCGCTGACCAAAGTCGACCTCCACATACTGTAATCGGTCATCACCGATCACCATCGACCACCACTTGACGATCGTCGTCCATCACTATCGATTGCATGCCCGCTCTCTGTAATAAGTTCATCCGCACGTTGATGTTGTAACTTAGGAGACTTAGTAACCCTTTCCCACATGTGGGACAAATGGTTGATGTAATCCTTTTATTATATTAAAACTCTTCAGCTGGTCCAGGCCCGCGACTTCTTCTTTTGATAGGTTTTCCACGTAAAAACTTCTAGTAATTCTACTAGTTATTTTTTTTTATCTGAGTGTGTGTTGAATTCTCGTGTAACACTAAGATGATTATTTTTTACTCTACTATCAGGAATCTTCTAGCACACATCAAACATCATTAATGCTCTAAACTCATCATCGAACTTAATCCCTACAGAACAAAACTGGCTCGTCAAAGTATTGAAGTTATTGAGATGCTCTACCACTAAACTATCTTCCACCATAGTCACTTTGAATAACTTTTTCATCAGAAAATCTTTATTAGAAGTAGAAGTCTTTTCGTACATCTTGGCCAGTGACGTCATGAGATTCACCATAGTTTTCTCATTTACAATGTTAAACGCAACAAATGATGAAAGTGACAACCATATCAAACATAATGTTGTTCGATCCAACACTTCCCATTTCTCCACAAGCATAGACTCGGGCTTCCTTATAATTCCTTGTCGTGACAAGTATAACTATTTATGATACAACAAATCCTTCACATGCAATTCCAGTAATACTATAGTGATTTTAGAGGAGATTTTTTGCATTGCTTTAACACTTTTTAGAGGAAATTTTCTGCGTTGTTATCTCACTTTCTGGGGGAGATTTCCTGCATCGCTGTGGTGCTTTCTGGAGAAGATTTTTCGTGATTTCTGAAGAATCTCGTTTCGCTGACAATCGGGTGAATTACTAAAAATTTGAGAAGACGATGCTAACACCATTTGAAGATGTGTTGACATTGTATCCTTTCTATCGGTGTGTGTGGTTCTTTGTAGCTTTTTGATCACCTAATGTGGTATTTATATACGGTGATAATGTGTTTGCTTATACATTTTTCTTTTGCTCGATGTAAAATTTTTGATGTTATTTTTGAGGATGCCCGATTTCCGACTCGACTGACACCCCAAACATACATATTCCAAGCTTATACATTTTGAGGTTTAGGGTTTAGGGGGAGAGGCGTATTCGAATCTAAACCTCATTGAAAGAAATAATCCTTTGTCAATTGAGCCAACATTTTGTTTTTTGTATGTGTGTGTGTGTGTGTGTAAACAAAAAAATGGAAAATCAGAATTTTGATATTTTCGGACAATAAAAATGGTCTTATTCGAAAATATGGGACACTGATATGTTATCAATAAATTTTCGTTATCCGAGAAAAACACAAATCTTGAGGCATGACACAAATCTTAAGACAATCTTTTGAGCAAGAAATATTAAAATTTTGATTAAAACCAATTAGAACTTCACTCAATAAACTTACAATCAAATTGCCCAGCTCGGTCCAAAGTCGAGTCAAGTCAAGCTCAAATCAAACCGTTAAACTACTTTTGAAAGCTGTCGACGTATAATTGAAAGGTCAAATGGATTTCAATCTAACATTCGTATTGTCAAATTGAGCATTGCAACAAGAAAAATCCAACAAACACAATATCACTGAATTCTAAATTATTAAAACTCTTAAATGTCCACAGAACTCAGTTTGATCGAGTGAACCTCCACAAGTCGTCCGATCAAAGTTGTCTGAATTTCTTCTTTATTTGCATCCAGAGCTCTGAAAAAAGAGCCTTACTCTCTTCTTGGAAGAGGAACTTGACCATAAATCAGAGGAGGATCGGGGCTTGGAGAAGGAGATGAAGTCCGACATCGTTTCTACACCGAAATACATTAAACTACTTCGACTCCTGCAGCTGCTGACCACCAACTACCACCACTTACCAGTCACCGTTGACCACCAAGTCACCACCCACCGTCGACCGCCATCATCCGCGATAAAATCTCTTGTTGAGTCACAACGGTCATTATAGGATCCTAGTGTACGTTGCGGAACAACTAAGCACAAGGTGGAGCAGTGCATCACTTATTACGTCATGCAGTGACACGCCTTGACGATAGTGTATTGTTTCCAGTAACTCTTCCCAATTACAACCACTTTCAACCATTGTACAATTTGCATTGTACCTTGAGGAACTATGTTGTCCTTTCCCATTTGTAGGACATATACCTGTAGAGTAATCACTAATTCATAGTGGATTTTTTTGGCTGAGTCAGTCCCCTTTGTTTTTTCCTTTTCGGGTTTTCCACGTAAGAACTTCTGGTATCCCTACTAGTTATTTTCTATTATTTCAGTGTATATTGGATTCGTGTTTAATGCTAAGATAATAATTAATTACTCCGCCACCAGAAATTTTCTAACACAAATCAGTTCGCGTTGTCTGTGGGAAAGACAATCTCACGACTGAAGTACTTGTGAGACTTGTTGCATGATCACTCAGTATAATAGTTGCAACAACGGAGCGTCCCGCTTCAACACCCATCATTGAAGGGGATAGTGGTGGAACCAAGGGTTTAAGGCATCCATGTTAATCATTCTAAGAAATGTAAAAAAATGCTGCACCATCAAGATTGTATTGAATAATAAATTACTAAAAAACTAATTTAATAATCTGACTTGAATAAAAAAAAATTAAATTTGAATTAATTTAATTAATTACAAATGTTTATGTATGTAAATTAATTAGAAATTAAAATTCATCGCCCAACTCAATTCTATTTAATTCAAATCAAATTGTAACTTTAGTTTGTTAAAGTTTATAAATTTTATATAATTGTAATTAAAAATTTAGTATATAGTTATTTTAATTTAGTATAAAGTTTATCACTATTTTAATTTTTAAAAATAAATTATATCTTTTTATGAAAAAATTATGTGACTTATGTAAAATTTTAAATTTAGACATTAAATATGTAAATACACAGAAATAAAATGATATGTATATAAATCTTCAAGAAAATAATTCACGAGTCAAGGGAAAAAATAAAAACATTGCTTAGCGCAGAGGAAAAACTCTCTGTCCGGACTCTGGACGCAGCTCTACGTGCGGACTTTCAATAATGTGCCGCCACATATACTACATCTCAGAGGTTATTCTGGAGTTATTGAAGTGAAACAACGGAGGTTATTTCGGAGTTATTGAAGAAAATCCCATATATTCCACTTTAAACTGTGGATATTATTTTAGAGTTATTTTAGAAGTATTTCAGGGTTATTCCAATTCAATAACCCCGAAATAACACCACGCAGATGTTATTTCGGGGTTATTCCACTTCAACAACCCCGACACATCACCGCAGAGGTTATTTCAGAATTATTTCATGGTTATTTCGAGATTATTGAAGAAAAATCAATATATTCCAATTTCAGTAACCCTAAATAACATTACAGAGGTTATTTCAGTTTCATTGAATGCCACAGTTCCACTCTTATAAACTCCATGAATATTTTTTATGTGAGTCCGATATAATACAGATCGATATATTATTAGAATCCACACGTAAAATTATGTTCAAACTCCGGCCGGCTAGACACACAAAAAGGAAACACGAAAAAGGAACCGGTACACTTCCCAAAAGAAATAAAAAATGGAAGTAGTCACATTTGCCGTTCTAGGTGGCAACTAGCCCAAAATTTAATATATATTAATGAAATATTTAATTATAAATTTATTAATGTCTAATTTAGGAAAAGATATTTAGTGTAATTAGGATTATTAAATCCTAATAACTTGAACTAAATTATGTTACCAGACAGCCCTTGAAGCATTATCAATCATCATACTCTGGTCACAACACATAATCAGATCCACGCTTCTAAATTCACGGGATTCGCCATTAACATAAGTGGTGTCTTCTTAGTAACTCCGATCCCAAAATGCTCCCTCATGTCAATATCTTTCTCATCCATCCCATCAGGCAGATTCCAGTCGAAGCCATAAAGCATATTAGCAAGTCCAACCTCGACGCCGGCCAAGCCAAGTGCAAATCCAGGACAAATTCTTCGTCCCGACCCAAATGGTATGAACTCTAAGGGCCTGTTTGGGGGCGCAAAGTCGCGGTGCGGCGCTTTACCGCACCGCGAATTTGCGCCCGTTGTATTCGCGAAGCCGCGAATCCGCGGCGGACTGCCGCGAAGCGGGATTGAAAGCGGACCGCGGGATATACCCGCGGCCCCGACTTTCGACCAGCTTCGTGGAATTCTTTCCTGCGTTGCCCTCGCCCTAGTGCTCTCCCCGAACTCTTCTCTGCCCTGGCCCTTCTCGCGAGCCCGAGAGTCCTTCGACTGCTCTTCTTCTTCCTCGACCGAGAGTCCTTCGAATCTAAGGTAACCTACCTTCGATCCATCATTCTGTATCGCGGCCCGGTCCTCGGTGACTTCTATATGTTGATTTTGGTTGGACTCTGCTGGATTCGCTTCCCTCTTCTTCTGTCCCAATCTCCCCTCTTCTTCTGTCCCGCTCTACATATGCTTTTGTTTTAAATGCATCAAATTTTTATGGTTATGCGCCCGGGGAGGATTTTGTATCGAGTAGCTAATTTTCTTCTAAATTTTTTTTCAGGAATTTAAGATTGCAGATGGTTCTCCATCTGCTCCTCTCTTCTTCTGTCCCGATCTACATATGATTTTGTTTTATATGCACCAAAATCTTATGCTTATGCAAGTGTTCTTGTGTCCCTCTTCCTCTGTCCCACTTCTTCTGTCCCGAGGTGTTAATTTAAAAAAAAAATTTAAAGGAAGCAAATGTTCTACAGATGTTAATTTTGAATGGCTATTCTTATTGATTTGGGGCAAATTATGGGATGGAATTAAACAGTTTTGGCACTGTTTTAGAAAAAAATGTGATTCATGCAATTCAGACTTTAATTTAGCATGCCTAAAACTATATTCTGCACTGCAAACACACACAAAGATTTAGCATGCCTAAAACAGCCCCTAATTTAGCATGCCTAAAACTATATTTTGTTGGCTTTCTTGAAAGGTTTTGGAGAAGGCATGATTTTCGATAGGCTATTGCATTTGCTTGAGCTTGATATTCTGTTGTATATTTGTGTATTTGTTGGCTTTCTTTGTGCACTTAATTATAGTGTAGTGCAACGTGTGTTTGCGGTGCGAGTGGAGTGTTTGTTTGTGTTTGCAGTGCAGTGTGTATTGGTGCAGTGCAGTGGAGTTTTTGTGTTTTGCAGTGCAGTGCATAATTGGTGCAGTGCGATGCGAGTGTGTGTATATGTGAATGTGTTTGAAGTGCACTGCAGTAATGTGTGTTTGTGTGTGTGTGTTTGCAGTGTACTGCAGTGTTTTTGTGTATATGTGTGTGTTTGCAGTGCAGTGCAGTGTAGTGCAACGTGTGTTTGCAATGCAGTGGAGTGGTTGTGTGTGTTTGCAGTGCAGTGAGTATTGGTGCAGTGCAGTGGAGTTTTTGTGTTTTGCGGTGCGAGTGCGGAATTTATGCGGTTCGGTGCGAATTGTGTGTATATGTGGATGTGTTTGAAGTGCACTTGCAGTATTGTCCGTTTGTGTGTGTGTGTTTGCGAGTGTCATTGCAGTGTTTGTGTGTATATGTGTGTGTTTGCGGTGCGGTGCGGTGCGATGCGGTGTGTGTTTGCGGTGCATTGGAGTGTTTGTGTGTGTTTGCGATGGTCCTTTGCAGTGCACTGCATTATTTTGTGTGTGTGTGTGTGTGTGTTTGAAGTGCACTGCAGTATTTGTGTGTGTGTGTGTTTGCAGTGCAGTGGAGTTTTCGTGTGTACATGTGTGTGTTTGCAGTGAAGTGCAGTGCAGTGAAGTGTTTGGAATTGTGCGAGTGCGGTTGTGGAAATGTGCGGTGCGGTGCGGTGCATTCCGTGTGTGGAATTATGTGTGTGTTTGAAGTGCATCGCACTGCATTGTGTGTGTTCAATTGTGTATGTTTGTGCGATCGTTGTGCGAAGTGTTGTGTAGTGCGGTGCATTGCGAAGTGTTGTGTGTGTGCAGTACAGAAGTGTTGGGATTGGGATTGTGTGGAATTGGGATTGTTTGTGCAGTGCAGTGCAAAATTTTGTGTGTGTGTGTGTGTTTGAAGTGCACTGCAGTATTTGTGTGTGTGTGTTTGCAGTGCAGTGGAGTTTTTGTGTGTACATGTGTGTGTTTGCAGTGTAGTGCAGTGCAGTGTGTGGAATTCCGTGTGTGTGTTTGCAGTGAACTGCACGGCATTGTGTGTTGAATTGTGTCTGTGTGTGCAGTGCAGTGCATAAGTGTTGTGTAGTGCTGTGCAGTGCAGAAGTGTTGTGTGTGTGCAGTGCAGAAGTGTTGGCATTGGGATTGTGTGTAATTGGGATTGTTTGTGTAGTGCATTGTGTGGAATTGTGTGTGTTTGTGCAGTGCTGTACAGAAGTGTCGTAGTGCAGTGCGGATTGACCGAATTGTGTGGAATTTGCAGAATTGTGCAGTGCAGTGTAGAAATGTGCAGTGCAGTGCAAATTGTGTAGTGCAGTGCATTGTAGTGAAATTGTGCAGTGCAGTGTTGTGTGGTGAAGTGCAGTGCAGTGTTGTGTAGTGAAGTGCAGTGCAGAATTGTGTAGTGCAGTGAAGTGTAGTGTTGTGCAGTGCACTGTAAAAGATATGTAAATGTTTAGAAGGGTTTGGCTGTTTAGAATCTATTTGTAAAACCTATGTAAATGTTCAAAAGTTTCATTAATGAAAATATAATACTCCTTTCCCGTGGACGTAGGTCAATTTGACCGAACCACGTAAATTTCTGTGTTCCTTTACCTTAGTAGCATTTTAAATTTATTATTTCACAATTAAAAGCATATTAGTCTAGACTTTCATATGTTTGTTGATTTTGACGAGGTTGCTACAGTCAACGGTTTAGAGGACCGCATTGAACCGTCTCAACCACATGAGGAGGACAATAGTGCACCAATCTGTACAAAAGAATGGGAGGGTGCAAAAGAAATGGCAGCACATCGAGAAGACATTACTCGATTGTTAGTTGGAGAGTGATTTTATTTTGCAGCGCAATGTATGTCTTTTACACTCTTTCTGAGCACTTTACTTCACATTATTTACAATTCTACACTATAGCTTGATTCTTTTCATTTTGTTTGACCATTTGATACTCAAAGAAATTAAGCTGCATATGTGCTTGCATTTCAGGTAAACATGAGCTCCAGCACGTCGGCTACCTCTCGACGATTCGCTATGTCATCGTGGTCGCGGACATCTATTTTGGCATCACGTCAGCCGCATAGCTTCCGACGGAAGTTTTATGCCTGTCCTCGGAACATTCCAGATCAGTGCCGTTTCTTCCGATGGGCAGATAGTTTACCAGATTCTCACGAGTCCGACGCTGCGGAGTGTACGACCACAACGAAAGACGGAGTGAAACGGGAGTTACAGCTTCTGAAAACTAAAGTGAACATTATTATATTGTTGGTTGTTGTTGGAATAGTCCTTCAGTTTTTTTCACTCTACTGCTGCTGCCACGTGCTTGAGAGGAATATATGTTTTGCTGTAGAACTCTATGACTATTTTGAGATTTGCAATCGCTCTCTTGCTGTGTTTTCGTTTTAGATCTTGTGTAGACTTATGATTTAATATCAAAAAATTGTTAATGCTTTTAATATATATAAATAACTAAACAATATGAAAGTACAAGAGTACTTTTAAATTATTAAATTTTTAATATAATTTGAACAATCTATTTAAAATATTTTTAAAGCTCGTAAATGTTTTATTAATTTGAACAATCTATTTAAATTATAAAATTTTTAATATATATATATTTTATTAAAATTAAGAGATAATCAAGCTCGTAAATATTTTATTATTAAATTAAATTAAGATATAACGAAGCTCGTAAATATTTTATTAATATACTTAAAGAATTTAACCTATATAGTGAATTATTGCATTGAATCAATAATTCACTATATAATCTAGATATAATAAAGCTAGAAAATATATATTAAAGATATAAAAATAAAAAAATCTAATTTAAATTTATTAATTTGTATATTTAAATATAAAATTTTTCAAAAAAAATTCATTTCATTTGCAAATATTGTATCCTATATAAATATATCCAAATTTTAAAACAGTTTTAATAAACAGGGGCAGTCTGGTCATTTTCTACCCACGTAATGTTTTCCCACGAATTCGCAACTAAACGGATAACAAACTTTCCCGCAATACTGCTTCAGGCAAGACTGATTCAGTAATTGCAGTTGAGCAACGACACGCTGCAACCAAACAAGCCCTAAGTGATTCCCTTTGTAGTCAATGGAGTTGTTCGCAAATCTCTCCGGCTTGAAGATCTCAGGTTCCTCCGGCCACAACTGAGGATCTATACTTATAGACGTAATGTTAACCATGACTCTTGTCTTTGCAGGAATATCATAACTGTTGATTTTTGTATCCTTCATACATTCACGTGGAAGGATCAGAGGAGGGCTTGGAGAAGGAGATGAAGCCCGTCATCTTTTCTACACCGAAATACATTAAACTACTTCGACTCCTGCAACTGCTGACCACCAACTACCACCACTCACCAGCCACCATTGACCACCAAGTCACCACCCACCGTCGATCGCCATCAGCCGCGACAAAATCTCTTATTGAGTCACAACGATCACTGTGGGATCTTAGTGTGCGTTGCGGAACAACGAAGCACCAGGTGGAGCAGTGCATCACTTATTGTGTCATGCAGTGACACACGTTGACGACAGTGTATTGTTTCCAGTAACTTTTCCCAATTACAACCACTCTCGACCATTGTACAATTAGCATTGTACGTTGAGGAACTATGTTTTCTTTTCCCATTTGTAGGACATGTACTTGTAGAGTAATTACTAATTCATAGTGGATTTTTTTAACTGAGTCAGTCCCCTTTGTATTTTCTCTTTTCAGGTTATCCACGTAAGAACTTCTGGTATCCCTACTAGTTATTTTCTATTATTTGGGTATATTACATTCATGTATAATGCTAAGGTGATAATTCATTACTCCACCACCAGAAATTTTCTAACACAAATCAATTTACGTCGTATGTGGGAAAGGCAATCCCACGACTAAAGTACTTGCAAGACTTGTTCCATGATCACTCAATACAATACTCGCAACAACAGAGCGTCCTGTTTCAACACCCATCGTTGTAGGGTTCAGTGGTGGAACCAAGGGTTAAATCAGTCAAAAAAATGTAAAAAAAATGTTGCACCTTCAAGATTGTATTGAATAATAAATTATTTAAAAAACTAATTTAATAATTTTACTTGAATAAAATAAAATTGTGTTGAATAAAAAAATTAAATTTGAATTAATTTAATTAATAACAAATGTTTATGTATGTAAATTAATTAAAAATTAAAATTCATCCTTCAACCCATTCTATTTAATTCAAATCAAATTGTAACTTTAGTTTGTCTATAGTTTATAAATTTTATATAATTGTAATTAAAAATGGTAAATAATTATTTTGATTATCATTAATGAAGTTAATTTAATGAAAAAAGGAACATTATATGCATACCACTCCTCCATTCCTATGCTTTTATATAATTAACACCTAAATTATACATTTTATATTTGTACCATCCAAACCTTTCATGTTATATAAATATATCACAATTTTAATTTTTAAAAATAAATTACATGTTTTTCATGAAAAATTTAATTGACTTATATGTAAAATTTTAAATGACATTAAATATATAAATACATAGAAATAAAAAGATATGTATATAAATCTTCAAAAAAAAACCATATGTTCAGAAAAAAAAATTAAAAACATTGCTTAGCTGAACGGAAAAATTTTCTGCCCGGACTCTGGACGTAGCTCTACGTGGGACTTATAGTGATATGTCGTTACATGTGCTACATATCGGAGGTTATTGTGGGGTTATTGAAGCGAAACAGCGGATGTTATTTCACGATTATTGAAGAAAAACCCATATATTCCTCTTCTAACTACGGAAATTATTTCGGTGTTATTTCAGAATTATTTTCAGAGTTATTCCACTTCAATAACCATGAAATAACATCACAGAAAGGTTATTTCGGGGTTAATCCACTTCAATAACCCTGAAATAACACTGCAGATATTATTTTGGGGTTATTGAAGAAAATTTAACATATTTCAGTTCAGTAACGCCGAAGTAACAATGCAGATGTTATTTCGGGATTATTAAATGCTGCGGTTCAACTCGAATAACCTTCACCATTATTTTTTTAGACGAGCCTGAAATAACACATATAATAATATATTATTGAAGTCCGTATGTAAAGTTCCGACACAAAATTTTTGCCAGCTGGAGACGCAGAGAGAAAGCACGAAAAACGAAACGGATCCACTTGCCAAAAGAAAAAAAAGGGAAGTAGTCACGTTCGCCGTTCAGCTGGCAACTTGACCAAAATTTAATATATATTAATAAAACATTTAATTTTAAATTTATTCATGTCTAATTTTGGAATAGATATTTAGTGTAATTGCCGCAGATTAGGAAAGCTAATATTTTTTTTCTAATTAAGGCTAGCTGTTACGTAACAGTTTTAATATATTCAAAGATTTCATTGTCAGAAGATTTTCCATACAGTAATTAGGATTTACCAAATCCTAATAACTTGAAATAAATTCTATTACCAGACAGCCCTTGATGCATCCTCAATCATCATACTCTCATCACTACGAAAATATTAGGTGCGGACTCCGCACGTGACGGGGCATCACTTGTCAAGTGATGATGCCCACTTGTTACGTGACGTCCAGCTACAGAACTCCGGATGCAGCTGATATCCGCACCTAACTGCACATTATCAGATCCATGCTTCTAAATTCACAGGATTCGCCATTAAGATAAGTGGTGTCTTCTTAGCAACACCGAGCCCAAAATGCTCCCTCATGTCAATATCTTTCTCATCCATCCCATCAGGCAGATTCCAGTTGAAGCCATAAAGCAAGTTAGCAAGTCCAACCTCGACGCCGGCCAAGCCATGTGCAAGTCCAGGACAAACTCTTCGTCCCGACCCAAATGGTATGAACTCTAAGTGATTCCCTTTGTAGTCAATGGAGCTGTTCTCAAATCTCTCCGGCCTGAACATCTCAGGTTCCTCCGGCCACAACTGAGGATCTCTACTTATGGACGTAATGTTAACTATGACTCTCGTCTTTGCAGGAATATCATAACCGTTGATTTTTGTATCCTTCATACATTCACGTGGACCGAGTAGAGGAGCAGCAGGGTGTAACCTTAACGTCTCTTTTATCACCAGTTTGAGATAGTTAAGGTGCTTTAAGTCATCTTCCTCTACTTTTCCTTTGTTTCCAACGACGCGTCGAACCTCATCTTGTGCCTTCTTCATAGCCTCTTTGTTCCTCATGAGCTCAGTCATTCCCCAAACTGTTGTTAGCGCTGTGGTCACAGTTCCTCCGAGGAACATATCCTGAGATTATACAAACATTAATTTATAATTTAATGCACTGTTTGTTACATATAATTTTCATTGTAAAAGAGAATTAGTGGTGCACCAGAAGAAGAGCCTTGACTTCATTTCGGGAAAGCAGGAATCCTAGCAACGGATCCTTCTGAACCTGACAAAGAAGGAAGACATCGAGAATGTCTTGAGGTGGGCTCCTCCCATCCCTTTCAATAATAAGCAACCTCTCCTCAATTTCCTTCTCAAACAACTCATCCATCAACCTGAAACACCTCTCAAGCTTCATCCTGCTACCCGTGAGAAAATCAGCCCACCAGAACGAAGGAAAGAAGTCCGATACAGAAAACCCACCCATGAAAGATACAACCATCATGACCATATCATGGTGAGGGCTCGCCCCGCACTCTCCATCAGCTGATAATCTCTTCCCAAACACTTCTCTGTTTATGATATTGTTGAAGAGGCAGAGCGCCATGTCGGTCAAATTTATCAGCTTTCCACTCGAAGAAATTCGTCTTATGGTGTTCATCAATATCCCCACTTCCTCCTCTCTGATTCCACGAAAAGACTCGATTTTTCGGGTGCTGAAGATGTCTGCCTTGCAGAACTTGCGAAGCTGCTTCCAGTGGTCGTTGAAAGGTGAAAAGGCCATGTTGAGACCACCGTAGGAGAACTTGGACAAGACGATGGTTTCAGGGCGGGTGCAAAAGATGTGGTCTTGTGTTTTGAGAATCTCAAAGGCGGTTTCTTTTGAGGAGGCGATGATGGTGGGAATCTGGCCGAGCTTTAAGTGCATGAGAGGGCCGTACTGTTTTGAGAGATGACGGAGGGAGATGTGAGGGACATGGCTGAGATTGAAAAGGTTGCCGACGATAGGGAGTGGTTTGGGGCCAGGTGGGAGTTTATAGCTTCTTCTTCTACTACTCGGACCAGTGGGAAATCTAAAGAAGAGGAGAAATAGAGGAAGGAGAAGAAGGCATGAGGTGAATAAGAGAGGAAGCATGGTGGATTCCCAAATGCTGTGAGGGAAATTGAAGCCTGAAGATCGGATGTATTTATAGCAGAGCAGGAAGCTGTGGCCTTAATGCGCAGAATAATTTAAGCACCATATTTATAAATACATAATAATGTGTGCTATAAATAAAAAAAGAGCCTTTTGGCCTTGTGTAAAGAAAAGGACCGCGTACCAAAAAATTATTTCATATATATGGTCCCAATATATATATATTTTTTTTAAAATAAAAAATTTGATCAAACACTGTATGGATAGGGCTGTCAAAATCGCTCGTTATTTGTGAGCAGCTCGTATTCGGCTCGTTAAGAAGCTAATGTTCGGCTCATTCGCTAAGTTAATGAGAAGAACACGAACAAAGATTTGTTCGTTCGTGTTCGGCTAGCATATGCTCGAAATAGTACTCATCAATTTTATATATATATATATTTCTGATGAGTAATATTTTTAAAAAATTTAATTGACTACAAGACTACAATGATTTATAATCAATTAAAAATATTAATTAATAAAAAAGAATAAAAATAACTAAATTAGATTCAAATGATGTTTTAATATAAACAATAATTTTTTAATCTTGCACGAATCCTTAACATCTTATGAGTACATGATTATATTTGTCAAAACAACTCTTTTTTCATGAACGGCTCGTGTTTGGCTTGTTTTCAGCTCGCTAAGCAAACGAGCCGAACACAAACACACTTTTTGAGCTTGAAATATAAATGAGCTGAACTCGAGCTAAGCCTGGCTCGCTCGTGTTCGGCTCGCTTACACCCCTATGTATGGAATAATTTCTCCAGCATACCAAATCGTTTCAATCCTTTTTATGATTTATTTCTAGTTTTTAATTAATAATAATAATATTATTATTATTATTATTATTAATTATGATTATTATTATTATTGTGGCTATAGAAATTTAATTACTTGGATTATGTGAGCCTTCTTTGTCTTCATGCTCTGGTGAGGCTACCATTTGGACTTTGTCTGCAATCTGCATGACCAAATCAACCCCTAATTATTTAGTTTATATTATGATAGTCAAACAAAATATAATTATATTAATTAACTGTCCATCAAATTTTGATTATTGACCTTCTAATGATTTAATTAATATTTCTTCACAATCAGCCCATTTTTTAATAATCTTTCACTTTTTTTATTTTTGGATGATTTAATTTTTTTAATATTGAAATCTAATGCATTTATATTAAATTTAAATATTATATTTTTTTTTATTATTTATGACGAGTACGACAGGTAAACAAACTACACTTGTCCAAAAATTATACGTTTAGGCATAAAAAAAGAACAATAAGAGGAGAACATATTACGTGTAGATGAGAGACGTGTTGATGACGGAATGGATCACAACACGCCGAACGCATGATGTAGTGCGATCCCCACAGTCGTCCGCACGTCCGATTAACCAGACGTAATATTTTTTCTAAAATAAGAGAGATGCTACCAACAGTCATCACATTTGATGAAGTCAGATTTCAACGATCCAACGACAAGAGCGAGACCAAAGGGTACCTATAAGATGCAAAAAAGTGAGATCTGACATGTATTGTCTCCATGTCTCGTTAGCTCTGAAACCATAAACGCAAAGAATAATCCAGTAAGCACAAGGCTATCACAATTGGATTGGACTGGTCATTTTGGCTAGCTCAGTGTGCCAGTAAACCCAAATAACATCCTCGTCATCAACTTGATAGCAGTTGGAGGTCTGATTGACAATACCATTGAGCTAGTCACAATTTTACTAAACGTTAGACTACTTCTTAGAATCGAAGGCAAAGCTCTTCAATTACCTATTACAAGAATTAATTTAAGGTTTCATTATTTAATTTTTATGTATTATTGAATTGAAGTTTGTGAAAGATTATTCAATTTCTAGCATAAGCATGTTAAAATTTATTAAGATTTCATCTATCTTATATTAGTTTTTATGTATTACTAATTTGAAGTTTGTGAAAGAAAGTCTATTTCTTAACTTAGATTTATGAATGTGAAAAATTTATTAACACATGAATTAGTTATCAAAGATGGAATTTCCTTAAATTTGTAGGTTTTTACTTCAACTTTCCTTTTGATGAAATGGCTTAACTTCAAAAAATAAGGTTAAAGGGCAAAGGACACTCTTTCCTCAAAGTTAAACTATGTGAAAGCATTAGAGTTTTTCATCTTTAGTGTGCTCATTTATTTTAGGGATGAATTCTAATTAGGTTTTAATTTTTGTACAAATTTGAATTAGGTTGAATTCTCAAGAATCAGTCCTGTTTAGTAGGCTTTATTCTTTTACATAGTATATATATCCACGGCCGACAAGAATCCAAACATATGCATTTCATATTCTAGAATAATAAGTGACTATGTATCCTAGCATTTCCCCTTTGAAGAATACATAAGCCACTTCCTCTATTTCACTTACACTAACCTTAATCACTCCATAACCTTAACCTTAACCTAGTAAAGTGATTATTTTTCATCTTGAAGTAATCGTACATTCGCACTTCTTTTGATTAATTGTAATTTTATAGTTTTTTCTTCTCACATTTATTAGTGACCAATCTCCTTAATGCAAAGATGTTAAAGAAATAAATATTTCACTTATATTATGATAGCTAGAGATTTATTTCTTTATTTTTTACATCAACGTAGCACATATTAATACATATATCCTATGACGATAGAGTTGGAGGTTTGGAACAACATCAATAGATGTATTTATTTGAGAGGTAATTATAAGAAATGCTCAATAATCTGAATATAATGTATATCCCATCACACTTAATTTTCAAAGCTATTGTATATTCTTAAACAAGTTCAAGAGAATCAAGAAGAGTACAAAATTCCATGAAGGCTCACTATGTAAAGCATATTTGGCTCAAGAATAGTGCTTTTTCTTATATTATTTTGAGCCACCTGCATACAAAAATGATGTCAATAGTGTAGGAGCTATAGGTCGGCACATAGGCACTGACAACCCTGCTGAAGCGCTTCGACTCCACACAAACATAACAGTCTCCCACTTGGAGACGATAACATCTAGCACCAGTCCTCTGTACTTGCACCTACATCTGAATTGCCTTTATAGTCACATATCATGGTCACGTACAGTGGTTACGCACAGTAGTGTGGCTCAACTCTGGTCTCAGCCTTCATGAAACCCAATTGAAGCCAAGCATAGCTTTTGTTTCTGAATAGTCATCACCTTCGTCAACATACTGGCAGGATTCCGAGTTATGTATAGTTTCTTCATGAACAATTACCCATCTTTAATGAGAGAGAGAATAAAATGATAACTTAGCTGAATGTGTTTCATCCTAGCATGAAAAGAAGCGTTCTTAAAAAGATAAATCACACTCATACTATCACTGTAGCGTTTTCCAATCCCGTGCTCCTTAGACAATTATGCCATAAAACTCGGTAGCCAAATCATCTCCTTGTTAGCCTTAGTGATAGTAATATATTCGACCTTCAATGTTGAGAGTGCAATGATATTCTACAACCTCGAAACCAAGCTCAAAGTTGTGCTCCCCAGTGTAAAGATATACTCGATTGTACTTCTCATACTGTCCACATGTACTGTCAGATCAGCACTTAGAAATCTATGTAGACTAATTCTTGCACTTCCATAGCAAAGTTCCCTTTTAAGTATTCCCCTCAAATATTTGAGAATCAACTTTACTGCCTCCCAATGATGTCTGCCTTGATTGCCCATGTACTTACCGACCACTCCCACTACATATGCAATATCTGGGCTGGTATAAGTCATCACATACATCATACATCCAATCATTGAATCATATAGAGTTCTCTCCATCTGTGCTTGCTTTGCTTCAGAGTTAGGCGATAGCTCCTTAGATAGTCAGAAGTGACTACTTAAGGGAGTGCTAACCGGTTTCTCCTCACTCATGTTGAACCTCTATAGGATTTTTTGAACATACATTGTTGTCGATACATTAAAATATTTGATTTAATATAGATATAATTTTGGTAAAGTAATATTTTAATTTGAAAAAATGAAATCAAACTGATCTCATATGTGCAATAGTTTAAGTAAGCGAGCACTATACATCAAGCCATGCATCTATCCTGAAGAATGAACACACTACTTAATAGTGCGACTTGCTTAAGTAAACTAAAAAATATATGACATACGTTTGATCTGCAAAACTTGTTATATCGATCGACGGGTTCCCCTATCTAATACAAAAGAACTAGATAGGGTATATATTAATCTGTGGTCATTAAAGTTTTGTATAAGAGCAAACCACTATAGTTAATTACATCTTAGATAACCGAAGTCATCTAAGAAAACTCTCGATTTATATCAAGAAATATTATTTTCATTTCTTCCAACAGGTAGGATTTTCCAAGGTGATGTGGTAATAGGAAATCCAATAGGTGAGTGGCTCAAGTTTGGAACAGTTATTATAGGAATCCAAAAGAAGATAAATTTAGGGGAAAACATATCCCCAAGAAGAATCTTGGTGATTTCCCAAACTATCATAATGTTTGACTTCACTTTAAGATATTTATCAATGTTTCATTCTGCTAAATTTAATTATTTAGGGCTTACATTCACTTGATATTGATCATGTGAATAACCTAGAAGATAGGAGGATTTATGTCATATCATATGACAACCTCGGATCCTAAGATGAGTTCATTGCTTATATTGCACGAGGTGCAAAGGCCTAAAGAGATAAAGTGAGGCTTTATGTTGCACTTGACAAACTACCTCGATGTCCTATGACTTGTTTGTTTATTTCTAAGAACGAAATTTTTCTGTTGAAGATGGACATGTTGCACACTGTGTATGCTCCAAACTCCTCATTGCATATGGAATCTCCCATAGCTTATCGATATAAAAAATTCTATGTCGAGCGCTCCCAATGTAAATCAAGAATTTGGGCCTAGACCGGCGCCTAGACGCCCACCCTGGGTGGTTCGGCAACCAAAATGCCTTCCTGGACATCTAAAACCGAGCCTTCTGAAGTCTGGCACTAGTTTCTGACTCCTAGGCTTCCGAAAACAGCTAAAATGGCTCTTTTCCAAGAGACGAGCAAGTAGGCGCCACTTGGGTGGTGGTGCTTAGGCGCCAAGGGGGCTTGGCTCCATGGCCACCAGACTGGGCACCTAGGCGCTAGGGTTGCGGTGCCTAAGCACAGATCCATTCTCAGGTAAAAAAAATACTGTTTTGGCACCCGATTTGTCCCGTGAGGTCTCGGGAATGGAAAAATAGGGTAGATAATACCTCTTTTGCCCTACTTTAGAAGCTTCTAGGGGGGTCTAACAAGGGCAAATTAAGCATCACACAATAAATTAATTAAAAAACTAGAAATAAATTATAAAACAGCTTCTAATTGGCACTAGATAAGAGGAACACCATAATAATTAATTGACCACGAGGCATTAGCATGCGGTTCTATCAAGTAAATCAGGATGGAAACGATTTGGTATGCTGTCCTTCTCTTCCCCCATGGAATTGATAAGGTTGATTTTTTATTTATAGCACACATTGCTATGTATTTATATATATGATACTTAATTTTCATATTTACACATACAGTACTCAAATCTTTAATATCACATAAAAATAATATTCCTATCACTTTAAAAGTGAAATATACATTTTGTACTGATAGATTTAAAACACCAAATGTTATGTATGTAAATGAAAAATTTTAATGTGAAATATATAACTTCATCAGAATCATATGTGATGCGTGTTACAAAATTTGCGGCGGTAGAGTAATGAATTATCGTCTTAGCATTGCACGATAATTCAACACACACTCAGGTAAAAGAAGAGAAGTAAATAAGATGAGACATCTCGATTTTTTTATGCGGAAAACTCTTGAAAGGAAGAAAAACCATGGGGTCTACTTGCAGTTAAAATAATCCACTATGAATGATGAGTACACAGGTTCATTCTTCTCCTAAATCAGGGAATATGGAGTTACGAAGTTGTACAACAATAATATGACTGTAGTTCTTGGTGATGTCTGGTTGCAAGAGTCATTGTTGATTATTGTGGAGGTAGTGGTTTGTTGTGAGTGTTGTAGATGGTTGCTCCAGAAGCGTTGATTGGTCAGAGAAGTCATAGAAAGTAGTTGCGGGAGCAGTGGATCACGTAGGATGTAGTTGAAGAGTATTAATGACGTCAGTAGGCCGCGCGGGATGGCTTCGGGAGATGCACGAGCTGATGACCACATAGGTCGTTGTTGGCACATGAACTGTAGTGATGAGCTATTGTCCCACAGACGGGAAAAAGATTATTAGATTTTCTAAGTTACAACATTGACTGACGACTTCCGGTCAGTGGCGGTCGAAGGTGATTGGTGGTGATTAATGACTGTCAGCGACAGTTGACGATAGTCAGTGGTGGTTGACGGCGTCAATAGTGTTCGAAGGTGTGGGGGTCGTTGATGGCGATCGACGGTGGTCAACGATAGTCGACGGTGGTCGACGGCTGCTGGCGACGATCGACGACGGGATGGTGTTGGACTTCAGCTCCTTCTAAGAGCTTCAAGTTCTCTCTCAAGGCTTCAACCCCCTCTCTCATGTGAGGGTTATGGTATATTTATAGTGTTCTAGGTGCAATTAATGCGGGAATATGAATCATTTTGATCAGACGACTCAAAGAGTTTTCTTCGATCATACGATGTTTAATGGACATTTGAGTGCCTTAATAATGTCGTAATTGAGTGATCTTGGGCTCGTTGGATTCTTCTTGTCGAGACGCTCAAGTCGAGTATATACTTGCTAGGGTTGACATATATTTGACCTTCCAAATCTGTCTGAAAATATTTCAAGTGTGGTTTAATGACTTGATTTGGCTTGATTTGACTCGGATTGGACTAGTTTTGATATCATTGGGTCCGTCTCATCAAGCCGGTCAGGTTGACTATAAATTTGCTAAAATTGGAGCTCTGAAAGAATTTTTTATCAATATTTGAACGTTTTACTGCTCATAATATTATCTCTAAATCTGTGTCATGCCCCGAGATTCGTGTGAGATGATGAAAATTTGTTGGTGGCGTATCAATTGTCACTGTATTTTCGGGCAAGATCAATATTGTCGTCCGAAAATATTAAAATTCATAACGCTTTGTATTTATCATGATATTGTTAATGTAATATTAAAAATTCATGTTGCTTGTAGATTAATTTCTGCCAATTATATATATATATATATATATATATATATATATATATATATATATATATATATATATATATATATATATATATATAGTTTAAACGTGTACAATGAATCAGAACTATACGGATTTTCATACAAATAAACATATAATGCTTTTCTCCTTCTTATTATTATTTTTTTATGGTATAAACTATTTTTTTAAAATAAATGAAAGAATTTGAAGGTTCAAAGAAATATGAACAGATTTTTTTTATTTAATGAAAGAATTTGAAAAGTAAAAAAGTATGAAAAGTTTTTTTTTTTATTTTAATGATTGAAATTAATTTCATGTCATAAATGCATATAACTTTTTGAGCCTATAAATAGGCCAAGGAGGGGAGAAAGAAGGTGGAGTCTCCATCCCTGGATAGCAGGAGATCCAGGACTTTCCCAGGAGAAGAAAGTTGTCTTGCGTAGCGGTGAAGAGTTGCGTCGAAGAGATGCGGTGCATAGTTGCGGCGAAGAGTTGCAGTGCATGATTGCAGTGAAGAGTTGCAGTGCAGAGTTGCGGCAAATAATTGTGGTACAGAGTTGCAGCGAAGAGTTGCGGCAAAGAATTGCAGTGCCGAGTTACGGTGCTGAGTTGTTGTGCTGAGTTTCGGGGAAGAGTTGCGGCAAAAAGTTGCGGTGTCGAATTGCGGTGCAAAGTTGCAGTACCGAGTTAGGGTGCAGAGTTGCGATGCAGAGTTGCGGCGAAGAGTTGTGGCAAAGAGTTGCGATGCTGAGTTGCGATATCGAGTTACGCTGCAGAGTTGTGGTGCCGCGTTGCAGTGAAGAGTTGCGACAAAGAGTTGCGGTGCCGAGTTGCGGCGAAAAGTTGCAACAAAAAGTTGTGGTGTCGGGTTACGATGCAATGTTGTGGTGGCGAGTTGCAACAAAAAGTTATGGCAAAAAGTTGCGGGGAAGAGTTACAATGCTGAGTTGCGGCAAAGATGAATGTCGTCATGTGTAGCAGATGAGCAACTTGATCTTCTTTCATGTTGCGGCGAAGAGGAATGTCGTCCCCGTCTTACTTAGCAGGCAAACAACATGATATTTTTTCTGCATCGATGACGCGCATTCTAGTAGAGATTGATGTGTCACATTGCACGTTTTGGAGGTGATGAATAAATGTTGTAATTTTCCCGTCACGCTTTGAAGAGAAGATTTTCATTCTTATGTGGTGGCGATATCTGAAGACCTCCTAATGATCATTGGAAGTATTGGAATTTTAGGGAGGCAATGTCAACATTAATCAAAGATGAACTGATTTGTTGTAGCTCTTCTACATGTATATGTTAATATTTGAAGCATTTTTAACCATCTGATGCGACATTTATAGATAATGACAATGTATCTTTGCCTCTTCCACAGTTGTTGTTGCTTCTCAATCGAACGAAATTCTGCAATTAAATTTAGCACAAAAATTTTATAAAATGAAGAATCGCGCACCTTTTGTGATTCATGCCTTTTGAGGTTAATCCCTCTCCAACGTATGCCTTATAGCAGCTTGAACTGGTATCTTCAAAGGCTCGTTGCCTTCTGAGGTCTTTGAGTGGAGACCATGTCAATCACTTGCTCTCATGGAGTCTTTATAATGAGGAACATATCCACTACTAGCTTCTCACTAGAATTGCCCCTGGGCTCATCTTATAGAAGTGTGGTTGAAATAAGAATTCATTCAGGATGTAAGACCAGTTCTGAGTTGTATAACGGGAGATGTTGAACGATATTAACCTGTGACGGACAAAGTCATCTAAGAATCCACTGACAATGGTTGACCTATCATAGGTTGTTGGTTGAAGCTTTTGCTTAACGACCGTAACTTGTTTTGGAATTGGTCGAAAGAAATTCACCAAGGATTTTTGACCTATCTGAGGCTGTATATTGAAGTTTTTGCTCGACAACTATAACTTGTAATGGAAGAGGTCGAAGGAAATTAGCCAATGAATTATGACCTATCTGAGGCTGTATGTCGAAGCTTTTTCTTAACGACGATAACATGTAATGGAAGAGGTCGAAGGAAATCCATCAATAATTTCTGACAAATCTGAGGTTGTATGTCGAAGCTTTTTCTTGACGACGATAGTCTGTAATAGAAGAGGTGGAAGGGAATCCACCAAGGATTTTGACCTATCCGAGCCTGTATGTTGAAGTTTTTGCTTGACGACTATAGCCTGTAATGGAAGAGGTTGAAGGAAATCCACCAAGGATTTTTGACCTATCTGAGGTTGTATGTCGAAGCATTTGCTTGACGATGATAGCCTGTAATGGAAGAGAACGAATCGAGTCCACTTGGGATAGATTATGCCTAGAATGGGTGTCAGAGATGCTCTATGTTTCTCGAGACTAGGGCGTAGATCGCAATGGACCTTATATTTTTTTAGAAATATGGTTGTAGTCATACTTAAGAAAAATGTTCAACAACTTGTTAGTTGCTGCATTTGAATCTTTTGTCCCCCGAGCGTGAGTATTTTCCATGTGAGCTTGTAAAACAATACATGTATTGTGCCTTGAAGAGTCAGCTTCTTGATCAAGTTAAGGAGGAACTCCAGTATGATGATGGGGCGCCGAGGGATGTTATTCGCAGTGAAGTGACCCACGCTAAATATATGCGTACTAAAAATTCAATCCCCGACAACGGTGCCAAAAACTTGACAAGTAATCCGCTGATGACAAATATAATAATTAATGCTTTCAAATATATGTAATAGATAATAATAGCAGCTAGTGTATATAAATATAATTTTATCAAAAATATTTTACACACTAGGGGTACTACGCAAGTATACGTATCGTATCAATTAATATAGGGTTTTGAAACAATGACCCCAGTATCGATCCCACGAGGAGTGAGTTATAGATTTTTAAATATTTTAATTTTATTTTTAAGTATTTTTTTATAGTTATAAATTTGATATTTTTAATTTAATAGATGCAATAATAAAGCAGTAATGAAATAATTAACGTAAATAGCAATAAGAAAACAACTTTCTTCCTTTCTATTAATCCAAGATTTTCTAAGATAATGATAATATTCGTGGAGAATATCAATTTATGGCATTGTGCCAAATAGAAGCATTCATATTCTTTACCCTTTCGATCCGAGTGCAAAGAACATTGACTAACTTTATAGATCGAGTCCGGATGTATTGTTAGTAGAATGGGTTAATCTAGGCTCACACTACTAAATGTCTAAGAGTGGCTATGGTCGGCCCTACTAGTGACCCTTTCCTTCTCTATAAACCAAATCACAAGAATTTAGTCTGTCACTCTAAAAACTTATCAATTCTACGCCCATTATATAATATCTTCCTATTTATTTGCACTTCACATTGAATAACCCTCACAAGGCCTTCGACTACCCAAGGATTCATGTGATATCTACTAGTTAAGAATTCATCTCCTTCTAGGTATCAAAACTCTTCAACAGATTTTAACAATTTAAATGACCAATTTAAATAGTAAATTAAGATCCGATATTAATATCATCACATTGTTTTAAAATATAAATAGTTTTTAATTCTCCAACGAATTTTATATTATCTTATTTATCTTTTCATAATTGAAAAGAGAAAGTAAACTAACTACTCAGAACACATTGAATTTAAACAACAAAACATGATAATAAAACTTTGAATAAAATTACAAATACTTATCTCAAGTGTTTCTCCTACCGAACCTCCGAATTCTTCCGACTCCAAAGCAAATAAACTTCAAAAGCACCAACTCTTTAAACTCTCAATACAAACTCTAAATAAAATAACTAACTAATTTATGAAGGATAAGTAAAATGTGGCCCTAAAGTATCTCTCTAATTCTCTCTCTAGATGGGGCTCTAGATAGGGGGCGATTTTTTCGAAGGAGTACCCTCCTATTTATAGGCTTCAAGGGTTGCCTCAAGGCACCTCTTCAGAATGTGTCCACATTCAATGAATCTTCTAGAAGGTGTGCTAGCGCCTAGGCGCCGGACTCTGCGTCCAGTTCTTCGCACCTCTTCACTTTGGATCGCACCTCTTCGCGATTAAAACCGTTTCCAAGCGTTCAAATACACTGTATCACATGTCCTATAAACCAGGAACAACTGTCAGTCTTCTAGAAGGTCCAATAACTGCTAACACCGTCAAAATAACCGTCCAAAAGTCATCAAAATCTCGACAGATCCCATATCGACCTGGCGCTTAGGTGCCGGATTCTGGCGCCTAGGTGCCGGATTCTGGCGCCTAGGCGCCGGACCAATAATTTTCGCAATTTTGCATTTTGGCTCCATTTTTGCTCCTTTTTGCTCCTTTTTCACTTTTTTCCTTCTTGAACATTTTTATATCACCTATATCCAAAAACACAAAAATATCTTTCATTAAAGCATAATATCCTTAAAAATTTGATAAAAATCAAGGCATAAAAATGGGTATTTTTTTCATGGATCAAAATCCTTCAAACTTAAACGTTACTTGTCCTCAAGTAACCCTTTCTACTATATAAAATGTATAACATTTGGAATGAAAGATAAATATTTAAGACTCCTTGTAATTTTTGATCTTATAAAGGCTTTAGTAAATCATTAACCAAATTTCACTAACTAAGTTTAATTTTAAAAATTTAAAGAATGTTCAACTACCAAATCATAAGACTTCAAAAAATTTTCATTCATTTCGAAAATAATAGACGTTTAATATATTAAGATCACATAGATTATTTACAAAAAAAAGATTTTCATGAAAAGTCCTTCCTAAATAAAGATTCATGCATAAAAATTAAGTAAAGTATGTAACTAGTTTTCTTCATATAAGATAATTCAAGTGAAGCCAATTTTTGATTAGGCATATCCTCAAGCTTCTCCTCTTTTTTCTTTTCATTTCTTTTTTCTTTTCACAGTGAGGATTACTGTATCTGGATAGCCTGTTTGAACTTCACTATCCTTAACTTATATTTTCAAACTTTTACATTTTCACTTAATTATTATAACATGAATAGAATTCTAAAAAGACTTTCAATCTTTTCTTTTTGAAGTTATAATTTTTTATTTCTTGATACTTCTAAAATTCAATTATTTCTATTATGAATAGAAAAATTTCTTAATCTTATTCTTCTTTAAGTTAAATAATTATATTCTTAAAATAAATCAAAGTTATTAAAATTTTGGTTAAGTCCACTAAATTATTCATAATTTCAAAAATTTAAGTGATCTTAAATAGATTCTTCATTCCTTATGTTATGTTAAGTTTTTTTTTAGAAAATATTAGTTTATTAAGGACAAATAAAATTTAAATTTGCATGTATTTTCCCTTCCCCCAAACTTAAGTTTTGGTATATAATAAAAAAAATAAAATATGAGAGAAAGAAAAGTATAATTTAAAAAGGAATTTTATAAACATGTAAAAAAAAAATTCTAGAAAAAAATATAATTTACTTCTATACATGCTTTTTATGAATATTACAGAAATAATGAAACATATAAAAGTAAGCAGGCTCAAAATTTTTTTTTTTAAAAAAATTTATATAGTAGTAATTGAATTAAATAACTATATTATTAACAGAAATAAAATAACATTATTAAATATTCTAGAATACTAAGAAGTAGGCTGAAACAAAAATAAACACAAATTCATTCAAATTTCAGTCTGCAACTAAATATCTAAAACAGTCTCAACATCAAACAATTCATACAAAGTCTCATAAACAAATCTAAACTAACAAACAACAATCAAGTACTAGCAAACAAAAACTAAACTAACAACGGACTCAGACACATCTCGTAGGTAAATCGAGCTACTAATCACTGTCTGTAGCCTCGTCATCGTCATTACCAAAAAAAAACTCCACATCCTTAGGATCAACATATGGTGAAAATCTAGGACAGGTGGAAAACTGAATATCATGCTCACCCTTCAAGAATCTAACTAAAGACTCTGAATACTCAGCATCATACTCACTCTTCCTCTGGGTGTAATCAGATAGGTGATCAATTTTCTTATCCATAGTTTCAATTCTGTAGTGAGTTAGAAATAACTCATTTTGTTGCTCCAGAAATTGATCATGCATCGATTCCCAAAAACTAGACGGTAGCTCAGCAGTAGAAGTAGAAGGTCTGGAAGTGGAAGGTCTACCTGAAGTGTGTGCAGAAGTAGAAGGAGCGGTCGATCTCTTCCCTCGAAGACGATCATATATACTAACACTCTCCTGCCCAATTGGCTTGGTAGACTTCAGCTTCTCCTCAGAAATATAAGTAGTGACTCCATTGCTAACACATAAAGAATAGATCAAAGATGAGAATCCCAGTCCCACAGAAGTACTCGGATCTAGCGATGAGACTCCACGAATCATAAATGATACTGCCGACATCTATCAGCCTTCCTCTCCCGAATGCGATAGTTCGGGATGGCTCTTTCTCCGGTAACTTCACTCGAGGTGGTTGGAATGTAGAAGTCAGCGAGAAATAAAATAATGCCAAGCCTTTGAAACACCATTTAGCTTAGAAGATTTTAAGTTTACCCGTTTTTCATTCCGGATCTTCCGAGCTCCAGTCTTGTCGGTCAAATAAGCAATGGTCATCTCAAGATCTCCCTCAGATGGAGATAATCCAGAATAGTGGCACTCGATGGTAGGTGACAGTCCATAAAACACATTGATCCTCTCCGGAGTAAATCCTACTCCAATACCTCTGACGAAGACTTCGTAGTCTTCCGCATCTAAAAAGTTAGCATAAAATTCGCGAACGACTGGAATAACAACAACAACAGTGAAATAACAGAATTGTTGCCAGTTGTGCGCAACGATTGTGTTCTCGATTATTTCACCCGTATTGTAAAAGCTTTGCTCCGAGATAAACTTTCTCGACGTCGCAAATTCGTGATATCGAAAATGCGCTGCCGCAGTCGCGAACTTGCTACTGTCAAAATTTTCTCGTCCCTTCCCTCGCTTAGATTTCGGTGACATCTAAACGTGAAAGAAAACAAGAACAAATTTAGGAATCAAATATTTAAACTCTTTTTAAGTTTAAGAAACTTAAAATAAGTTTAAAAATCCAAATAGAATACCTAAAAATCGAAATTTTTCTCAAAATTTCAGTTTTTAGCAAAACATAGGGAAAACTATCTAAAAATCGAAAATAAATGGATTAGAGTGTAGATCTGACCTCGAGACGAAGAAATCAAGTGATTTCGCGCCCAAATACTTGATGTTTTGACCTCAAAATGGATCTAAGAGGTGTATTTTCGCGAAATGAGGAAGGAGATGAAGCTTAGGCGTCATCCATGGCTAATGGGGTTTATATGATGTTTTTCGGGTAAGCAGGCCGAACCGGCGCTTAGGCGCCGAATTCTAGCGCCTAGGCGCCAAACTCGTCTTTCACAAAAATCACTCTAAAAATTTTATTTTCCACCAAAATTCATAAATTCAACTTCCAATTACTCGTATTATAGTAGGGCTTCAGTTTCTAACTTCCAAAATATTTTTCAAAAAATTTTAAAAATTAAATATTAAATCCACCAATCAAACACAAGGTTTAAATCAAACTCCTCTAATTTCCATTTATAATCTTCAATACTAGCTCAATACACTTCAGATAAGTATAATATAATGATTCAAGTCCTAACACACAATCAAACAACACAATTTAAATAAATACAACACACATTAAACATGAAAGCAAATACACAAACAAACACAATCGATTCACTAAATCGATACAACGACTCACTAAATAAATCACGATCTCACCAAATCACTATCTAATTTCCATTATCTTGGCAAGGAAAACTATTCAGCCCACTTGGGATGAACACTAATGCTCTTGGAAAATACGTAGCCGTTTTCTCGTCGATGCAATTGTTCTTCGCATACATCTCCACTTGAGCATCTTGATAAGCCGCTAGATGATCAAATTGGAGTTTCGCTTGCCATTCCAGATGTTCAATCTGATGATACATCTCATGGAGGCGATCTCCAATACTCTTGAAATCCGCTTCAAATTTATCAAGACGACTAGAAATTTTCTCCAAAATTACAGCAATGAAACCATTGAAGTAGGGTTGAGGATCTTTTGGACCTTTGTCTCTAGCCTCTTCTCCAAGATTTCTCCTCTCCATTTCTTCAAAAATCCTCTCTAATCTCTCAAGAATGGAGTGTATGGGTCAAAATAATGATTGCATAGGGATTGGGGACGAAGATGGGTTAATTTAAAGGTGAAAATCGTGTGAAAAACTGAAAGTTTTTGGTTTTTACACGACCCAGTAACCGTGGTGCTTAGGCGCCCAATCTGGCGCCTAGGCGTCGGACCCATCGACACACAGCTTATTCTAGCGCTTAGGCGCCGAATTCTGGCGCCTAGGCGCCGGAACCATGTTCGACTCCGTTTCGCCTAACGTCAAATTTCAAGGTTTCGTTCTCCAAAAATAGGTAAATTATAATGATAAGATCGAACAATCTCAATAACACAATTATACATAATTTCAATGAAGGTTAACTTGATCTCCTTTTTACTCACATATGAAATGGAGTGATCCAAAGTCCAAACTTTATATACTTCAAGATAATTTTTTATTTTCTGAAGTTATATAAAATAGTCAAGATCGAGGCATAACTATACATTAAAAATGTAAAAACACACTAAAAATAAAATCTATGGGTTGCCTCCCATTTAGCGCTTGGTTTAACGTCGTCAGCCCGACCAAAGTAATTCTTTAATCAGGTTGACTTAATTCATAAGCCTCTTTATAAATCTTTTTAATGTATCCCAAATAAGACTTTAATCTTAATCCATTAACTTTAAAAAATTTTCCCGTTTTGGCGTCTTTAATATCCACAGCTCCATATTGGTATACATTTTTCAATTATATATGATCCTATCCATTTTGATCTCAATTTTCCAGGAAAAAGTCTTAAAAGAGTATTAAATAGTAATACTTCTTGTCCAGGCTCAAATATTTTCCTGAAATCTTTTCATCATTTAATACCTTCATTTTCTCTTTATAAATTTTTGCATTATCATATGATTCATTTCTTATTTCATCCATCTCATTTAATTGCAATAATCGTTTTTCTCCTGCAGTATTCAAATCAGAATTAAACTCCTTTATCGGCCAATAAGCTTTATGTTCAAGTTCAACAGGTAAGTGACAGTGTTTTCCAAAAACTAACCAGTAAGGTGACATTCTGATTGGTGTCTTATAAGCTGTTATATAAGCTCATAATACAGAATCAAGTCTATCAACCCAATCAGTTCTTTTAGGATTAACGATCTTCTCTAAAATTCTTTTAATTTCTCCGTTTGATACTTCGGTCATTCCACTTGTTTGTGAGTGATATGCGATTGCAATTTTATGTTTGATTCCAAATTTTTACAGTAATGATTGAATTCTTATATTTCTAAAATGATTTCCACCATCTGTGATAATTACCTTAGGCATTCCAAATCTTGAAAAAATCATCTTCTTTAAAAATTTAGATACACTTTTGGAGTGACAGTTAGGCAAAACTACAGCTTCAATCCACTTTGAAATATAATCAACTACTAATAAAATATAAATTTTTTCCAGATGATGGTACAAATGGTCCCATAAAGTCTAAACCCATATATCAAAAATTTCAACTTCTAATATATAGTTTAAAGGCATTTCATCTTTCTTGGATATATTTCTCATTCTTTAACATCGATCACATGTTTTAACATAATGTCTCACATCTCTGAATAAAATAGGCCAATAAAATCCTGAATTTAAAATTTTAAATGCATTTTTATCTACTCCAAAGTGTCATCCAAAATCGGAATCATGACATTTTTGAATAATAGCATAAGTTTCTTCATAAGGTACGCATCTTCGAATTATAGAATCTCTTCCTAATTTAAATAAATGAAGATCTTCCCAAACATAATATTTAGCATCATTTTTAAATTTCTTAATAAATTTTTCATCCAATCCATAAGGTAGAATATTGCTAACTAAATAGTTAACTATATCTGCATACCAAGGTGTTTGGTATCCTTGAATAACATATAAATGTTCATCGGAAATTTCTCATTTATATTTTCTTCGGTAATAACATCATTCTTAATTCTAGATAAATGATCAGCAATTTGGTTGTCCGTTCTTTTCCTATCCACTATTTGAAAATCAAATTCTTGTAGAAGTAAAACTCATCTTATTAGTCTAGGTTTAACATCCTTTTTTGACATTAGATATTTAATAGCGGAATGATCAATATGAACTATGCATTTAATACCAATAAGATAAGGTCTAAATTTATCGAAGACATATACTATAGCTAGAAGGTCTTTCTCAGTAGTAGTGTAATTTCTTTGAGTTTCAGTAAGAGTTTTACTAGCATAATATATAACTTTGAAAATTTTCTCATATTTTTGTCCCAATACAACTCCAATTGCAAAATCACTTGCATCACACATTAATTCAAAAAATTTATTCCAATTAGGTGCAACAATGATAGGTGCAGTAATTAATTTTTCTTTTAAAATATTAAAAGCATTAACACGATCTTTGTTAAATTCAATTTTAGCATCTTTTTCTAATAAATGACAAAGAGGTTTAGCAGTTTTAGAAAAATCCTTTATATATCTTTTATAAAATCCAGCATGACCTAGAAAACTTCTCACATCAGTAACAGTAGTAGGTGGTTGTAATTCAGCAATAATTTTCACTTTTGTTTGATCTACTTCCATCTCTTTTTGTGAAATCTTGTGACCAAGTACGATGTCTTCTGTGACCATGAATTGACATTTTTCCCAGTTAAGAACTAAGTTTGTTTCTTCACATCTTTTTAGAAATTTGGAAATACTTTCCAAACAAGATTCAAAAGAAGTTCCAAAAACTGAAAAAATCGTCCATGAATATTTCAATTCCTTTGTCAATCAAATCACAAAATATTGACATCATACATCTTTGAAAAGTTGCAGGCGCATTACATAAACCAAAAAGCATTCTTCTAAAGGCAAATGTTCTATAAGGACTTGTAAATGTTGTTTTCTCTTGGTCCTCAAGAGCGACAGGTAATTGATGATAACCAGAATATCCGTCCAGAAAACAGAAATATGAGTGCCCATCTAATTTATCATGCATTTGATCCAAGAAAGGTAAAAGAAAATGATCCTTTCTAGTGGCGTCATTTAATTTCCTATAATCAATGCAAATTCGCCATCCAGTAACTTGCCTTATAGGAATTAGTTCATTTGTATCATTGACAATGACAATTACTCCTCCTTTCTTTGGAACACAATGAATAGGACTTACTCATTGGCTATCTGAAATAGAATAAATAATACCAGCATCTAACCATTTAACAATTTCTTTTTTAACAACCTCTTTCATGATAGGATTTAATCTTCTTTGCGGTTCAATAGTAGGTTTGAAATTTTCTTCCATTAAAATTCTATGCATTCAAATGAGCGGGCTTATTCCTCTTATGTCAGCAATTGTCCAACCAAATGCTTTCTTATAATTCTTTAACACTCCTATCAATTTTTCTTCTTGATCTTTACTTAGCTCGGAAGAAATAATAACAGGTAAAGTTAATGAATTTCCCAGAAATGCATACTTTAAATGTGAAGGTAACATTTTTAATTCCAGTTCAGGGGCTTTTTTAATTGAGGGTAAAATTATATCATTTTGAGTTATGTCCAAAGTTTCCCAATTATCTTTAATATAATGAGTTTCTTTTTCTTTTAATTCTTCATCTTCATAGGTTAATAATTCAAATTTTTCTTCAGAAATTACTTTACATTTTTCTTGATAATTTTTCTCAATTAAATAATCAATTATATCTATTCGATAACATTTTTCTTTGTCAGGGTACTTCATTGATTTAAGGACATTAAATTTAATCTCTTGATCATTAACTCTCATGGTTAATTCACCTTTTTGCACATCAATCATAGGTCGTCCGGTCGCTAGAAAAGGTCTCCCTAAAATAATAGGTATTTCTTTATCTTCTTCCATATCAAGTACAATGAAATCTACAGGGAAGATAAATTTATCTACTTTAACAAGAACAACCTCTATAACTCTTTTAGGGTAAGTAATAGATCTATCAGCTAACTGAAGGGTTACAGTGGTGGGAGTAATTTCTTCTAAATTCAACCTTTGAAAATTAGAAAATGGCATGAGATTAATACTTACTCCTAAATCGCATAAAGCTTTTCCACAAAACTTTTCTCCAATAGCACAAGGTATAGTAAAACTTCCGGGATCTTTAAGTTTTTGAGGTAATTTCTTTTGAATTATTGCACTACATTCTTCACTTAATGCAACAGTTTCAAAAGCTTCAAATCTTCGTTTCTTACTTAAAATATCCTTCATAAATTTTGCATAAGTTGGCATCTATTCCAAAGCTTCAGCAAAAGGTATGTTTATAGTAAGTTTCTTAAAAATTTCAAAGAACTTGGAAAATTGATGATCAAGCTTATGTCGTTTAAGTCTTTGAGGGAAAGGTGGTGGTGGTTTTTCAACTTACATATTAATAGAAATATCAGTTTGATCTTTATTAGGAGAAGAAGTTTCTTTAGATTTTTCAATCTCTTCAACCTCAGTCTCATTTTCAATTTCATTCTGCATTCTTTCTTTTAATTTCTTTCCACTTCTAAGTTGTACTGTTTTAACATGTTCATGTTCTTTTCCAGTTTCTTTTGGATTGATTTCAACATTACTAGGAAGTGTTCGTGGGGGTCTATAATTAATTAAATTAGCAATTTGTCTCATTTGATTCTCAATATTACAAATATCAGTGTTTTGATTTTGTAATTGATTACTTAGTTGTAAAATTAATTCTTCTATAGATAACTTTTTCTGTTGATTGTTAAATTCAGGTGGTTTATAGTTTCAATTAACTTGATTATTCTAATTTCCAGTGGGATGAGATTGATTATTACCCCACTGTTATGAATTATTCCAGTTAAAATTAGGATGATTTTTCCATCCAGGATTATAATAATTTGAATAAGGATTATTTTTACTAGCAATAACTTGTAAAGTTTCAATAGTTTGAGAATCTTCAATATTAGCAGAGTTATTATGTGATATATTAATAGCAAAACTATCTAATTTCTTAGACATTCTTGCTTACTTGCGAAACTAAAATAGAAAAGGCTTCATTATCATGAATACTTGCCATTCTTTTAGAATTAATCCTTTCAGAAGGCCATTGAAAATTATTGTTAGTCATTTCTTCAATTAAAGTGTAAGCTTCTTCAAATGATTTAGACATTAAAGAACCTCCAGCAACAACATCAATAATTGATTTTAAAGATCCAATTAATCCATTATAAAATGTTTGAATAATTAACCAATCGGGTAAAGCATGATGAGGACATTTTCTTAATAGTTCTTTAAATCTTTCCCAAGTTTCATAAATTGTCTCGCCGTCAAATTGACTAAATGAAGTAATATCATTTCTTAATTTAGCAGTTTTAGAAGGAGGAAAATATTTAGCAAAAAATTTTTGTGTCATTTCAGCCCATGTTTTAATAGAACCTGTTGCCAATGAGTTCAGCCACATCTTTGCTTTATCTCTTAAAGAAAAAGGAAAGAGTTTAAGCCTAATAGCATCATCAGAAACATTGTTATATTTAAAGGTAGCACAAAGTTCTAAAAAACTAGCAAGGTGTAAATTTGGATCCTCATTTGGTGTTCCACTAAATTGATTGTTTTGAACCATTTGAATAATAGACGGTTTAAGCTCAAAAGAATTAGCATCTACAGTGGGTATTTGAATACTATTATGAAGTTCATCAACTGTAGGGTTAGCATAATCCCTTAATGGTTTATAAACATTTTGATCATTAATTTCAATTGGATTTGGTAAATTGTTATGTAAATTAGTCATTTCTTGAAATTTTTGAAATTGTTTTCCTTTTTTAATTCTTCTAACAGTTCTTTCTAATTCAGAATCTAAAGGTAATAATCCTTCAGATCTAGAACTATGCATAAAAAGTCAATTAGCAAGAATTAAAATAAATATTATTATTATATATATGTTTTTTTGTTTTTTTATAATAAAGAAAAATGAATAAAATAAAAATACTTAAAATCTAAAAGTTTGCCTCAGCTCTCCCCGGCAACGGCGCCAAAAACTTGACCTGATATAAATATATGCGTACTAAAATCTTCTTCTCCGACAACAACGCCAAAAACTTGACCCGATATAAATATATGTGTACTAAAATCTTCTTCCCCGGCAACGGTGCCAAAAACTTGACCCGAAGTCCTCTAAAGATCAACATACTAATTAATGCTTTCAAAAATATATGTTATAAATAATAATAGCTGCTAGTGTATGTAAATATAATTTTATGGAAAATATTTTACACACTAGGGGTTCTACGCAAGTATACGTATCGTTTCAAGTAATATAGGGCTTTGAAACAAAGACCCCAGTATCGTTCCCACGAGGAGAGAGTTATAGATCTTTAAATATTTTTATTTTAAAGTATTTCTTTTATAATCAAAAATAAAATATATTTAATTTACTAGATGCAATAATAAAGCAGAAATAAAATAATTGATGTAAATAGCAATAAGAAAGCAACTTTCTCCCTTTCAATTAATCCAAGATTTTCTAAGATAATGATAATATTCGTGGAGAATATAAATTTATGGTATTGTGCCAAATAGAAACATTCATATTCTTTACCCTTTGATCCAGGTGCAAAGAACATTGGCTAGCCTATAGATCAGGTCCGGATGTATTGTTAGTAGAATGGGTTAATCTAGGCTCACACTACTAGATGTCCAAGGGTGGCTATGGTCGGCCCTACTAGTGACACTTTCCTTTTCTATAAACCAAATCATAAGCGTTTAGTCTGTCACTCTAAAAACTTATCAATTCTACACCCAATATATAACATCTTACTATTTATTTGCACTTCACCTTGAATAACCCGCACAAGGCCTTCGACTACCCAAGGATTCATGTGATATCTACAAGTTAAGAATTCATCTCCTTCTAGGTCTCAAAACTCTTCAACAGGTTTTAACAATTTAAATGGCTAATTTAAACAGTAAATTAAGAACCGGTATTAATATCATCACAATGTTTTGAAAATATATGATTTTTAATTCTCCGACGAATTTTGTGTTATCTTATTTATCTTTTCATAATTGAAAGGAGAAAGTAAAGTAACTACTCAGAACACATTGAAATTAAATAACAAAACATAATAAATAAGCTTTGAATCAAAATAAAAATACTTATCTTAGATGTTTCTCATACTGAACTTCTAATTCCTACTGACTCCACAGCGTAATGAACTACAGATGCACCAACTCTTTCAAACTCTAAATACAAACTCTAAAATAAACTCACTAATTTATGAAGAAAAGTAAAAAGGTGGCCCTAATATGATCTCTCTAATTCTTTCTCTAGGTTGGACTCTAGATGGGGGGGTAGATGGGGCATTTTTCTCTGAAGGAATACCCTCCTATTTATAGGCTTCAAGGGTTGCCTCAAGGCACCTCTTCAAAATGTGTCCACATTCAATGAATCTTCTAGAAGGTGTGTCTCGCGCCTAGGCGCCGGACACCGCGTCCAGTTCTTCGCACCTCTTCACATTGGATCGCACCTCTTCGCGATTAAAACCGTTTTGAAGCGTCCAAATACATTGTATCACATGTCCTATAAACCAGTAACAACTTCCAGTCTTCTAGAAGGTCCAATAACCGCTCACACCGTCAAAATAACTGCCCAAAAGTAGGAAAAAAACTTAACAGTTTTCTGTATCGAGCTGGCGCTTAGGCGCTGGACTCGCAGTGCCTAGGCGCCAGGCCAGTAATTTTGATAATTTTGCATTTTGGCTCTATTTTTGCTCCTTTTTGCTCCTTTTTCATATTTTTCTCCTTCTTGAACATTTTTGTATCACCTACATCCAAAAACACAAAAATACCTTTCATTAAAGCATAATATCCTTAAAATTTAATAAAAATCAAGGCATAAAAAAAGATATTTTTTTCTTGGATCAATTATCATGAGGAGTTTATAAAATGATTGGAGAGATTTTGAATTTGTTTGGAGGGTCAATTGGTGGAATTTGGTCATGTGGTCAATTTGGGCTAACTTGGGTTTGGGTTAGGATGGAGTTTGGTTAGGATTCAATTGATGGTTCAATTTGGTTTAGAAGAATGTCATGAAGTGTTTTGGATATGAATTGGGTCGGAATTTTTGGGTTAGGACATTCAATTTGGTGACATTTGGGCATATGGCATATTTGGCCCAAATTTGGGGATTTTAACTTCGATTAGATTTGGGTGAGACTTGGGTTCAAATTATGGTCAATTGGTGGCTCATTTTAGTTTAGTGAAATGTCATGAAGGGTTTTGGATGTTAATTTGGGGGAATTGATTTGATCATGGGGTTCAATTTGGGGGAATTGGGTCATATGACCAAAATTGGGGCTTTTGGATTGGTCGAGAAATTGAGATTAAATTGAGTCAAATTGGGCTTGGATTTGGTTTAAATTGGGTTTAGGCAAGGTGAGTTTGAGTTTAGGATTGAAATTGTGGAAGATTAGGGTCAATTGGGTGGACATTGGAGGTGATTTGGGCATTTTGGGCCTTAAGGGGCAATTTATGACTTTTGGTCAATTTAGGGTCAATTTATGACTTTTGGTCAATTTAGGGTCAATTTATGACTTTTGGTCAATTTAGGGTCAATTTGGTCAAATTAGGCTCATGGGAGTGGTTCAAATGGTTTTATGAATGTTTAGGAGAATTTTAAGAATTTTTGGATTTTGAGGGGCGTTTTGAGAGGCATTTTGGGTATTTTGGGGGCTATTGCGATTTTTGGTCAATTCAGAGTATTTTGGTCAATATTAATGGTGGGGAGCATATTGAAATTATTTTTTGGAGAAAAGTGGGTAATTTGGGCAATTTTAAAAATTTTTGTCAAAGTTAGGGTTGTAGGGACAATTTGGAAATTTGGGAGAAGTTTATGGGTCAATGTGTCAAAGTTGGGATTTTTTTGTAAAATTAGGGATTTTAACTTGAAGAAGGCCAACCTACATGAGCCATGGACCAAGGAAATTCTCCTTTTGGATCCTCCATATGTTGGTCCTAGGCTCCTTAGCCATATGCCTAGGTTTTGGGGGGGGGACCACCCACATGAGTTTCCAAAGAGTAGGGGATGAAAGAAGTGTTTTAGTTTAGGGTTTGAGGTGGTGAGTGTAAGTGTGGGGTTAAAGTTTGTGAGTTCTAGCTCAAGACCAAGCCACCAAGGGTTTACCCTAAAACTTGACCATCCTATTGGGAACTCTTCTTGAGTTTCCTTATACTTGGTCTCATCCTCCCAAGTGCTTAGAGGTTAGACTTTAAGCATTTGAAACTCCAAGTGAAGCAAAGAAGTGTTTTGAATTTCTATGGGGTAAGAGTTTCATTGTTAGTTTTCTAAGATAGTCATAAGGAAAGTCCTATAGCTAGATTATAGGCTGCCTAAAGAAAGGCTAGGCCCAACAAAAGTGAGGTCAACAATTACCTGATATAACTTCAGTTTACCTTGACAGGGTGAATGTGTAACTATATAAGTGTTAACAAGTGTAAAGATAATATTCAATAATAGCAAAGTTACCCCTTATTAACGTAAGTATACATATCGTTCAAATAATACAGGGATCTAATGGAGTCTTAGATATCGATCCCACAGAGAAGTTAGAGATTTTGAACTAATTACAGCAGTTGAAATTACTATCTAGTAAATGTAAATAAAGAACAATTATACTAAATTCTACTACTAATTTTTGAATGGGAAATTGCAATATAGAAAAGTATCTCTCCCCTTGTTAAGAAAATTAAGTGAATGGATAATTAAATTAGTTAGAATTATATTGTGCCAAATAGGAGCATTCCTAATCTTTACCCTTTGGTCCAGGCATAAAGAACATTGACTAATCCTATGCTTGGTTACTGAATCTGCGGCTATGCTGGTAGGATACCGGCTCTCACTTCGAAGCTCCCACGTTCCCCTCGCCTGAGGGCTAACATCTACACTTCAGCACCCAAACGATAGGACCGAAATGAAGATTTTAGTCTGTCACTCTAAAATATCCAATTCTACGCCCTATAAATAATATTTCCCTATTTATTTGCACCCTCCTTTCAAGGACTTTGATCTCACTGAATCTTAGATGTAATCTTTACTTGAGTTGTGAAATCAACATATTTTAACAGTTCAATTAGCCAAATTGAAAGTAAATTAAGATTTAAGTAAAAAGATTATCACAATTTTTATTGAATATTTTAGGCACAACTAATTCAATTTTTCATTTCACAAAATCTCAAAAACAATGAGAAAGACAGAGAAAACTATTCAGAATGCATAGGAATAATAACACAAAACTTGGATTTCATATAAAATCAAAGTTATAAAATAATAAACACAACTTATCTCGAATTTTCTCACCAAGCAGACTCCTTGAAGTTCCTCTGACTCTTCCTTCTCTTCCTTCTTGTGCAACACACTCAACTAAACTCACTATTATACTCTCTAGAACACACTTACACACACTAATGACACTTTAGAGACACTAAAGACACTAAATAGACACTCAAAAAGGACACCTTCGACCTAAATTTATCTCTTTTTAATGAGGGAGAAATATTTTCAAAGGTTGCTTAAGCACCTCTTCAAAAAGCGCAATATCATCAAAATCAATGTAAAATCGGTATGAATTTCTCAGTACATTTTTCTTTGGTCATACCTGAACTCCGGTCCAGATTGATTGTCATCTCAAGGATCTTTATGGTTGGAACTAATCCTTCATCTCGAACTCACTTGATAAAATGTTGCTTCAAGACTTTAATTTTATTTAGTTTATCCCCTACAATCAGCATGTCACGCACATACAAAAGAAGCAAGATATAATAGTTACTAGTGTTTAATAAAGCAACAGTAGTCTACTTGACACTTTAAGTAACCATTGTCTGACATAGCCTGTTGAACCTCTTGTAACATTGTCTCGGGGCCTACTTTAAGCCATAAAGGCTCTTCTTTAATTTTTAGACCAAACATTGTTTGTCTGGAATTTTGTAGCATTATGGTTGCACCATGTAAAGCTCATCCTCCAAATGTTGATCTTCCTCTAATACTAGAATCAACACAACCTTAGCAATTGTCATCTTCACCACTGGGGAAAAGATATTTGTGTAATCAATTCATTCTTTCTATTGGAAATCCTTCACAACAAGTCTTGCCTTGTAGGCTTGCTACCATCTGACTCCTCACTCAGCATGTAGATTCACTTTTTGTGTAGTGTTCTTTCATCATTTGGTAGTACCATCAAATCCTAAGTCTGATCTGACTCCAAAGATTGCATTTCTTTATCCATGACAAGCTCTCACTCCATTGAAACTTCAACTTGAGTGGCCTCCTCAAAGCACTCGGACTCACCACTATCAGTTAGTAACATATAGTGTAAAGAAGGAGAATACCAATGTACGAGTTGTTTCACTCTGTTGGATCATCTAACTTACGTAACAGGTTTCTGAGGAACTTCCAGTGCTCTTTCTAATTAAGCAATACTTCATTCTTCACTCTCCTGATCACCGGTGCCATATATCTCAACATATCTGGATTCTTCAGAAGTAGCTAACATGTTATCTTGATTTCTGGCCCTATCCTTGTACATCTCCCTTTCATTGAATGTGACCTCCATGCATCTGATGAATTTCTGATTTTGATAATCCCAGAACTTGTACCCAAATTTATCTGAGCCATATGCAATGAGGGTCACTGGATAGATTTTGAGTCAAGCTTGCTCATAGACCCTACATCAACATGCACATAGACAGAACACACAAATAATCTTAAATAAGATAGATTTATATTTTTGTCACTTCAAGCTTCTTCATGTTAGCCTTCCTACAAGGGTACAGTTGGACTGCAATTTACCAAATAAAATTTTGTATTTACTACTTCTGTCCAAAACTATTTTGGCAAGCCTACATGCAACCTCATGCTCTTAGCACACTTTATGATTGTTCTGTTCATGTGCTCAGCTGCACCATTCTACTACAATGTCATTGTGATAGTGAACTCATGCTTGAAGCCATATGTAGCACAAAATGTTCTTAACTTTAAATGACGATACTCACCGCCATTATCTGATCTCAAACACTTCTGCTTAGCATTCCACTTCTTAAAGACTTCAAATACATCATATTTTGCTTTACAAAATAAATTCATATATTTTTCGTGTGATCATCAATAAATGTGACAAAATAGCAAGAACCTTCAATAGACAACTAGAATAAGACCACATACATCGGTGTGCACCAACTCTAGTTTCTTTGATTTAACTGCAGACTTGTTCTTGGAGAAAGAAACCTTCTTATGCTTGCCATAAATATAGTCTTAACAGAAATCCAGATCAACTGATTTCAAACTCTAAAGTTTTTTCTTTGAAATTAGGGACTTCATATCTTTCTTGCTCATATGGCCAAAACTACGGCCATATCAGTTTAATCAACCATTTCATTGATCAGATAAAGGGTGCCTTCAATATTGCATTAAGTCATCACTAATGCCCACCTGCACACCTTCCACGAATTACCTGTGAAAGTTATCACAAGTCCAAAATTTATCGGCTGGCTCATAGAGAAAAGATTTTTCTTTAAACTTAGAACATGGCTTACTTCAATAAGCATCACAAAAGGAAACTCACAGGACAAGCTCCACAATTTTCCTTCTCCAATCCAAAGCAAGAATCAATCCAAATTACCAAAATTTTATTCTTCGACACTTCTCACCTTCACCGGGATGGTTGTCGAAGAACACCAAAGGAAGTAACATTTACACCATTGAAAACCGACCTTAAAACTGAAAATACAGTGCAAACTGCTCCTGGTGCTTAAACGCACAAACTTAGAGCCTAAGCAAAAAACCCTCTGTATCGAGCGCCTAGGATGGGTGCATAGAACCCGACAACCCTGCTGGAGTGCTTTAGTTCCCAACAAAAATACCATTTCAATGTTATTTAAATATTCAAATGATGCATAAAGGTTTGAAATTTGTAGATATCATATGGCCCTCAAAGTAGGTATTGAACATTTAAAAATATAAAATATATAAAATTAGATTTATATGTTAAATAATCTCAATAGTCGAGCTTGAGTAACATTTCAAAAGCTTGAAACGAACTGAAGCAAAGTTTGAACATGATTTTTTCTTAAAGGGCTAGAAAGACTAGTTAGAAGGGGAAAATTTTAGGGGAGGTTATATTTGTCATTTCAAGTAAACTTAATACAAAATATATCAATTGTTTAGGGCCCGTTTGAGGCAGCTTATTTAGTAGGGTGACATTTTGAAAACGCACCAGGCCTATTTGGGTAAAATACATTTTGACAGTTTATTGGTTTTCAAAACGCTGAAAACAATGTTTTCACACCGCGCCTATCTAGACGCGGTGACAGCTTTCTCGCTACGGTATGACTTTTCAAAAAAAGAAAAGTAATAGCCAATACTCCTAGCTTATCAACATATTATTTTAAATCAGCTTATTAGCATATTATTCAATAAACTGCAGCTATCCCAAACAAACCCTTGGACGAGAAAACGCCACCGCTTTTTTTTGGTATATTATATATCTCGCATCTAAATTTTTATATTTACATGCATAACATTCGGTGTTGCAAATCTGTCCACAATAATTTATATGTCATTTTAAAAAAAATGATTAAATATTATTTTTATGTGATATTAAAGATCTAAGTGACATGTGCGTCAATATAAAAATTTAAGTACATCAACCTTATCAAGCCACAGGGGCAGAGAATGGCCGCATACTTAAACTAATTTACTTGACAGAGCAGCATGATAACGTCTCTTGGCCAATTGTTATGCTAACTACAGCCGTGTAAGTCAGCTACACTTGTCCAAAAATCATACATTTAGGGATAAAACAAAAGACCAATGAAAGAGATAATTAATATTAATATCAACAAAAAATTTAATTATTACTTTCGACGAAAGTCAAAGTTCAACGAACCAACGACAAGAGCGGGATGATACTTGTAAGATGCAAAGATGAGAGATTTGATATATATTATCCCCATCTCTTGTTAGCCCACGAATCATAAACACATTAATATTACATCGAGCATAAGACTATTTCATCTGAATTGGACTTGCCGTTTCGACTTGCTCGGTTATGAGGGTCATATGATCAACTTGATCGCAATATAATTTGTTGCATCAAGCTATAAAAAGATAAACATATGAGTTCTTAAATGAAGTGTAGTTCTTAGTGCGTGTGGCATCTTAACTTCTTATTAATCTTTTGAAGGAAAAGTTTGGATATATATGTGCGAGACACAAGAATTGAGCATAATTAATGCTGAATGAAGTCAGGTTAGATTTAGGGCTGTCAAAAAAGCTCGTTGTTCGCAAACAATTCGTGTTCGGTTCGCCAAGAAGTTCGCGTTCGATTCGTTCGATAAACAAACGAGACGAACACGAACATTTTTTTCGTTCGGTTTGTTAAACGAACCAAACACGAACAGTGATGCGTTCGTTCGTGTTCGGTTCGTTATTGTTCGAAATACAAAATAATTTAAAATATTATATATAAAAAATTTATGATATTTTAAAAATAATTATATATTATAAAAATTTATCATATTTTAAATAATTAAACTTCTATAAATTATAATATATGATAAATTATTAATAACAATAATAATATTATAGTATTAATTATATTAATATAAATATTATAATATTATAATTTATATACTATAATATATATTAAAATAAAACTCTAAACAAAACTCTAAACACCTTATTGGGTTTGCTTCATTTTGAGGAAGTATGGATTACTTGATATGTACGGAATACCTGATCAATTTGCTTCATTTTGAGAAAGTATGCTATCAAAGTTAGGGCTGTCGAAAAAGCTCATCGTTCGCGAACAGTTCGTGTTCGGTTCGCCAGGAAGTTCGTGTTCGATTCGTTCGATAAGTAAACGAGACGAACACGAACAATTTTTTTTCGTTCGGTTTGTTAAACGAACCAAACACGAACAGTGATGTGTTTGAATATTTCGAACACGAACACTAGCTCTGTTCGTTCGTGTTCGGTTCGTTTACACCCCTAGTTAGATTAATATCATATGAGTTTTTCAACTAAATTTCTATTTTTAGACTTCACACGGTGAATGAGGTCATATATCAATGATCAAGCTAGTCCTTCGACGAGCTCTTCTCCATAAAATAAAATATGAAAAAATGATGTTCACTGCAATAAGAGGTCAAATTGTGAACTATTTAGTGCACATAATGGCCATTGTGAAGGGTTGCACAAACTACACCAACCTATAAATAGATGTTAGAATGCTAAGAATCAAAACTAAATACAATATATCACAAGAATTAGTGTTCTTTTGTACTTATTGATTGAAGAGTTAAAAATTATATGGGATAATGGTGTGCTCTCACCAAGTTTACTCAGACATTTAAATCAATAACATATGAAGCCAAATAGACATCTTAAGTGCCTTTAGAAAGACAATCAAGTAGTACCTGTGCCACAGAATAACTTCTTCTATTTTGTAGAGAAGTAAGCTGCAATCTCAAAAATATCTACAAATTCCCTGAAATAAACAGTTGGGGAAATGTCTCCATTTTGATGAAGCAATCTGTTGCCTGTATGATCATATTTTGCTTGAATGTGTAATACAGTCTGCAGTGGATCACAATTTGTGGCCATGTAAATGAAGGACAAACAGTTGAATCAAGTTATTCAGGAACCTGATTTGAAATCCACAAAAGGGGATGAATGTATTTAAATGAAAAGAAGGGGCATTTGCATGCAAACCACCCAATTCCATATACTTCTAACATCTAAACTTTACATTTTGCATTGGTACCATCCAAATCTTCCATATCGCATAAAAATACAAACTTTTAAAAGTGAAGTACAGCCAGGTGGTATACTTGCAAAAATTGAAATTTAGGTGTTAGATATGTAAATACATATGACTTGAGGGTATGCAAGTAAATCTTCCAAAACAAACATGATCTCAAACGGTTTCTTAGTTTTCAGTTTACAGACAGTGAAAGATGCACATTACCTGCTTCAAGAAGGATATGGGAAATCAATTCAAAAATGACAGTGACATTATCGAGCAAATATTACGTGCACCGGACATACGTGCAGACCGTGGTATTCTGGTGTTATTGCACCTCACTGCAATACCATCAATATTATCCAATACCACACCAGTACTATCAATCCGCACCTATCTCATTCACACGATATTTTTTCGACATTATCACCAGGCATCACCATCTTAACATGTTCGGGTAATTCCACCCTGCCAGTAATATATGCAGTTCTGAAGTAGAATTGAGGTTTGTAGTTTGAGAAGAAAGCGGTGTGGCGACCGCCGTCATCCTCATAAGAACATAAATCTCTGCCTCAAATCTCTTGTAGGTTTTCACACTGCCAGGTTTACAGAGAAACTATGGTGAACAAAAATAAGCATGGTGTCACAAAATATCATCCAAACCACTATTCTATAAGCCCAAAATAATCAAAAAAATGAGGAAAGTATCAAAATGCCTATAGCCACAGTATTTGAGCTCAGCTTTATTAGCAAAAGTGAAGAGATCTTCCAACTAATCATACATCCATAATCTAATATCTTCTCAAACATCGAAGGACCGCCCTATCATGTTAGAATTACAAAACATAAGGGTACTGCATTGGATGTCAAAAAGTATTCAGATCAGGAGAATTATAGGTTGGAAGGGCTGACCTTATAGCATTGAAGTCCTCCAAGAAAGCAAAGGCTGATCCACAAATTTAATCCATGCAAGAGACACAATAAACAAAAACTTTATCGCAGCGATTTCATACCTGCATTATTTCTGAATTTACATGGTCCAAAAACAAAGTTCGTGTACAAATTCTGCTCTGAATCTCCCCCCATGGATTGTTATCAGTTTGTATTCTCGCTCTAGTCTACTGCCTTTACGTCGACCAAGGCTTCCATGCATCCACACACAAACATACCACAATTGAAACTATTAGCTTGTGTTGGGGGCCTCTGGTGGTAATAACAGGTCAGACGGACAGATCGACATCAAACGTTGCGCCGACATCTCAAACAATCAATTTAATCTATGATTTGACACATAACGAGTAAATATGAAGACTGCATAGCAAACGAAACAATTAAATAACATCATGAAATTATAATTTACTTAACTTCTTTGATGATGTCCTTGTGATACTTCTCTGGGAGAGAGTAATAAAGCTGCCATTTCTTTGATCTCAACTCTACGACAAGCAGGATCCAATGTTGGTCATGAGTAACTGTGACCAGTAGAAGCTCTGTCTTATGAACATTTTCCTTTGTAATATGATTTATGAAACTCGTGTTGTCGGACCCATAACTGTAGTATATCTGCAGTATACAAATGGTATGTAAATTAAAAATAGAAAAATGATGCATCCTATAATAATCAGAACTACGCACCGCTCGCAGTTACCTAATGACATGGTGACATGTACTGGAAAGATTTATAGAGATGTGGAGATTTATTCCTCTTCTCTTCTAAAATAAAAGCAAATGCATCAACATGTTCGTTAGATATGTATTTATTTGTAAGAACTTCATCGATGTTGGACCGTATAGTCACAATATGGTCAATGGCAGCTATAGGATCATCGTGGCATGGTCAACACCTAGAAGATTTGTGAAGTAAATTTAATTATTATTGTAGCTTTATCAGTGAATCATGCACAGTATTGGCCAATCAACTCTAGCATACATGCAGAAATGTCATCCCTGTCGGAAAGCCAATGACAGCTGCCACATCCTAAGCCTACATACTCAAATAACAGGATACAATTTAAGACAATCTAATGTTATTGATAATACACACTAAATAAACTATAGTATAAATACCCTTGATCCGTAGTAATCCAAGTAAATCCTTTCATTTTTTAAATAGACTGATGTTGAAATGCTTCCTTCAAGGTTCCAACTATGTCCGTTTCACTTTCTTCAGACTTCTCCTCCACAACAACTATAGCAAGACTTTTATCCTTTTCAGGTGGTTTAACATCGGTTCGTACATCAATCCTCCTCTTGAATTCACATGGAGTGAATGAATAAAATACTAGTTTTTTCTTTCTTACTTGTCCTGCTTTAACTTGTTGTATAAGGCTTCTCAGAGAGGATTTATAAGCAGGCATTTCATTATGTTTTCCCTCAAGAGTTAATACTCTTCTTTGAAAATCAGCTAATTTATTATTCACTGAAGCTTCGAACTCAAAAAATTTATTTTCATGCCTTCTCATAAAAGATAATTTCTTCGAAGTTTATTTGGCCTTAAGATTTTGGTGGGGATAAAATATGCCCAGATACTAGAATCGATGATTGTGGTGAATTTAGTAACAGGGTTTCTCAGGGGGGCTGATAATTCTGTCATGAGGTGGGACTCGGAGATGAATTTGAGAACAAGTTTTCTCAGAGGGGTCTGTTAGAGGTGTCACGTGTAAATTTAGCAAGCAGTTGCAGCTCCACCATCAAGTCCTTAAGAAATCAAAACCTGCGGAAAAAAAACCAAAAAAAAAAGAAAAAAATTGATTTTCATAGTACATGTGCAAAATATAATGTCATGTAGTAACTACAAATAATTAGTAATTAAAAAAAAAACATGTTCAGGACGCATTTGAGATAATAAAGAATCACATGATTTCCTGTATCAATTCCCACTTTTTGGTCGCCTCAACATTGGTGGTCGAGCGTCAGGTATGTTGGGTGCGATTACATATTTGTGCTCATAAAACCATTACTGAAATAAGATGGAAAAACATTAGTTTGAATGTAAAAAGACGTTAAGTGTCTTGATGCATATAAAATGCTCAGCATGAGCAAGGCAACAAACTCGTTCATTTAGCCAGTGTTTGGTGTCAACTTACTTTTCAAAGCAATAATATCAATTTGCTCGACAAGAAAGTCGCATATGACACTTGGCCAGTTGAAATAAGAAAAACATTTTACATCTTCAGCAAACCTGTACAGTTTGCTCGGTATTTTAAAGTTGCCTGAGGGAAAAAATAAGTTTGATAGAAAAAAAATAATAATCAACTTATAATGAAGTTATGCTTCATAGTACAGACTCGTTCCAAATTATGGATGTTTGCAATCCATTTTTTATGCAACTTACACGGGACATCCTCGTTGAGTGACACGACACTAAATTAGATTCAACACCATCTTAGCCGAGCTGAGCATTGCCAAGCCGACATTATTTCTAGTGAAATGGACATTCCCTTGGCGCAGACCGTCGACTAGAGCACCCCACACCATGTTCGGACCTTAAATCCAAGTTGCGGATAGACGCATTTCATGCTGGAACCGCTCCGCTCTACAATACGTACATGATTCAGCCTCTCGAACTCTTTTGGGATGCATTTACAGCCACTACGGAGGTCCAAAGATCATTTCCTCCTCACAGTTGATCCTTTGGAGGCCGACGAGTGTCTGCGTGACCATGCCTAATTTAGGAGCGGTCATGCCTAGTTAGTGGCATGACCATGCCTAAAGTAGGCGTGGCCATGTCCAGAACACCCCACACAGCCCAAAAGGGCTGTGCTCGGCGCGATCACACGTGAAAGTGGGGTGGCCACATGGGCAAATAGAGGTTACGACATGATTACGCCACAATTTGGGCTACAATTTGGGCTTCACCACATCCAAATCTTAGTAGGCGCCCGAGTTCGTCGAACGACATAACCACGCCTACAAGTAGCATGGCCACGCTGCTCAGACAGAGCGTCCGGTGTAATTACGTCGGGCCTTGATCTGCAACACTTTGAATAGTGGCATGACCACGCCCAAATGCAGCGTGGCCAGCCCGTCAAGACCAGTCAGCGAGTTTTGACCCTCTGGTCCACAAATTTAGGCCGACAAGGTTGTCGAGACCGCTGGTCCTTCCCCTTTTGCTTAGTTCTTCATCCAAATATGACATAAGAGATATTTTGGGGCCATTCCAAATTGGGAAAGCCACTTAGACCCCTCGGGTAATCTTCATATGGTTGTTTAAACAAGGGGAGGAGTCCATTTTGCAGGGTTTAGCTGTCACTTCGCTTTAGGGAGCTTACGGAAGAAGAGAGCTTGAGGGAGAGCATTTAAGGAGCTTCCAAAGGGATTTGTTGAGGGATTTTCATTTTCTTCCTCAAGGAGAAGCTATGGCAAGTGATTCTTCTCCATTTTGTTCACCTCTCCTTTCATTTTTCTAGTCATCTTCTTCATCTCTGGCGACTCTCCAACAAAGAGTGTTTCGTCCTGACATTGGAGAAGGAAGATTCCAGCGTTCTCGACATCTCAACTCTCCGATGAGGACAGCTTCCTCATCTCTTTGGAGGAGGCAAAATCAGGCAGCGTCATTACTCTCTTCGGGGAGAAGAGCTTATTCGTACAAGAAGAAACTCTTTGATCAATCATTAAGAAAGTGAAATTCTTTAATCTCTTACGATTTCAATCTCAGGGCTCTTAGTCTGGAATTTAGACAAATTAGGTTTGCATTTTGATTTCCTAGAGGAAACTCCATAGGATTAGGAGCCTTTGCATATCCCCCACACGAATCCATGAGGAAAACCTACCTTTTTCGTTTCTAGCAAAAAATCTCAATGCTCAGGTCGTTGTAACCCCGCATTTGTGCCTATGATTTCATCCTTACGACAGAGGGGAGCGAAATCCGTTGTTTGGTTAAAGAGAATAGAAAGTCCCATGACTTTGACGTTCCCTACGCCGCAAAGATTTTCCTTACGAAATTCTTCGTACCAGGCAAATGGAGGCGGCCGCCCGTCACTTTGTGCGGAGCCCGCCTCATTCTGTTGATTATCCCTAGGATTTACCTGTGAGTTCACTAGGGCAAGCACTATTCGTCGTCGAATCGAATCGAATCTCATATCGGATGTGTTTCACATTTTTATTGTATACACCACATGAATTATTTTTAAAATTACATCAAGACCATCCTATTTTGTACATGTCATTGATCAGTCATATCCTCCGGTTCGATTGATTTTTGTCAATCTACTTAATCGATTAGCCGCAACCGGCCTGATCGCATCGATCGACCACCCTTTGTCGACGACCGTATCCTCCAATTCGATTAATTTTTGTCGGTCTGCTAAATCGATCGGCTGCTACAAGCTTGATCGTATCGAGCAACCACCCTTCGTTAATCGGTTGCGCCCTTCAATTTGATCCATTATCATTGATCTACTCGATCGATTGGCAGCCACCAGCCTGATCGTATCAATCGATCAGTCGCACACCGGCCCGATTGACTATCTTCGGTTCATTCGATCGATTGGCCGCCCACCGACCCGATCGCATCGATCGACTATTCTTCGTTGATTAGCTTCGCACACCGACCCGATTGACTATCTTCGGTTCATTTGATCGATCGACTACCTACAGGCATTATCGCATCGATTGACCATTCTTCATTTGATCGGCCGAGCACTCCAGCCTTATCGACCTTCTTCGATCCATCGATCATCCATCGGTCGATCACTGACATGATCATATCGATCAAACATTCTTTTTCGATCGGCCGCACACTCCTGCTCGATCGACTATTTCCAGCCCATTCTATCGGTCGCCCGCCACTGGCCTGATCGTATCGCTCGACTACCCTTCGTCGATCACTCGCACATCAGTCTGATCGACCTTCTTCGGCCGACATGATTGATTTGTGCCGCCACTGATACACCTAAAATATATAGTATTTTTATGCACATTTTTATACCTATTTTTAATGATATTGCACTTTAATGGAAGATATTTTGTGTTTTTCTTGCAGGTATGATGAAAATGGATGGTCATGATGAAAGTAGCAAAAATGGATCAAATTTGGAGCAAAAAAATGAAAAATGAAAATTTGGCACTAGCGGCTATGTGCCACTGGGCCGGCGCTTAGCCGCCACAGTTAAAAATCGAAATCTAAAGAAATTTGGCGCCAATTTCAATGGGGATGGGATGCAGCTCTTGGTGGTAACTTCCATAACTTCTTTTGGGAGGCAAGTTTGAATGAAGGGATGCATTCTTTGGTGGATACATTGAATCTGGACATATTTGAAGAGACACCAAGGCACCTTTTGGTTTAATTTTTAAAGAGAGTCTTAGGAATGACTAAGTACTCTTCCACTTGCATTTTGAAGAGAGTTTTTATAGTATTTTACTTTTATTTTGTGAGAGTTTTTATTAAGAGTAGGAGTAGAGAGTAGAAAGGAGAAAAGGGTTTGATTGAAGTCTTCTTCTTCTCACTTATTTTCTTTCTTTTAGTTTAGTTTCTATTGAAGTCTGAAGTTTATTCCGAGTCATCGGAGTTGGGAGATCCGCTCTGAGGAGTAGTTTAGTGAGGAGTTAAAGTTTCAGAGGAACTTCCTGAGTCTTGTGGAGAGAATTTTTCAGATAAGTGTTTACTTTTGTTCTTACGTTTAGTTTTTTAATTAATATTTGTTTTTGTTTGTTATTTTTCTTATGGTTTTTAATTTCAAATCAATGTGTTTTTGTATTTTCTCAATGCATTCTGAGTAGCTTACTTTATTTTTTTCTTTCTTAAATGGAGAAGAAATTAGTTTATGGAGAATTATTATGGAAAATATAAGTGTTTAAAGTTAGAAGAAGTTGTGAAGATTGATTCTGAAAACTTTGTTTACTTCTTAATTTGGTCTGTTAAGTTGTAGAATTTCTTGAGATTATGTAAGATTCAATGCGGTATTGTCTCATAAAAGTTAGTAAGAATCACATGCAATTATATAGCTGAGAATTTTAGTCCATAAAATTGAATGTAATATTAGAAGATATTTTTATGGAAGAGAGTAAAATTAGAGGATTTTAGAGTGACAGGCTAAAACCCCCTAATTTGGTTTGAAATTTTGAGTTTTGTTATGAGAAGTTAGCCCCCAGTTGGTGGGAATCGAGGGAATTCTAGAGTGAGAGACTGGTATCTTCTCTGCCTAACCATGTTCAAAATGATAAAAATTTCAAATTAACCTATGTTCTTTATAGAACCATGTAAGGGTAAAAAACACATTTTCTTTTATCTATCACAACAAATTTAAATACTTCCACAACAATACTTTAATAATTATTACTACTTCATAAAAGGAAAGAAAAAGATATTCTAGTTAATAGTGTTTTACATACAGTGTTATTAGTTATTATAATTTTAATTTCTTGCTTAACATTTTATTAAAGAAATTTCAAAAGACAAATCAACTTTCAAAACTTTTCAAAATCAAGACATACTTTCAAAAACCATTAAAAAAAAGTAAAAAGATAATTTTTTGATCCTTTAAAGATTTTCATATTTTTCCTGTGGGTTTGATATCTCGGGGCTTAATCAAAAAGTCTTATATTACTTGATAAATGATATGTATACTTGCGTAGTATTCACATTATAAATCAAAATCATCAGCATATATATATATATATATCCGGCGGGATCAAGTTTTTGGTGTCGTTGTCAATTTTCATATCATATTTGTAAGTATAAATATCAGGTGGATCGACTCGTCGATCTATCGATCACTGTCTGTCAACATGGACGGTGGGCACCTCCACCGGCCCAATTTATAAGTCGATCTTTTACATTTGGTATGTTATACTCATTACATGTTTCTTCGCATTGTCTGCTATAACAAATCTACACTTGCACACTATTGTGCACCCATGAGCATACCCCCTCATCCACTCATGATGAGTATTTTCCCTTCCATCATATGTTACTCTATATATTTGTTTCGTGGCATCCTTATGTCACTTAGCTTTGGAGTGGTCTTGTTAAGGTTTAGTGGGTGGATCAATGTCTATGATATTGGGGTGGCATTAGAGTAATATCGGGTAGTATTAGTTTGTTCTTGTTGAGGTTTTGGGGATGAATCAATTTTTGTGGTATTGGAGTAGTATTGCGGTGGTATTAGAGTAGTATTAGTTTGGTCTTGTTGCGATATTGAGCTGATATTAGGCCAATATTCATGCTACATTGAAGTGGATTAGTAGTGGTGTTAGGTGTGGTATTAGTGTAACTTTAAAAAATGGTATTGAATTGGTTTTAGGGTGGTAGTGGGTCAATATTCAAGTAGTATTGAAGTGGATTAGTAATGTTGTTAAGTTTAATGTATTGGGTGGTATTGAAGTGTTATTCGGGTTATCTACTATATTTCCTCACAATTGAACTAAATCTCATTGTCAAATCAAGTATGTAGCCCCAAATTTAATGCATGAAACAATACAATGAGCAACTAATGCCACAAAAATTGTGTTGGAGAAATATATTTCATGATAAAGGAAGATTTATACATCTAAACAATTATACACTCATTAAGGATGACCTATTTAGCTCAAAACTCCTCCGCCATTGCTTTTGCTCTTTTTCACTCCCTTTTGCTCCTGTGATGTCACTATAAATCCCTAAACCCTAAATAAGTTTAACAGTTGACCGGCAACCCAGAGAGAAGAAATACCCGAAACCAAGAAACGTCATTAACTTCTACGGCGAGCGGCTCCGATTCTCCTCGCTGAATCTCTTCCCCTGCGCCAGCGACACACCGCGGAATGCTCCTCGCTGAATCTCTTTCCCCTATGCCGCAGAATGCTCCTCGCTGAATCTCTTCCCCTACGCCGGCGACAAACCACCGAACCTTGTGAGCGTAACGGAAAACCTAATGAAGCGCGACGCGGGCTCGAGCAGAACGGAAACCCTAAAAATGAGAGAAGGACTCTCCCCTTCGACTTTGACGAATTTATCTAGCTTCCTTCTTCTCCGTTTGCGAGCCCGAGCAGCCAAAGCACAAAGACCACTTCCTGTGTCATTCGCGAAGGCTTGTCTCTTTCCTCCTCGTCGAACGGAAGCAGCAAGAAACCTAGCCGAAGGACACCTTTCTCTGTTGATTCGAGTGGAAACTAAGTGGAAGCAGCCATGAGCTCTCATATTCCTCTTGATTTGCTCCAGCAGCAGGAGACCTTCACCTTCAAGATAATGAATCTCCCTTCCTCCTTTGATTAGCATGAAAGAAACCTCCCAATTAATCGGTTGACCACTCCCCATCCTCTCTCTTATGTGCGAACCATTTTCACCTCTCATATTTGTGAGATCAGCAGGCCGAAGTCTTCTTCTTGGCAATTGGTTCACAACCAAAAAGAACAGCAAGCCTAGAAGCTAAAATCCTTTTCTTCTCCTTCGGTTCGCGAGATCGAGCGCAGTTCTTCCCTCTCCCTCTTCGAAATATTTTTACTTGATCACGCAAGTAGATCACACAAGTAGAGTTATGTGCGGAGTTTTATAAAATAGCATCAGGTGGCTCACATGGTAAAAAAAATAACATTCGGCCAGAATAATGCAGTGAATATTCCTTCTGTGTTATTCATGTGTTATTGTGTGTTATTTAGCTGTTATTCTGCTCTTAGAATATTCTCGGTGTTATAATAACACAATAACATATGAATAATACATGAATAACACACAATAACACATGAATAACACGGGGGGATAGTCCCTGTGTTATTCTGTTTTTTTTTTCCGACACGCGCCACGTGGCGCGATGTTATTGGACTACGTGCGGAGTCCTGATGTGAAAATTTTCCCTCCCTCTTGAGAAAATATTACACCAGGACTCCACACTTTGAGCTACGTGCGGAGTCCAGTGAAATCGCGCCAAGTGGTACGTGGCAAGAAAAAAAATATATATTTGTCCGATAACGTAGGAAATATTCCCCCTGTGTTATTTCACGTTATTCAAGTGTTATTGTGTATTATTCAGGTGCAATTGTGTGTTATTCAGGTGTTATTCTATTCGAGAATATTCCCTATGTTATAATAACACAATAATACATCAATAATACATGAATAACACACAATAACACCTGAATAACGCAGAATAATACGGGGGAAATATTCTTTGTGTTACCGGACTATTTTTTTTTCTGTCACGCGTCATTTCACTAGACTCCGCACATAACTCTACGTGCAGAATCCTGATGTAGTATATTTTTCCTCCCTCTTTCGATTGGCAGCCCTCGCAAGGTACAACTCTTTTAGATTAAACTTTGATTACTTCATCCTCTATTGTGACATAAATATTAAATAATAATGATAAAAAATAATTTGACATTTCACATGTAATCAATATGTGGTGCATGCTTTCTAATTTCTATAAACTTATGTTCGATATCATATTACATGCTGAATTTCATTTAGACTCAAGTCACTAAATTGAAATACTACAGAAAATTGGCTAATTAGCATTACATATCATACGTTGAAATTGAAGTTTAGGTGTAGATATGTAATACATAAGAACTGTGTGGTTTGTACTTGGAAATTAAAGTTTAGGTGTTAGATATGTAACGCACAAGAATTATGTGGTTTATGTAACTATTGAATTTTAGTGTTAGATATGTAGGGCTGTCAAAAAAGCTTGTTGTTCGCGAACAATTCGTGTTCGGTTCGTTAAGAAGTTCGTGTTCGATTCGTTCGATAAGTAAACGAGACGAACACGAACAATTTTTTTTCGTTCGGTTAGTTAAACGAACCAAACACGAACAGTGATGCGTTCGTTCGTGTTCGAATCGTTATTGTTCGAAATATAAACTAATTTAAAATAATTATATATTAAAAATTTATGATATTTTTAAGAAATTAAATTTTATAAATTATAATATATAATAAATTAATAATAATAATATATTAATATAATATATTAATAATATACTAATATAGATATTATATATTTATATAATATAAGTTATATAATTAATATAGTATATTATTTATATATATTAATATTAGGGCTGCCAAACTGGCTCATCGTTTGCGAACAGCAGGTGTTCGGCTTGTGTTCGACTAGTTCGTTAAGAAACGAACACGAACAGTGACTTCACGAACAATTTCAAACACGAGCTTATTTCAAACAAACTAAATTTTGAAACGAACCGAACACGAACGCAAGCTCTGTTCGTTTGTGTTCGGTTCGTTTACACTCCTATTGTTCAGTCTGCATGCAAAAATTGAAGCTTAGGTTTAGATATATAATACATAAGAATTGTGTGGTTTGTATGTTGCAATGCATAAATAATTATGTGGTCTGTATGTAGATATTGAAGTTTGTGTGTTAAATATGTAATATATAATAATTGTTAGGTTTATATGCAGAAATTGAAGTTTACGTGTTAGATATGTAATGCATAACAATTGTGTAGTTTGTATGTATGTAATATATAAAAATTGTATAGTTTGTATGTAACAATTGATGCTTAGGTGTTAGATATGTAACGCAAAGCACAACAATCGAGTATACCTAACACCTAAATAAATCAAGTTGGATCAGTACCACGAGGGATTTCAACCCAATTAGTGATACTAGACTGCACATGGTGAGTATGAACCAGATCTTCAATACAATTATGTTGGTGCCTCATCATGTTTTACCCCTCCAATAGAATACAAACCCGACCCATATGAAAAGGTGATTTATAATGTCTGTAATGCTCATTTTGTTGATAGTGTTACTAATAATGGTCAAGTACTGAACAAGGCAGCGCAACAGTGAGCTCCGACCTCTCCCGGCGTGTAAATATAACTATTGTTCTATATTTTGCTTGCATTGTTGATGTAGAATGACAATTAATACTTGGTTTTAATTATATAGGATAAGAACAAGCACATCTAAGATACACAAAGCCAAAGGCAAAGCCCCACTGCCGCTAGTAGCAATGGAAGTCAGTCTATTACTATCCATTCTGATTTTAAGATTTGGAAGGAAGCAGTAGGGAAGAAGGAGAGGATGTACGGCATAGGTGCAAAGCACATAGTATTTGAGGCCAAATAATCCCAAGCTTCTCAGAGTAGGTCGAGGCTATCATATCATTATAGCATGCGAAAGTTGCTCGGTGTGTCACTGCTATGACTAAGGAGGTCCGTCAGCTAAGTGAAGGCCAACAGAGAGTTGAGAACGCTATAGAAACGACTAGCAGAGCAGTTTGTAAATCGCCTTGGTAAGCAGCTTCTGAGCTCAATGGTTGAGGAGGTGGAGGAGGAGGATGATGATGCCCCATACGGAGTTTATGTTTTTTTCTTTTGTTGAGTATGTGGACATTTTATTATTTGTATCTATATTTTAGGCGTAAACTTTTATAGATTTTGAGTAATGTTTGTTAAATTTTATTTGTTTTCACTTTCGATAATTGTTTATGTAATAGCTAGTGTTGTGATGGTGATAAGTAAATATTTATGATATTCATTGTGTGCGGGCTGTAAAATCTGATCGTTCTTATTTATATATTAAATTTGTTAAGGTTTGCGTCGGATTAGCGTCGACAACTTACAGACGATAATTTATTCAATAAATTCTATCGTTGTTTCACCCATGCTAACTAACCTTGTCGATAGAAACGGTAGATGCAAATAGCAACACAAGTTTGCATCCGCCAAAAATAGACACAAATTCTTTAGTTAACATTTGTGTTGGCAATGGTCACATCAAAGCCAGTTAACGTCGACAATTCGCGATATTAATGTGGCTAATTACATATGACCCTCATTTTTGCATGGATCATATGTTCGATACAACTATTTTGCGTCAGATTATCGTTATTATTGCATGTAATTTAAATTTTTATATTTACATTTATAATCTTTTGGTGCGACAAGTGTATGTATGAGACATGTTTCGTTTTAAAGAAAAAATAAGTGAGAATGATATGTTCGATGTAATATTAAAGACTCGAGTGCTCTGTATGCACTAAATATACGTTTAAGTGTTAGCTATGCAAATACAATAGAATTGAATGACATGAATATTCATCACATTGCTTGTTTGAATGCAAGTTTATTGTCGTGTGTACTCATGCATAACTTTTATAATCTTATGTTGAATAATATTCTCATAAAAACTTCTTGGTGTGCCTTTGTGAGATAAATTCGATCGTTGTGGGAATGTTAATGCTTATGAAATAATCTCATGCTTCTCCTTCTACTCCTTGCTTGCGAGAATCATCTTAACTTGCCTTTACTCCTTCCACTTAATCTTAAGAGTTTGTATTTCCTTTAGTTGTCATTTGTGGTGTAGATCCCTTGGTACATTTCGCCGCGACGAATCCTGTCTGTCACACGAGATCGATCTCCTCAATCTGATTATAACCTACAATACGCAATCGTGTGGTATGCTTTATTTTGTTGAAAGGTTAATCGGATAAAGCAAATTACAATTAAATTAATTTTAAAAAATGAATTAAATTAAGGGTCCGTTTGGGGTGGCTTATGCTTATACAGCTTATTCAAAGAGAAACTACTTATTCAGCTTGTTCTCATAAATTGCTGATAAGCCGAACCGCAGGTCCCTTACTGTGATCGGCTTCTTTAAAGAATTTAAAACTGGCTTATTGGATAAGCAGTTGAAACACGCAAACCAAACGGTATAGCAGCGTTTTGAAAATGTCGCCGCACTTATAAGCCTACCCAAACGGGTAAATTAAGAGAAATTTACATACGTAGGACCCAATTCTTATGCATTTTCTTATCTCACACCCAAATTTTGATTATTACAAGTTTAGCATATTTTCCTATAGGTAGGTTGCTTACCTTGTAAAAATCAAAGTTTAGGTGTGAGATAAGTAAATACATAAGAATTGGATGTTATGTATGTAAATACCCCTTAAATTAAATATTAATATAACTTGAATCTAAATTTGAAACAAATTAAACAAATTTGAACAATTGAATGAATTAAATCTCAACAAAGTTCAACTTGAATTTAAATCAAAAGTTGAAACTAATCAATTCAAATTAACTTAATCAAACACAAACTAAACTAACTTAATTTGAACCAACATATGTCTATGAACACTTAATTTAAATCAACTTGAACTAAATGGAATTAAGTTAAATTCAATCAATATTAAACTAAATCAGAATTTGAACATAAACTTGAACTTAAGTTAAATCATTAACTTAAGCCACATTGTTAAATTGATCAATTAAAATTTTAATTGACTTTGTTCATTTAGTTAAATTTAAAACCAAACATTGAATTAAGCCAAGCAAAATCTAATTTACCTTAATTAAGATTTGATTAAGTTTAATCTAAATTAAAGCACAAATTAATCAAACATTAAGTGAACATGAATCAATTTTAACTTAAAAGACAGCCCACTTCTCAAGTATGACACCTATTTTACTAAAGTCAGGGAGTTATGAAGGGAGGGAACCCCTCTCTTAGAAGGCCTCACTAGTCATAACACTCTTTGATAACATAAAATTCAACTCCAACAATTAAATGGATTGCTAGGTCATGAACTATAGAGTCAGGTTAGGTCGGCTGATTGTGTGATTGTAATTGTGTGGTTTGGTTTGTCTCGCTTTTTGATATGATTTGCCATTTAGACTGGATGTTGGGACGGTTGCTTAGCATAGATTGTATGTTAGTGTGATGTATATTAGACTAACAATACTTTTTGCAGATGGTCGTAATAATGGCTAAAAATGGGGGTACAAGTTAAAGTGTTTAAAAAATTAACTAATCTTATTTTTTATGGGTGATTGTTAATTCGTGCCACCAAATATAAGCTTGGCCAGTTAGGTAATGGGCCCTGGTGCTATAGTGCAACACTAGGTCCAAGTAGCTTCTGTGTGACATTTGTGATGTTTTCTATAAATACTAACATTTTTTTGCAAAAATCGTAGGAATTTCCTTTTCATTTGTTAAGTCAAAAGATAAGATATGTGGCATGTGTTAGCCATTGTTTGTTGGCTTCTATATGTATGAAGTGGGACCTGCCAGATGGAGTGAAGACGAACCTCAACATAAGAATGACATTCAAAAACGATGATGAATCTCAACACAAAAATGAACATTGAAAGACATAGATGAACGTCAAAGCAAGGATAAACATCAATGATAAGAAGAACCTCAACAAAAGGATAACATCAAAGATGAGGATGCACAACAACACAAAACGATAAAGCAAGTATGAACCTAAACTCGGTGAGAAAGCTAAAGGATGAACCTCAACTCAACGACAGAGCTAAAAGATGAAAACCAAAGTACAATAACACAAACTAAAGCAATCAAGGAAGCTAAACCAACTAACAAGTCTATCTTATGTAGGGCTGTCAAAAAAGCCCGTCGTTCGCGAACAGCTCGTGTTCGGTTCGTCAAGGAGTTCGTGTTCGATTCGTTCGATAAGTAAACGAGACGAACACAAACAATATTTTTCGTTCGAATTGTTTAACGAACCAAACACGAACAGTGATGCGTTCGTTCGTGTTTGGTTCGTTATTGTTTGAAATATAAAATAATTTAAAATAATTATATATAAAAAAATTTATGATATTAAAAAAATTAAATTTTATAAATTATAATATATAATAAATTAATAATAATAGTAATAGTATGTTAATATAATATATTAGTAATATACTAATATATATATTATATACTTATATAATATAAATTATATAATTAATATAATATATTATTTATATATATTAATATATACAAAATTAAAATATCAAACCCTAAGCCCGTGTAAACGTGTTTGGCGTTGTTCGCGACTTCGGCCTCCTTTCCCCTCTCGAGAGCTCTAGGTTTCCGCCGGCTCTCCTTTTTCTCTCGTTGAGAGCTTGGGGTTGTACGTTCGTGTTCGTTCTCTAATCTCTACTCCTATTTGTCTTCTATAAAGTATATTTGTGAAGTCGGCGTTGGATCGAGTAGGCGGTATTCTTGCTTCGGTGCTCGGTTGTTCGATATTCTTCTTTGGTTGCTTCTAAAGCTACCGAGGCGTCATCTTTGCGGATATTTTCTTTAATATTTCATTTATCTTCTTCAGACTTCAGGTTCTCCTATTAGCTCAAGTTTTCATAACTTTTTTTAGATCTATTTAATTTGAGCATATTTTCTGTAATATTTCATAGTACCTTCATGCTTCAGGTATGACTCTTAAATATTTTCAGAAAATTTTTCAGAAATTTTTCAGAAAATTTTTCAGAAATTTTTCAGAAATTTTTCAGAAATTTTTTTTAGGTTTATTTAAATTTTTTGAGTGAAACCTAGTTTTTTAAGTTTCTGTGAGTTAGCTCTTAGCTTAAGTTTCTGCTAGTGAGTAGTGACAATGGAGTAGCTTGGATGGCTTGTGCATCTGTTGTGAGCAACCGCTTCTTCCATTGTCACTGATTGAGATCCTAGGGTTTTTTTTCTGTTTTTTATTGAAAATAAATTAGATCTGCGATCTGGAAGGAATTATAAATGGAAGAAATATTTTCAGAATTTTTTTCTCTAAGAGCTGCTCATGAAAGTCTCTTGTGTTTTATTTGATCTATATCAGTTATGGAACATTCCTTTAGCTTTATTTTGCTTTATTATAATTGATGGATGATTCTTTTGAGGGCTTGTTTTTGAAATCTGAAATATTTGGTAGTGTTGTCTTTTTGAAAACCTGAAAGTGCAAGGGTTCCTTTTTACAAAATGTGGAGGTTAGGGGAGGTGCTCTCTTTGAAAGTATAGGAAGTTTGAGTTGACATGAATGAAATGGTGGAGTTGTAGGTGGTGAAAAATGTAAGGGCATATAAATTCTCCCTTTGCTTCTCCCCTTGTTATATTTTGAAGTTGGCTTTTAAATTGTTATGTTTTGATGATGTTTATGTTAAAGTTGTAAGAAAAATGTTTTCACACTTGTTATACATTCATATATAAATGTGGTCTAAGCTTCATGTTTGCATGTTTAGAATGATACTTTGGGGTTGTCTTTGCTCTCTACTTGCCCATTTTATCATTTACTTTGCTGGAATATATTTAAATGTGGTCTAAGCTTCATGTTGACATGTTTGGAATGGTACTTTGGGGTTGTCTTTGCTCTCTACTTGCCGCTTCTATCATTTAGTTTGTTGGAATATATTTAAATGTGGCCTAAGCTTCATGTTGGCATGTTTGGAATGGTTCTTTGGGGTTATCTTTGCTCTCTACTTTCCCCTTTTATCATTTAGTTTGCTAGAATATATTTAAATGTGGCATAAGCTTCATGTTAGCATGTTTGGGCCGTGTTTCGGAGTCCTATTCGTGTTTTGATGATGTTTATGGAGTAGCTTGGATGGCTTGTGCATCTGTTGGGAGCAACCGCTACTTCCATTGTAAAATATGAAGCTTTGCATGGGTGTTATTTTACAAATTCTGAAAATGAGGTGGACATTGAGATTTGGCAATAGAGTTGGTGCAGGTGCAGCCTTGTAGGTTTGGCAATATGAATCCTTTTGATGTGGTGCAGGAAATGGTGTAGGAAATGCAGATAATGCAGGAATTGGTGTAGGAATTGGTGCAGGAAATGGTGTAGGAAATGCAGATATTGCAGGAAATGGTGCAGGAAATGGTGTAGCAATTAAAGGGCATTGACTCTCTCCCTCTCTCTCTCTTTGAGTTCTGCTTGTACTCTTGGAATTGGAACTTGAGCAAAGTCTCAAGATTAGGTTGGCTTTGCATATTGGGATATATATGCATGATGCATCCTTCTCTAAGCGAGTTTTATAAATTTTTATTTTTATTTTTATGATAAACCTGATAATTATGTTTTAAAGCAAATTATATATATAGGAAGGAAAAACGTCTTGTTCTTGCTATTGAGTTTTAAGTTTCTTTTTCATTTAAAGGGCATTGACTCTTAGATATTTGCTTGTTTGTTGTTACTTGCACATCCATGCATGAAAATCTCATGTTATATTATATTTTTTGTATAGATATTTACAATGTCAAATGTTGAACACTCTCAATCTGTATCAAATGAAGAACAATTGCCACTTGCAACTCAAGAGTGAATTGATAGTTCTCAACCTGTTGATCGAACTGTTGGAAGCACTAGTACTGAAATACAAGATAAGAAAGGCAGGAAGAGAAAATCATCAGTGTGGGAGTATTTCATAGATATTAAATCAATTTCCAAGGGTCTTATATGCCAATGTAAGACCTTGTTTCAGCCTATCTGGCTATAAAACTAGATATGATGATGTTAATCTTGTCACCATCCGTGAGAACACTGAAGGAGAATATAGTGGGCTTGAACATCAGGTATACTGATTTAAAGTTGTTGTCCATTAATCTTTCTCCGCAGAATATTATTATTTGATAATATAGTTATTTAAGAGTTATTTATATGCATGTTTTCTAGGTGGTGAGGGGAGTTGTGGAAAGTCTGAAGATTATCACCCGTCAGGCTAGTTTGAGAGTAGCAGAATATGCTTTTCATTATGCTCGAACAAATGGAAGAAAGAGAGTTTCTGCTATACATAAAGCCAATATCATGAGGAAAACAGATGGTCTTTTCTTTAAGGTACATTGGAAAACACATGCATTTTTCTTTTGTGCTGCATTTCTTCTGAAATAACATATGTTTAAAAATATTTCCTTGGCAGTGTTGCCGCGAGGTTGCCGAGAACTACCTAGACATAACTTATGAGGAAGTCATTATTGATAATTGTTGCATGATGGTATGTATAATTTCCTCATTCAACATGCGACTGTAATTTCCATTCATTGTTTAGATCCATGGCTTTTTTAATGGATCTAATGATACTTCATCTCAAAATCACATAATATACAGTTGCAACATTGGCGAAGGAGGCCTAGCTCTAGCCGAAGCCGTGCACGGTTCCGCCCCTGACATTGCTGGAAAGGTTTCATCAATTTTATTTTTTCGCTTGCTCAATATTTTTGAATTAGTAGCTGAAGCTGTGCACGGTTCCGCCCCCGACATAAGCTTAACGGTTTTTGAGTTGCGGAACCTTGCAAATCCTACAGCTTTATTGCTGAGCTCCGTTGCGATGTTGCGGCACCCGAAGCTTGATGAGAAGGCTGATCGAATCCATGAAGCCATTCTGAAAACAATTGCGAAGCGTAAATATCGAGGCATTTTCTAATGGAAAGACAAATTGTTTTATTGCAGCTAGTCCTCTCAGAGGCATTTTCTAATGGAAAGACAAATTGTTTTATTGGATTTTTCTTTTCTTTCTTTTAGAGACCTTTTGAGTGTGTTTTAAGCTCTCTTTCCAGCGTTAAAAACTGTTGTTTAAATAATTTGATGAACAATTTGCTTTGGTTTGAAACTAAATGGTGATGAACTGTTTGTTCAATCATGAGCTTCTGAAACTTGGTCTATAATTGACACTGCATGCATTATTCTAAATTCAAATTAGGGCAGTTCAGATCATGATTAATAATGCTAGTGGAATCGGTTACAAACTGAAAAACAATTTCGAACAATTTAGAACAATTCGAACATATTCGAACAATTTCGAACAATTCAAACAATTTCAAACAATTCGAACAATTCAAACAATTCAAACATTACGAACAACTCGAACAATACGAACAATTCGAACTAATTTCGAACAAATCGAACCAAACACGAACAGAACATTCACGAACAATTTCGAACACGAACCGAACACGAACAACTTAATTTTCGAACGAACCGAACACGAACACTAGTTCTGTTCATTCGTGTTCGGTTCATTTACACCCCTAATCTTATGTCTAGGTTTGGTTGTGTGAGGGAAGATGCTTGATGGACCCACCCTTTTCTTTCCTTACAGGGTGCATAACGGTACCCGACCACACAGTGTCTTTGCTATTTATATCATTACTTTGTCACTTACCTGTGTTTTTTCTGTGTGTTAGAACTACTTGTTTTTTTTTTTTAGGTTTCTTTATGTGATTGTGTGCCTAGTTAAGCCTGGACTAGGATTATGAGATTGTTCATTCAAACTCAATTTTAACCTATCTTTTCAAAAATTATCATAATCATAAAACAAAGTAACAAAACTCAAAACTTAATGAAAATTTGCATTTACTTCTGGAAGTGTTGCATTGCTATGCATTTAATTATTAAACAACTTAAATAAAACTCAAATAAAAATATAAAGATTAGGAGAACCATATGCATATGAAAGCAATATATTGTACTTTTCTATTTGTTTCTTGAGGTCTCCACTCATTGTACGGAAAGGGTGAATCCGACCTATGATGATCACTGCTCACATGGCATAAATCTGTCTTACATACCTGACTTGATCTTAAGAGCTTGCATCATGTAAAAACTGCATAACCTCTTGATAGCTTGCACTTTACTGTCAGAGTCTTATATATGAAAAAAATATAATTAATAAAACTTTCATCAACTGATCACTTTCATATGATCAAATTTATCATCTCCAATTGACCCAAACAAGTCAACATTATATTGCATCTATAATATTAAAATTTTTAAAAGTCAAAACTTTTAAATGCGTGATGACCATATGTATACCAGGTCACTTAATCTTATGATCAAGTGATAAATTTTAATGTATCGTATCTAATATAATAATCTATCACTCTTAACATGCATGTGATCAACATCATAGTTTTAAAGTATATGAAGAGTTAGCCGACAGCTTATTCTAAGAGGGTACCATTCTAGAAGAGTCGAACTGAGTTTCATTCCTCGGTAGGAATGCAACCTAAGTCTCACCCTTTTTGTTAGGTTGAGCATCTACCTTATCGATAAAACTCATCTTTATATATGTTTTGAGGCTATCCTATTAGCTTTGTAGCATGATTAACTTCTCTTAAGATTTTTAATGGATCGTTCTGTCTAATATGTCCTAACCTTCTAACAAAAATTGCTCAAATAAGAAAATCATCGTTTCAATTTCAAAATTATAAACCCAAGCATAGGATTTGCTGGAGTAACCATTGAGTCTTCTAGTATCTGGCGCTCCCTACTCTTCATCCATTGGCATTCGATAAGAGTTATTCCAAATTTGAGTCGTTTTCTTTTAAAATTTCAAATTGTGGTCTTGATATCTACCATTATAGTATGTAGAAATGAGTAGTTACTATTTTAATCATGTCTTCTTAGGAAATATCTTTTCATAAGATGTAATTAACAACATGAGCTTGCCTCTTTAAGGATACGGAGCCTTAGAATTAAAATAAATCTTCTCCTTTTATGATGGAAAAAACTACTGGTTTGTAGCCTCACATAGTAGTGAAAAAAATCACTTTGGAGTTGGATCTATCAAAGGGTGGTATTTTCATTACTCTTTGTGATATATTATTCCTTGAGGTCACATTCAATAGCAAGTGAGAAATTTTAAAACTCATATATGTAAAAATGAGCAATAATGAGTCATCTCAATATGTAAAAATACTACCCATTAATGAAACTGATCACAAAAAAATAGTTTTAAGACATGGGCTCTATATTACCAGATATTTTTCTTGTTCCCAATTTGAGTAAAATAGATTTTATTTTATTGTGGGGTTTAAGTTCCCTATAATAGAAATTCTCTATAGTTAATTACATTATAAGAGAGATTATGATACAACCAAAATACTATGAAGCACCGGTGATCTATAGAAGTACACGTGTCAATCAAATAGTAAAAGAATCTAAGTCCAGGTATTTGACCCGACAAGAAACTTATTTATTTACAATTACAAAAATGTTCTAGCCCGAAGTACTTAAAATTTGGAGATTTTAAAAGTTACAAGTCCAAATTTTTGGTAAGAGCAAAGCCTAAGTGAAGATAATTAGAAAGTTGTGAGACTTTCTCTCAATTTTAAAATTCTCCCTTAAATTGGATCTTCTGGAATCTAAATAATCACTTTATTGATCAAAAGAAATCAAAATAAAAAAAGTTAGAAAAGATAAACCTGAAGGAATCACCAAGGAGATGCTCCATTGGACTTCTTTCCTCCTAAAAATTTCACTTCATTACATAAGCAATTTACACACAAAAACCTCACACACTCTCCTCACAAAAATATCTCTACATTTAGGCTTGTTTTACAACATTGTATAAGGATCTAATATCTCTCAAATAGTTCGGTTGATGCAATAATATACTCCCTTTCACAAAATGAGGAATTTGAACCATTAAAATGATCAAAACATGTGAATTGGCTCTTAGGCACTATTCAATTGTGTCTGGGCCTTGGGCTCTAGTGTCTAGGTGTCGCAGATCCAACTCTTCTTTTCCACTGCTCTTTTTTCATGCCTAGGACATTGGGCACCGAGGTGCCAGTCAATAATGCCTTGACATTGGATCATGGTGCCTAGGGACCACCAAACTGGCACCTACTTTTTGGCTACTCTGTCTTGGCTAGTTGATGTTAATATTCTAGTGTGAGAGTGCTAGATTTGGCTCTCAATTAAGCATATTATATTACTATCATTGCACTTATAAGGATTACTATCAAAGTAGATTCTTAAATTTAGTAGGTATTAATTGAGCTATAAGAGCTAATCAACACAACCTCTACACAGAATATTTTCTATCTCAATAGTGGATGGATATTGTAATGTAATTTTGTCTCATATAAGACCAAGAAAAAAGTAAATGTCTAATAAATAAGCAAGCTTTTGATGAATTATTCATATCGTCGTAGAACCATCAAAGGTCGAGATAAAAAAAATGACAAGATCAAATGAAATACTATGGTTGGAGTATTAAAGTCTTAGTGTGGGTGTATCCATAAGATACATAAATAGGTGCTTAATAAACATGTGCTTAACTATGATTTAATGTGACTTTGAGGGATCTTTTTGAAAAAGAAAAACCAAATAAACATCATACGATTTTTCTCATATTAACATCAAACAAATAGCTTATCATGCCTCTCTATAACATAGTTAAAGTACAATTTTTTCTATTGTGATCCTTTCAAGTTAGGTAGAAAAGCTCATGTAGTTTCATATTGCCTTGAATCTCTCCATATCAAATTTCTTAATAACTTCATAAATTTATTTCATTTAACATACCTTCTCCTATTTTACTTCCAATCCCAAGAAGTTAAGCTCTCTCAATATAACTATGTCAATTTATCTACTAATAATAATGGACAACAAACAGACCACTACTAATTCTCTTAATGATTATAATAGTAATTATTGTCCCCTTTTAAAACTTATTTTCTACTAAAAGAAGTACCTTAGTCTATATAAATGTTAGTCAAGGAGAAAATCTTCCTTAATAATACCATTCATAAAAGTACTCTTAACATCTAATTGATAAAGCATGAGGCCATTAATTTTAAAAGCTACTAGAAGTCTAGTGGCTTTATGACAAGCAACAAGTTTCAAGACTTCAAATACATACTCTATTTGACTAATACTCCTTTTAATAAATCTAGTTTTATTCCTAACTGCTGTGCAACATCATTGAGTCTATTCCTAAAATACCATGTAGTTCTTGTAACTCTTTGATCTGAATGACTTGAAATTCCCAAACATTGATCTAAGCTAGCTAACCTAATCCTACATGCATAGCTATGCACCATCATTAATAAGAGAAATTTGATTTCATATAACTTTTTTAGTTTTAAGAGCTTATAAAAGATATACAAATATCTGTGTTGCGAACATTTTGTTCTGAACAATTAACAATTAAATCTAAGAATTATATGGATAATGTACTAAAGAAATGTAAGTGCAATACATTTGACTTCTTAAGTGATTTATTAGGCACCTGCTTATGTACAGACAAGATATTTACATGATTGATTGTAAGCAGTATTATAATTTCAACCAAAATTATTTAAAAACTTTATATATATTTAACAGAACTACTTTCACAAGAGTTAACAATACTTAGCACATGAAATATTTCATAGAAAAACTCTTTCAGAAATATTTTTCTGTTAAGTTTAGAAATACATCAATATAATAAAATTTCAATTTCAAAGCTTTTATCATAAACATTACTAATGCTTAACTATGTTTTGTATCATCTACCAATTATCCTTTTAGTTGTGTCAGCACAATTTGTTAATTTACTTGTCTCTATCAAATAATTTAGCCACTGTCCAGGTACAAAATATAACCACAGAACTTAATGTGAAGGCATAACTAGTAAAACTAAGTACTGATTTTTTGTACTGGTCGCTATTCATTAGTGTATGTGTGATCTGCACTTTGTACTATGCTTTGGTTACCAAATAAAAGTTTCTTCATGGTTTCATCTAAAACTACGCATCAGGATAAGGCTTGTCTTACCATTCAGTTAAGCACTTTTCCAGTTCTATGGTTATTTTGTTTTCTTAACTGAGATTGAGTAAGCATGTGATTGTCATAACATAACTATATGCATATTGCATGAAAGATCTAGAATTCGTTTAGTCTGGTTCTTAATACAAAGTTTACACATTCTAAGATACCACCTTTATGGCTTTGAATGACGGCCTTTAAAAGAGAAGCATAAAACTATGTTAAGCGTTGCAGAGATGAGAATGCTTAGTTGGCCGAGTGGCTTGACACTTTGAGATAAAATGTGAAATGAATGTATTAGTGAAAGGTTTGGTGTAGCTCCTGTGGCAGTCAAGATTAGAGAGAGTCGTCTTTGTAGATGATTTGGTCACATTTAAATGTCGATCATCTGATGATCATATTAGAAGGGCAGATTTTTTAGATTCAACTTATATTAAGAAAAATAGAGGTAGACCTAGGCATGTTGTATAAAAATTGATCTAAAGTTATCAGAAGTAAATGAAAGAGCATCGGATGATTTGATTAGGATAGTAGATCTTTTATATTAGACATATGTTAAAAAAGGTAGAGGTACACCTAAAAAAGACATGAGTATGTTGTATAAAAAATGGTCTAAATTTATCTGAATTAAATGAAAAATAAGACACTCAATAGGACACAATTGAAAAAAAGGATCCATATAACCGACCCAACTTAGTGGAACAAAGGATTGTTGTTGTTGTTGTCGTAAGATACAAACTTTGACATATAAATCATAACTATTTTAATCACATAATAATAGGCCAGCACTCATAACTGTATTCTTTATAGCTTGAATAAAAAGTGTCCTTCCCACCATATTTCTTGTCAGAAGAATGGATCATACTTATTGATGCAAAGTATTTTCAAAATCAGAATGAGCTTTCTTCAAGCATACATAATTTTTTAATGATTTATAACTATCATGCATATACTCTTATCATATAAGTTTTTTCTTCATATGTAGAGTGAAAGCATATATATTTTCAACTTTTGTGCTGTTCTGATCATTCAGAACCATCAAACAAAGATTTGCTTAATCCATGCTTGGGTTTGCTCGCAAAGAAATTAGATTCTGAATTGATCCAAAATCTTCTCTATTTTTCATGAATTTCTCTTATGTCTTTTGTCATCCTTTTCCGCATTGTTCTTGTCACTATTATTGTCGATAATATTAGCATTGTTTCATTTGTTATTACCTTACTTCTTAAAATCAAAGTAAACAACATAGTCAGAATTATTTTGAACAAAATTCTTACCCTTCTCATGTCTCTACTTTTATCATTCTAAATTAACATTCTCACAACAAATTATAAAGACAAATCAGACATAATTTAGACTATAGAGCATTCTATAACACCCTAATCATAAGAAAATGATAATGTAATTTTTCTTTCCTTCTAGTTCGTTTTTTTTTTTTTTTTTTTTTTTTTTTTTTTTTTGGATTTTGTCTAGTCAAAAATGATTAGTTTGAGATAATTTACCGAAACGGAAGTTTAACATGAGCATAATATAATTTGTTGAGTCTTATTATTTTAGTAACATATTTTGGAGTTGAATTTGTTATGATGTTAACTGATTACTCACATATTGCAAGTTGATTGTTAGGATATCATCAATTTCATTCGGGAATAACTTCATATAAGGCGGCATCTTCATAAACTTAAAATAACAGAGAACAAGTATACATATAAGAGCAACTGTGCTCTACAATTTATTCTTCATGAGAAATTAAAGGGTTGAACAATAGCAATGGCAGCATACACGCGATCAAGACGAAGCCTTCAACTTCTTTGTAATGCCAGCAAAGTATTTACCCTGGTGGAAGGCAAGCTGCAGTTCAAGCTCGGTAGGTAGCCTGGTACCATCCCCAGCTAAGGTTCCAGAGCCATAAGGAGAGCCACCCTTCACTTTCTCCATCTCAAACATTCCAGCTCCAGCAGTATAGCCAACAGGCACAAAGATCATTCCGTGGTGAGCCAGCTGAGTTATGGCAGTCAAGCTGCACGCAAATTATATTATTGAGAAAACGGGTAGAGTTGAGTGAAATCTGAAATTGTGTTGAGGAAAGGTCCTCAAAAAGATTTTACTATAAACATTCAAAATCAGCAAACAAAACTAGAAAGACTTTATGACAATATTTAATTTTACAGTAAATTTCAACAAAGCAAAAAGTTTGCGGTAGGAGAACTTACGCAGTAGTTTCCTGGCCACCACCCTGAGAAGCAGTGCTGAAGAAAAGCCCAGCAGGCTTTCCTGCGAGCTGTTGAGTTCCCCATAGGCCACCAGTAGAATCAAAGAATGCCTTAAACTGTGCAGCCATCATTCCAAATCTCGTCGGGAAGCCGAAGAGAACCCCATCAGCTTCAGGAAGCTCACTGGCTGTGATGATTGGTGCATCACCCTTGGGAGGTGCATGCATCTTGGTAAGGATTTCTTCAGGTAGCGTCTCAGCAACCTATTAAAGAAACAGTGGACAAATGAGTATCAATCAATTACCAAGTAAATAAAACTATGATTCTATGTAATAGAAGGTAAGAATGTCAATTTAGTTTAATTGCAGCAAGCTTGGAGATGCAAGCTACTGGAGGGGAAAAAAATGAAAAAAGCACAATGGATTTTATACATCCTTCTTAGGTGTAGTTTGGCAACTTCTGGGATTCAAAGTAAATCATAAATCGGGATTCAGTAAATTCTGGGGTCGTTAAAAGCCAAATACTGTCAGACAAAGCATGTTAAATCATGTGAAACTAGTTGGTAACTTCTGTTAGAATTCAAGCATGTTAGCTCTATTTTATTTTATTATTTTTAACTAGAGTAATTCATAACTAATAATGTATTAAGTTAATTAATTGATAATTAGAATTTATTTAGAATAATTTCTCATTAATTAATAATTTACTATTCATTAATTGATTCAATTTATTAACATAAAATTATAATTAAGCATAATTAGTCATCAATCAATCGGCAACTGCTAAAATAATGAATTAATAATTACTAAAGTAATATTTATTAATTAATATTTAATTAGTTATTTACTAAACCAATTAATCAAAAATTAAAAGCTTACGAAAATAATTAGTCATTGATTAAGAATTCACAAATCTTATTTATTTAATTAAATTAAAACATAAATAATATTAATTTAATTTACAAAATATCATATTAATTAATTAACATTAATTATTAAATTAATTTATACATAAACTAGTGAAAAATAAATAAAATCTCCCCTCTAGGATTCCTAAAACCCTCGCCGCTGAAAGAAACTCTCCCCCTTCCATTTCTAGCCGAAACCCTAGATGAAAGTGTGACCCAGTCCCAGGGGAGCTTCCTAGCAAACTTTATGTTCGTATTATTTGGTCAAAATTAAAAAATCAAACCAAATGAAAAAAATTTGGTTGATTTGATTCGGTTTCAAAAATACATTTCGTTTTTTCATTATTGAAAACTTAACATTCGGCTTTGGGTTTATGATTCAACTTTAACTTTCATTTAACTAAACAAACCCAAAAACCAATAATTTAAAATTAAACGAAGGATTCATGAAATTAAATCGATATTATACATTTAAGATATGACTTAATGTTTGCTCGTAACCGAACACTAACTAACAACTAAATTTGGTTTATTCATAATTGAACAATTTAAACATACTTAAATTTTGGTTCGGTAGCTTCAGTTCTATAAGAATTTTGATCAATTTAGTTTTTCAGATTTCAGATTTTAGTTGCAATCGATTTGACCAATTTGAAAATAAATCCATACAAACTAACCAAATGCTCTCCCCTCCTTAAATCTACCGAGGCACCGATTTAGGTCAATATAGAACTAAAATGAGATTTTAAAATCTATAGATTTATGTTGCTCTTTCTGACCGTTTGTCTGGATTTAAATTAAACCCCACCTTAAATATGTTACCAAACAATCCCTTAAGAAAATGAAAATTATTGAAGTCTAGCTGTTAGTAGTTTTTAACAGTTAAGATGGATGGCAATCTTCAAAATCATTATGATGTCATCTCAAAATACACAGTAGACCATCATTTAAAATAAAAACTTGATGGCACATAACAAGGGCTAACCTGCCACAACTTGACCTCCACTCCTTCAACTGATGAGGCGCCCTTTAATATCTCATGAGCAAGCTTCTCAACATGTCCATACATAGAGTAATACCTGAAGCAAAGTTATCACAACAAAATGATATCATAGCTATGAAAAATAATCAGATGACAAAAACAAAACAAAAAAAAAAAATCATTTTTAACTCAAAAATAAATATAATTAACATTTAAAAGCTCTCTGACTGTGGGAAAGAGTATTTTTGTTACCCTCTACATTTACAATTTTGTAAAGCAATTACAGTCGTTTGCATAGTTAATTACAGAGAAATTTAATGAAGAAACAAATTAGTAAAATAAAAACTGGATCAAACGTTGAGAGGTCGAAAGAAGGACCATAGCAAAGTAACAAAAAACAGCGACTTCTGTTGACACAAAACAACAAACAGATTATTTGCAGAAAGCACAACTATAGATTCACGGCATCATCAAGCATTATAAACAAAACAGGGATTCAGAAACACAAAATAGATGATCTAACTTCAATCAACGAATTTGAAATTGGTGGAAATTGAATTCTGATTGTGACGGAAAAAGGATTAGCAGAAGCTTACACTATGTAGATCTTCGCCGCCATTGAACGAGATCGGGGAGCTTCTAATTCTTGCTTTGGATATCAAGTGAATTAGGGCGCCCCAATTTATAGAAAAACAGAACACAAAGAGCACGAGGTTGCCGGCGTGAGAAGGCTAATTGTCAAAAGCACTCAACAAACGCCCGATTATTAATTAATTTATAGAAGAAACAGAACAGAAATAGCTCAAGGTTGCCGGCGTGAGAAGGCAATTTGGTCAAAAGCCATTGAAGCGATGCCAAAGTTTTAATTGATCTTCATCTCACCATTCTGGCTTTGGTGGCGCTGAGGTCACCATCGCATCAGCGGAGCAGAAGCGGCCCTGACATGCATATCCCAAAACATGAAGAATTAATTAAATTTAACCCTAAATCCTAAACCTTAAACCCTAAATCCTAAATCCTAAATCCCTCACCCTTGATTAAGTTATTAAAGTATATTTGAAGTCTTTGGATCACCAATTGAATGGTGAAACTAATAATGAATTTGACATATTTATAATGAAGTTGAGCATCTTAACGAGAAGAATCTAACACACATAGATTATTTAGTTTTGAGGTCATTAAGACCCTAAAATTATTAAAATATTATCTACAATAAAGACGATCAATATGGACCGTCTGATCAAGTAATTATAAAAGTTACAAAACAAATGACAAAAATGTCCCTCCCAAAAAATATATACAAGTAGAATCCCTCTGAGAAAAAGAATGAAGAGTGGGAATTCTTAGCATGTTATGAAGAAAAGATCCGACTATAACCATCGACTTTCGCAACAGTCAACCACCATCGAACAACACCCATCAGCCACCACAAGCAATCCACCCCCTGTCGTTGCTGACCGCAAGTTGCCAGAAACCCCTATTTGCAATCGTTGTATTACAAATAAGGTTGTTATGTCAAACATGTGTATTTAAGACCCGGTGAATAACCACCAGCCTTCGTAGCCATTGATCACCTTCAATCACCTTCTATTGGCAACCAGTAGTCATTATCAGTCATTATCACATGTCTTTGCCGACTATGGTCCTTCGACAACCCTACTTGCAACCATTGTAGTCTAAATACAACATTTATGGGTAAATACTGTCTTTATAACAAGCAACTATGACCTTTGTGGCTAACTAATAGTGTTATAGTTTTCAACCACGACATATGGCCAACGGCTCTTGAAGCCACTAACTACGACTTTTGGGCCAACTAATTTTATTATAGCTTTCAACTACAAACTCTGTGGCCAACGATCACTATTGCAGCCACTAATTACTGTTTTTGTGGCTAATTACTACTATCACAGTTTTCAACTGTTTTTCAAGATCGGACATAGAGAATTCAAATGGGAAAGGTGCAGATGGGAATAGTTTTTTCTTAGAATCCAAAGGAGGAAAAGCTAAGCGATACCACGGATCCTGAGAAGAACATCGGTGACTTCCCAAACTATCTTATTGTTTGACTTCAATTTCGAAGAGTTGTTATTTAATGTTTCATTCTATCAATTTTATTATATAGGGCTTACATCTGTATGATACCAATCATGCAAATAGCCTAGAAGATAGGAGGGTTTACGTCGTACCGAATAACAACCTAGAAATCCAAAGACAAGTTAGGGCTTAAATATCACAACAAAGTTGTACAAATGCCTAAAAGGTTAGTTGAGGATTTATGTCGTACTAGGCAGACAACCTCAAAGTCCTATTGTTTGTTGTTTAATTCTAGAAAAAGATTTGATGTTGTAGTTTTGTTTTGTCGTTGTAGACTTGTTTACTCTCTTGAAGATGTTCTTCTGCCCTCCTTCGTCGTGTTACCTACAGTGCATGCTCCAAGCTTCTCGTTGTAGAAGGTTTCAAGTTTAGAAGTGTAAAGTTTTAGATGTTCAAAGAAATTCCAAGAGGTTTAAGATATGTGTCAGATTTTATTGTTGTTATTTAAATATCTTTTGGGGGAGTTTAGGTTGATTAAATACTAGTTAGGATCCCACGGTTCCCTCATTCCAGCATCACTATTTTCTTCGGATTCACTTAGTTTAGATGAATTTACCAAACTCAAATAAATGAGTTCAATAAGTTCATCCAGACCGGGGGAAATCTCGTTAGCAGCTGTAGGTTGCCTCCTTCGAGGGATTCCCGATCATCCAAATGTGTATTAACTTAGTTATTTTTTGTTTTGAAAATTGTGCTTAAATTTGAAAAAGAAGTTTTGTTTTGGGTTTTGTTTTGAATGTCAATTTCAGATTTGGTTTTGTTTTGCATTGCTTTGGTTTTGACATGCAGTTTTGCAAGTAAGGACATGTATTAAAGTTAATGCAGGTAAGTAAATGCAGTGAAAGTAAAGTAAAAGTAAGCAGCAATACAATAATATAAAAGCGTACATGTTATCTTCTCGCACTCCAGCTAAAAGATTAGGCTTTGCAATGAATATATAATTTTGCAGGAATTTAAATTAATTGCCAAAAAAGAAAGCAGGAAAAGCAGTTCAAGACGAATGTCTACCGAGTCCTAATCATAACTTGGTGGGTTCCTATTTACTTGGATTGAATGATGAATTTCTTGAGCAAAGACATAATGTGTTCAGTTGTCCTCCAAGATATCCAAAAGATTGTAAAGTAATGTGGGGCATAACTCTACACCTCTTTTAAGATCCTTTGGAACATCTCAAGTTCTTCTGAACTTATTATGTTGTTAAATCATTCATCCATAAGTAAGTTAGAGTTTAATGGAGATGTTTTCTCATGTGCTCAATGAACTTAGATGTTTTAATCATCCCTTATGAGTGGGGTAACTATCACTTGATGTTTCACTTATGAATTATATGAGTGGAGGCCCTTAAGGGAAACTTGATTTGCTAAAGAACTTAGCCAATTTAAACTTAGAGTTGGGCTAGTAGTGTTCCAAATTATTTGGGATTATTTATATTGTCTTTTCTAAGCCTCATTAAATAAACTTGGATTGACCCTAACTCGCTACTATGCCCTAAAGATTGCATGGATTTGTAATCTTAAGAGTGTGAAATTAGGTGAGCCTAATCTTGATCAGGTGTTGTGTTGTAATCCAACCATTTGTCAGGGGTCTTCAATTAATGGATTATGATCTTCCAAAATCAAGCATCTCACCTTAGGATCTCTCAATTTAATTAATTTTCAAATGAAGATGATTAAGGGGAAATTACAATTATATTGTTGTTAAGAAGAAGTGATGAGTTGGTTTCTACTATTTAACCCCTTGTATTTTAATCGTCTAGATAAGTAGTTACAATCATATGTTACCCATTTTTTCTTTGATTTAACCTAAATATTAATTAAGGTTTAAATTTCAAAATTACTATTTTACCCTTTAAGGCCTTATCACCTCATAATTCTTTTAAATTTAACTCAAATGACTTTGAAATTTTTATGTTACCCCACTCATGGGTCAATTAAAATATCAAAGGATAAAATATGATTTTTCAATTTTCATTTTATTTTTAGAATTATTATAAATGCAAAAATAGGTATTTCCAAAATTAATTCACTATCTTATCAAAAGTATATTATCTGTCCTTAGAAAAATTAATTGAGGTTTACCTAAAGTAGATGACCACTTAGACAAATTTTCATGATTTTTTTAATTTTATTTTAATTGTTATAATTATTTGTTTATTTTTAATATTAATTAAATATAAAATAGAGTTTAACTTAAAAATTACTTTTTATATTTTTTTCATAAATCTCTCTAATTTCATGGGACCCAATGAATCAAGTTTCATATTTTTGTGATTTTATTTTATTTATTGTAATTATTTTAGTGCAAAATTAAGGAAAATTCACTTTAGCCTTTAAAAATTCATAACTATTTTTTAGAAAATTACAAAAAATATCCTAAATGCTCCCAAGTGATCAGGGAACAATTTGGAATATTTTAGTTCATTTTTACATTTTTATGATTTTTATGACTGTTAATTATTATTTTTTTAATTATTTAAAATTTAAAATAAGCTTAAGAAATCAAATATTCATTTTAATTCCAATTTTATTTTTTTTATGTTCCTCTGGTCACAATAAATTCCTATAACCATTTTTGTAATTTTCTTAATTATATTTTATTTATTATAATTATTTTAATGCAAAAAATACCATTTTTCTTGAAAAATTAAATTTAGTCCTCAAATTAATTCAAATTGAGTTCAGTTTTTTACAGTGAACTAATATGATCATTATATACCACGTAAGTTCATTTTTGTGATTTTTATATTTATATTTTAATTATTTAATTTTTTAAGGATTGTAATGAGTTAATTTCAATTTGTGTTCTTTTAAATTACTTAAATCCAATTTTTTATTTTTTCTAGGGTCAACCAACCACAATAAACCTACCAAAATAAGATTTGTATTTTTCTGATTTATATTTGAATTTTTATAATTTTTTCAACTAAATAGATGGGATTTAACTTAAAATTTAAGGTTCTCTTGTTAGAGGTGCTCTCTAACCTTAAAATAATTAGAGAACACCCCTAATGACAGAACTAACAAACCCTCAAATTCTTAAGTCATGATGATTAATATTTATCAAGTTATAATTAAAATAAGTTTCTGAGCATTTAATTGATTAAAAGTAAAATATAGGATAAATAATTATTATTTTTATTCCACATTATTTTCCTCTATTCACTGAGCAACAAGATATTTTATTTTTATCATTTTTCTACACGAAGATATGAATTTTCTAAGTTGACTGAATTAAATAAATCCATAAAATCCTATTTTTTTATTTATCTAACTCGGCGCCGCTTCATCATAGGCAGCTTCAAACGCACCACGCAGTGCTTCATCATTCGACGCTGCCATCTGATTCAGCTGTCACATGGCCCGTTGTTCATGTATTAAGACTCCATTCTGTGCAATCCTAACCCTCAATTCATTACATACATGATCTGACGGTTCTAGTTCATTGTCTTCATCTGGTGTGAATTGTGAACAACACACATTCAAACCCTAATATTTCTCTTGATTCTCAACCAAATCACTTCGATTTTGTTTCTAAAGCTTCATCTACTCAAGGCGAACCTATCTATACAGCTAATCAAGCATGGAATCAAACTTTTCTTCATAAAAGACCAAACCGCACTTAATTTGGTCAATTTGATGTTTGCAGAAGCTTCAGTGGAGCTTAGCAAACCTCCTAGATTTGTCACTTTGGCCTAGTGAATTGTTTGTGCAAGATTCCTTCCTACAGGTGGGCTGAGGAGAAAGTCTGGTGTTGAGGGCTCTAGAGATGGGGCTTTCAATGGGAAGCTTCCTCTTTAAATCTGGGGAAGCTCAGGGAACAATAAATTTAAGGTTTTGTGAAGTCTTGTGAGGTGTACTGTTTCTAGCCTAATTTTAGGTGATGAAATTGGCTTCAGGCACTGGGGGCGATGGCTTGAGAATGGTGGAGATGAGCTTCTCTCAGTTGCTAGATGGTCTGGGAACACTTTCGCAGAGTTTTATTTAGGTTTTTGATCATCCCCTCTTTTGGTCGTGAAGGGGGTGGTCTTAAATAACTACAGAAGGGTTGGCCAATTGGGCTTTAATTTGGGTGCAAAGTGGTGCTTAAGTGGAGAGCTGAACGGCGCCAGTAACCAATCAGGGTTAGCCTCATTGGATGAGTGGAATTGGATTTGGCTTATGGTGAGGTGGCTCTCAATTTTAAGGTTCTCCGGTGACTAGGCCGACCAACCAAATCAGCGGAGGTGGCTAGCTGGGTCAGGGAGGCCATATGAACTCTTAATGGTGATTAGTTGAGTGTCTTGATTACTGATAGTAAAGGCATTTTTACTTTAGCCAAATAAGGAAAGAGATCCCCTAATTCATGGGACTCTTGGTCCATGGCTCATGTAGGTTAGGCTAGGTGGATCTAGCATGGGTCCTAGGGTTCTAATGGTGGCTATGGTGGCTATGGTTTGGTCAATTTGAATTGATTTTGTTAAGTTTAGGACTTGGGTTCAACATTGGGGTTTTGGCTAAGACTTGGGTCTAAGTTGGGTTTGGGAATATTTGGGTCAATTGATTGATTAATTTCATCCAAGAGATTGTCACAAGGCTTTGAGAAATTAATTGGGCTGAAGAAAAAGTTAGCGTCTATGAACTTCTTTATCTCTACTGTAACTTGTTATATATCAAGGCGCATTCTTCTGGGAGCTTGTTTCACTGGCGTTGTACTTTGATCCACCCCGAGTTAGTGAACTGCGACTTTTGGGGATAATCCTGACATTTCGTCATAGTTCTAGGCAAAGCAATCTTTGAATTCTGCCAATAACTTCATCAAATATGTAGATTCTTTTTCACTTAGTAGCAAACTTATGAAAGTTGGTTGGGGCTGTTCCTCAGTCCCGAGGTTAATTTCCTTTAATCTGTCGATTGTTGACTTGATTTCTTCTTCGAATTCTGACGGAGCATCATCTATCAGTTGATTTTTAAATTCATTTTAAACGTCAAGGCAATCTTCTTTTGATTGTCTAGTAACAAACATGCAAAATTCTGAGTCATCAACCGGTCCAATCGTACCAAACCAAGATCTTCTTTTGAATTGAGTTTCTTTCCGTTTACATTCCATAATTTTTTAAATGATTGTAACTTATCTTTTGGCATTTGTCTTGGCACATATCCTTGTTAAATTATTTTTTGTACACATGGAAAAAAGTAACCAAAGGGTAATTCCATTAATTCATTAGAGTCATTTTCTTCGAGAATTACACAAAGTTTAGAAGTAGAAGGAAAAGCTCGGTAAAACTTGATCTGTTTAACACCACCATTATGGAATTCCTTGACCACCATACTCTTGATCTTTTTGAGGATGGATCGATGTTAGGGTCATGGGTTGAGCATAATGGTTAATCTGATCGTATATTGACTCATACTCGTTCTTCTCTGTGTCATCCAAAGATATCTCAAACTGAGGCTTCTTCTGAATTATCATCATTGTTTCCTTCTTGAATTCATCCTCTTCAGACCTTCCTTCTAAGTCAATGTTGATTGCTGACTTTGTTTGTTCAACAATCTGGTGAGTTCTCCCGTGACTGTCACTTCTCTCTACAACTGACTCAAAAGCGACAGCGGTAGTGGCAACAGGAACATCTAATTCATGATCTATTTTATGATCGGCAGACTTCTCGGAGCAAACTGGTGAAACGACCTTCGGTAACCACACTTTCATCTTAAAATTCGGCGCCTTGAGATGAAATATCTCAGCAGGGACATTAGAGTAGTGAGGAGAAATGTGCTCCATAAGGTGTAGACCATGCACAGTTGTAAACAACCCTCTTCTATTCTCCTTCTTTTGAAATTCCTTATAATCATCGGTAGATTGTACTCTCGGACCCAGTCGAGACCTGAACGATCTGCGCACTGGAGGTGTCAGAGTGGCAGTAGTAGCATCTGTAGCAGTGGCATCAATACGCCTCCCCAAACAGTTTCTAACGGAAACTCGAATGAGTCTTTCCTTTCTCAAAATCTCATTCTTTATTTCAGGAGATATTGCACATCCTATCCTTTTGAGGAGCATGACAATGAAACATCTTTCTTTTTCAGCTAATCTCTAAAAACTGTGCAGACTCGGGTGACAGGTGTGTGCCTCTCCCTCATCTCATCACGACCATGTGGTGATGGTAGAGTAGCAGCAATCCTGCAGAGGGTTTCGTCTCTAGTAATATCAACCAATGGGTGGAACTTACTCCATCAAAGGAGAAGAAAAGTCTTTGGTAAACCGAGAAGTACAAGAAAAGTCTCCTCATGAGGGAATCTCATCAATTATCGGCAAACTTTTAGCTTGCACCCTGGCAGGTTTGATAATCTTATACTATTTAAATTAGAAATTTTAATTATGTGATCAAATTAATTCCAATTGACTTGAAATTTTTATGGGGAGTTCCCTTAACCTTAAAATACAGTAGAGAATGATTTTTATGACATTTCACCACAGTAAGGGACTTCATTTGTGAGCTCGTTTGACCTCCATGAAGCTTCTGCAACCATCTGATTGAGGCGCTCCCTCTCAGACAAAGGCTAAATATAAATGACTTGAACTCTGAGTTAGAGGCTCTTTGTGATGGGGCTTCTATGAGGAATCTTCTTCGTTCAGTCTGGTGATGGTGTGGGTAAAATTAATTGGATTTTGATGCACTGTGGTGGAGTGACAAAGAATGTCCTTATTTCGGCTGGAACTTGAGCTCAAAATTTGAGCTCAAGCAGTGGGGCCTAAGGGTTGGAAGTTGGTTGACTTGAGCTTAGGAGTGCTGGAGGAAGCTCTGGAAGAAATTTGACAGAGTTTCCCAAAGGTAAATGTGCATCTCTCTTTTGGCCATGAAGAAGGTGGGTTTAAATAGCCATGGCTGTGGTGAAGCTTAGGGGGTCGACTTGGATGCATTAGGCTGCTTATGTGCAATAATGAACAGCTCTAGTTAGCAATGGTGGCTAGACACATTAGATGTACTAAATTGGGTTTTGATTTAGATGGGTGGCTCTCATTTTTTGAGGTGATCTAGCAACTAGGCCTGCCGGCCAGGCTAGGGGAGGATGGCCAGAGGTCAGGCGAGCCAATGGTCAGGTAACCCAGGTATTAAATTGGATGGATGATGGGTTTTGGCAAAGATCCATACGGTTTAAGCATTTTAGGAAATAAATCCCCTAATTTAGGAAACCTTTGGTCCATGGCTCAACTAGGTTGAGCTAGGTGGACTTAGGCCAATCCCCAGGGTTCACTAAATAGCTGTGGTGAGCTTGGCTTGGTCACATTGGGCTAGGTTTGTTCACCTTGGGTCATGGGTTCACATTTGGGTCAGTTGGGTTCATTCTGGGATAAGTTCAGTTTAGGTACCATTTTTGGTCAAGTGATTGACCAATACGGTGTATATGATTGTCATGAGGGTTTGGAAAAGATTTAGGGTGGTTTTGAATTGGTTTAGGGAATCAATTTGGCTTGATTTTGTAATTTGGTCAATTTGGGGACATTTGGGTTAGCTTGGGTTTGGGTTAGGCTAGTGTTGAGTTATGTCTATTGGTCAAAATGGTGTAGGGGAGTTTCATGAAGATTTACAAACATTAATTGGGTGGCAATTTTAAGTTTGGGGCATTCAATTTGATGGAATTTGGTCAAATGGAAAATTTGGGGAAAAATTGGGGATTTAGATTTGGTTGGACTTGGGTGAGGTTTGGGCTCAAATGTGGGTCAATTTATGGATTAATTTGGTGTGTAGGAATGTTATGAAGAGTTTAGAATTCAAATTTGGGGATTTTGATTTGGCTGAGGGGTGTAATCTGGGGGATTTAGGTCATATGGTCAAAATCACGGATTTTTTGTTTGACTTGAAATTGAGCTTGAAATTGGGTCAAATTGGACTTGGATTTGGTATTAATTGATCTTAAGCATGGTGAATTTGAGTTTAGAATTGGAATTTGGGATGATTGAGATGAATTGGGTAGACATTGAATGTGATTTGGGAATTTTGGGCTTAAAGGGTCAATTTGGGGTTGTTGTTCAAAATGGATGAATTTGGTCAAATTGGTCAAGTGAAGTGGTTTAAGTTGATTTTGGGGACATTTTGGGTGATTTTGAAATTTTTGTGGATTTTTGGAATATTTAAATTTGAAGGGGCATTTTGGTCATTTTGGGTATTTTTGGGGTTTTTTGGGAGTTTTGGTAAATTTGAGGTGTTTTGGGCATTTTGAGTGGTAAGGAATGTTTTGGGATGACTTTTGGAGAAAGTTGGGTAATTTTGGTAATTTTGGATTTTTTTCAAAGTTAGGGTTGCAGGGGCAATTTGGTAATTTGGGGAAAGTTTAGGGGTAAGGGGTCAAAGGTTGGAATTTTTAGTAGAATTGGGGTTAAATTAGAATGGTAGCCCATTTGAGCCATAGACTAGGAGAAATCCCACTTTGAATCCTCCATGTGTTGGTTCTAACCCAAACCCTAGCTTAGAGCTAAGGGCTTAAGGAACCACCCACATGAGTTTCCAAAAGAGTAAGGGATCAAGTGTGAAGAGTTGTGTGTGAGAGTGTAATATGTAAGTGTGTGTGCTAGCTCCAGATCAACCAGGGTCAGTTCTAAGGCTTAACCATCCTATAGGGAACTTCTCTAGAGTTTCCTTATACTTGGCCTAATCCTCCTAAGTATTTAGAGGTTAGACATTAAGCATTTGAAACTCCAAGTGAAGTATGTGTCTTGAATTTCTAAGGGGGAAGGGTCCCATCACTATTCTTCTAAGATAGTCACCAAGAGAGTCTTATAGCTAGACCCTAGGCTAATTTAAGGAAAGACTAAATCTTAACAAAAGTGAGGTCTACAAACATTTGTGAGACTTGCAAATAGAATTGTATATGCTTTGATGTAAAGTTGAAGTTTGTATGATAAATAAGTTAGCAGCATCTACACCTATCATGATCAACCAGTATAAGCTATGGAATAAATATATATGAGTTTTGTTCACATGTTTCTTTAAGAAATTATTTTTTTAGTATATGAAAGAATTTTATAGATGGAATTGCATATAGTTTGATGGATAGTTGTAGTTCGTATGAAAGATAAACTAGCACCATCTATATCTCTTCTTTCTAACCAATAGAACCTATGAAATAAAATATATATGAGCATTATTTATTTGTTGCTTTAAAAATTTCTTTTCTAGTATCTATGAGACTTTTATAAATGGGATTGCATATTCTTTAATACAAAGTTGTATTTTGCATGAGATAAGCTAGCACCATTTATACTTATCTTGATCAACCAATAGAATCTATAGAATGAAATATATCTGAGCATTGTTCATCTGCTTCTTTAAAAAATTTATTTCTTTCATATTTGAGAGACTTTTATAAATGGAATTGCATATGCTTTGATGCAAATTTGAACTTTACATGATAAATAATTTAGTAGCATCAATCCCTATCCTGATCAACTTCTAGAAGCTATAGAATGAAATATATATGAGTATTGTGCATTTGTTTCTTTAAGAATTCTTTGTAGACTTCTTCTACATATGCATGCACTGATGTTAGTTGATCGCATTGCTTACTTTTGCCTTCTCCTCGGTGTAGATTAATATTTTGAGGGTAGAATGTTAAGCACTATTTTCTTTTCTTAGTTTTTGTGAGACTTTTATAAATTGAATTGCATATGCATCGATGCAAAGTTGAAGTTTGCAAGATGCATAAGTTAACAGCTTCCTTACCTATCTTGATCAACCAGTAGAAGCATGAAATGAAATATATATGAGCATTTTTAATCTGTTTCTTTAAGAATTTTTTGTGTGCTTGTTCTGCATAGATATATGAGCACTGCTTTATAGTTTATGTAAGAAACTTTGTTGGTTGATTTGCTTGTTATGGTCTCCTCCTCAATGTCGAGTAACATTTTGGGGAGATAATGTTGAGTACTGTTTACTTTTTTAAGTTTTTATGAGACTTTTATAAATGGAATTGCATATGCTTTGATGCAAAGCTGAAGCTTACGTGTTAGATAAGTTACCGACATCTTTACCTATCCTGGCCAACTAGTAGAAGCTATAGAATGAAATATATATGAGCATTATTTAATTGTTTCTTTGATTTTTTTTTTTTAGTTTTTTTTTCATAGCTATTTGAGCCATGTTTTACAGTTTCTCTGAGTTTTTGTTGGTCGATTTGCTTGTTCTTGCCTCCTCCTTAGTGTAGATTAACATTTTCAAGGGGATAATGTTGAGCTGTGATTTCTTTTTTAAGTTTTTGAAAAACTTTTATAAATATAATTGCATATGTATTTGTGCTAGTTAATGTTTACAAGTTATATAGGTTAACAACATCTTTATCTATCTTGATTAACCAGTAGAAGCTATGGGATGAAACATGTATGAGCATTGTTCATCTGTTTCTCTCAGAATTTTATGTGTACTTATTTTGCATGAGCTTTCACCGAGGTTATATGCCAGATAAGATATCAATTGGGGAATCTCATGCAATTGTTATTTAGAACAATGATGAAAAATTACTATCAAAGTTCTCAAACGATCACGATTTGTAAATTTTAAATCGAGGAGAAAGTTTTCCCACATATATTACCCGTTGTTAGAGAGTACGTTCTAGTGTTTACTCGATTTGGGAAAATGATGATTATAGAGAGAGTCTTTAGTTAAAAGAACTCATAAAGAATTAATTATTCGCTCGAGGACCAATTTGACTAGCGTGACAGAAGAAAAAAAAAAAGGTTATTGGTAACTTATCTGCCATGTAACCTTCGGGTTTGCATCAGAACATATGCATATGTAAGACAAACCAAATTGGATAACTAATATTAGTGCAAGCATATGCAGAACAAGTGCACAAAAAATTTGGGTTTCCATCAGAACTTAATTTTTTTAAAATATTAGAGCAATACTATATTATAATAATATAAAATATGAGCTAAAGATCATCAAGCACTTTGAAAGTTCCGCTTTGATATTGTGGCAATAGGAGTGTTCAGTACCAGTCTAGAAGAGAAGACAGCTACGAGAAAAGATTTTATTATTGTCCCAAAAACAAGACTCCCGTAAATTATGACTTCTTTCATTGGGTTGATGACACTGACGAGGGCCCTCCAGACCGCGATCAGTTGATAAGAGATGCAGACTTAAAGCGGAGATTATTCCGAAAACTTGATCATCAAGACTTCAAGACAAACATCATTCTTGGTTTGCTGATTACTGTGATTGTCCTCTTTATTGTGGTCATTTGCTTCAGATAACTTATCAGTTTTTATGTATTAGAGTATTTTGGACTTGACTGTTAGTTTTTTTAGCAGGACGAACTCTTTCTATTATGTAGTTCTGATTATTTTAAAAACTGCATTAAGATAAAATAGACTTTTTCATCAGAAACAGTAACAAATCTTCCAAACAGACACTTAACTCTTCATCAGCAGCTTTCAGACAACTCCTAAAAAATTACTCTTCCATAAAATAGTTTTACTAATCGCTGCAAGTTCTCAGTATATTCTTCTGTGTTCTTTCTTGTTTCCGTCATCAATCGCTCATGTTTTCTGTTTTATCAAAATAGTTTGGGTTCTAGTTCTATTTTATAGACGGAAGCTTGAGCTTATTAAATACTTAAAATTGCAGATAAATAATACTTTATTAAACAATGATAAATCAAAATAATATAATTAAATTTAGACATTTAAATTTTTATTTTAAAATTCTTTCAATCTAAGTTTAAAAACCAGCCCCTCCAACCTAGAAGAGCCACATGCAACGGAAAAAATTTTTTGTTGTCGTGTTTTATTTTAGCATTTTTACGAGTTCTCCACGTAAAAACTTATGGAGTCATCACCACTTATTTCTTTTTCATCCATGTGTGTGTTGAATTCTCGTATAACGCTAAAATGATAATCAGTCACTCTACCGCAACGAATTTTCTAGCACGCATCAATATTAAATAAAAAATAATTTTGAGACATTTGAGTGAATATGATTTTTTTAGTTTGTAATATAGAAAAGTAAATTAATTTTAATTTACTTTTTTTAAAATAAATTATACATATTGTTATGCTTTATATTGTCTTTTAAGTAAATATTAAGCTTCCACCAAAAATTTTAATGAGCTTCTTCACCATATTTAAATAATATTATTAACGGTAACAATCAATCGAGCAACGTGATATTCAAATTTATTCTTTTAATAGCTGAGTTCATAAAAAATATTCAAATTTATTTGATTACTTGATTTAATAAATATAAATGAGTTTTAATAAGTCAAATGACCAATGATTTGTGGTCCTTTTCAATCATTTACAGGCCTAAGAAAAACGATTCATAATACAGTCAAAACTAAGAAGAATAGACAAGCGACCAAATCCATCTAGAAATTCCCTGCAATGAAGAAAATTCAAGACAATTTGAGCCATATTAGATGCAAAATAACATATATTTTTATATCATTTTCATATCATTTGATGTTATTTTTATATCATTTTCATATCATTTGAGTCGTATTACTTAAAGATCATGACCATTATTACTTGCTAACAATTGGCGTCGCCATTAAAATAAGTGGAACTTTCTTCGGAGTTATCAACCCAGGCACCAGACTCATGTCAATATCATCTCCGGTCATTCCTTCTGGCAATTCCCACTTGAATCCATAAAGAATATTGGCCAATGCAAGCTCCATATTGGCCATGGCGAGCGTTATTCCGGGGCAAATCCTTCTTCCGCCACCAAATGGTATGAGCTCGAAGTTGCCACCTTTGAATGTAACAGAGCTGTTCATGAATCTCTCAGGCCAGAAAATATCAGGATTTTCCCAATACTTTGGATCCCTCCCAACAGACCAAGCGTTGACATACACTGTAGTATTTGCTGGAATATCATATCCATTGATCTTGGTGTCTTTCATGCACAATCTTGGTGGTAGCAATGGGCCTGGGGGATGAAGCCTTAATGTTTCTTTGATTACCAGCTTAAGGAAATGGAGATGTTGCAGGTCAGTCTCTTCCACCTTTCCTTTGTCCCCGACGGCTCGACGAACCTCCTCTTGTGCCTTGTTTAGAGCCTCTGGGTTCTTCATTAGTTGTGTCATCCCCCATTCAATCGTTGTTGAGGACGCTTCTATCCCTGCAATAAACATGTTCTATAGAAAAGAATCGGTTCATTAATCTATCACAACAGAAAATATAAAAAACAGGACATTTGATTAATGGTTTCGGCTAAACTGGTTCTGTTTTTGGAATTACGTACCATGAGAATACCTTTGACTCTGTTCATAACCACTGAACTATCTTCTAATTCCTTATCTTTCAGATTAAGAAGTGCATCAAGCAAATCCTCATTATGTTTACCATGATCTCCATTCTTCCCCTCATTTCTCTTGCTCAGCCGCTCGCTAATCTCCTTCTCCAACATCGAATCCACATTCGTAAAAGCCTTGTCGATGTTCCTACGCCACCCTGTTAGCGAATCCACCCATCCCATGAAGGGAAACAAATCCGTTGCTCCGAGCGAACTCATGGCGCTAGTCGCATCTCTAAGCAGACCAATAAGTGGGCTGAACCCACACTCTCCATCAGGCGAAACCCTCTTACCAAACACCTCTCGAAACATAATATTGTTAATAAAGCAGAACGCCATGTCACTAAAATTCACTGCCTCGCCACGGGAAGAAGCTCTGGATATGGTACCAACGAGTGCGTCGACTTCTTCTCTGCGAAAGGAATGGAAGGACTGAACTCTGCCGAGGTTGAAGAGTTCGGCATTACAGAGCCGCCTCACTAGTTTCCAGTGATCATCAAATGGGCAGAAAGCGAGGTCCTTTCCGCCGTAGCTGAAGAGTTTGAGGGAAGTGAGTTCTGGTGCGGCTGCAAAAGATTTGATCTTGGGACTTGAGGACCTCATGGGCGGTGTCCGCATCGCAGGTGATGAGGGTGGGGATTTTGCCGATGTAGACTTGGAGGAGGGGGCCATATTTTTGGAGAGCTGGTGTGAGGAGAGGTGGGGGAGTTCACCGAGGATGTGGAGGTTGCCGAAGAAGGGGAGAGGGGGAGGGCCGGGGGGGAGTTTGAGGGCTGGTTTGCGGAGGCGGCGGAAGGTGAAGAGGAGGAGAAGGAGCGGGAGGAAGAGGAGATAGGGTTGGAGGTTTGTTGCCATTGCTGACCTTGAGTTTTTCTCCTTGCTTGCTTGTTGTAATTAATGGATGCTCCAACCTTTCATATATAGAAGCTCGAGAGCTCTGCTCGCACTCTGGCATGGAGCGCATGCCACCTACCTCGGCCAAAAACCTGACTGCAGAATTTTCAATTGCCTCTCTTTTAGTTCGTTTATAATCTAGAATTTGTGTTATTTAAATACATTAGATTTAAATAAAAAAATTAATAGTAGAAACTAATCATAAATGAATTTTAAAAACATTATTTAAAGTATTAGCAAAACATCGTTTTTGAATGGATTCATTATATCTTTGATAAATTTGTAAGTTTAACCTTAGTTGTCATTGGAGTATCTTATTGCAGGTTAAAAAGATCAATTATCTTGTCTCTGGAATGAATGTTATTTGGATCACACTTTGCGGGAAGGTAATAAAGTGGCATGATCGGATTTTTAAGTTTGGAGCAAACTTAAAGAAGCTCGTAGTGTCGAATTTGATTCCTGATTTCTTATACTCTGTGATTTCCTTAGACTTTCAACTTTGTTTTGTGTTCGTTAGTATTTTTGTTGGTGTCGTGTTGAGTTGTATTTTCTTTTTCTTAGAAAAAGGACCCTACTTTTTATTTTTTTGGGGATTTGTAGGGTGTGTGTGTTTGGACTTTTTTCCCGGTTTTGTATCTTTTATTTCGGAGCAAAAAAATTGAGTCATAGTGCTCTTTATTAAAAAAAAAAAAAAGTGTTGGATATGTAAAGCTATGAGAGTTGCGTTGTTTGCCTGTAAATTGCTTTTTTTTCTTTTGAAAAAAGGGTGTTAGATATGTAAATACAAGAGAATAGGGTGGTATAGATGCATGTAAATTTCCCCTTTTTTTTGGTAAGGTGTTAGATATGTAAATATATGAGAATAGGGTGGTATGCATGTAAATTTCTCCCTATTTTTTATCTTAAAAAAGAAAAAACTTAGGTGTTAGAAATGTAAATGTACAGAAATTGAGAGGCATGTATGTAAATGTGTAGGATTGGGGTGATATGTATGTATAATAATTAAAAAAAAGGAAAGAGGTTGGAAAGGGAAATTCCTGCTGCTTGCTATTGAAATAGAGAGAGAGTAATGCGAGTTTTTTATTTATTAAGTATTATCTTATTTTTTGGATTTAGTGGTAATGCGAGTTTTGACTTGACTTGGAGAGAAGTGGATTTTGCTTACTTTTGTGTATTTTTGGTCTACATCATAAAAATGGGTTGTACTCTCCCATCATGAAGATTGGGTTTCAGGCGGCTTGGGTAAACACGTCCTAATTATGAGATTTGTGTTTAGCTTAAGTTTGGGTAACTCCTTAAAATAGTTAACCACTTTTTGGCAAATCCAAAAAGGTAGGTAGATAAGGCTAAAAGTAGTTTGGTGGATTGTATGAAGCTTTGGCATGACTTGTTGGCTTGCACGTGGCTTGATGGCTTGCATGTGGCTTGCATGACCTGCATGAAAATGATTTAGTGGATTTTTTTATTTGATGGTGGAATGTGCGTGAGTTGTAATTGTAGGTGACGTGAATTGTGGTGTTTGTGTGTGATGTATGTGTGTGAAAGGGTATGGTGCTTTAAAGAATGAAAACCCCCAAGTCCAAAAGGTCTTCTTAAGGTATTTTCAATCCTTGTAAGAACTCAATTTGTGTTTCAATATGTTGGTTTTACTAAACTCAACTAAACGATGATTTGAAACAATATCTATGAGATTACAAGGAGTTAAGAGGTGGTTTAAATTTCTAAATAGTATGGGTCCCTAAACTAATCTTCTAGGAGAGTCAATAAGGAGCTTGAGACCATGGAGTTGACAGTCAATGTAACAAAAAGTTGGATTGATCTGTACATCATCCTTCTAGAGACTCAAAAAATATCGAAAGATGTTACAAACTCAAGACATTTTAAGATTAAAGTTGCATTGTATTTGATGATAGAAGAAAATCTATTATGGTGGTCAGTCACTTCAGTGTACTTGAGATGTTTGAAAGAAGATGAAGCACAAGGCATCCTTCAGGTCATACACTCCAGAGAATGCGAATCACTCTTGATGTAAGGCCTATCGGGTGCAACACAAGGACACTTCTGAAGATGCAGAGGAATTTTTAAAAAATGCATGCAGTGTTAAAAATATGCACCTTTGCATCATCAACAAGTACGAAAAATTCAGCTAATCACCAACTCTTGGACATTCTCCATTTAAGGGTTGGACATCATCGGAGCGTTTCCTCCCTTGAAAGGCCATCAATAGTTTCTCTTGGTAGCTATCGATTATTTTCAAAGTGGATTGAGGCTAAACTACACGCTTGAATCATTGTAAATGTAATTTAAGATTTCATTTGGTTATATCTCATTTTTAGATATGGATTGTCATTGGTCATCATCACGAACAAAGGAACACAATTTGTAGACCAACGGATGAAGGACTTTTGCGCAAGTCAGGGGATTGATCTAAAATTTGATTAAGTTCATCACCTTGAAACAAATGGACCAGCTGACCCGATATAAATATATGCGTACTAAAATCTTCTTCCCCGGCAACGGTGCCAAAAACATGACCCGAAGTCCTCTGAAGATCAACGTACTAATTAATGCTTTCAAAAATATATGTTATAAATAATAATAGCGGCTAGTGTATATAAATATAATTTTATGGAAAATATTTTACACACTAGGGGTTCAACGCAAGTATACGTATCGTTTCAAGTAATATAGGGCTTTGAAACAAAGACCCCAGTATCAATCCCACGAGGAGAGAGTTATAGATCTTTAAATACTTTTATTTTAATGGATTTCTTTTATAATTTTTAATTTACTAGATGCAATAATAAAGCAGGAATAAAATAATTGATGTAAATAGCAATAAGAAAGCAACTTTCTCCCTTTCAATTAATCCAAAATTTTCTAAAATAATAATAATATTCGTGGAGAATATAAATTTATGGTATTTTGCCAAATAGAAGCATTCAAATTCTTTACCATTTGATCCAGAGTGCAAAGAACATCAGCTAACTTTATAGATCGAGTCCGAATGTATTGTTAGTAGAATGGGTTAATCTAGGCTCACACTACTAGATGTCCAAGGGTGGCTATGGTCGGCCCTACTAGTGACCCTTTCCTTTTCTTTAAACCAAATCACAAGAATTTAGTCTGTCACTCTAAAAACTTATCAATTCTACGCTCATTATATAATATCTTCCTATTTATTTGCACTTCACCTTGAATAACCCGCACAAGGCCTTCGACTACCCAAGGATTCATGTGATATCTACAAGTTAAGAATTCATTTCCTTCTAGGTCTCAAAACTCTTCAACAAGTTTTAACAATTTAAATGACCAATTTAAATAGTAAATTAAGAACCGGTATTAATATCATCACAATGTTTTGAAAATATATGATTTTTAATTCTCTGACGAATTTTGTATTATCTTATTTATCTTTTCAAAATTGAAAGGAGAAAGTAAAGTAACTACTCAGAACACATTGAAATTAAATAACAAAACATAAGAAATAAACTTTGAATCAAAATAAAAATACTTATCTTAGATGTTTCTCCTACTAAACTTCTGATTCCTATTGACTCCACAGCGTAAAGAACTACAGATGCACCAAATCTTTCAAACTCTGTATACAAACTCTAAAATAAACTCACTAATTTATGAAGGAAAGTAAAAAAGGTGGCCCTAATATGATCTCTGTAATTGTCTCTCGAGATAGGACTCTAGATAGGGAGGGATAGATGGGGAGTTTTTCTCTAAAGGAATACCCTTCTATTTATAGGCTTCAAGGGTTGCCTCAAGGCACCTCTTCAAAATGTGTCCACATTCAATGAATCTTCTAGAAGGTGTGTCTGGCGCCTAGGCACCGGAATCTGGGGCTCAGGCGCCGGACACCGCATCCAGCTTCTTCGCACCTCTTCACTTTGGATCGCACCACTTCGCGATTAAAACCGTTTTGAAGCGTCCAAATACATTGTATCACATGTCCTATAAACCAGGAATAACTGCCAGTCTTCTAGAAGGTCTAATAACCGCTCACACCGTCAAAATAATCACCCAAAAGTCGTCAAAAACTTAACAGTTTTCTGTATCGAGCTGGCGCTTAGACGCCGGACTCTGGCTCCTAGGCGCCAGGCCAATAATTTCGAAAATTTTGCATTTTGGCTCTATTTTTGCTCCTTTTTGCTCCTTTTTGCTCCTTTTTCATATTTTTCTCCTTCTTGAACATTTTTTTATCACCTACATCCAAAAACACAAAAATACCTTTCATTAAAGCATAATATCCTTAAAATTTAATAAAAATCAAGGCATAAAAATAGGTATTTTTTTCTTGGATCAAAATCTCCCAAACTTAAACGTTACTTGTCCTCAAGTAACCCTTTTTACTATATAAAATATATAACATTTGGAATAAAAAGGTAAATATTTAAGACTTCTTAAGATTTTTGATTTCATAAAGGCTTTAGTAAATCATTAACCAAATTTCACTAACTAAGTTTAATTTTAAGAATTTAAAGAATATTCTAACTATCAAATCATAAGACTTCAAAAATTTTTCATTCACTTCGAAAATAATTGTAGTTTATTATATTAAGATCACATAAATTATTCACAAGAAAAAGATCTTCATGAAATTCTTTTCTAACAAAAATACATGCATAAAAATTAAGTAATAAATGTAATCAGTTTTCTTTTTATAAGTTAATTCAAGTGAAGCCAATTTTTTATTAGGCATTTTCTCAAGCTTCTCCTCTTTTTTTTCTTTTTTTTCTTTTTTTTTTTTTGAAGAGAGGATTACTATATCCTGGATAACTATGTTAATGGTTTTCAACTTCACTATCCTTAGCTTTATATTTTCAAACTTATACATTTTCACTTAATTATTATAACATAAATAGATTTCAAAAAGAATTTCAATCTATTCTTTTTCGAGTTAAAATTTTTGATTTCTTAATAATTCTAAAATTCAATTATCTCTACTATGAATAGAAAAATTTCTTAATCTTATTCTTCTTTAAGTTGAATAATTCTATTCTTAAAATCAATCAAAGTTATTAAAATTTTTGGTTAAGTCTACTAAATTATTTATAATTTCAAAAATTTAAGTGATCTTAAATAGATTCTTTATTCCTCATGTTATGTTAAAAATTTTTATTTTAAGAAAATATTAGTTCTTTAAGGACAAATAAAATTTAAATTTGAATGTATTTTCCCTTTCCCCCAAAACTTAAGTTTTGGTCTATCATGAAAATTTTTTTAAAGTATGAGAGAAAGAAAAACATAATTTTAAAAATGAATTTTTATAAGTATGTAAAAAAAAACATTCTAGAAAGAAAAATTTACCTCTACACATGCTTTTATGAATAATACTGAAATAATGAAGCAGGTATAAAAAGTAAGCAGGCTCAATAATAATTAATTTAAATGATAATACTACTTAAAAAAAACAAAACAACATTACTAACTACTAAACAGTAAGCTGAAACAGGAATAAACATAAATTTATCCAAATTTCAATCGTAAACACAATACATTAAAAATACTCTAACAACAATCTTAACATCCAACAATCCACACAAAGTAAATAAACAAATCTAAACTAGCAAACAACAAACAACAATCAATACTAGCAAACAAACTAAACTAACAACAGACTTAAGACAATTCGGAGGTAAATCAGAGCCACTAATCACCGTCTCGTAGCCTCAGCATCGTCATCATCACCAAAAGAAAACTCAACATCCTTAGGATCAACATATGGTGAGAAATTAGGAAAGGTAGGAAACTGAACATCATGCTCTCCCTTCGGGAATCTAACGAGAGCTTCATCATACTCAGCATCGTAACTACTCTTCCTCTGGGTATACTCAGATAAATGATCAATTTTCTTATCAATAGAATCAACTCGCAGATGAGTTTGAAATAACTCATACCGTCGCTCTAAAAACTGATCATGCATCGATTCCCAAAAACTAGATGGTGGCTCAGCAGTAGAAGTAGAAGGTCTGGAAGTAGAAGTTCTACCTGAAGTGTGTGCAGAAGTAGAAGGAGAGGCCGATCTCTTCCCTCGAAGACGATCATAGATACTAACACTCTCCTGCCTAATTGGCTTGGTAGACTTCAGCTTCTCCTCAGAAATATCGACGAGTGACTCCATTACTAACACATAAAGAATAGATCAAAGATGGGAATCCCAGTCCCACGTAAGTGCTCGGATCTAGCAAGTAGACTCCACGTAATCATAAATAATACTCGTCGACATCTATCGGCATCCTCTCCCGAATGCAATAGTTTAAGATAGCTCGATCTCTCGGTGACTTCACTCGGGTGGTTGGAAGGTAGAAGTCTAGCGAAAATAAAATAATGTCAAGCCTTTGAAACACCATTTAATTTGGAGGATTTGAAATTTACCCTTTTTTCATTCCGGATCTTCCAGGCTCCAGTGTCGTCAGTCAAATAAGCAATAATCATCTCAAGATCTCCCTCAGATGGAGATAATCCAGAATAGTGGCACTCGATGGTAGGTGGCAGTCCATAAAACACATTGATCCTCTCTGGAGAAAATCCTATTCCAATACCTCTGACTAAGACTTCGTAGTCTTCCGCATCTAAAAAGTTAGCATAAAATTCGCGAACGACTGGAATAACAGCAACAACAGTGAAATAACAGAATCGTTGCCAGTTGTGTGCAACGATTGTGTTCTCAATCATTTCACCCGGATTGTAAAAGCTTCGCTCCGAGATAAAATTTCTCGACGTTGCAAATTCATGATATCGAAAATGCACTGCCACAGTCGCGAACTTGCTATTGTCAAAATTTTCTCGTCCCTTCCCTCGCTTAGATTTCGGTGCCATCTAAACGTGAAAGAAAACAAAAACAAATTTAGAAATCAAATATTTAAACTCTTTTTAAGTTTAAGAAACTTAAAATAAGTTTAAAAATCCAAATAAAATATCTAAAAATTAAAATTTTTCTCAAAATTTCGGTTTTTAGAAAAACATAAAAAAAACTATGGTGAAAATCGAAAATAAATGGATTAGAGTGTAGATCTGACCTCGAGACGAAGAAATCAAGTGATTTCGCTCCCAAATACTTGATGTTTTGACCTCAAAATGGATCTAAGAGGTGTATTTTCACGAAAATGGGGAAGAAGATGAAGCTTAGGCGTCATCCATGGCTAATGGGGTTTATATGGTGTTTTTCGGGTAAGCAGACCGAACAAGCGCTTAAGCGCCGAATTCTGGCGCTAGGCGCCAGACTCTCCTTTCACAAAAATCACTCTAAAAATTTTATTTTCCTCCAAAATTCATAAATTCAACTTCCAATGACTCATATTTGAATAGGGCTTCAGTTTCTAACTTCCAAAACATTTTCCAAAAATTTTAAAAATTAAATATTTAATCCATCAATCAAACACAAGGTTTAAATCAAACTTCTCTAATTTCCATTTATAATCTTCAATATTGGCTCAATACACTTCAGATAAATATAATATAATGATTCAAATCCTAACACATAATCAAACAACACAATTTGAAAACAAATACAACACACATTGAACATGAAAGCAAATACACAAAAAAACACAATCGATTTACTAAATCGATACAACGACTCACTAGATAAATCACGATCTCACCAAATCACTATCTAATTTCCATTATCTTCACAATGAAGATTGCTTGGCCTACTAAGGAAGAATACTAACGCTTTCGGAAAATTCGTAGCCATTTTCTTGTCGATCCACTTGTTCTTCGCATACATATCCACTTGAGCATCTTGATAAGCCGCTAGATGATCAAATTGGAGTTTTGCTTGCCATTCCAGATGTTCAATCTGATGATACATCTCATGAAGGCGATCTCCAATGCTTTTGAAATCCGCTTCAAATTTATCAAGACGACTAGAAATTTTCTTCAAACTTACGAGCGATGAAACCATCGAAGTAGGGTCGAGGATCTTTTGGACCTTTGTCTCTAGTCTCTTCTCCAAGATTTCTCCTCTCCATTTCTTCAAAAATCCTCCCTAATCTCTCAAAAATGGAGTGTATGGGTCGAAATATTGATTGCTTAGGGATTGGGGACGAAGATGGGTTAATTTAAAGGTGAAAATCATGTGAAAAACTGAAAGTTTTCGGTTTTTACATTACCTAGTTACCGTGGCGCTTAGGCGCCAAATCTGGCGCCTAGGCGCCAGACCCATCGATACACAGCTTATTCTGGCGCTTAGGCGCCGAATTCTGGTGCCTAGGCGCCGGAACCATGTTCAACTCTGTTTCTCCTAAAGTCAAATTTCAAAGTTTCGTTCTCCAAAAATAGGTAAATTATAATGGTAAGATCAGAACAATCTGAATAACACAATTATACATAGTTTCAATGAATGTTAACTTGATCTCCTTTTTACTCACATATGAAATGGAGTGATCCAAAGTCAAAACTTTATATACTTCAAGATAATTTTTAATTTTCTGAAGTTGTATAAAATTTATCAAGACCGAGGCATAACCATACATCAAAAATGTAAAAACACACTAAAAATAAAAATCTATGGGTTGCCTCCCATAAAGCGCTTGGTTTAACGTCGTCAGCCCGACCTAAGTAATTCTTTAATCAGGTTGACTTAATTCATAAGCCTCTTTATAAATCTTTTTTATTTCTCCCAAATAAGGCTTTAATCTTAATCCATTAACTTTAAAAAATTTTCCCGTTTTGGGATCTTTAATATCCACAGCTCCATATTAGTATACTTTTTCAATTATATATGGTCCTATCCATTTTGATCTCAATTTTCCAGGAAAAAGTCTTAAACGAGTATTAAATAGTAATACTTCGTCCAGTGCTCAAATATTTTTCCCGAAATCTTTTTATCATGTAATACCTTCATTTTCTCTTTATAAATTTTTGCATTATCATATGATTCATTTCTTATTTCATCCATCTCATTTAATTGCAATAATCTTTTTTCTCATGCAGTATTCAAATCAGAATTAAACTCCTTTATCGCCCAATAAGCTTTATGTTCAAGTTCAACGAGTAAGTGACGGTGTTTTCCAAAAACTAACCGGTAAGGTGACATTCCGATTGGTGTCTTATAAGCCGTTCTATAAGCCCATAATGCGAATCAAGTCTATCAACCCAATCGGTTCTTTTAGGATTAACGAGTCTTCTCTAAAATTCTTTTAATTTCTCTCGTTTGATACTTCGGTCATTCCACTTGTTTATGGGTGATATGCGATTGTAATTTTATATTTGATTCCAAATATTTGCAGTAATGATTGAATTCTTATATTTCTAAAATGACTTCCACCATCTGTGATAATTAACTTAGGCATTCCAAATCTTGAAAAAATCATCTTCTTTAAGAATTTAGATACACTTTTGGAATCACAGTTAGGTAAAGTTACAGCTTCAATCCACTTTAAAACATAATCAACTGCTAATAAAATATAAATTTTTCCAGATGATGGTACAAATGGTCTCATAAAGTCTAAACCCCATATATCAAAAATTTCAACTTCCAATATAAAAATTTTAAAGGCATTTCATCTTTCTTGGATATATTTCCCATTCTTTGACATCGATCACATGTTTTAACATAATGTCTCACATCTCTGAATAAAGTAGGCCAATAAAATCCTAAATTTAAAATTTTAAATGCAGTTTTATCTATTCCAAAGTGTCCTCCAAAATCGGAATCATGACATTTTTGAATAATAGCAAAAGTTTCTTCATAAGGTACGCATCTTCGAATTATAGAATCTCTTCCTAATTTAAATAAATGAGGATCTTCCCAAATATAATATTTAGCATCATTTTTAAATTTCTTATTAAATTTTTCATCCAATCCATAAGGTAGAATATTGCTAACTAAATAGTTAATTATATCTGCATACCAAGGTGTTTGGTATCCTTGAATAACATATAAATGTTCATCAGAAAATTTCTCGTTTATATTTTCTTCAGTAATAACATCATTCTTAATTCTAGATAAATGATCAGCAATTTGGTTGTCCGTTCCTTTTCTATCCACTATTTGAAAATCAAATTCTTGTAGAAGTAAAACCCATCTTATTAGCTAGGTTTAGCATCTTTTTTGACATTAGATATTTAATAGTGGAATGATCAGTATGAACTATGCATTTAGTACTAAAAAGATAAGGTCTAAATTTATAAAAAACATATACTATAGCTAGAAGCTCTTTCTCAGTAGTAGTGTAATTTCTTTGAGTTTCAGTAAGAGTTTTACTAGCATAATATATAACTTTGAAAATTTTCTCATATTTTTGTCCTAATACAGCTCCAATTGCAAAATCACTTGCATCGCACATTAATTCAAAAGATTTATTCCAATTAGTTTCTTTTAAAATATTAAAAGCATTAACACAGTCTTCGTTAAATTCAAATTTAGCATCTTTTTCCAATAAATGACAAAGAGGTTTAGCAATTTTAGAAAAATCCTTTATATATCTTCTATAAAATCCAGCATGATTTAGAAAACTTCTCACATCGATAATGATAGTAGGTAGTTGTAATTCAGCAATAGTTTTCACTTTTGCTTGATCTACTTCCATCCCTTTTGTGAAACTTTGTGACCAAGTACAATGCCTTCGTGACCATGAATTGACATTTTTCCCAGCTTAAGAACTAAGTTTGTTTCTTCACATCTTTTTCGAATTTTGGAAATATTTTCCAAACAAGATTCAAAAGAAGTTCCAAAAACCGAAAAATTATCCATGAATATTTCAATTCCTTTGTCAATCAAATCACAAAATATTGACATCATACATCTTTGAAAAGTTGCGGGTGCATTACATAAACCAAAAGGCATTCTTCTAAAGGCAAATGTTCCATAAGGACTTGTAAATATTGTTTTCTCTTGGTCCTCGAGAGCGACGAGTAATTGATGATAACCAAAATATCCATCCAGAAAATAGAAATATGAGTGTCCAGCTAATTTATCAAGCATTTGATCCAAGAAAGGTAAAGGAAAATGATCCTTTCTAGTGGCGTCATTTAATTTCCTATAATAAATGCAAATTCACCATCCAGTAACTTGTCTCGTAGGAATTAGTTCATTTTTATCATTGGCAATGACAGTTACTCCTCCTTTCTTCAGAACACAATGAATAGGACTTACCCATTGGCTATCCGAAATAGGATAAATAATACCAAGCATCTAACCATTTAACAATTTCTTTTTAACAACCTCTTTCATGATGGGATTTAATCTTCTTTGTGGTTCAATAAGTAGGTTTAAAATTTTCTTCCATTAAAATTCTATGCATACAAATGGATGGGCTTATTCCTTTTATGTCAGCAATTGTCCAACCAAATGCTTTCTTATAATTCTTTAACACTCCTATCAATTTTTCTTCTTGATCTTTACTTAGCTCAGAAGAAATAATAACAGGTAAAGTTAATGAATTTCCCAGAAATGCATACTTTAAATGTGAAGGTAACATTTTTAATTCCAGTTCAGGGGCTTTTTTAATGGAGGGTAAAAGTATATCATTTTGAATTATGTCCAAAGTTTCCAAATTATCTTTAATATAATGAGTTTCTTCTTCTTTTAGTTCTTCATCTTCATCGGTTAATAATTCAAGTTTTTCTTCAGAAATGACTTTACATTTTTCTTGATAATGTTTCTCAATTAAATAATCAATTATATCCATTCGATAACATTTTTCTTTGTCAGGGTACTTCATTGATTTAAGGACATTAAATTTAATCTCTTGATCATTAACTCTCATGGTTAATTCTCCTTTTTGCACATCAATCATAGCTCGTCCGGTCGCTAGAAAAGGTCTCCCTAAAATAATAGGTATTTCTTTATCTTCTTCCATATCAAGTACTAATGAAATCTACGAGGAAGATAAATTTATCTACTTTAACAAGAACATCCTCTATAACTCCTTTAGGATAAGTGATAGATCTATCAGCTAACTGAAGGGTTATAGTGGTGGGAGTAATCTCTCCTAAATTCAACCTTCGAAAAAAAGAAAATGGCATGAGATTAATACTTGCTCCTAAATCGCATAAAGCTTTTCCACAAAACTTTTCTCCAATAGCACAAGGTATAGTAAAACTTCCAGGATCTTTAAGTTTTTAAGGTAATTTCTTTTGAATTATTGCACTACATTCTTCACTTAATGCAACAGTTTCAAAAGCTTCAAATCTTCGTTTCTTACTTAAAATATCTTTCATAAATTTTGCATAAGTTGGCATCTGTTCCAAAGCTTCAGCAAAAGGTATGTTTATAGTAAGTTTCATAAAAATTTCAAAGAACTTAGAAAATTGATGATCAAGTTTCTACTTTTTAAGTCTTTGAGGAAAAGGTGGTGGTGGTTTTTCAACTTCCATATTAATAGAAATATCAGTTTGATCTTTATTAGGAGAAGGAGTTTTCTTTAGATTTTTCAATCTCTTCAACCTCAATCTCCTTTTCAATTTTCATTTTGCATTCTTTCTTTTAATTCATTTCCACTTCTAAGTTGTACAGCTTTAACATGTTCATGTTCTTTTCCAGTTTCTTTTGGATTGATTTCAACATTACTAGAAAGTGTTCCTGGGGGTCTATAATTAATTAAATTAGCGATTTGTCCCATTTGATTCTCAATATTACGAATAGCAGTGTTTTGATTTTGTAATTGATTACTTAGTTGTAAAATTAATTCTTCTATTGATAACTTTTTCTGTTGATTATTAAATCCAGGTGGTTTATAATTTGAATTAACTTGATTATTCCAATTTCCAGTGGGATGAGATTGATTATTACCCCATTGTTGTTGTTGATTATTCCAGTTAAAATTAGGGTGATTTTTCCATCCAGGATTATAATAATTTGAATAAGGATTATTTTTACTAGCAATAGCTTGTAAAGTTTCAATAGTTTGAGAATCTTCAATATTAGCGGAGTTATTATGTGATATATTAATAGGAAAACTATCTAATTTCTTAGACATTGCTGCTACTTGTGAAGCTAAAATAGAAAAGGCTTCATTATCATGAATACTTGTCATTCTTTTAGGATTGATCCTTTCAGAAGGCCATTAAAAATTATTGTTAGTCATTTCTTCAATTAAAGTGTAAGCTTCTTCAAATGATTTAGACATTAAAGAACCTCCAGCAGCAGCATCAATAATTGATTTTAAAGATCCAATTAATCCATTATAAAATGTTTGAATAATTAACTAATCAGGTAAAGCATGATGAGGACATTTTCTTAATGGTTCTTTAAATCTTTCCCAAGTTTCATAAATTGTCTCCCCGTCAAATTGACTAAATGAAGTAATATCATTTCTTAATTTAGCAGTTTTAGAAGGAGGAAAATATTTAGCAAGGAATTTTTGTGTCATTTCAACTCATGTTTTAATAGAACTCGTTGCTTAATAAGTTCGACCACATCTTTGTTTTATCTCTTAAAGAAAACGGAAAGAGTCTAAGCTCTAATAAAGCATCAGAAACATTGTTATATTTAAATGTAGCACAAAGTTCTAAAAAACTAGCACAGTGTAAATTTGGATCCTCATTTAGTGTTCCACCAAATTGATTGTTTTGAACCATTTGAATAATAGATGGTTTAAGCTCAAAAGAATTAGCATCTATAGTGGGTATTTGAATACTACTATGAAGTTCATCAACAGTAGGGTTAGCATAATCCCTTAATGGTTTATAAACATTTTGATCATTAATTTCAATTGGATTTTGTAAATAGTTATGTAAATTAGTAATTTCTTGAAATTTTGAATTTGTTTTCCTTTTTTAATTCTTCTAACAGTTCTTTCTAATTCAGAATCTAAAGGTAATAATCCTTCAGATCCAGAACAACGCATAAAAAGTCAATTAGCAAGAATTAAAATAAATATTATTATTATATATATATATTTTTTATATTTTTTGTTTTGTTTTTTTTAATTAAGAAAAATGAAAAAAATAAAAATACTTAAAAATCTAAAAGTTTGCCTCTGCTCTCCCCGTGCAATGGCGCCAAAAACTTGACCCGATATAAATATATGCGTACTAAAATCTTCTTCCCCGGCAACGGTGCCAAAAACTTGACCGAAGTCCTCTGAAGATCAATGTACTAATTAATGCTTTCAAAAATATATGTTATAAATAATAATAGCGGCTAGTGTATATAAATAATATTTTATGGAAAATATTTTACACACTAGGGGTTCTACGGAAGTATACGTATCGTTTCAAGTAATATAGGGCTTTGAAACAAAGACCCCAATATCGATCCCACGAGGAGAGAGTTATAGATCTTTAAATATTTTTATTTTAAAAGATTTCTTTTATAATTTTTAATTTACTAGATGCAATAATAAAGCAGGAATAAAATAATTGATGTAAATAGCAATAAGAAAGCAACTTTCTCCCTTTCAATTAATCCAAGATTTTCTAAAATAATACTAATATTCGTGGATAATATAAATTTATAGTATTGTGTCAAATAGAAGCATTCATATTCTTTACCCTTTGATCCAGGTGCAAAGAACATTGGCTAGCCTATAGATCATGTCCGGATGTATTGTTAGTAGAATGGATTAATCTACGCTCACACTATTAGATGTCCAAGGGTGGCTATGGTCGGCCCTACTAGTGACCCTTTTCTTTTCTATAAACCAAATCACAAGAATTTAGTCTGTCACTCTAAAAACTTATCAATTCTACGTCCATTATATAATATCTTCATATTTATTTGCACTTCACCTTGAATAACCCGCACAAGGCCTTCGACTACCCAAGGATTCAAGTGATATCTACAAGTTAAGAATTCATCTCCTTCTAGGTCTCAAAACTCTTCAACAGGTTTTAACAATTTAAATGGCTAATTTAAATAGTAAATTAAGAACCAGTATTAATATCATCACAATGTTTTGAAAATATATGATTTTTAATTCTCCGACGAATTTTGTATTATCTTATTTATCTTTTCATAATTGAAAGGAGAAAGTAAAGTAACTACTCATAACACATTGAAATTAAATAACAAAACATAATAAATAAACTTTGAATCAAAATAAAAATACTTATCTTAGATGTTTCTCCTATCGAACTTCGATTCCTACCGACTCCACAACGTAATGAACTACGGATGCACCAACTCTTTCAAACTCTGAATACAAACTCTAAAATAAACTCACTAATTTATGAAGGAAAGTAAAAAAGGTGGCCCTAATATGATCTCTCTAATTCTCTCTCTAGATAGGACTCTAGATAGGGAGGGGTAGATGGGGTGTTTTTCTCTGAAGGAATATCCTCCTATTTATAGGCTTTAAGGGTTGCCTCAAGGGACCTCTTCAAAATGTGTCCACATTCAATGAATCTTCTAGAAGGTATGTCTGGCGCCTAGGCGCCGGAATCTGGCGCCTAGGCGCTTGACTCCACGTTTATTTCTTCTCACCTCTTCATTTTTGATCGCACCTCTTCGCGATTAAAACCGTTTTGAAGCGTCCAAATACATTGTATCACATGTCCTATAAACCGAGAACAACCGCGCTCTTCTGAAGGTCCAATAACCGCTCACACCGTCAAAATAACCGCCCAAAAGTCGTCAAAAACTTAACAGTTTTCTGTATCGAGCTGGCGCTTAGGCGCCAGGCCAATAATTTTGAAAATTTTGCATTTTGGCTCTATTTTTGCTCCTTTTTGCTCCTTTTTCATATTTTTCTCCTTCTTGAACATTTTTGTATCACCTACATCCAAAAACACAAAAATACCTTTCTTTAAAGCATAATATCCTTAAAATTTAATAAAAATCAAGGCATAAAAATAGGTATTTTTTTCTTGGATCACCAGCCGAAGCACTTAATTAGATCATTCAAAATTTGTTAAGAAAGAAAGTCAAAGAAGTTAAAGGAAACTTGGTAGGTTTGCTACCAATGGCACTTTGGGTCGTCCGAATGCTGCCTTTGACGACGACTAGTTAAACCTCGTTCATGTTGACTCATGGGATGGAGACAATGCTGTCGATCTAATATAACAATCATAATTAAAGGATCGTCACAGTTTCTCATTCCACAGTGGAGAAACCAGCAGAATGACAAGTGGCTAACGATGAAGGAGCAATGCTAGCTCTCGATCTCGTAGAAGAAAAGTGAACTAACTCTTCTTTGATAGGATGAAGTTAAGAGATAAATTGCTCGATACTTTAAGAAACATGTTTGAGAGAAGATTTTTATTCCTAGAAATGTAGTTATGAAGAAATCTGACCCCGCTGCTCGTGGGCAAGTGATTGACAAACTGGATCAAACTTGGAGCGGCTCGTACATAATCAGTTAACGAATTTCTTTGAGAGCTTACAAACTAAAGACTTATGCTGGAGAGAACTCCCTCGGACATGAAGTGGAGATAATATGAAGAGGATTTTCACTTAGAATTTTTTTTTAAAAAAAATCTTATGCATATGTTAAAAGGAGTATCGTTGCCAACAACTTGTAATATATTTTTTTATCGATGCAACAAAATTTGAAGTTGACTAACTTTTTTAACAATAAACTCAGGCCCCTCCGACACTCGGGGAACTCGACCCAATTGAATAAACATGTATAGCTATATAACATTCGATTTTAGCAGTTGGGGAATTCAAGTAGATCGAGCGTAAGACATGCATAAAAAGAAATCAATCTTAATGTTAGTAGATCTACCAATAATTCATGCTACCTTTGTGTCGCAAATCCTTGTCTGTAAAATCTGTAAGATGAAGCTTTTTGAGATGGTTCTCTAGTCGCTAGAGACAAGATCTACAAAAGAGTATAGTGTTAATAGTTCCAAAAACAAGTTTTGATGGTTACCCTTACAATTAAAGACAAGATCTGTGACTAGTGTATGGAGTAAACCTGATCAGGACAAACATCCGATCGATCAAACGAGATATGGTCAGCGTTAGATAAGGCCTATGAAGAAAGAACATTCAAAATACTAAACAATGGATTAATTTTAGCGTTAATTAAGGCTTATGAAGAACAAAAAATTGAATTACAAATCAATTGATTGATTTTAAAAACTAATAATCATTTGGTGTATAATCACTTCATCTGAGTTCGGGATTTAGCTCTGGAGGTGATTCAATATTCATTAAGGATAAGATAAATATTATAATTGAAAGATAACCCCATATGCAAGTCTCTTTGAGTAATCCAATTAAACAATAAGGATGGAAGATAAATAAATTTCATCGGTCGATAAGCAGCTGCAGACTCACTTCTGAGGTGAGCAAACAATCAATAGCTATTCATTACATAAATAGTTCAAAACAAATATGGCGATATGTAAAATAGAACGTAAGATTTTTTACATAAAAGCAATTATGATATTATTTACCATTTTTCTTCGACAAACTTTATAAAACCAAAAATACAAAAAAGTTTTAAAGTCCAGGGAAATTTACCAAATCGCATGGGGTTTATTTCAATAGCACATCAAGCCCGGACGAACCTATCTATGTGGCTAACTGATCTACTTAAAAAGTACCTATTTTTATGCTTTAATTATGATTCAATTCTTAAGGATATTATGCTTTAATGAAAGGTATTTTGATGTCTTTGGATATAGGTGATGAAAAAAAGAGTTCAAAAGGAAAAATGAGGAAAAAAGAGCAAAAATTGAGCTAAAAAGCAAAGTTGCCAAAATTATAAGTCTGGCGCCTAGGCGCCAGAATCTGGCGCATAAGCGTCAGTTCGATACTAAAGCAGATAAGATTTTTGACAACTTTGGACAGTTATTTTGACGGTGTTAAGCGGTTATCAGACCTTCTAGAAGACTGAAAGTTACTCCTAATACATAGGACATGTGATACAATGCATCTGGACACATGAAAACAGTTTTAATCGCAAAGAGGTGCGATCCAAAGTGAAGAGGTGTGAATACTAGGTCACGGACTCTGGCGCCTAGGCGCCAGATCCCGGCGCCAAGGCACCACAGTTACTTTCTAGAAGATTCGTTGAATTTGGACGAATTTTGAAGAGGTGTCTTAAGCAACCCCTAGTCATTTTGAAGCTCTATAAATAGGAGACATTTCTACAGAGAACCGTGCCCCCCCTCAATCTCTAGCATCTGGAGATAGATTTACAGAGTCACCATATTTTCTTCTTATGTATTTAGTGAGTTTATTTTAGTTATTTTGAGTGTTACTACTCAATTCCTTGAGTAGTAAGTGAGAGTTTGTAAGTGTTGTTGCTGTTGAAGTCTTGTACCTTGCATTGGAGTCAGTAGGAATCAAAGGATCACTTGAAGAAACATTCCAGATAAGTATTTGTAACTTGGTTTAAAGTTTTATAAATATATTTTTTTGTGTGAATTCAATGTGTTCTGAGTAGTTACTTTTCTTTCTCCTTTCAACTATGAAAAGAAAATAAGATAATTTAATTTTGTTAGAGAATTTAACTTAATTTTAAAATTAATGCGATGATATTCATACGTGATATTAATTTACTTTTTAAACTCGGCCATTTGAATTGTTAAAACCTCGTTGAAGAATTCGAGACCTATCCGAAGATGAGTTCTTAACTAGTAGATATCGCATGAATCCTTGGGGAATCGAAGGCCTTGAGCGGGTTATTCAAGGTGAAGTGCAAAAAAATAAGGAGGTATTGTTTTGAGCGTAGAATTGATTAATTTTTAGAGTGACAGACTAAATTCTAATAATTCGGTTTATAGAAAGGGAACGGGTTACTAGTAGGGCCGACCATAGCCACCCTTGGACATCTAGAAGTGTGACCCTAGATTAACACATTCTACTAATAATACATCTTGAACCAATCTATAAATTAGCCAATGTTCTTTATATTATCGAGCGAAGGTAAAGAATAGGAATGTTTCTATTTGGCGCAATACCATAATCTTAAGTTCTCCACGAATGATAATTATTCTGAAAAATCTTGGATTAGTTGAAAAGAAGAAAGTTGTTTTATTTATACTTGCATTAACCTTTACTTTATTGCTGCTTTATTTACATTTAGTAGAAATTTCATTAAACCTAAAATCTGAATTTTGAAAAGAAATAAAAATTATAATTACTTTTAATTTGAAAATCTAATAAATTCCTTCAATTAATCTTTCCTTAATCTTCCCAGTGGGATCGATAACCAGGACTCCAATAGAGCCCTGTATTACTTGAAACGATACGTATACTTGCGTTTGAAATTGTGACTTTACGAAATTATTATAAATACATAAATATAAGTTCATAAATTCTTGCAGTCGTAAAGTGCTGGTTCGCTAACCTAGCCTGAAATCAACTCAATGTGTATGGAGAATCGAAATAGGCTCAGGAAGGAGGTGAAGTTCAATGTCTTTGTTGAGAGGGAAGGCCTCAATCAGATGGTTGCAAAAGCTTCATGGAGGTTCAACGAGCTCACAGATGATGTCCCATACTGTGGTGAAATGTCTATACCTAAATTCGACCAAGGCCAATTTCAGGTGTTGATCGAACTCTAAGTTAGAGGCTCTTTGTGATGGGGCTTCTATGAGGGATCTTCTTCGTTCGCGCTCTGGTGATAGTGTGGGTGAAATTAATTGGATTTTGTTGCACTGTGCTGGAGTGACAGAAAATGTCCTTGTTTCGACTGGAACTTGAGCTCAAGCAGTGGGGCCTAGGGTTGAAAGTTGGTTGGCTTGAGCTTAGGAATGCTGGAGGAAGCTCTGGAAGCAATTTAGCAGAGTTTCCCCAAGGTAATTGTGCATCTCTCTTTTGTCCGTGAAGAAGGTGGGTTTAAATAGCCATGGCTGGGGTGAAGCTTAGAGGGTCAGCTTGGGTGCATTAGGCTGCTTAGGTGTAGTAATGAACAGCTCTAGTTAGCAATGGTGGCTTGACACATTGGATGGGCCAAATTGGATTTTCATTTAGATGGGTGACTCTCATTTTTTGAGGTGCTCCAGTGACTATGTCGGCCGGCCAGGCTAGGGGAGGGTGGCTAGAGGTCAAGTAAGCCAGAGGTCAGGTAAGCCAGGTATTAAATTGGATGGATGATGGGTTTTGGCAAAGATCCATATGGTTTAAGCATTTTAGGAAAGAAATCCCCTAATTTAGGAAACATTTGGTCCATGGCTCAACTAGGTTGAGCTAGATGGACTTAGGCCAGTCCATAGGGTTCACTAAATGGTTGTGGTGAGCTTGGCTTGGTCACATTGGGCTAGGTTTGGTCACCTTGGGTCATGGGTTCACATTTGGATCATTTGGGTCCATTTTGGGCTAAGCTGAGTTTAGATCCCATTTGTGGTCAAGTGATTGACCAATATGATGTATATGATTGTCATGAGGGGTTTGGAAAAGATTTGGGGTGGTTTTGAATTGGTTTGGGGAATCAATTTGGCTTGATTTGGTAATTTGGTCAATTTTGAGACATTTGGGTTAGCTTGGGTATGGGTTAGGCTAGTGTTGCGTTATGTCTCAATTTATTGGTCAAAATGTTGTAGGGGAATATCATGAAGATTTCTAAACATTAATTGGGTGGCAATTTTAAGGTTGGGGCATTCAATTTGATGGAATTTGGTCATATGGAAAATTTGGGGCAAAATTGGGGATTTAGTTTTGGTTGGACTTTGGTGAGGTTTGGTCTCAAATGTGGGTCAATTTATGCATCCATTTGGTTTTTTTTAATGTTATGAAGAGTTTAGAATTCAAATTTGGGGATTTTGATTTGGCTGAGAGGTTCAATCTGAGGGATTTAGGTCATATGGTCAAAACCGGGAATTTTTTGTTTGACTTGAAATTGTGCTTGAAATTAGGCCAAATTGGAATTAGATTTGGTATTAATTGGTCTTAAGCATGGTGAATTTGAGTTTAGAACTGAAATTGGGGAGGATTGGGGTGAATTGGGTAGACATTGAAGGTTAATTGGGCATTTTGGGTTTAAAGGGTCAATTTGGGGTTGTTGGTCAAAATGGATGAATTTGGTCAAATTGGTCAAGTGAAGTGGTTTAAATTGATTTTGAGAACATTTTGGGTAATTTTGAATTTTTTGTGGATTTTTGGAATTTTTGAATTTGGAGGAACATTTTGGTCATTTTGGGTATTTTTGGGGTTTTTTTGGAGTTTTGGTAAATTTGAAGTGTTTTGGGCATTTTGAGTGGTAAGGAATGTTTTGGGATGACTTTTGGAGAAAGTTGGGTAATTTGGGTAATTTTGGGATTTTTTTCAATGTTAGGGTTGCAGAGGCAATTTAGTAATTTGGGGAAAGTTTAGGGGTAAGGGGTCAAAGGTTGGAGTTTTTGGTAGAATTGGGGTTAAATGAGAATGGTAGCCCATTTGAGCCATGGACCAGGAGAAATCCCACTTTGGATCCTCCATGTGCTGGTTCTAACCCAAACGCTAGCCTAGAGCTAAGGGCTTAAGGAACCACCCACATGAGTTTCCAAAAGAGTAAGGGATCAAGTGTGAAGATGTTTGGTTTGTTTGGTTTAGGGTTGTGTGTGAGAGTGTGCAAGTGTGTGTGCTAGCTCCAGATCAGCTAGGGTCAGTCCTAAGGCTTAACCATCCTACAGGGAACTCCTCTTGAGCTTCCTTATACTTGGCCTCATCCTCCTAAGTACTTAGAGGTTAGACTTTAAGCATTTGAAACTCCAAGTGAAGCAAAGATGTGTCTTGAATTTCTAAGGGGGAAGGGTCCCATCACTATTCTTCTAAGATAGTCACCAAGAGAGTCTTATAGCTAGACCCTAGGATAATTTAAGGAAAGACAGGACCTTAACAAAAGTGAGGTCTACAAACATTTGTGAGACTTGTAAATAGAATTGTATATGCTTTGATGTAAAGTTAAAGTTTGTATGATAGATAACTTAGCGGCATCTACACCTATCATGATCAACCAGTATAAGCTATGGAATAAATATATATATGAGTTTTGTTCAAATGTTTCTTTAAGAAATTTTTTTTTTTAGTATATGAAAGAATTTTATAGTTGGAATTGCATATACTTTGATGGATAGTTGTAGTTTGTATGAAAGATAAACTAGCACCATCTATATCTCTTCTTTTTAACCAATAGAACCTATAAAATAAAATATATATGAGCATTATTTATCTGTTGCTTTAAAAATTCCTTTTCTAGTATCTATGAGACTTTTATAAATGAAATTGCATATTCTTTAATGCAAAGTTGTATTTTGCATGAGATAAGCTAGCACCATTTATACTTATCTTGATCAATCAAAAGAATCTATGGAATGAAATATATTTGAGCATTGTTCGTCTGTTTCTTTAAAAATTTCTTTCGTATTTGAGAGACTTTTATAAATGGAATTGCATATGCTTTGATGCAAAGTTGAACTTTACATGATAGATAAGTTAGTAGCATCAATCCCTCTCCTGATCAACTCCTAGAAGCTATAGAATGAAATATATATGAGTATTGTACATTTGTTTCTTTAAGAAATCTTCGTGGGCTTCTTCAACATATGCATGCACTGATGTTAGTTGATCGCATTGATTACTTTTGCCTCCTCCTCGGTGTAGATTAATATTTTGAGTTGAGAATGTTGAGCACTATTTCCTTTTCTTAATTTTTGTGAAACTTTTATAAAGTAAATTGCATATGCATCGATGCAAAGTTGAAGTTTGCAAGATGCATAAGTTAACAGCTTCTTTACTTATCTTGATCAACCAGTAGAAGCATGGAATGAAATATATATGAGCATTGTTAATCTGTTTCTTTAAGAATTTTATGTGTGATTGTTCTACATACATATATGAGCACTGCTTTACAGTTTTTGTAAGAAATTTTGTTGGTTGATTTGCTTATTATTGTCTCCTCCTCAATGTTGAGTAACATTTTGGGGAGATAATGTTGAGTATTGTTTACTTTTTTAAGTTTTTATGAGACTTTTATAAATGGAATTGCATATGTTTTATTGTCTCCTCCTCAATGTAGAGTACTGAAGCTTACGTCTTAGATAAGTTACCGACATCTTTATCTATTCTGACCAACTAGTAGAAGCTATAGAATGAAATATAGCATTATTCAATTGTTTCTTTGAAAATTTTTTTGTTTAGTTTTTTTTCATAGTTATATGAGCCATGTTTTACAGCTTCTCTGAGTTTTTGTTGGTCTATTTGCTTGCTCTTGCCTCCTCCTTAGTTTAGATTAACATTTTTAAGGGGATAATGTTGAGTTGTGATTTCTTTTTTGAGTTTTTGAAAAACTTTTATAAATATAATTGCATATGTATGTGTGCTAGTTAATGTTCACAAGTTATATAAGTTAACAACATCTTTATCTATCTTGATAAACCAGTAGAAGCTATGGAATGAAACATGTATGAGTATTGTTCATTTGTTTCTCTCAGAATTTTATGTGTACTTATTTTGCATGAGCATGCACCGAGGTTATATGCCATATAAGATAAAAATTGGGGAATTTCATGCAACTATTATTTAGAGCAATGATGAAAAATTACTATCAAAGTGCTCAAACGATCACGATTTGTAAATTTTAAATTGAGGAGAAAGTTTTCCCACATATATTACCCGTCGTTGGAGAACACGTTCAAGTGTTTACTCGATTTGGGAAAATGATGATTATAAATAGAGTCTTTGGTTAAGAGATCTCACAGAGCATTAATTATTCGCTCGAGGACCAATTTGACTAGCGTGACAGAAGCAAAAAAATTGGTTATTGGTAACTTATCTGCCATGTAACCTTCGGGTTTGCATCAGAACATATGCATAAGTAAGACAAACCAAATCAGCCAACTAATATTAGTGCAAGCATATGTAGAACAAGTACACAAAAAATTGGGTTTCCATCAGAACTTAATTTTTTTGAAATATTAGAGCAATACTATAATATAATAATATAAAATATGAGCTAAAGATCATTAAGCACATTGAAAGTTCCGCTTTGATATTGTGGCAATAGGTGTATTCAGTACCAGCCTAGAAGAGAAGACGGCTACGAGAGAAGATTTTATTATTGTCCCAAAAACAAGACTCCTGTAAATTACGACTTCTTTCATTGGGTTGATGACATTGGCGAAGATCCTCAAGACCGCGATCAGTTGATAAGAGATGCAGACTTAAAGAGGAGATTGTCCCGAAAACTTAATCATTAGGACTTCAAGACAAACATCATTCTTGGTTTGTTGATTACTGTGATTGTCCTCATTATTGTGGTCACTTGCTTCAGATAACTTATCAATTTTTATGAATTAGAGTATTTTGGACTGGACTGTTAGTTTTTTTAGCAGCACGAACTCTTTCTATTATTTAGTTCTGATTATTTTAAAAACTGCATTATGACAAAATAGACTTTCTCATCAGAAACAGTAACAAATCTTCCAAACAGACACTTAACTCTTCATCAGCAGCTTTCAGACAACTTCTAAAAAATTACTCTTTCATAAAATAGTTTTACGATAACTTCTTGAAAAAAAACTGCCCTTACACTTCTCTGTATCCTATACTAATTGCTGAAAGTTCTCTGTATATTCCACTGTGTTCTTCCTTGTTTCCCTCATCAATCCCTCATGTTTTCTATTTTATCAAAATAGCTTGGGTTCTAGTTCTATTTTATAGACTGAAGCTTGAGCTTATTAAATACTTGAAATTGCAGATAAATAATACTTTATTAAACAATGATAAATCAAAATAATATATTTCAATTTAGAAATTTAAATATTTATTTTAAAATTTTTGAATGTAAGTTTAAAAACCAGTCCTTCCAACCTAGAAGTGCCACATGCAATGGAAAAAAATTTTTGGTTTTAATGTTTATTTTCGCATTTAAACCATAATGATAATCTACATTTTACTGATGTGGGATTAAATACAAAAAAAATTAAACAACATATTACGTGAAAGCTTAAGTTAAATGGGTGGGATTTTTGTATTTGATACGGCACCAGCAAATTTTTATTATCTAGCATGAATCTTGAGGCATAACCCGGATCTCGAGATGATATTTTGAGCATGAAACGTTCAAATTTTGATAAATAGTCTTCCAGAGCTCTGATTTTAGCAAACTTATAGTCAAACTGATCGGCTCGATGAGAAGAACCCAACGACATCAAAGTTAGACAAATCCGAGTCAAATCAAGCCCTTATTAAGTCATTTAATCACATTTGGAAGATTCTCAGACATATTTGAAAAATCAAACGGATGTTGAATCCGGCAATTTCATAGTCAAATCGAGCGTTTCGACAAGACGAATCTAACGAGACCAAGATCACTCAATTTCGACATCGTTAAGACCATCAAATGCCCCCTAAACACCGTCTGATTAAGGGAAACCCTCTAGACCGTCCGATTAAAATAACAGCATTAATTGCACCCAAAATACTATAAATAGACCCGCAACCCTCACATGATGGGAGGAGGCCTAAAGAGAGAGCCAGAAGCTTGAGGAGAAGCTGCAGCTCAACATCACCCTCGACGGCCGTCGACCACCGCCGACCGTCGTTGACCACTGATAACCACCATCGTCTTCATCATCGATCATTACCGATCTATTTTAACCTCCGCCAACCGTCGTCGACCACCGCTAACTTCAATCACTACCAACTAAACGCTGTCAATCGACACTGTAATCTGAAGAATGTAATCACCATTTCCCGTCTGTGGGACAATGAATTTTTGTAATCATCGACAAATAGTGGATTTTCGAAATTGGGCCAGACTCCGTGGTTTTTTCTTTTACGAGTTTTCAACGTAAAAACTTCTGGAGTCATCACCACTTATTTATTTTTCATCTATGTGTGTATTGAATTCTCGTATAACGCTAAAATGATAATCAGTCACTCTACCGCCACGAATTTTCTAGCACGCATCAATATTAAATAAAAAATAATTTTGAGACATTTTAGTGAATATGATTTTTTTAGTTTGTAATATAGAAAAGTAAATTAATTTTAATTTACTTTTTTTAAATAAATTATACATATTGTTATGCTTTATATGTCTTTTAAGTAAATATTAAGCTTCCACCAAAAATTTTAATGAGCTTGTTCACCATATTTAAATAATATTATTAACGGTAACAATCAATCGAGCAACGTGATATTCAAATTTATTCTTTTAATAGCTGAGTTCATAAAAAATATTCAAATTTATTTGATTACTTGATTTAATAAATATAAATGAGTTTTAATAAGTCAAATGACCAATGATTTGTGGTCCTTTTCAATCATTTACAGGCCTAAGAAAAACGATTCATAATACAGTCAAAACTAAGAAGAATAGACAAGCGACCAAATCCATCTAGAAATTCCCTGCAATGAAGAAAATTCAAGACAATTTGAGCCATATTAGATGCAAAATAACATATATTTTTATATCATTTTCATATCATTTGATGTTATTTTTATATCATTTTCATATCATTTGAGTCGTATTACTTAAAGATCATGACCATTATTACTTGCTAACAATTGGCGTCGCCATTAAAATAAGTGGAACTTTCTTCGGAGTTATCAACCCAGGCACCAGACTCATGTCAATATCATCTCTGTTCATTCCTGCTGGCAATTCCCACTTGAAACCATAAAGAATATTGGCAAGCGCAAGCTCCATATTGGCCATGGCGAGCGTTATTCCGGGGCACATCCTTCTTCCGCCACCAAATGGTATGAGCTCGAAGTTGCCACCTTTGAATGTAACAGAGCTGTTCATGAATCTCTCAGGCCAGAAAATATCAGGATTTTCCCAATACTTTGGATCCCTCCCAACAGACCAAGCGTTGACATACACTGTAGTATTTGCTGGAATATCATATCCATTGATCTTGGTGTCTTTCATGCACAATCTTGGTGGTAGCAATGGGCCTGGGGGATGAAGCCTTAATGTTTCTTTGATTACCAGCTTAAGGAAATGGAGATGTTGCAGGTCAGTCTCTTCCACCTTTCCTTTGTCCCCGACGGCTCGACGAACCTCCTCTTGTGCCTTGTTTAGAGCCTCTGGGTTCTTCATTAGTTGTGTCATCCCCCATTCAATCGTTGTTGAGGACGCTTCTATCCCTGCAATAAACATGTTCTATAGAAAAGAATCGGTTCATTAATCTATCACAACAGAAAATATAAAAAACAGGACATTTGATTAATGGTTTCGGCTAAACTGGTTCTGTTTTTGGAATTACGTACCATGAGAATACCTTTGACTCTGTTCATAACCACTGAACTATCTTCTAATTCCTTATCTTTCAGATTAAGAAGTGCATCAAGCAAATCCTCATTATGTTTACCATGATCTCCATTCTTCCCCTCATTTCTCTTGCTCAGCCGCTCGCTAATCTCCTTCTCCAACATCGAATCCACATTTGTAAAAGCCTTATCGATGTTCCTACGCCACCCTGTTAGCGAATCCACCCATCCCATGAAGGGAAACAAATCCGTTGCTCCGAGCGAACTCATGGCGCTAGTCGCATCTCTAAGCAGACCAATAAGTGGGCTGAACCCACACTCTCCATCAGGCGAAACCCTCTTACCAAACACCTCTCGAAACATAATATTGTTAATAAAGCAGAACGCCATGTCACTAAAATTCACTGCCTCGCCACGGGAAGAAGCTCTGGATATGGTACCAACGAGTGCGTCGACTTCTTCTCTGCGAAAGGAATGGAAGGACTGAACTCTGCCGAGGTTGAAGAGTTCGGCATTACAGAGCCGCCTCACTAGTTTCCAGTGATCATCAAATGGGCAGAAAGCGAGGTCCTTTCCGCCGTAGCTGAAGAGTTTGAGGGAAGTGAGTTCGGTGCGGCTGCAAAAGATTTGATCTTGGGACTTGAGGACCTCATGGGCGGTGTCCGCATCGCAGGTGATGAGGGTGGGGATTTTGCCGATGTAGACTTGGAGGAGGGGGCCATATTTTTTGGAGAGCTGGTGTGAGGAGAGGTGGGGGAGTTCACCGAGGATGTGGAGGTTGCCGAAGAAGGGGAGAGGGGGAGGGCCGGGGGGGAGTTTGAGGGCTGGTTTGCGGAGGCGGCGGAAGGTCAAGAGGAGAAGAAGGAGCGGGAGGAAGAGGAGATAGGGGTGGAGGTTTATTGCCATTGCTGACTTTGAGTTTTTCTCCTTGCTTGCTTGTTGTAATTAATGGAAGCTCCAACCTTTCATATATAGAAGCTCGAGAGCTCTGCTCGCACTCCGGCATGGAGCGCATGCCACCTACCTCGGCCAAAAACCTGACTGCAGAATTTTCAATTGCCTCTCTTTTAGTTCGTTTATAATCTAGAATTTGTGTTATTTAAATACATTAGATTTAAATAAAAAAATTAATAGTAGAAACTAATCATAAATGAATTTTAAAAACATTATTTAAAGTATTAGCAAAACATCGTTTTTTAATGGATTCGTTATATCTTTGACAAATTTGTAAGTTTAACCTTACTATTATCGTGAAGTATCTTATCGCATGCTAAAAAGATCAATTATCTTGTCTCCTGAATGAATGTTATTCGGAATCACACTTTGCGTGAAGGTAATAAAGTGGCGGATCTGGATTTTTAAGTTTGGAGCAAACTTAAAGAAGCTCGTCAGTGTCGAATTCGATTCCCGATTTCTTATACTCGCGATTTCTTGGACATTTAACTTTGTTTTGTGTTCGTTAGTGTTTTTGTTGGTGTCGTGCTGAGTTGTATTTTCTTTTTCTTAGAAAAAAAATCCTACTTTTTATTTTTCTGATTTTGTATCTTTTATTTTGAAGCAATAAAATTGAGTCATAGTGCTCTTTATTTAAAAAAAAAAAAAAAAAAAGTGTTGGATATGTAAAGCTATAAGAGTTGCGTTGTTTGCCTGTAAATTGCTTTTTTTTCTTTTGAAAAAAGGGTGTTAGATATGTAAATACATGAAAATAGGGTGGTATAGATGCATGTAAATTTCCTCTTTTTTTTTTTTGTAAGGTGTTAGATATGTAAATATATGAGAATAGGTGGTATGCATGTAAATTTCTCCCCATTTTTTATTTTAAAAAAGAAAAAACTTAGGTGTTAGAAATGTAAATGTACAGAAATTGAGAGGTATGTATGTAAATATGTAGGATTAGGGTGATGTGTATGTATAATAATTTAAAAAAGGAAAGATTTGGAGAGGGAAATACTTGCTGCTTGCTATTGAAATCGAGAGAGAGAGAGAGAGAGAGGGAGAGAGAGGGAGAGAGGGTGAGAGAGGGTGTAGTAGGACTGGCAATTTGGCTCGTTGTTCGCGAACAGCTCGTGTTCGGCTCGTTAACACGAACAAATTTTTAAGCTCGAAATGTAAACGAGCCGAACATGAACAATTATTTGTTCGCTCCTTTTCGGCTCGAATTAGCTCGAAAATAAATAAATAAATAAATAAATAAATAAACAATATAATATAATAAATATTCATAAAATTAAATATTATGAATTTTAAGTAAATAGTTTTTTAAAAAATAAATAAGCATATTTTATAAAATTAAATCTTACTATTATATATTAATATTATTTATTAAATATAAAATATTATATATTTATATAAAATTAAAATATAAGTTATATAATTATAATATTTCTAATAACCTAAAACTAATAACCCTAACCGCGTCACAATCCCCCCAATCCCCCATTCGCCTCCTTACGGCTCTCGAAACTTCTAGGGTTCGGCTGCGCTTACCTCTCCCGTTTCCTCTTCTGCTCCTCTCGTCTTCTCTGATCTCTCGAAGCTTACGGTCTGTCGTCCGTGTTCTTGTGGTGACATCTACTTCTATTCTATAGTGTGGCTCGATTGTTCGGTGTTCTTGCTTGGTTGCTCGATCTTCTTGCTCGGTTCATTGGTTGTTGGATCTTCTTGCTAGGTGTTATATCTGAGTATATTTTCTCTAATATTTCGTATTTATCTTCGGTTCGTCCCCTATCTTAAGTTTTCTTAAATTTCTTTAGGTGTTTTTCTTAAATGTTTGGCTTTCTAGGTTTTTTTTTTCATTTTTTTTATATATATATTTTTTAGTACTGATCGAAGAAGCCTAAATAGTGAAACATACGGAGTATTAACCTCGTGTAATACAATGAAATATTCTACATGATTATTAGTAGCAGATATTGTGGATGAGATAGTGGATGAAATAGTCCCTTGCTTGTAAACATAGCATGTTGAATATTGTAGTTGTAGGCTTTTTATTTGATTCTGATACAGATTATGTTTAGAAGTGTCAAATTCATGACCAAAATGAGAGGATATTTATTTAGAAATTTAGCCATCAAATCTAATTTTATTTGCTGTGGAAAAAAAAAGTAGGAGTACATTAGCGTTCCAAATGTTATGTTCTCTAATATAGTTTATCTTTATGTCCAAATGTGGTGTAACTGAAGCAGTTCATATTCTTCTCCATAGAGTTTCATAAATTGTGTCATTGCAAATATATCAAAGAATTAGCTTGAGTAATGAGTACTGCTGTTATTCATACAAATAATCAGATGGTTTAATAGCTTGAGGTAAAATCAACTTCATATGTGTTGTTTGAGAGGAGAAATGACAAAAGTCCTTAACTCATCTCTTCTTTACTTTCTCCTACTCAAATGTATTTCTCAAAGGATGGTTACCTTGGACATCTCTCTATTTGCATGCTAGATATATCATATGGTTATTTTTTTATGGGCATGCATCTATGTGAAGTGCATGCACTTGGATGTATTATTCTATTTTTATGGGCATGCATCTTTGTGGAATGTGGAGTTCATGGGCTTAATTTGTTTAATAGCAAAAGTGACAAGAGTACTCATAACATCTCTTCTTTACTTTCTATTTTTATGGGCATGCTAGATATGATTCATATCTCATTGTTGTTGATGATGATGTTTGGGTTGTGCTTACATGATATTAAATGGATACCAATAGATAACAAAGAATTTTATTGCAAAGATTCTAAGTATTCTTAGGGAATACTTAGAATCTGTTTGGGGATCTTTGCAATAAACATAATAAAAAATTTTATCTGTTTGGGGATCTTTGCTTAATGTAAATGAAGATCAAATGATAAATTCTATAATGGCATTCATGTCATGAGCTTGCTATTATCATTTCTTAAGACTTGGAGGGAAATTGAGATGAAAATCAATAATGTATTCTTAAGACTTGTAATTTAGCTCCTACAAAATATTATGTGTTGCATCAAACCTGCAGAATTCAAATGTGATGTGTTTTAGTGATGCATTTTGATAATGTTGCATCAAAATTTATCATCAATGGATCTCTATACTCAATTCTAGTACACTTAAGCAGAATTTGCTTTTAGGTTTTTGGTTTTTTTTTTGTGAATGGGTTAATCTGCTTGATATTGTGTTTGTTGTCCTTGGAAATTTTAGATATAGTGCTTGATATAGTGTTTGTTGGCTTCAATTTAGTACCCCTGACTTGTGAAATTTTAGATGTATGGGTTGTGCTTATAATGATGTGCTTTTACCATATCAATCTCTCTCTTTCTACATATGTTGCAATACTTATTTGCCTCTTTGATGGGTGTTAACCCTATTCAACATAATAAATTTAAAGTGATACTAATTCCGTTGTTTTGATTTCATTTAGTGTGCAAGTATGTCTGAAATAGATCTCTCACAATCTGAATCATCCAGTAATAAGATGATAGCAGAAGCTCGTACTAGCAATGAAAATGTTGATCTTACTTTACCAAACACAGAGGTAGAAGAAGTACCTCAAGTTGTCATTGATAATAGCAGTGAAGAAACCTTAACTAAGAAGGGTAGGAAGAGGAAGTCAGTAGTGTGGGATTATTTTAAAGAGACAACATTTTTTATTTAAGGGGGTCCCAACTTCTTTTTGGCAATGCACATGTTGTCGTTTTAAATTTCAGAAATCTAAAGCAGGAACTACTTCTCAACTTCTACGTCATGTTCGGAATGTGGGCAAATCAAAGCGAAAAGTAAGCAAGCCATTGATTCTGAAAAAAAGCAAAAAATGCTAAATTTTATGCCACTAGATGTTGCTGCAGATGTTGAAATCCCTGTATTTCATGACTCAAAAAGCTACGATCATCATAAAGTTAGAGAGATAATTTCTAAAATAATTATAGTGCATGAGTATCCGTTTAGTATTATTGAACATACATGGTTTAACATTTTATTGAAATCCTTGAACCCAAATTATGAAAATGTTTCAAGAAATACAATAAAAAATAATTGCCTTAAAGTTTATGAGTTTGAGAAAGAGAAGTTAAAAAAATAATTTAGGGATATTCACATGTTTTCACTAACCTCTGATTGTTGGACTTCAAATCAAACTATCAGATATATGTTCATAATTATTCACTACATTGATCAATCTTGGAAGATTCTTAAACGAATCATTAATTTCATTGAACTAGATCCACCTCATGCTGGTACATTCATTTGTGATGCCATCTGTCAATGCTTGTTAGATTGGAAGATACATGACAAAGTATCTACTATCACTTTAGACAATGCTAGTAATAATGATGTTGCTGCTAGCTTACTCCAATCAAATTTTATGGCAAGAGGGAAACTACATTTTAAGGGGCATTTCTTTCATGTTCGTTATTGTGCTCATATTTTAAATACTATGGTTCAAGTTGGCTTAAAAGAGATTCAGGACATCATTTATAATATTAGAGTGGCGATCAAGTATATAAAGAAGTCACCAGCAATGTTACATAAGTTTGTTGAGATATCCAAGCAATTAGGGATATCGACAACAAAGGGTTTGTGCATTGATGTTCCAACAAGATGGAACTCAACATTTTTTATGATTAAATCTGCTCTTGTTTTTCGGAGTATGTTCCCTCACTTTGCAAATTGAGACAACAATTTTAGTTGGTTGCCTTCAAATTTATATTGGCAGAAATATGATAAAATTAGAAAATTTCTTTCTGTTTTTAACAATGTGACAAAAATGATTTCAGGTTATGCCTACCCACCTTCAAATATTTTTCTACCTGCTGTAATGCATATAAAGAAATTGTTGCTAGATGAATCGACCTCCTCTGATGAATTTAATAGAAACATGGCTCTTGCCATGAGAGGTAAATTTGATAAATATTGGGGTGAGTGCAATCTTTTAATGTCTGTCGCAGCTGTTTTGGACTCTCGCTTGAAAATAAAATTCATTCATTTTAGTTTCTCCAATATGTACACATCTGTTGAATCAGGCACTAAAATTCAACAAGTTGAAGATGTTCTATGGGAAATTTACAATAGTTATGCGAGTGATGTTGCTAGTTCCAGTGGTACAAGTGACAATGGTTCATCAAAGTTTCCAAGTGATTTTGGTACCTCAGAAAGCTTTGATTACATGCTTGCATTTACTGATTTTGTTGTTACATCTGGTTCAATTCAACCAACAAACTCAGATCTACAAGTCTATCTTGAGGTGGGTCTTTATTTGGCTAATAATGAAACATTTGATATTCTTGAGTAGTGAAAGTTGAACACTCTGAAGTATCATTGCTTGTCTAAAATGGCTCGGGATATATTGTCAATTCCAATTACAACAGTTGCTTCAGAGTCAGCATTTAGTACCGGTGGAAGAGTTCTTAATGATTACAGAAGTTCACTATCGACAAAAACTGTGAACGCCTTAATATGCTCCTCCAGTTGGATTAGATCTTCCACGACTAATTTTAAAACTCCATTGGTAATTTCTCTCAAGAATTATTAGTTAGCTTATGTGAACCTTTTTATGTAATGTTCTTTTCACTTATTATTTACATATCTTTTGTGACAGCAAGAATTAATGGAAGAGGAACACCTTCAAGTGACTTTACCCGAGTAAATTGATAGAAGAGGAACACCTTCAGACATGCTTTCTTAATGGGATTTCTCTATGTGATCCTTTATTGATTCTTCATGTGATTCTTCTATATACATGTTTTCACATTCATGTTGAACTTTATTTTTGTTGGTTATGGAAATTGCTGAATTTTATTCATGACTTTGTTGTTTTTTTATGCTCCAAAATCAAGAATTTATTGTATGGCAAGAAGAAGATGCATTGGAAGATGTTTTTTATGATATTTAAAGTTGCCTAGGATGATTATTCTTAGTCTTAATTTTGAAAGGCAACATAAGTTTGCAACCATTTTAAGATAAGAGTATGTAAAGTTGTCTAAGTGATTATTGTTAATCTTAAAATTGGAAGGCAACATCTGATTGCAACCATTTTGAGATAACATGGAATTTATTGTATAGTCCCTCTTATGTAAGGTGGAGGAGGAAAATTCTTTCTGTTGATATCATGGGTGCTGTGTTTTTTGGGGAGTTCTTCCATAGGAGAATCCCAGTTGTTACACTTAAACTTTGATAGTGTTACACTGCATCTGTTGAAGCTTTTGCAGAACAATAGTTAAGAGATGTTTTGTATATAACTCAAAACCTGAAATTTTTATACATTATGTTCTTGCTGATTTTGAGGGGATTTAAGAGATGTTTTGTCTCTTATTTTTTGCTGATTTGGAGGGGATTTAAGAGTTGTATAAAGCAAAGTTCTGGTCTCTCTTTCTCTCAATTTCCCCCTCTCTTCTCTGATGCATTGTGCAGGTAATAAGTACAAGCCTTGGTGAAATAAGGTTGTAATGATACTGTTAGTTGATAGTGAGTTTAGTTGTAATAAGTACAAGCCTTGTTTATATATATATATATATATATATATATGATTTGGAGGGGATTTAAGAGCTGTTTTGGCTCTTTATTTTTACTGTTTTGGCTCTTGAATTTTTCTTTCACAGCTTAGAAGGGCCTTATGTACATCATTTCAGAAGAGAAGGTGCTCAGACTGCATCTAAATTTCTCCTATTGCACAGGAAGAGCTTGAAAAGCTTATTACTTTTCTAGTGATTTTAATGATGAAATAATTATAAGATGGTCTATTCATTATCAATAAAATTATGCTGGTTTTAGCTTGCTATTTAATGTGTTGTTTGAGACTTTTTTATACTTGGTTGCTGTATAATTACAGTGCTTCCTTCTAATGAGATGTTGGGATTTCGAAGTTTTCATAATTACCTTGATAATTCTTGTTACCTGGATTACAATGCAGACTATTTTGTTCAGCTGTATCCCTCAGTATTGCTGCAAATGGTGATTTGGTGGGAGTCTTTAAAGTTTCATATTATCATGGGGATATTTCAATGCTGAAAAGATTACAGTGCTGATAGATTTTATTTTATTTGATGGTTCCTTTGTCTCACTACTGATGCTGCTATCAATCTATTTGTGTACTAGTTTCATACCCTTATGAAGGTACAAATTAATATTAAGTTCATAGTATTAATATCGAGTTCATGCATACTTGTTGTGCATTGGTTTCAGGCTGTCTGGAGTTGATCTCAGTGATGTTGATCTGATTAATTAATTATGTAATCTCTATTTACTGAATTGTGCTCTGAATTCAGTCTAGATAAAATCCTGTTATAATAACAGGATTTAGTCATTATTGTTTATATAACAGTGTTATTTTTATAGTTTACTAGCTTGTGGTTTTAGTCATTATTGTTTATATTGGAAATTTTTTAGTATTATATTTTTATATGGTCTTCTGTGAATGTTGGATACTAAATTTGGGATTCTATATTAAAAAACATGAATGCTGCAGGAATTTGGGGTAATTGTTTACTCTGCACTGCAGATGTATGTTGAATTGTTGATCTTAATTATTATACTCTTAAAAACATGAATGCTGCAGGCTCTTTATTTTTGCTGATTTTGAGGGAGAAAAATTTTGACCTTTTATGTTTCAGAAAAGCCAAAATTAGAAAAATGAAGCCATCTCAATTTTGACGCCTGAAGAGATTTCACTGCTCCTTGAGAGCAATAAAGTTCTTCTCACTTCAAATGGCAATATTTAAATACAGGTGGAGTTATCTCTAGTTATGGTGGCTTTTTATGGAGTTTTGGGTTAATGATGATATATTATTGAGTTTAGTGTGGAAATTTTCAATTTTTAAGGTTTCATCATTGCTGCTTGTTGAATTTGAGATGCTTTGATTTTATTAGGATCATATTATATCTTCAGGATGCACAATCAGGTTAGCTTGCATTGTTTACAATTTTATAGTATATATTGCTTTAATTGCACCTATTTGAATTTTTTTAAACCCAGCAGCTTTTCTTCTATCCCACACTCAGGCCATTGAGAATGGTTTTATCTAACCCCATGCATGAATAAAGGAATAAAACCATTGAGAGTTTTATCTAACTCGGGCCATTGAGAATGTAACCCCATGCATGAATTACTATCTTAAAATGTAACCCCATGCATGAATAAAGGAATAAAACCATTCTCAATGGCCTGAGTGTGGGATTTTTTTTCTTTTCTACTTCAATAGTTGGAGCAATCATTTTGTGGGAATTGAAAATAGTTTTCATCTGATCAATCATTCTTCTAACTGTGAGCTGGTGTATTAGAACATTTATCTAATTTATTTGTATGTTATAGGTGATTTCTTATAGCTGCAAGCTGAAGTTTTTAAACCATGTGCTGGTGCAAAAGTGGATCCATCATTTGGGAATATAGAGGAACTGTATTTACATATCCATAATCCAATGATTTTTTTCTTATTGTGCCTTTGTCTACTTTTCTTTAGATCATACTTGACAGATGGCTAATGATGAAATTGTTGTTGGAGCTCACTAGAGAAGGCATTTAGCTGTTTAAGTGATCATTGGCTGGAAAAGAAAAAAATCTAATTTTGTTTAATAAATTTGTATATCCATAAATGATAATAAAGATTGTTTTTTTGTTTCAGATTGCTGCTTGGAATTTGGAAAGACGAAGATGGAGATTTTTATGAGACTGGTATCCATATTTTTTGTAAGTTATCCTAAGATCCTTTTTTGTTTTTTTGGTTTTGACTTAATATTAATAAATATTTTCTTGTCCTAATATTAATAAATTGGTTCTATTTCAGGTCATCAGAATTCTCGACGGCGGTTCTTTACCTTTCCAAACCTCCCCTGCTCCCCACCATCATTGAATCGTCAAACTCGTCGTTTAAATTTCATGTATTTTTTATTTTTTTAGGTTTATGTATTTTCAGATCTTGATTTTTATTTTAAAATTTATTTGTATTTTTTGTATTTTGGATTAATTTGTAAATTGTAAAATTTGTAATATTGTTATTATTGTGTTAAAGTTTGAAAAAAAAAATAATGTTCTGTGTAAAATTTTGTTTCAAGCTTGTTGTATAATTTTATTTAGTTAATCTATTCTTAAAATTGGTATGAATTTAAATTATAAATTTAAACAGTTTTTTATAGAAACTTTGTTAATTTATTTTATTTCAAAAATTAATTATTATAATAATTTTATATTCTAACGAGCCAATATCGAGCCGAACACGAACATGAATAAGTTTTTCGAACCGAACACGAACAAGTGGTTCACAAGCCATTTCGAACACGAGCCGATTTCGAGCCGAGCTAATTTCGAACAAGCCGAACACGAGCCAAGCCTGAGCTCGCTCAAGCTCGGCTCGTTTACAGCCCTAGGGTGTAGTAGCTCACTGAGAATGGAGGTTACGGTAAAGAAAGATGGACCTTTCGCATGGTTTGTTGTCTTGCACGTGGCTTAGTGACTTGCATATGGCTTGTATGACCTGCATGAAAATGATTTAATGGATTTTTAGATTTTTTTCGTCATTTGGTCATGAGCACAAATTTGGACAATCAAATCATGCATATTTACATCTTAAGATTAATTGATTTTGATGTGATGAATGGGTTTAATTTATCTCAAGAAAGGCTTTCAAAATTTTTTTTTTATTTGGATTTGGTTTTTGGTTAATGAGTTTGGGCTTAAATTTGATGGATTTTGGGCTTGTGGCTTAGTGAACTTTAGGCCCTTTTTTGTTAATTTATCATGAAAAATTTGGAAGTAATTCAAGGGCTTTAATATTGGGCTTGAATTTAGCTCATGATTAACTTAAATTAAGTTCGTGAATGGGATGAATTAATGTAGGCATATCAAGAATGTGAAGTGGTTCACCAAAGTGTTGAATTTGTGGCTTGAATGCGGGTTGAAGTTTGGTGTCAAAGTGGGTTCATTTTGGGTTTTGAATTTTTTATGTGTAGGAATTAAATTTAAAGATTGATTCTTTTTTTTTATTATTATTGATGGTGGGATGTGCGTGAGTTGTAATTGTAGGTGATGTGAATTGTGGTGTATGTGTGTGATGTATGCGTGTGAATGGGTATGGTGCTTTAAGGAACGAAAACCCTTGTAAGAACTCAAATTGTGATTCTTAAGATATTTTCAATCCTTGTAAGAACTCAAATTGTGATTCAATATGTTGGTTCTACTCAACTCAACTAAACGAGGATTTGAAACCATATCTATGAGACTACAAGGAGTCAAGAGATGGTTTAAAATTCCAACTAGTATGGGTCATACACTAATCTTCTAGGAGAGTCAATAAGGAGCATGAGACCATGGAGTTGACAGTCAATGTAACAAAAAGTTGGATTGATCCGTACATCCTGACCCAAGAAAAAAAGGTTAAGATTTTCATGCCTATTTTACACTGATTTTGATGATATTACACTTTCAAGAAGGGTATTTTTGGTGTTTTTCTGCACGTATGAAGATTTAAGGACAAAGGAGCGAAAATATGCAAAAAGGAGCAAAATTGGAGCAAAAATGGCTAAAATATGCAAATTTGAGTTAGGGCGCCGATGGCGTGATTTTCTCGAGAGTTCGGAATTAATTGCAAGGGAGGCCGCCGACGGCGGAGCTCGAGGCCGCCGACGGCAGAGCTCGAGGCCACCGACGGCGGGGTCTGTTTAAAGCTAAGTTTCTAAAAGGCCGCCAACGGCGCAGCTCGAGACCACCGACGGCGGGATCGGCGGTTCTTTCACAATATTCGTCGAATGTTGACAATTTTCGAAGGGATGCCTGGAAAACCTTCGAGGCTCTTCAATAACTTTAAAAAGAACTATTTTAAGCCAAAAAATTATCCTTTTTGATTCCTCTAAAAGTCACTAAGAGTCTGTAAAAAGTACTATTAGAGTCTTGTAATAGTTACTTAGTGTCCTATAGAGAGTCAATTAGTGTCCATTATTATTATAGAATGTTAATTAGTGAGTTCAAATAGAGATTGTGAGGAATTCTTCGAAGAATATTAAGAGTGGAAGGGAAGTGAGAGATCTCTTCTGCATTGTCGTTTCGAAGGAGAATTCTGTGTACTGAAAAGAATGAAGAGATTCAGAGGAACTTCAAGGTGTTTGCTTGGGAAGGAATTTAAGATAAGTTGTGTTTATTTACTTTAGTTTATAGTACTTTACTTTTATATATGAAATCCAAGTTTTTTTTAATCCTCTCCATGAATTCTGAGTAGTTGCTTTATTTTTCTCCTTGTTTTGATATTTTTGTGATATGATAAATATAATTAATGTGTCATAAAAGAATTAAATAAGTTGTGATAATCTTTAACTTAGATCTTACGTTACTTTCAATCCGGCCAATTGAAAAGTTAAAATCTGTTGAGTTTGACAACTATAGTTAAGATTACATCTGAGATTCAAGGAGATCAAAATCCTTGGAAGCAGGGTTCAAATAAATATGGAAATAATATTAATCGGGCGTAGAATTGGAGATTTTTGAGTGACAGACTAAAATCATCAATTCGGTCCTATCTTTTGGGTGCTGAAGTGTAGATTGTTAACCCTCAGGCGAGAGGAACGTGGGAGCTCTGAAGTGAGAGCCGGTATCCTCCCAACCTAGCCGCAGATTTAATAACCAAGCATAGGATTAGTCAATGTTCATTATGTCTGGACCAAAGGATAAAGAATAGGTATGCTCCTATTTGGCACAACACCGATAAAAAACTAATTCTAATTATTTATTCACTTAAATATCTTAACAACGGAGAAAGATTCTTGCTTATATATATTTGAACTTAACTTAGTAGTATTAGTTATTTGTTAATAAAAATAGTTTAATTTAAATTTTATATTATTGTCGATTGCATATTAGTGACAGATAGACAATTTAGATTTAGTTGTATTTCTGGAATTGATTTATATAATCCTAGTCTGTAGCCTCTAAAATATTCCCTGTGAGATCGATATCCATTACTCCATTAGAGTCTTGTATTACTTGAGTGATACGTATACTTACGTTTAAAGGTAACTCTGCAATTAAAGATTATAATATAGTTGTTACTAAAATTAAATTTACGCTCCAAATCAAGTTTTTGGCGCTATTGCTGAGGATTTAGGTCTTCTAGTAGTGGTATTGAATTCTTATATTTTTTTGTATATTAAAATCGCGGTCACATCCTCTTTATAGAGACTCAAAAAATATCGACAGATGTTACAAACTCGAGACATTTTAAGATCAATGTTGCATTGCATTTGATGATCGAAGAAAATTTATTCAGGTGGTCAGTCACTTGGTGTACTTGAGATATTTGAAAGAAGATGAAGCACAAGGCATCCTCCTGGTCATACACTCCAAAGAATGTGAATCACTCTTGATGTAAGGTATATCGGGTGCAACACAAGGACACTTCTGAAGGATGCAGAGGAATTTGTTAAAAATGCATGCAGTGTTAAAATTATGCACCTTTGCATCATCAACAAGTACGAAAGCTTCGGCCGATCACCAACTCTTGGACGTTCTCCATTTAAGGGTTGGACATCATCTGAGCCTTTCCTCCCTTGAAAGGCCATCAATAGTTTCTCTTGGTAGCTATCGATTATTTTCAAAGTGGATCGAGGCTAAACTACACGCTTGAATCATTGCAAAGGTAATTTAAGATTTCATTTGATTATATCTCATTTTTAGATATGAATTGTCATTGGTCATCATCACGGACAAATGGACACAATTTGTAGACCAACGGATGAAGGACTTTTGCGCAAGTCAGGGATTGATCTAAAATTTTCTTAAGTTCATCACCTTGAAACAAATGGGCGAGCCGAATCACCTAATTAGATCATTCAAAATTTGTTAAGAAAGAAAGTAAAAGAAGTTAAAGGAAACTTGGTAGGTTTGCTACCAATGGTACTGTTGACCTCATTTTACAATGAGTCAATACCTTATGACCTAAAAAGTCAACATTGGTCAAAATGGTCAAACCAGACCCAGTGACCAACCCTGTTGACCCCATAGGTCAACCTTATGACCTAAAAAGTCAACTTTAGTCAAAATGGTCAAACCAGACCTAAAGACCAGCCCTGTTGACCCCATAGGTCACCCTTATGACCAAAAAAGTCAACATTGGTCAAAATGGTCAAACCGGACCCGATGACCAGCCACCGTTGACCCCATAGGTCAACCTTATGACCTAAAAAGTCAACATTGGTCAAAATGGTCAAACCGGACCTAGTGACCAACTCTGTTGACCCCATAGGTCAACCTTATGACCTAAAAAGTCAACTTTGGTCAAAATGGTCAAACCAGACCCAGTGACCAACCCTGTTGACCCCATAGGTCAACCTTATGACCTAAAAAGTCAACATTGGTCAAAATGGTCAAACCAGACCTAGTGACCAACCCTGTTGACCCAATGACCTAAAAAGTTAACATTGGTCAAAATGGTCAAACCAGACCTAGTGACCAACCATGTTGACCCCATAGGTCAACCTTATGACCTAAAAAGTCAACTTTGGTCAAAATGGTCAAACCAGACCCAGTGACCAACCCAATTGACCCCATAGGTCAACCTTATGACCTAAAAAGTCAACATTGGTCAAAATGGTCAAACCAGACCCGATGACCAACCCTGTTGACCCCATAGGTCAACCTTATGACCTAAAAAGACAACTTTGGTCAAATTGGTCAAACCAGACCCAATGACCAACCCTGTTGACCTCATAGGTCAACCTTATGACCTAAAAGTCAATATTGGTCAAAATGGTCAAACCAGACCCAATGACCAACCCTGTTGACCCATAAGTCAACCCTTTTACTCAATGACACACTTAAAACCCCACAATGACAAAATCACAAATACTGGACATTTTAAAATTAAAATGATCAATTTGGGCTGACTTGGGTCAACACAGGTCAAAATTGGTCAACACCTATCTATTTTGATTAAAATAGATAAAAATGAAAAAAAATAACAAAATTAATCAAATAATTAATTTCAAAATTATTTTGATTAATTAAAATGATTAATGATTTAATTTTCAATATTTTAATTAAATGACATAATTAATTAAAATCATAAAATGACAAAAATGATAAAATTAATCAATTATTTAAATTGAAATTATTTTCAATTAATAAATTGATTAATAAAACATTTTCCAACAATTTTAATTAATAAAATAATTAATTAAAATAGGAATTAAGAAAGAAAAGAAATGACACATAGCCTTCTCATTATTAGTTAGGCTAAACCCATCTTAAGGCATAATTAACACATAATTAAGCCCACTTTAAATCAACTTAGCCATGGATTAACACCCATCATGATGCATGGGGTGAGCTGTCTCTTCCTCCTTCACCCTAAGCTTCATTTAGCCATGAGGTGGCCGGCCAACATGAGGCCTCATCTCCCACCTCCCAAGCTACCCAATGGAAGGAAAACCATGCATGAAACCCCCCTCACCATGGTTAGAAGGAATGATGAGGGATAAGCTTGTGTGTCACCATTTACCAAGCTTAAGAGATTATGTGTAAGCTCCCTAAGAAGGATAGAGGCGACTCATCATGCACCTCTTACATAAGCCAACTGGGAGAGACAAAGCAAAGGAAATCATCATGGAAAGCTTAGGGAGAAGGAGCCATGCATATCCTCGCCTAATTTCTTCATCCAATGGACTGATAGGGGAGATAACTACTCCCCTAGAACACCCTAAGCTAAACCATGGCCTCCCCTTGGCTATAAAAGGAACCCATACCCGAGCCTAGCAAAAGAGAGAAAAAAAATTAGGGAAACCCATAGGTTGCCCAAATCCTCTGGCCCCCAACATAAGAACTCTTCCTAAGAGTCTTAGCAATCCATTAGGATCAAATCCAAGCCATAGATTGAGCCTATTTGAGCAAATTTGATCAAATTTCAAAAACAGCCTAAATTAGGTACTTCTTCAAAATTCTCCCCTAAGCCCGACTTCTGGATCAAATTGCTGCAGCAATAACCTTCCATTGGGGTCCTAGAAGGCAACCATAAGGTCTAATCTAGCTCGATTTGCTTGTGGCAAAGGTATGGAATTTTTTTTTACAAAATAATTCGTATTTTCGATATATCATGTGTTATACTAGCCCAAAAGTGTATCATCACCGTATGGATGGATACTTCTCATCCAGATGATCATTTTAAAAAAAAATCACTCAATTTCATCAAGAAATGAGTGAGATATTGATGTTTGAAGTTTAATTGTTCGAAAATTTAAAACTTTTGGCCGATTTTTCTCAGCCGTTCGATCCCGTGTTTTAGGAATAGACGGCGCTGATCTTCCCCCAGCGGTATCTGCTGTTCGGCTGCCCGCAGCAGATCCTTTCGCTCGTTCGACGCGTACGAGGACACGCGTCGAACGGCGGTGAGTTTGGCGGCGGGATTTAATAAAAAATACATTAAAACCTTAAAAACTTCAAAAATCCATATCTTTTGATCCAGAGGTCATAAAAATAAAATAAAAATACCTCTGGAAAGCTCTTGAAGGGGAGAAAATTATGAGACCAAAATTATAATTTTATTCTCAGTATTTATTTTTTAATCAATTAAATACTCTCTGGAGTATTTTAATTATTAAAATTATTTATAAATTAAAAAATTATGAAACTTTGAGGTATTTATCTTTATGTTCATAGGGATCTTGCATAATTTTTCCAAGGACAGAAAACATGTTTAAGACACTTTTTTTTAATTTTCAAGTTTCTTTGTAATTATTTCAAATAATAATTATAAAAAATTGAAAATTGAGAAAGATAAAATGCAAATGACTAGAAATGATAGAGCAACGTGACAATAACCCTAAGAAAACTATTTCTAAGTCATAGAAATTATTTTGAATGGTATTTTGAAATTTAGGGTTGAAATTCTTTATTAATTAAATAATTTTAATCCTAAAAATAACCCTTTATAAATTTAACCTATTTTCATCAATAATCTAAGTTTGAAAATGGTTCTAGTCTATGATAGGCTAATGATAAACTTCACTTAAGTCTAAAATGACCAAATTAGACTTAACTAGATTTAAAGTAACATTTAAACCCATTAAACCTTACTTAAATTAGGTTTAATATGAAAATTAAATTTTAATTAAGTTTAAAGACACATTAAACTTAATTAACCAAAATCAAACCTTTTAATTAAGTTTAAAGATAAATTAAGCTTAATTAACTTATTAAACCTTACTTAAATTAGGTTTAATTACAAAAATTAAATTTTAATTAGGTTTAAAGACATATTAAACTTAATTAACCAAAACTAAACTCTCTTAATTAGGTTTAAGGATATATTAAACCAAAATCAAAACTCTTTAATTAAGTTTAAGGACATATTAAACTTAATTAACCCATTAAACCTTACCTAAATTAGGTTTAATACAAAAATTAAATTTTTAATTAAGTTTAAGGACATATTAAACTTAATTAACCAAAATCAAATCTTTAATTAAGTTTAAGGACATATTAAACATAATTAACCCATTAAACCTTACCTAAATTAGGTTTAATACAAAAATGAACACTTTTAATTAAGTTTAAGGACATATTAAACTTAACTAATCAAAATCAAACCCTTTTAATTAAGTTTAAGGAGATATTAGACTTAATTAATCAAAACCAAACCTTAATTAAGTTTAAAGACATATTAAACTTAATTAACCTCCTTACACATTAGGTTTAAGACAAACCTAAACCTTAATTAGGTCTAACCCATTGGATCTAATTAAACCATTAAACCTTAACTAACTAAGGTTTAATCAAACATAAACCCTAATTGAGTCTAACCCATTAGACCTAATTAAACCATTAAACCTTAACTAACTAAGGTTTAATCAAACTTAAACTCTAATTAGGTCTAACCCTGGACCTAATTAAACCATTAAGTCTTAACTAAATTAGACTTAATCAGACCTAAACTCTAATTAGGTCTAACCCATTAGACCTAATTAAACCATTAAATCTTAACTAACTAAGGTTTAATCAAACATAAACCCTAATTAGGTCCAACCCATTAGACCTAATTTAACCATTAAACCTTAACTAACTAAGGTTTAATCAAACTTAAACTCTAATTTGGTCTAACTCTTAGACCTAATTAAACCATTAAGTCTTAACTAAATTAGACTTAATCAGACCTAAACTCTAATTAGGTCTAACCCATTAGACCTAGTTAAACCATTAAACATATGTCGGCAAATTTTTAGGTTTGTGTTTTGAAAAGGGGGTTGCCTACGAAGTTGTCTGGCGAATTTTAAATTTTAAATTTATATATATATATATATATATATATATATATATATATATATATATATATATATATATATATATATATATATATATATATATATATAGTTTGGAAAATAGCGTTTAATTTTTTAAAATGAATTTTTAAGTTTGAAAATTTTAAGATATGAAATCAAACCGATCTCACATCCTAAATAGTTTAGATAAACGAGCACCGCACCATAAACCGTGTATTTATTCCGAAGAATAGACACACTGCTTGATGATGGGGCTCGAATAAATAAACTAGGAGATTTGTGACATCCGTTTGGTCTGCGAACCAATTTTATAAGCTGACAAGTTCCCCTGCTTAATATAAAGGAATTAAGCAGGGTTTATATTACCTGGGTTCTTAAAGATCCCTATAAGGGCAAGCCTCTATAGTTAATTACATCTTAAATGTCCGAAGACACTCAAGAAAACTCTCGATAATGATCAGTGGTTTTGCTCTCAAGAATTTCAAAGTTTAAGGTTTTCAAAAGATCGGATTCTTGGAAATTCAAAAGGGAATGACTCAAAATTTGGAACAATTTTATTTTTGAGAATCCAAAGGAAAAGAAGTAGGAGAAGCTGAGGATCCAAGAAGAATCTTGGCAACTTCCCAAACTATCCTATTGTTTGGCTTAGATTCGAGAGAATCCTAATATTATCCGATATTTCAATCTTGCCAATTTTAGTTAATTAGGACTTATATTCGTATGACATAATCATACAGTCAGCCTCGAAGATGTGAGGCTTTATGTCGTACCGAACGATCACCTCGGAGTCCTAAAACCGGTTAGGGCTTAATTTACATGATATGATTATGCAAATGCCTAACAAAGATTTGAGGATTTATGTTGCACTAGGCAAACTACCTCGAAGTCCTATGGCTTAATTATTTAATTCTAAGACAGTTTTGCTGAAGTAGACTCAGGTTTTGCTGATGACGATGGCCGTGCTGCCCACCATGCTCCGAGCTCCTTGTTGTTGCAGAGGTTTAGTTTTGAAGTCATAAATCGGGAGATGAGAGAAGTGTTTTGGTTTAGAGAAAATCTTAAAATCCAAGTGTTTTTAATATTTTAATTAAAACAAATCTTAAAGTTGATTAAACAGAACCGATTAAGATCCCACGGTTCCGTCATCCCGGCACCGTTATTTTCATCGAATTTACTTAGTCCAGATGAATTTGTTAAACTCAACTGAATGAGTTCCACACCTTCATTTAGACCGCGGGAAATCCCGTTAGCAACACGTGGGTTGCATCATCCGAGGTATTCCCAATCATTCAACGAGACGTTTTAATTTAGTTGCAATTGTAGTTTTTGTGTTCTGTTTGTGATTAAATTTTGAGTTGTTTTATATTTTGGAATGTTGTGGCGGTGATTTTTATATTGTAATAACTTTTAATTTAGTTTTGGTTTCAGTTCAGGGACTATCCTAAAGGTTTTGATTTTCATGCAACAATTGTTTATCATGCAAGAAAAGTAAAGTGCATTTCCAATAAAGTAAATTACAATAAAATAAAAGCGTACCTGGAGGGTCTTCCCGTCATCCCAAGCTGCACTTAAAACACATGTTAAGGCATTTAAATATTCCAACAACTACCTAGGTAAAGCTAAGGGAAAGATTTTGGTTGTCTACCAAAGCCCTAATCCTATAGCAAGTCATCTCCTATGACGTCTAGGTTCTTGTGTTTTGGTTTAAGGACGATTTTCTTCATCAAAGAATAATTAAATTCAATTGTTCTTATAAACATCCTATCATATTGAGGAAGTGCTTAAGACGAATCTTAAACATCTTTTCAATACCTCTGGATTGTTTTAAGTCCAAGAGAATTTAATTATACAAGTGAATTAATCATCCGGGAGTTTAAGTTTTATTCTTTTTGCTTCAGTGAACTGGGACATTTGAATATCCTATAAGTGAGGTAACAATTCACTTGACACCTCATTTAAGAGTTATAATAATAAGAGCTTTAAAAAGGGCAAATCAAATTATTAAATCCTTTGATGATTTAATTTTAATTTAATTATAGAAAATTAGTTTAAGTTTGGAATAGTTTTCAAGTTATTTTAGATTTAATTCTTAATAATTTCATTTAGGTTTGTTATTAAATGATTTTAATTTAATTTAATTCAACTTAATTTAATTTTTGATTTAATTTAATTTAATTCAATTTAATTTTAATTCAATTTAATTTCAATTTAATTCCAATTTAATTTAATTTAATTTAATTTAATTTTAATTCAATTTAATTTCATTTTAATTCCAATTTAATTTAATTTAATTTAATTTTTAATTCAATTTAATTTCAATTTAATTCTAATTTAATTTAATTTAATTTAATTTAGTTTTAATTTAGTTTAATTACAATTTAATTTCAATTTAATTTAATTTAATTCAATTTAATTTATTTTTTTAATTTAATTTCAATTTTAACTTATTTTAATTTAATTTAATTTAATTTAATTCAATTCAATTTAGATTATTCTTTTAATTTTCTTTTTTAATTATTATTGAAGTGATTTATTTAGGGATTTTTAAATTAAAGAATAAATATCTTCTTAAATAATATCCCTACTTTAATAATTTCAATTTTCCATTAATCTTCCAAATTTAATTAATTAATTAATTAAGGTTTACTTTAATTATTCCTAAAATGATTGATGGGTTTCTACCCTTAACCCTTTAAGTTTCAATCATCCAAAATCAGTTTAAATCAAATATTTCACCCTCCCTTTTTGATTAATCCTAAAATTTTAATTAAAGGTTGAAAATTTTAATTACCACTTTGCCCCTCAAGCTTAATAATTCTATAACTCACTAAATTAAGCTCAAATGAACTTGAAATTTTTATGTGACCTTACTTACATGTCAATTAAGACATTAGAGGAGAAAATGTGATTTTTCTGTATTTAATTTATTTATGTAATTATTTTTTATGGAAAATTCAATAACATGACCAAGGAAATGTTTCTGTCCCTAAGAAAATTATGGGATATTCCTAATGACCAGAGGACCATTTGAACCAATTTTGGTGATTTTTTGAATTATACTTTATTTATTATAATTATTTTGAGGTTTGGAGCATTAATTAATTTTAAAATAAAAAAAAAGTTGAAACATGGATTTAATATTTTTCATAAATCTCTCTGATCTCAAGGAGTTCAGAGAAACAAATTTTATATTTTTTTGATTTTTCTTTGATTTATTAGAATTATTTTAGTGAAAAGGTTGGAAAATACATTTTTTAATATTAAAAATTACATTAAGCCTTTAAAATTCAATATCTTACCCTAGGGACTTAAGAAAAATATTTGGTTTGTTCCTAAATGATTAGAATTCAAAATGTGATATTTTGGTGATTTTTAATATTTTTATAATTTTTATTATTTTTTAATTATTAAAAATATTAAAATAATGATAAAAATCAACTTTTTTAGAAAATTATAATTTTAATTTTCCTAAGTTCCTCTGATATCAGAGAAGCTCCAAAACCATTTTTGTGAATTTTTGAAAAGTATTTTGTGAGTTATGAATTTTTAAAGTTTAATTTTACCTATTTTTGCTTAAGAGGCTTAATCAACCCATTTGGTGGGGTTAGTCAAGTCCAATTGGTTTCAAATTTTTATGTGGTGTTCTCATATCCCTAGAGGACAGTGGAGAATTGTTTTTAAGTTAATTTAATGAATGGTTAACCCTAATTAATTAAAGTTCAATTTTGGGTGTTTAGGCCAATTAGGGTTGTTCAAAGTGAATTAACTCAAAACTTATTTTTGCTAGGTCCTCTGGTCACAAGTAACATCACCAAATTTTCCTAGAATTTATTTCTCAACATGCTAATTATTGGAATTGAAATACTCAAAACAGCAACATGAACTTGAAAAATCAATAACTTCTCATAGGGATGGCCTCTGACCTTAGAAAATTCAGGGAATGTTCCCAAGTTTAGAGGCTTCAAAAGCCCTATGGTCTCATGCCATGATGAATTGCCTATGCAAATGGAGAATTAAAACAATGCAGAGAGTAAATAAATTATTAAAAATAAAATACTTAATGAAATTACTTGATTTCTTTTCCACATGATTCTCCTCTGTTCACTGAGCAAGAGGGTATTTTTATTTTATTTTTAGGATTTTTCTACACAAAGTTATGAATTTTTGAAGTTCTGGGAATTAAATAAATAGAAAATAGCCTATTTTCCTACTTATCCACGCGGCGCCGCGTCAACCTCGGCAGCTCCGAAGGGGGTGCGTGTCGCGCTGTGATTGGGCGCCGCCATCTGAGTCAGCCGTCCCGGGACCCGCCTTTCACGTAACATGTTCTGGTCCGACGCGATCCGAGCCGTCCACCCGATACACGCGCGATCCAACGGCTCCCAGTCATCGTCTACGACTGGTGCGAACCCGTGACCGTAGACCTTCTAACCCTAGTTTCTCACTCGATTCTCAACGGATTTATGTGTTCTTATGCTCTATGGATTCGTCTTGAAGAGAAGAACACATCCATACGATAACATGCACTGAAATTAACTCAAACTAAATGAAGAATCTCTGTAAGCTCGGGAGGAAGAGTGAGTCCATACCTTTGTTCGGAGAAGTGAAGCTTCAATCTGAGGGTTGTGTCACGTTCGATTGGGTCCAAGTAAGCTCCAGATGAAGTCCCTTGGCCTGGTGAATTGTCTAGGTATGATTTCGACCAAGCCCGATCACAAAGCTTGGAGGTCGGACGCAATGGCTAGCACCGGTGAGGGGCTTTTGCCGGGAAACTTCTCCTCTTGGTCCGGTGAAGGTGTAGAGTCAATCAATTTGAAGATTGACTCACTGTGGTGAAGTGTCCTGGTTTTGGGCTTGGATTTCAACTATGAAATCGAGCTCACAAAGAGGAAATGGCAGGGGGATTTCAGTGGGGATCAAATTCTTTATGTGTAGAGAGTGGTCTGGGATGATTTTGGCAGGGTTTTAGTAAGGTTTGGTTCAACACCTCTCTTGGCCGAGAGGAGGGGGTGTTTAAATAGGAGAGGATGGAGGGCCTCCCAGGGGGGTTTAAGGGTTGGGATCAGCTGCTCTGGTGAGGAGAAGAACAGCTGCAATGGCCATTTGGTGTGAGGAAGCTCAGCAAGGTGGAATTCCAAAATTTGGCTCCTCCCGAGGTCTCGGCCATGGTGTTTTCCGGCGATCCGAGCGGCTGGCCGCAGGCATGGGTCACCCTCGTGTTCGGGTGGGTCGGGGCTGGAGGTTTGTGCGAGCGATTGAGCTTTGCCTTGTGTAAAGGGCTTGGATTAAAATGGCATGGGGAGAGGCCATTTTGGCTTGATTTGGTCCAAGCCATGATTTTGGGTTAGGTTCACCTCCCCATGGCTGATTTGGGCTGAGGGAGGATCATTTGCATCAGCTAGAAAGGGGTGGTGAAGTCCCCATCTAAAGTGATGTGGCTAATCATGGTTTAGTGTGTAACATGGAAGGTGATCACTGAAAAATTTATTAAGAAATTCATACCTATTTTTGATGAAATTGCACTTTAAAGAAAGGTATTTTCTTTATTTTGTTGCAGGAATGGAGAATTTAGGTGATAAAAGCAAAAATTATAAAAAGGAGCGGATTTGGAGCAAAAAGGAAGAAAATAATGCAATTTGTGCTGAGCCGCCAACGGCGAGATCGATCCCACCGACGGCGAGGGTAAGAGGAAGAAAATTCTGAAGGATTTATAACTGTCTCGCTGACAGCGAGCCCGAGCCCGCCGACAGCGAGATATCGCGGTTCAAAGACTTTCTAGAAGCCTCGCCGACAGCGAGGTAGTTCGTCGCCGACGGCGAGCTAGTTCAAATGGCACAGATACATTGAACCTGGACACCTTTTGAAGAGATGCTTACATACCTCTTGGACCTTTGCTTACCTCTATATATAGAGGCCGAAAATCAGTCTTTTGTGTGTTCTAAGTGTCTTTTGTGTGTTCTAAGTGTGTCTTTTGTGTGTTCTAAGTGTGTCTTTTGTGTGTTCTAAGTGTGTTATAAGTGTGTGAACAGTCTTTAGAATCTTAATTAGTGTAATTAGTGAGTCTTTAGTGAGTTTAGTGAGTAATTAGTGAGTCGTCTCTGTACTTGGAAGGAAAAGTCAAAGGAACTACGAGGAGTCTGCTTGGGGATAAATCAAGATAAGTATTTGTATTTATTGTTTTTAACTTTAAATGAAATCCATGCTTAGTTTAGTTCCATGCATTCTGAGTAGTTTATTTAGTCTTTCTCCCTGTTTATGAAATTAAGTGACTTGATGAAATTAAAATAGAGATACTTTTATATATTAATAAATTGTGATAATTTTTACTTAAAACTTAATTTACTTTTCAAACTGGCCATTTGATTTGTTAAAATGTGTTGATTTACAACTATAGTAAAAATTACATTTGATATTCGGGGAATTCAAAAGCCTTGGAAGGAAGGTGCAAATAAATAGGGAAATAATATCACTGGGCGTAGAATTGAGCATTTTAGTGTGACAGACTAAAATTTTCAATTCGGTCCTATTGTTTGAGAGCTGAAGTGTAGATGTTAGCCCTCAGGCGAGGGGAACGTGGGAGCTCTGAAGTGGCAGTCGGTATCCTCCCAGCCTAGCCGCAGATTCAATAATCAAACATAGGATTAGTCAATATTCTTTACACCTGGACCAAAGGGTAAAGAATAGGAATGCTCCTATTTGTCACAATACCTTAAAATTATCTATTTAAATTCATCAATCACTTAAATTTATAAACAAGGGGAAAGATACTTTTTCTGAATAGTTAAGACTTATTTAGCAATTAGTTAATTTCCTGCACTTTCAATACGTATTAATTTTCTACTTAGTTAAGTTACCTAATTAAAATACTTAGTTTACTTTATTGCGCTTAAATTTAGAATTCCAAATTTTCGTATACTATTTTAAAATTATTATTATTATTATTTTAAAATTAGTTGTTATTTAATTTTCTCTTTCCCTGTGGGATCGATAACCAGGACTCCACTAGAGCCCTGTATTACTTGATACGATACGTATACTTGCGTAGCATCCACAACATAAATAATTACAATTCTATACATATAATATAGCGGGGTCAAGTTTTTGACATCGTTGCAATTAAATTAAAAATATCATAATATAAAATTGTGGGTCAGAAGGAGTTAAAAAGCTTAATGAAGTTTTAAGAAAGGGGGCCCTCCTCTTGCTACTTTGGGTATGGTCACATGTCAAACATCCCATGGCTTCATATGGCTTGTACATGGCTTGTCTTTGGCTCACCTATGGCTTGGCAAGAGCTTGGTCAATTTCATAAAAAAGGATTTTGTGAATTTTGGCATTTTGATGGGGTTGATTTGGAATTGTTTAATTGATAAATTAGGACTTGAGGAATGATTTTAAATTGAATGTGTGATGAGGGAAAGTATCATGTGGGCTTTAGATTGATTTGGGCTTTTGAATTTGGTGGAAATGGGCTTTTAGGAAGGTTTAAGGGAGTGGGCCTTTATGTTTAGCAATGGGCTTTTAGATAAAAAATTTTGCAAAGGGCCATGCCAAGTAAATGTTTAATTTAGTTTAAGGATGTGTCTTGAATGATTTGAAGCAAATTTGAGGTGGTTTGGAATTGAATTGGGTTGAATTTGGGTTCATTTGGTAAATGGGCCAATGTAGGTCAAATTGGGCTAATTTGGGCCAATGTTGGCTAGGGTTGAAATTGATGTAAAATTAATGTTGGTAAATGTTTATGAGAGTGTTTCAAAGAGGTTTCAACTTTGGTTGGGTTTTGGTTTTGGGACTTGGGCTTATTTGGGTTAGGTTTGGGTTTAGGTCAAAATTGGGCTTTTTGGTTTTGGGTTGAATTTGAGTGGGGTTTGGGTCCAAATTTTGGGCAAATTATGTAAGTGTTTTGTTTTTGGGGATGTTAGGGAAGGTTTAGAAAAGGTTTGGGGTCAATTGGAGTTGAATTGGTTTGGTTTGGGCTAAGTTTGAGTCATGGGTCCAAATTGGGCTTTAAGGTCAAAAGTGAGATTGGATTCAAATGTTAATCAAATTGGACTTAGATTTGGTCTATATTTATATTTTTGATGTTAAATTGAAGTTTAGAATTGACTTGGACTAAAATTGGGGTCAATTGGGTAGATTTGGTTTGACATTGGGTTCACTTGGGTTAAGAATGAGCTAAATTGGGGGTTTTGGTAAAAGTGGGGTAAATTGACAAAACTGGCCCATGGTGTAGTTGGACAAAATAAAATTGGGAATATTTGGGATTTTCTGGAATTTTTTTGGGAATTTTCTGAATTTTTTGATTTTTTGGCTAAGAGGGGCATTTTGGGTATTTGGAGGGTATTGGGGGGTATTTTTGGAATTTTTGGTATTTTTGGCTATGGATGATCAATTTGATTGATGAGGAAATGTTAAAGGTTAATTTTGGGGAATTTTGGGTGATTTGGAAATTTTGGAGGGTTTGGGCAATTCTAAGGGCTTTTAGTAGGTTTGGTAGGTGTAGGGTCCCCGGGGCCAAAAATTAAAATTTTGGAATAATGAAGATTGATCAAATATGAGTGGAATGGAATCACTTTGATTGAGCCATGAAGCCATGAAGCCATGAAGCCATGTTAAGCCTATATGAGCCATGAGAGGACTCATTTGAGGCATTCACTATGTTATTCCTAACCCTCTTAGCCAGGGGCTTAGGGGTTAAGGTCCATCCATATGAATTACCTACATGAGTCAAGGAGTCAAGTTGGGTATGGGTGTGTTTTTAGGATTTGGATTGTGTTTGTGAGAGTGTAGAGTGTGAGTGTAGTGAGTGTGTAAGTCAAACCCTCACCAGACCAAGCCACCCAGGGTGGTCCTAAGGCCAAAAAGTCCTATAGGGAACTCATCCTTTAAACCTTCACATTTGATTTCAACCCTCTAGGTGATTAGGGGTCTACAATCAAGCTTGTGGGGTTTGCAGGGAGGCAAGAAGTGGTTCAAATTTCTATGGGATGGGTCCCAATTCTAGTCCTCTAAGATAGTCAAAGGAAAAGCCTAAGGCTAGATCCTAAACACTAAAGAGGGAAGAGAAGACCTCATCAAAAAATGAGGTCAACAAATGGACCCCCAATAGGTGTGGTGTGCTAACCAAGCTCACCGCGCGTATTGGCGTTGACCGAAGAAATCAACAAAACCAAAACAGATGTCCAAGTGACAAACTTAGGACGAAGTAGAAGAATTTCCGCTGGGAGTATCAGGTAAATCTCCAAGACTGAAGATTCCAGAACTCTCGCTGGGGAAAAAGAAGGTGAATTTCAGATCACAAGATTTCAAGAGATTGGATCTTAGATTCGTTTCATTTTTTATTTCAAGTTTTAATTATGAGTTTGAATTTCGATTTGAGTTTCAATTTTGGTTTTATGCGGAGAAAAGAGTAGGGCGGAGGCCCACCCGAATGCATTTGTATGCTGAGAAGGAAGCAGGATCGAACATATTCCAATGTGTATGCTGAGAAGGATTAGGAGCGAGCCTATCCCAAATGCTGAGGAAGAATAGGACAAAGCCTATCCGAAATGCAGAGTGCTTTTAATTTCAATTTCTTGTTGAGAGGATCAAATTTTGAGATTTGCTGAGAAAGGAGTAAGACTGTGCCTATCCCGAGTACTGAGAATTGCTGAGAAGGGAGTAGGGCGGAAGCCTATCCCGAGTGCTGAGATTGTTGAGATGGGAGTAGGGCGGAAGCCTATCCCAAATGCTAAGATTGCTGAGATGGGAGTAGGGCGGAAGCCTATCCCGAATGCTGAGATTTGCTGAGATGGGAGTAGGGCGGAAGCCTATCCCGAATGCTGAGATCTGTCGAGATGGGAGTAGGGCGGAAGTCTATCCCGAATGCCGAGATTTCGTTGAGATGGGAGTGGGGCGGAAGCCTATCCCGAATGCCGAGATTGCTCGAGATGGGAGTAGGGCGGAAGCCTATCCCGAATGCCGAGATTTGCTTGAGATGGGAGTAGGGCGAAGCTTATCCCGAATGCTGAGATTGCTGAGATGGGAGTAGGGCGGAAGCCTATCCCGAATGCTGAGATTGTTGAGATGGGAGTAGGGCGGAAGCCTATCCCGAATACTGGGATTTAGTTTATGCAGTGGTTGTGAAAAATTTTGTCAATATTTGATTTATGTTGTGACCATGAAGAATTTTGCTGAGATTTGGATTATGCTGAGATCGAAATGAGATATGAAAGTGTTCCATATCAAAGTTTGATTACTTGGCGAAGGGTACGAACCTATGCCATCTGAATCAAATTGAAGATTCCTCACAATTCTGAAATCATCCTGAGAGAGGGTTTCAAAGGAGGTCTGGAATAGATCTTGATTTGAAGAAGGATTGGAGGATTTGAAAAGATGGACGTAAACTCGGAATTCAATTTGAGCTTTAGATTTGTTTTGTTTGTCCTTTAACTATCCCATTTTTTTTCTTTGTTTATTTGGTGTTCATGTGGATTTGAAATTCTTTTTAATGTTTAGATTTTTATGGAAGAGAGTTCTTATTTATTTTCTTTTTCTTTTCTGCTCTTTGTTCGAAGTTCATTTAACTTTAATGGCGTTTCCCAGTCAATTTGCACAAAAAGAGGTGAAGGCAAAATGTGACATGGTCACTTTCATTCCAATCTTGTTGAAGATACATCATACAACTTGATCTGAAATATTTCTCATACAATCCATGACTCAAAACGGACTATGTATGATTCTTGTTGATCCATCCAAAAAGTGTCTATCAAATCCATGTCTGAATAATGAGATACATGGTCAATAACATCACCTTCCAAGCCATCCTTGGCAGGAATGCCGCATGGATGTCATTGGAGGTGTGTTATTTCCCATGTAACTCACAGCTTGTAGGGCCGGAGATTCTCCAATTCTGGATCTCGCTGGAAGTGGTATGGTGGCTTTCTGTTGTCCATCCTTCTAAAAGTGACGGAGATCCGCTCCACTGGTACTCCCGGTATGCAATGCTTTGCGACGTCTGCTCCATTTTCTTGTAATATCATGACGGAAACTACCGGAAGTGGTATCTCCACCGGCCCTCGGAACTTACCCGGGCCTGCTATCCGGAGGTCAGATCCGAACATGATATTGCATTGGTTGACGAACGAAACTGTGCAGAAAGGTCTGACAAAGTCATGGTGGTCTATGTGTGGAGGTATGCAGTCGCCCTTCTGATAAATGTTGATGATGCAACTGTTGGGTATGCGGTCTGCTGGCGTACCCTCCACGTTATCATTCTTTTCACCATTCTTTTAATTATTCTCGGCAATGGATCCACCTCACCGTGACGGAGTATCCCTGGTGGATTTCCTTTTCTGTCCTCTGCGAAGTTATAGCAACATCCTCATTGTATTGTGACTCTTCCTTTCCCTGGCATCCATTTCCGGGGTTCCGAATAAGTCTTTTCTCTCAAACGGCCTGCTCGACCCATCTTCTGAAGTTCTAGAATGCAATCCACAATCTGCTGTTGCTCGTACTCTGAGAATACACATGTGTGTAACTCGAGGCCTTCCAAAATGTTGATTCTTCTGCCTCTAATCCTTTCAAAGTATTTGAAAGTCTTCTTCTCAACATTTTGCATTCTTTCTAGTTCATATTCTGGGATGATCTGCAAGTGACGAGGCCTAGTAACGTATTGCGGGATGTATGGCTCAATCCCGTCACGTTCTCCTCGCATACCTTGGCTCCTCGGGGATTGTCTCGTCGGGACATCCTCCGGGTTGCTTCGGCAACAAGGTTCTTCGAATATGGTATCTCCGCCCGGCGTCGAGGCACCGATTCTATCTCCGTTCTTCTTGGCACTTCTCCGATCCGTTCCGATTCTCTCGGCGTTGACTTTCTTCTTTTCGGTTCCCGCCGAACCGGTATCTTCGAAATGTGTGTGCTCGCGAAGGTGGTCGTTTCCTCGTGTTGATCCGCCGCAAGTTTAGTCAACGTCTTGCGGATACGGCGATTCTTATTTCTTCTTTGAGTAGCGAGTGAGCGTAGCTCTCCTCACTTCTTGAATTCTCGCGGGTGCAGCGGCGACGAGCCCTCGCCTCTACCGTGGCAACTATCGACTTGATTTTCTTGCTTTCCTCGGTGTTTGTCTTTCTTTTCTTGTTGTCGGATTGGTGGCTCGGGCCACCCATCTTCATTACTCGTCCGGCTATGAAGCTCCTCTCGGTCCACCTGGGACCCGGTCATTTTCTTCATACTGTAGGCTGGCTGGTGTGAAGTCAGAATTAATTTATATCACTGCTCCGTCCTTCACCCTCTTTTCATCGAGTGCGAGACTCACGCCATTTTTAAAGTTTAGGACCAACCGCTCGTTCGACATTTCCCTGCGAAGAAAACAAGAAAAGGATCAGGGGCTATACTAAGAACAAGAACATTAAGAAAGTATTTATCACTGAAGATTTTTATTCACTTATTCCAATTTTAATTTTTAAGGAAAGCAGGAAAAGATAAAAAAAAGATCAGGAAAAAGATTTGATTTGAAAGGAAGGGTAAAACTTTATTATTATGATTTGACATATTTTATTTTTAGTACATATATTTTTTTATTTTATCCATTTTTATGTTTTTGGGTTCGGACCCAGTCACAAAGTGATCGCTTCACCCGTGTTTCTAGGGATAAGACTCTATTTTAGAGGCCACCCTTCAAAATATCAGGTTGCGTAATATTTCTTCAAATATCGTCCATTGATTGGAAGCATTTGTCGTTCTCCTTGGCAATTCACAAGTTGGTAGGAGCCTCCTGAGTAGATTGCCTCGACCACAAACGACCCTTTCCAAGTCAGTTCAAATTTGCCTCTTATCTTGCGATGTGCAAGAATAGGTCTTCTGAGAACAAGAACTAAGTCACCAACTTTGAAAGTTCTCGGGCGGACCAGTTTATCATGGGCCTGGATCATCTTAGCTTGGTACAGTTCCAAATTTTGCTGCGCTGCAAGTCTCTTCCCTTCCAAGCTTTCCAGTTCTTCCAGTCGCAATCTGGCATTTTCTTTTGTAGTAATTTTATTTGCAACTGCAATCCTGAGTGATGGAAGCTGGACTTCCAATGGTAACACTGCCTCGGACCCGTATACTAAAGCATAAGGCGTAGATTGAGTAGGAGTCCTGAAAGTTGTTTTGTAGGCCCATAAGGCTTCTAACAACTTCTCGTGCCAATTTCTCTTGTTGACGTCCAAAGTTTTCTTTAAGATTTGAACGAGAGTTTTATTAAAAGTCTTGGCCAAGCCGTTTGCTCTTGGGTAGTAGATTGTTGAGTATCACCAATCTATTCCATGTCTTCTGACAAAATTGTTGATCTTTGTACTTCTGAATGCGGACCCATTATCTGAAATGATTCTGTGCGGTACTCCGAAACAGTAGACGACTTGATTTTTGAAAAACTGTAGCACGTGGTGTGCCTTTACTTCTCCGAGTGGAACCGCTTCGCCTTATTTAGAAAAGTAGTCCGTAGGCTGCAAGGATGAAGCGATGTCCTCTCGAATAAGGTGGTTCTATCGGACCCACTATATCCGTGCCCCAACACCGAAATGGCCACAACGCAATTGTAGGATGTAGCACGTTTGGAGGTTGGTGTAGAACCACTCCGTGCACTTGGCACTGGTGACAACTTTTGGCAATCTTCATGCAATCGGTCATCATCGAGGGCCAGTAATACCCTAGTCTTTTAATTTTTATTTTCATTTTCGGACTCGACTGATGAGCGCCACAAAGTCTTGAATGCACTTCTTTGACAATTTCACGAGCCTCGGACCCGTTCAGGCATCTTAACCACATTTGATCAAAAGACCTTCTGTATAATGTACTCGTTTATTAATGCGTAAGACGAGCTCTTTTCTTGATTTGATGTGCTTAATGACTTATCGTCTGGTAATTTCCCTGTTTGCAGGTAGTCTATTAGCGGCTGACGCCAATCTTCTGTGTTTTCCGTCACTGCTGCAACTGATTCCTCTGTTTTTTCTGATTTTTGTATCATATCCATGTCGAGCTGTGATAGGACCTGTCGTCCTTGAACTAACACTTCAACTGACTCATCTTGTGAGCAGGCAAATTCTTTTGCAAGGCGAGCTAGCGCATCTGCGAGAGCGTTTTCTCTTCTGGGGATCTTGTAGATTGTTACATTCGGAATTTGTTCCAACAGTTTTATGGCATACTGAAAGTATTGCTCGAGTCTTGGCTTTAAAATTCTGTATTGTCCGGCGACCTGTTGAATGATTAACTGAAAATCTCTGTAGATATTGATATCCATTATTTCCATTTGAATAGTCGGTTCTAGTCATGTTATGAGGGCTTCGTATTCTGCCTCGTTGTTTGTGCACGGCTCTGTTAAGTGGTAGAAGTATCTTAACATCCCCCGCTCCGGTGTTATAAAGATTAGTCTGATTTCTGCCTTATCGGGCACTATCATTTGCAATTCTTTGTCTTTCTGTGCTGAGGACGCTCCGTCGAAGTATAGTTCCCAAGGTTGATCATTAGTGTCTTCTAGGCTCATTATCTGCTCGTCTGGTAAATCATCGTCGAGAGGCGAATCTCCCGGTAAAGGGTGCGCTGCAAGGAAGTCAGCTAGCACTTGTCCCTTTACGGCACGAAGAGGAACGAAAGTTATGTCGAATTGCAATAGTATCATCGACCACCTGGCAAGTCTGTCAGAAAGTGTTGGACGGGTCATCAAATATTGCAACGGATTAACTTTCGAGATGAGGTTGACCTTATGAGAGAGCATGTAATGCCTGAGTTTCTGTGCGGCGAAGATCAGGGCTAAACAATGCTTCTCAATTGGATGATACCTTACTTCCATCGGAATCAAACGATGGCTTAAGTAGTAGAGAGCATTTTTTTCCCTCATCATTGACCTGGGCTAGCAGGGCTCCAAGGGAGTCGTCTAGAGCCATGGTATAAAGTATCAACGGTCTACCCGAGGTCGAGGCCGCTAAGATAGGAGGTGTCATTAAGTATTGTTTAATGTCCTCGAAGGCCCGTTGGCATTTCTCTTCCCAGATGAATTTAGCGTCCTTTTTAACTAATGCCAAGAAGGGTTGACACCTACCTGACAAGTTCGAGATAAAGCGTCGAAGATATGTCAGCTTCCCTTGAAAGGATCGTAGCTGTTTTAAGGTTTTGGGAGGCGGCATCTCTAAGATAGCTTTAATCTTTTCCGGATCGATTTCAATCCCGCGATGTCGGACAACAAATCCTAAGAATTTCCCGGAGATAACGCCGAAGGCGCATTTTAAGGGATTCATCTTAAGGTTGTATTGCCTTAGTCGCTCAAAGACAATTCTCAAATCATACAGGTGGTCTTCCTTCAGTTTGCTTTTGATGACCACATCGTCCACGTAGCACTCGACTTGGTTGTGAATGAGATCATCAAAAATCTTTGTCATTGCTCTTTGGTATGTTGCTCCTGCGTTCTTTAGTCCGAATGGAATTACTGTGTAGCAATACACTCCAATTGGTGTTCTGAATGTCGTGAGCTTTTCGTCTTCTTGTGCCATTTTTATCTGGTTGTATCCTGAAGATCCATCCATGAAAGAGAATATTTCATGTGTCGAAGCGATGTCGATCATTAACTCTGGAATTGGTAGTGGAAATTCATCCTTCGGACATGCTTTGTTCAAGTCTCTGAAATCCACACAGATTCTGATCTAACCATTCTTCTTCCTGACTGGTACCACATTGGCTAGCCAAGTAGGTTATTGTTCTTCACGGACAAATTTAGCGTCGATTAGCTTCTTAACTTCGGCTATTACTTGTTGTTCAATTTCTAAACGCATTCTTCTGGAAGCTTGTCTGACTGGAACGGAAGTAGGATCCACTCCTAGCCAGTGAACTGCGACTTCGGAGCTAATCACGGCATTTCGTCGTAACTCCAAGCAAAACGAGTCCTTGAATTCCATTAATAGCTTGATCATTTCCTCGGAATCTTCTTTATTGAGTAAGGAGCTAACAAAGGTTGGTCTAGGCTTTTCGCTAGTACCTAAGTTAACTTCCATTAATTCATCTATTGTAGATTTAACTTCTTCTTCGAACTCTGGTGGAGCGTCTCCAATTTGCAGATCTTCAAGCTCTTCTGTAGTTTCCAAGCAGTCTTCATTAGGTTCGCAAGTGACAACCAAACAAAATTCCGTATCGTCAACTGAACCTACTGTGCCGAATCCGAGACCATGTTTTGAATTGGGAGGCCGACCGGCATTATTCCATAATTTTTCGAAGTGTTGTGATCGGCCTTTTGTCCATTGTCGAGGTAAGACACCATGCTGAATTAAATTTTGAACACAGGGAGAGTACCACTCAAAAGGTAATTCCATTAACTCGGAATAAGTGACATCTTCAAATTGTACATTGTTTTCAGTATTGGAAGAAGAAGTGTCATGGTAAAATTTGATTGGCTTTGCACCGCTGCTATGTACTTCTTTGACCACCATACCCTCGATCTTATTAGACTGGATCGGGGCCAGGGTCATAGTGTGTACATAGTGGTTAATATTCTCGTACATCGATTTGTATTCTTCGTTCTTCTCATCTTCGAGAGAAATCTTGAATTGTGGTTTCTTCCGGTTTATTGTAGCTGCTTCTTTCTTGACTTCCTCTTCTTCCTCAGAGCTGTTCTCCCAATCAACGTTGATTATCAGCTTTTTCTGTCCAACTATCCCAGTGCCTCTTCCACGACCTCGTCCCCGGCCTCGACCTCAGATGCGAGTTCTGGAGAAACCTTCACCATCTCGCCGTAAGGGAGTGGTGAGTGACTGTTGGACTAGAACTTCAGGTTCTTCATTGTCTCGAATTTCTTTTGCCTCATTTGGCATGGTGCTTCTGGAGAAGATTGTTTTCTTCGGAGGTGTGTAATAAGCTGCATCTTCATGGATTCCAATCTCATGTACGGAGAAAGGTTGCAAATCACCTTTAATGCACTGTTCTCCTCCTTCGTAGTATTTTATGCACTGATGCAGAGATGATGGTACCATCAGGTTTTCATGGATCCATGACCGGCCCAGTAGAGCGTTGAACGATGTCTCATAGTCAATTATGTGGAATTTTGCGGTTGTCTTTGCTAAGTCACCGGTCTTCATCAACAGTGTTATTGATCTAAGGGCTCTTTCTCCTTTCTGGTTGAATCCTCTTAGTAACATCTTATCCGCTTCAAGCTCGCGAGCATCAATTTCCAAGTATGCTAGCGTCCGAAGATTCATTATGTTGATTGACGCTCCTGGATCCACCAATACTCTGGAGAGCGTAAACTTCCCGATTGTGACTGAAATGTACAACGGTCGGTTATGATCGGCTGTCCCAAGTAGTAGATCACTGTCCGTGAAGGTAACACCTCGCTGTTCCTTTAACGAGCAAACCTCGTCTAAGGAATCTCCGGCCATCTGAGCTAAACAAATCTCTGGGATTAAGTAAGGCCTTGATCGAGCTTCCTCATCTCTTTTGATAAGATGAGAGCGTCGTAGATGCTCGGTTTGGTACGGTAGTTTCCTAAGATGGGCTAGCACGTTATAGTCCACTTTGTTACCATGTGTCTCAGTTTCTTCCCAAATGGGCAATTCTTCTGCTGGGGTTGATTCTTCCTGAACACCACCTGCTTTCCTTTGTCTTTTGGACCCATTCTCGGAGGTAGAACCTTTCCGCTCCTTAAGTTGACTTCTGTGATTTCTTCTGAGTCTGGTACTGAGTTTACTAGTGTCTCCTTTTGAATTGGCATGACGGATTCTTCTGGAGTCGCTTCGGAATCTGAAAGCTCTAACTCTATTGTGATTGGAGTTCCTTGGAATTCACAAATAGATCCATTGCTTGTTGAACTTTCGTAGCCTTCTTGATGAATGTCTTCTTTGTCATCGTGATTGTCGAGGTTGTGTATGATTTGAGAATTGTTATTGGTATCGAAATTGAGATCCGGATTAGATTGGTTGTCGTTAGTTACGTAATCGTTAGAAACAGTCAAAACGTAGCCAACGCCATAACTCTTATCATTATAAGATCCCGCCGGAGCGAGCAAATAATCATACAGAGTCAGAGGTTCGAGGAATTTTTCCCCCGAATCGAAAACAACCATCCTAGGATAAGCAGCCCCTAGCCTAGCCTTGGGAGCCTCGGTCTTTTCTTCTTCTTCGATCTCCTTCTTTTCTATGATCTTTTCTTCCTGGGGCGGTTCTTCAATTGCAAGCGATAGCGCCGACTTGACAGGTTTCAAACTCTGAGTTGAAGCACGCGCCGAAGCAGTTTGGATGCGATCCAAAATTTTCTTCGATGAATTCGTCCAAGCGGTACTCCATCCATCATCGGTCGTGTAAGAGTCTATTGGAACAATGAGATCCGTTGAAATAACATTGACAGAACCTCCTTTCTGGGGTTCTTTCATGTATTCCTTTGGGATCGTTATGTTCCCTTTTTCGGAGATTGTTGTCAAGCCGACTTTTGAAGGTGATGCAATCCTCTATCTTATGTCCAAGCAGCTGGTGGTAAGGGCGGTAGTTGGGATGGTCTTTCTTGTTGACTTCTTCGGCTTCCTGGATTCTGGCAGTCGAAAATCAGAAGTCTTCATCAAACTCGGGAACATCTTTGGCACTGCCTCATTCTTGAATGGATACTCTCTGTTTATAAGCTCCTTTAACGTGCGCTGTGGGCGAGGCGGTTGCTCATATTGTTGAGTTGGCTGATAACCGGGTTGAGGTTGTTGGTAGTTCTGCTGAGGTTGTTGATAGCTGGGCTGCGGCTGCTCCGGCTATATTTGCATTGGCTGCTTGCCCTTATCAACTGCAGTGACGATCCCGAATTTCTTTTCAAATGTCTTCACAGGATTTTGTTTGTTTGTTTTGTCGAAGAAACTTAGTTGCTTCGCTTCCTCTTGCAAGCTTCCGGCCTTGCTTAACAACTTCTCGAAAGTCTTAATTGTAAATCCCTAAAGGAGGAGTGCTATCGGGCCGTGAATGCTTTTAAGCAAGATACCGACTGCATGCTGCTCTTGTAGCTGTGGCTCACACTTCATGCTTAGATTTCTCCATCGAAGTATGTAGTCCACTAAAGTTTTGTTCGGTTTCTGTTTCTCCACCACTAAGTCACCGATGGTGATATGGTGCTGAGCTCCGGCAAACCGTTTCACGAAAAGGTTTTCTAATTCTGAAAATGTCTTTACCGAACCGTTCGGTAACTCTGCATACCAATCGAAGGCGATCCCTGACAGGCTGCTGACGAATTTTCGGAAGAGTAAGGCGTCACTTCCACCGGCGTTGCAACAACTAGCGTGAAAATATGCAACATGCTGTCGAGGGTTTCTGGTACCATCGAAAGTCTTGAACAGAGGTGGTACGAAGCCTTTGGGTATTGTATCGCATCAAATTCTTCCGGGTAAGGTCTACCCGTCCGAATAGATGTTCCGCTCTTAGACTGTGCTAAGACTTCTCGCACCTGTTGTTCCACCATGTTCTTGATGTCCTTCTCTGGAATCATATTTTGGGTAGAATCTTTCTTCGGCTGATCGTCTCCATTAACAGATGTAATCTCTTTTCCTCCGTTTGTAATATGAATAACTTCTGGAGGCGTTTCTCTTGGGGGTTGAGCCTGGCTCTGAAGAGTGGCTAGGGCTGCAGCCATCTCTTCCATCCTTTTTGCCATTTGAGAGATTGTATCATCTTTTTCTTGAAGTTGTGCTCTTAATGCTTCCGGTTCATCTCTCTCCGCAGCTGCCGGGGCACCTTGCGAAGCTGACGATGCTCGTGTTTTAACCATGTTGATCTCCACAAATTCGTCATCCATGAACTCCGACGAGACAACTTCATCTCCAAACTTTTCTTCTCTTTCTCTTGCTAATCGTTGAATGTCGGTTCTTAGCTTTTCCATAGCGTCTTCCAATGGTCTTTTCGTGCGGTTTCGCGGTTATCATGTGATGGCTGTTGGGTTTCCTTCGGGAGTCCCCTTCATCGCAGTGGGCGCTCTCTTCGGACTCGAGTCTCTCGACGAGACTTTCCTTTCGAGTCGTTGTTTCGGTCTTAATTGGCCGGTAGTAGGACGCCATACCATCCTTCTAGCAGCAGAAGGCCTAGGACCGGATGGTCTGTCGGCTGAATGCTGGAAGGTGGTATCCTCCCTGATCTGTAAACCTGAAACAACAACATGTGGACTAGTCTTCATCTTCTTATTCGGCTTTTCTGTGGCGATAACGGGTTCTACTCGCGGCCCAAGACGGGACTTGGCTGGCACCCGCCCTATTCTTCTTAAAATATCTGATACAGGACATTTCTCTTTCTTTGTTAACTTCTCTATCACAGTCTGTAGTCGGGCAAAGGGTGTAATCCTAGCCCTTTTCTTTCGGCTGTCGCTATAGTATGCGGGTCGAGGTAATGTAGAAGCAATCTTGCAGATATTTTCCTCGTCAGCTACGGCGGAAAGGGGATGGAATCTACTTCCTTCCAAAAGCGGTGTATACTCAGGCAATGGTATGTACTCAGGTAGTGGTGTGTACTCAGGGATTTCTTCTAAGAAAGCAACTTCGGCAGCTACGGCTTTTCTGGCAATCTTTCTACCTCTGTTTCTTCTCTGAGTCCGTGTTAGGGGTGGAACCCTTGAGCTGGACCCAATTTCGAAAATAGAAGGTCTCGCACGGAGATCTGTACCCTCCACGGTAACATGCTCGTTAAAAATTTGAATTTCCTTCCCCTTCATTTTGGCGGAAGCCGGGGTAGGTGCAGAGACGACTAGCACCGGTGGGGTAGAGATAACAGTCCTCCTATGGACAGTAGTATTCCTCTCAGCTAGAACCCTTTGCAGGGGAGGGAACTCTTGAGTTTACTTGAGGTTGAACTCGATCAAAGGTCTTTCAGTTTCAGATACTTTGTCTGTAAGTGTGAAAAGGGTAACGTCAGTGATCTTGACATTTGTGTTCTCGAATCCTTGTCCAAACCGGATGATCCCATTGTCGGGCGACTCATCTTTGTAAACGGCGAAGTCCGATCCATTGGTGAAGGAGAAAATCAGCTTTGGGCGGACATCTTCGCAAGGTAGATTCCGATTGTCGATCCCAAGTTATGCTTCTTCTCATCAGGACGAAAAGAAAGGAATCGAAAAGAGTCCGAACACATTTTTGTTCATGTATTTATAAAAAGGAGTTATTTGTTAAAAGAGTCATTCATTAGAGGGTTTGTTTATTAAGAACAAAATGTTCAAAGGTGTAGAGAAGGTAAGGAATCCGATTCAGAATTGGAAAGGAAGAGAAAGCCTTATGCATGACTTCTCGACTCGAATGACCGCTCCTAAACTAACACCTATTGGGGGTCCACCCCACCTCGAAAAGAGGTAAAAGGATCTCGGAACCTCTCCGTTTAGGGGTGTCTAAACAATGGCTCCTAAATCCGAGAGGAGTTGGCTATACTCGTTCAAGACAGAAATGAACGGGGTATTCCAACGGAAGAATGGTAGTTTGGTCCACTAGGGGCATGGGCTCACTACCGATTTATGAAAGCAAAACCATCTGATTAAAATGGAGAGAGGAACTAATCTCCAGCGGAGTTGCCAGAAGTTGTCGGCATATTTTTAAATTTGTGTTTTGAAAAGGGGGTTGCCTACAGAAGTTGTCGGCGAATTTTAAATTTTAAATTTAATTTAAATATATATATATATATAGTTTGGAAAATAGCGTTTGATTTTTTAAAATGATTTTTTAAAATGATTTTTTAAGTTTGAAAATTTTAAGATATGAAATCAAACCGATCTCACATTCCAAATTGTTTATATAAACGAGCACCGCACCATAAACCGTGTATTTATTCCGAAGAATAGACACACTGCTTGATGATGAGGCTCGAATAAATAAACTAGGAGATTTGTGAAATCCGTTTGGTCTGCGAACCAATTTTATAAGCCGACAAGTTCCCCTGCTTAATATAAATGAATTAAGCAGGGTTTATATTACCTGGGTTCTTAAAGTTCCCTATAAGGGCAAGCCCCTATAGTTAATTACATCTTAAATGTTCGAAGACACTCAAGAAAACTCTCGATAATGATCAGTGATTTTGCTCTCAAGAATTTCAAAGTTTAAGGTTTTCAAAGGATCGGATTTTTGGAAATTCAAAAGGGAATGACTCAAAATTTGGAACAATTTTATTTTTGAGAATCCAAAGGAAAAGAAGTAGGAGAAGCTGAGGATCCAAGAAGAATCTTGGTAACTTCCCAAACTATCCTATTGTTTGGTTTAGATTTGAGAAAATCCTAATATTATCTGATATTTCAATCTTGCCAATTTTTGTTAATTAGGACTTATATTCGTATGACATAATCATACAATCGACCTCGAAGATGTGAGGGTTTATGTCGTACCGAACGATCACCTCGGAGTCCTAAAACCTAGGTTAGGGCTTAATTTACATGATATGATTATGCAAATGCCTAACAAAGATTTGAGGATTTATGTTGCACTATGCAAACTACCTCGAAGTCCTATGGCTTAATTATTTAATTCTAAGACGGCTTTCTGAAGTAGACTCGAGTTTTGCTCGATGACGATGGCCGTCGTTGCCCACCATGCTCCGAGCTCCTTGTTGTTGCAGAGGTTTCGTTTTAGAAGTCATAAATCAGGAGATGAGAGAAGTGTTTTGGTTTAGAGAAAATCTTAAAATCCAAGTGTTTTTAATATTTTAATTAAACCAAATCTTAAAGTTGATTAAACGAACCGATTAAGATCCCACGGTTCCGTCATCCCGACACCGTTATTTTCATCGAATTTACTTAGTCCGGATGAATTTGCTAAACTCAATCGAATGAGTTCCACACCTTCATTTAGACCGTGGGAAATCCCGTTAGCAACACGTGGGTTGCATCATCCGAGGTATTCCCGATCATTCAACGAGACGTTTTACTTTAGTTGCAATTGTAGTTTTTGTGTTCTGTTTGTGATTATATTTTGAGTTGTTTTATATTTTGGAATGTTGTGGCGGTGATTTTTATCTTGTAATAACTTTTAATTTAGTTTTGGCTTCAGTTCAGGGACTATCCTAAAGGTTTTGATTTTCATGCAACAATTGTTTATCATGCAAGAAAAGTAAAGTGCATTTGCAATAACGTAAATTACAATAAAATAAAAGCGTACCTGGAGGGTCTTCCCGTCATCCTAAGCTGCACTTAAAACACATGTTAAGGCATTTAAATATTCCAACAAGTACCTAGGTAAAGCTAAGGGAAAGGTTTTGGTTGTCTACCAAAGCCCTAATCCTATGGCTAGTCATCTCCTATGACGTCTAGGTTCTTGTGTTTTGGTTTAAGGACGATTTTCTTCATCAAAGAATAATTAAATTCAATTGTTCTTATAAACATCCTATCATATTGAGGAAGTGCTTAAGACGAATCTTAAACATCTTTTCAATATCTCTAGGATTGTTTTAAGTCCAAGAGAATTTAATTATACAACTGAATTAATCATCCGGGAGTTTAAGTTTTGTTCTTTTGCTCAGATGAATCTAGGACATTTGAATATCCTATAAGTGAGGTAACAATTCACTTGACACCTCATTTAAGAGTTATAATAATAAGAGCTTTAAAAAGGGCAAATCAAATTATTAAATATTTTGATGATTTAAACTTAATGATTTAATTTTAATTTAATTATAGAAAATTAATTTAAGTTTGGAATAGTTTTCAAGTTATTTTAGATTTAACTCTTAATGATTTCATTTAGGTTTGTTATTAAATGATTTTAATTTAATTTAATTCAACTTAATTTAATTTTTGATTTATTTTAATTTAATTCAATTCAATTTTAATTCAATTTAATTTCAATTTAATTCCAATTTAAATTAATTTAATTTAATTTTTAATTTAATTTTATTTATTTTAATTTTAATTCAATTTAATTTCATTTTAATTCCAATTTAATTTAATTTAACTGTTGATTGACTCTATTTAACTTAAGTTCAGACAGACATGAACTCAAGTTAAATAGATTCAATCAACATTGAATCTAACATAGGTTCAACCAGACATGAACCCAAGTTAATTCAATTAATATTGAATCTAATTTCAAACCTTTTAACTTAAGTTCAGACAGACATGAACTCAAGTTAAATAGATTCAATCAACATTGAATCTAACTTAGGTTCAACCAGACATGAACCCAAGTTAATTCAATTAATATCGAATCTAATTTCAAACCTTTTAACTTAAGTTCGGATAGACATGAACTCAAGTTAAATAGATTCAATCAACATTGAATCTAACATAGGTTCAACCGGACATGAACCCAAGTTAATTCGATTAATATTGAATCTAATTTCAAACCTTTTAACTTAAGTTCGGACGGACATGAACTCAAGTTAAATAGATTCAATCAACATTGAATCTAACTTAGGTTCAACCGGACATGAACCCAAGTTAATTCAATCAATATTGAATCTAATTTCAAACCTTTTTAACTTAAGTTCGACATGGACATGAACTCAAGTTAAATAGATTCAATCAACATTGAATCTAACTTAGGTTCAACCAGACATGAACCCAAGTTAACTCAATCAATGTTAAATCTAATTTCAAACCTTTTTAACTTAAGTTCAGACAGACATGAACTCAAGTTAATTCAGAATTTAAGTTAATTCAGAATTTAGGTTTAAACTTAAAATAAATATATAAATTCAATATTTCAAACCAAAACAGACATAATCGACAAAAATTTGACATTTCAAAAATAAAACAACATAACCAACATAAAATTGACATTTCAAAATAATTTGACATAAATTGACATCCAAGATATATCCAAATATTCTGTGACATTATTTCTGACAATATTTTCTTTACAGGGTGAAAACAAGAAATTTCACTTAGATTTTCTTTACATGTTATAGGATGTACTAACTCTGTTTTGCAGGACGACATTCTAGGCGAACAAAAACAAAACAAAAACTTTTAGGTTAGACATATAACCTGAAACTCTTCAACAAAAACAATGACATTGACAACAAAAACAAAACCAAAACTTTTAGGTTAGACATATAACCTGAAAATTTTCAACAAAACAATGACATTGACAACAAAGACAAAACCAGAACCTTTAGGTTAGACATAATACCTAAAATGTTCAATAACATGATATAAAAACATTCGGGATTGATAGTGGGTACATCTCTCCTTAAAAATAAAATTTATTTAGAAAACAAATGATTAACATTAATCAGAAGTTTTCTTAAACAATTGAAAATTGTTTAAGATGTAATTAACTATGAAGCTCGCTTCATAGGAGATCTAAAAGAACCCAAAATAGAAATCTCTGGTTTACCATGATCTTCTTAATATGAAAATTCTAGAATATCCTCATATAAGAATTATCATAAACATCCTTTTCTACTATTAGTCCTAAAATTTTTCTAAATCTTTCGTAGGATTTATAGGAATAAAACAAGGCTAATATTAGATGGTGACTCCTTGACATTGGCACTCAAACCCAATCTCTTTCCGCCCACACCGCCGACAGGTACTTTGGGTCATCCGAATGATGCCTTTGACGACGATTAGTCAAACCTCGTTCATGCTGACTCATGGGATGGAGATAATGTTGTCGATCGAATATAACAATCATAATTAAAGGATCATCACAATTTCTCATTCCATAGAGGAGAATCTAGCCGAATGACAAGAGAATAATAATGAAGGAGCAATGCTAGTTCTCGATCTCATAGAAGAAAATCAAACTAACTCGTCTCTTTGATAGGAAGAAGTTAAGAAATAAACTGCTCGATATTTCAAGAAGCATATTCGAGAGAAGATTTTTATTCCTAGAAATGTAGTTTTGAAGAAATCCGACCTCGCTGCTCGTGGGGAAGTGATTGGCAAACTGGATCAAACTTGGAGCAGCTCGTACATAATCAGTTAAAGAATTTCTCCGAGAGCTTACAAACTAAAGACTTATGCTGGAGAGAACTCCCTCGGACATGGAGTAGAGATAATTTGAAGAAGATTTTCACTTATAATTATTTAAAAAAAAAAGAAACTTGTAATGCATATGTTAAAAGGAGTATCGTTACCAACAACTTGTGATATATTGTTTTATCGATGCAACATAATTTGAAGTTGACTAACTTTTTTAACAATAAACTCAGGTCCCTCCGACACTCGGGAACTCGAACCGATTAAATAAACACGTAAAGCTATATAGCGTTCAATTTTAGCTGTTGGGGAATTCGAGTAGATCGAGTGGTAAGACATGCATAAAAAGAAATCAATCTTAATGTTAGTAGATCAACAAATAATTCATGCTGCCTTTGTGTCGCAAATCCTTGTCTGTAAAATCTGTAAGATGATGTTTTTTGAGATGGTTCTCTGGTCGCTGTTGACCTCATTTTTGATGAGGTCTTCTCTTCTTCTCTTTAGTACATAGGACCTAGCCTTAGGCTTTTCCTTTGACTATCCTAGAGGATTAGAATTGGGACCCACCACTTAGAAATTCAAACCACTTCTTAACTCCCTGCAAACTCCACAAACTTGATTATAGACCCCTAATCACCTAGAGGGTTGAAATTAAATGTGGAAGTCTAAAGGATGAGTTCCTATAGGACTCTTTGGCCTTAGGACCGCCCGCAGGTGGCCCGGTCCGGTGAAGGGTCGACTTACACACACACTACACCTATGCACTACACTTTCACACACCTCTTAAAACCACACCCATACCCAACTCGACCTCCCGACTCATGAAGGTGATTCACATGGATGGTCCTTAACCCCTAAGCCCTTGGCTAAGAGGGTTAGGAACAACATAGTGGATGCCTCAAATGAGTCCCTTTTATGGCTCATGTGGGCTTGATATGGCTTCATGGCTCAACCAAAATTATTTCATTCCACTTACATTTACCTAATCTTCAATTTTCCAAATTTTTAATTTTTGACCCCCGGGACCCTACACCCACTTAGCCTACCCAAAACCCTTGAAACCACCCAAAATTTGCAAAATCACCTAAATTACCCAAAATTCCTCAAAATCAATCCCAAACATTCCCACATTACTCAAATTGATCATCCATACCCAAAAATACCAAAGATTCCAAGAATACCTCTCAATACCCTCCAAATACCCAAAATGCCCTCTTACCAAAAAATCCAAAAATTCAGAAAATTCCCAGAAATTCCAGAAAATCCCAAATATTCCCAATTTCATTTTGTTCAACTACACCATGGGCCAATTTTGTCAATTTACGCCACTTTTATCAAAACCCCAATTCGACCCATTTTAACCCAAAGTAAACCCAATGTCAAACCAAACCTACCCAATTGACCCAAATTCTGGTCCAATTCAATTCTAAACTTCAATTCAACATCCCCAACACCAATCTAGACCAAATCCAAGTCCAATTGGATTGACATTGGGATCCAATTTCACTTTGGGCCTTAAAGCCCAATTTGAACCCATGACCCAAACTTAGCCCAAACTTACCCAATTCAACTCCAATTAACCCCAAATCTTTTCTAAACCTTCCTTAACATTCCCATAAACAAAACACTAACATGATTTGCCCAAAATTTAGACCCAAACCCCACTCAAATTCAACCCAAAACCAAAAGGCCCAATTTTGACCTAAATCTAAACCTAGCCCAAATAGACCCAAACCTCAAAATCAAAACCTAACCAAAGCCAAAACCTCTTTGAAACATTCCCATAAACATTTCCCAACATTAATTTTACATCAATTTCAACTTTAGCCCAACTTTGGCCCATGGTAGCCCATTTTGGCCCACCTTAGCCTCTTTACCAAAAGGCCCATATCCAACCCAATTCAAACCCAAATCACCTCAAGTTTGTTTCAAACCACTCATGACACATCCCTAAACCAAACTCAACAATTATTTGGCCCAACCTCTTTAAAAAACTCCCATCCATAAATTCATTTTTAAACTAAAAGGCCCATTCCTTAAATCATTTTAAAAGCCCATCTTTTACCACATCCAAAGGCCCAAAATTGGTCCCAAAGCCCATATGACATTTCCCATCATCATAATTCCAATTAAACTCAATACCTAAATCCTAAATTCATCATTGGATTATTCCAAAATTAAACCTCATGACAACTCTCACCAAAATGCCAAAAGTCACAAAATCCATTTCCATGAAATTGACTAAACTTTTCCCTAAGCCACATGAGCCATGCATGAGCCATTCACAAGCCATAGAAAGCCATGAAAGTTTGGCATGTGACCATGCCATTAATGGTAAAAGGAGGGGCTCCTTTCCTAACCTTTCATTAAGCCTTTTTAACCTTATCCATGACACACACTAAACCATGTTTAGCCACCTCATCATGGATAGAGACCACACCATCCTCTCTTGGCTGACCCAACTGATCCTCTCAGCCCAAAATCAGGCCATGGGGAGGTGCACCCAACCCAAACCAATGGGTTGACCAAATTGAAGCCAAAATGACCCCTTCCCCATTCCATTTTAAATCAGCCCCTTTATACATGGCAATTGCCAATTGCTTGCACCAAGTCCCAGCCCTGACCCACCTGACCTTGAGGGTGACCCATGCCTGGCCGGCCAGCCACCACAACCGCCGGAAACCACCAGGCCGAGAGCTCACATGTGAGCCCAAACTTGAAATTCCACCTTCGTCGAGCCGCCCCATGCCCACGGCCACCATGGTCGTTCTTCCTCGACTCTGCGACTGATCCCAACCATTAAACCCCCCTTAGGAGAGCCTCCGACCATGCCTATTTAAACCCCTCACCCTCTCGGCCAAAGGAGGTGCTGAACCAAACCTTAAGGAAACTCGCCAAAATCATTCCGGATCACTCTCCACACATAGAGCACTTGATCCCCACCGAATTCCAGCCCCAATTCCCTCCAAGTCGAGCTCAATTTCGAGCTCAAACTTTAGCCCAAAAACCAGGACACTTCTTCACAGTGAGCCAATCCCCAAATTGATTGGTCCTACACCTTCACTGGACCAAGAGGAGAAGTTTCCCACTGAAATCCCCATCTCCAGGCCACCCAGTTGCTCCAGCCTCCAAGCTTTGTGAACGGCTGTGGTCACTTTCATAGCTAGAAAATTCACCAGGCCAAGGGACTTCATATGGAGCTTACTTGGACCCAATCGAAGGTGACACAACTCTCAGATCGAAGCTTCACTTCTCTGAGCAAAGGTATGAACTCCCTCTTCTGCCCGAGCTTCAGTCAATTCTCCATTTTGATTGGCTTGATTTCATAGCATGTTCACCATATGGATGTGTTCGTCTCTTCAAGACGAATCCATAGAGCATAAGAACACGAAAATCCGTTGAGAATCGAGTGAGTTCTTAGGGTTAGAGTGTGGACGGTCACGAGATCGCACCAGTCGTAGACGATGACCAGGAACCGTCGGATCGCGCGTGTATTGGATGGACGGCTTGAATTGCGTCGGACCGGCGGATGGTACGTGAACCGCGGGGCCCCGGACAGCGAGTCGGATGGCGGCGCCGAACCGGGGAGCGACGCGTGTCGATTCGGAGCCGTCGAGGTTGAGTCGCCGCCGCGTGGATAAGTAGATAAATAGGGTATTTTCCGATTTATTTAAATACCGTAACTTCAAAAATCCATATCTTTGTGTAGAAAAATCACAAAAATAAAATAAAAATACACTCTTGCTCGGTCAACAGAGGAGAATAATGTGGAAAGAAATTAATTAATTTTGTCCAAGTACTTTATTTTTAATTAATTATTTACTCCCTACATTGTTTTAATTCTCCATGCATTCATACAATTCACCATGGCATGAGACCATAGGGCTTTTGAAGCCTCTGAACTTGGGAACATTCCCTGAATTTTCCAAGGTCAGAGGTCATCCCTATGAAAAGTTATTGATTTTTCAAATGCATATTGCTGTTTTGAGTATTTTAAATCCAAAAATTAGCATGTTGTGAAATAAATTCTAGGAAAATTTGGTGATGTTCCTTATGACCGGAGAACCCTAGGAAAAATAGGACTTGAGTTAATTCACTCAGATTAACCCTAATTGGCCTAAATACCCAAAATTGAACTTTAATTAATTAGAGTTAACCATAGATCAAATTGACTTGAAATCAATTCTCCACTGACCTTTAGGATCAGAGGAATCCACCATAAAAATTTCAAGTCAGTTGGACTTGGTTAGCCCCATCAAATGGGTTGATTAAGCCACTTAGCCAAAATTAAACTTTAAAATTTCATAACTTTCAAAATACTTTTCAAAAATTCACCAAATTGGTTTTGAAGCCTCTCTGATATCAGGGGAATTCAAGAAAATTAAAATTGCAATTTTCTAAAAAAGTTGATTTTTTATCATTATTTTAATATTTTAATAATTAAAAAATAATAAAAATTACAAAAATAATAAAATTCACCAAAATGTCATATTTTGAATTCTAACCACTTAGGAATAAACCCCATATTTTTCTTATGTCTCTAGGTTGAGATATTAAATTTTAAAGCCTTGGGGTAATTTTTAAAATTAAAAAAATACATTTTCTAGCATTTCCATTAAAATAATTCCAATAAATTAAGGAAAAATCAGAAAATTGTAAAATTTGGTTCTCTGGAATCCTTGATATCAGAGAGAATTTTAAAAAATTATAAAATTCATTTTTCAACTTATATTCTATTTTTAAATTAATTAATACTCCAGAACTTAAAATAATTTTAATAAATAAAATATAATTCAAAAAATCACAAAAATTGGTCCAAGTGGTCCTCTGGTCATTAGGAATGTCCCCTAATTTTCTTAAGGACATAAACTTTCCCTTGGTCATATTATTAAATTTTCTTTGGAAATCCTTATTTTCCACCAAAAAATAATTACATAAATAAATTAAATACAGAAAAATCACATTTTCTCCTCTAATGTCTTTATTGACATATGGGTGAGGTCACATAAAAATTTCAAATTCATTTGAGCTCAATTTAGCGAGTTATGAAATTATTAAGCTTGAAGGGCAAAATGGTAATTAAAATTTTAACCCTTAATTAAAACTTTAGGCTTAATAAAATTAAAGAGTAAAATATTTGATCTTAATCTGATTTGGATGATTGAAATTTAAATAAGTAAAGGGTAGAAACCTATTAAACAATTCAACAATAATTGAAATGAATTTTAATTAAAATAATTAATTAAATTTGGAAGAATAATAAAATTGGAATTATTAAAATAGGGATGTTATTAGGAAGAAATTTATTCTTTAATTTAAGAATCCCTAAATTAATCAGCTCAATAATATTTAATTCCTAATTAAAATGATAATCCAAGTTTAAGATTTAAAATGCTTAAAAGACTTAATCATTAAATTAAGTTAAGGTTAAATTATTTAAAGCAAACCCTTTTAAAATAAAAAATTAAATTAAATTAAATTAAATTAAAACAAATTAAATTAAATTAAATTAAATTAAATTAAATTAAATTAAATTAAATTAAATTAAATTAAGTTAAATTAAATCAAATTAAATTAAATTAAATTAAATTAAATTAAATTAAATTAAATTAAATCAAATTAAATCAAATTAAATTAAATCAAATTGAATTAAATTAAGCTAAAGCATATCATATTAAATTAACTTAAATTAAATTAAGTTAAACTAAACCACATTAAATTAAATTAAGTTAAATTAAATTAAATTGAATTAAATTAAATATAGCATCACCTAAGTTATGAAGAATTCAAAATAAATCTAAAATAACTTGAACACTATTCCAAACTTAAATCATTAATTTGAACTTAAATTTGAATCACAAATCATTAAATATCATTTTGCCCTCGAGAGCTAGTGATATTATAACTCCTAAATGGAGTATCAAATGAAATGTCACTTCACTCATAAGGATATTCAAACATCCTAATTCACTGAGCAAGAAATAAAACTTAACTTAAACACCCTAGATGATTAATTCACTCGCACAATGAATTCATTTGGACTTAGGACAATTCTCGAAATATTGAAAAGATGTTTAAGATTCGTCTTAAACACTTCCTCAATATGATGGAATGTCCTTAAGAACAAATTGAGCTTAGTTGCTCTTTGGTGAAGAAAATCATCCTTAAACCAAAACACAAGAACCTAGACGTCATAGAAGATGACTAGCTATAGGATTAGGACCTTTGGTAGAAAACCATAACCCTTCCCTTAGCTTTACCTAAGAAATTGCTATAAATGCTTAAATGCTCTAAATTGTATTTTAAGTGCAGCTTGGGATGACGGGAAGACCCTCCAGTACGCCTTTATTTTATTGCAATTTATCTTACTGCAATTTATTTATTCATGTTGTATTTTACCTTTCTTGCATGATAAACAACAGTTGCATGAAAACCTACACCTTTAGGACAGAAACCAAAACTGAAGCCCATAAACTAAATTAAAAGACACTACAAGATAAAATTAACCGCCACAACATTCAAAATAAAAAATAACTCAAAATTTAATCACAAACAAAACAACAAAACTACAACTATAACTAAATTAAAACGTCTCATTGAATGATCGGGAATACCTCGGATGATGTAACCCACGTGTTGCTAACGGGATTTCCCACGGTCTAAATGAAAGTGCGGAACTCATTTAGTTGAGTTTAGTAAATTCATCTGGACTAAGTGAATTCGATGAAAATAACGGTGTCGGGATGACTGAACCAGTGGGATCTTAATCGGTTCGTTTAATCAACTTTAAGATCTCGTTTTAATTAAAACATTAAAGAAACATGGAAATTAAGACTTTCTCTAAAACCAAACACTTCCCTCATCTCTTGATTTATCACCTTCTACAACTAAACCTCCGCAACAACAAGGAGCTCGGAGTATGGTGGGCGAGCACGGCCATCGTCATCGGCAAAACCCGAGTCTACTTCGAAGAAAACTTCCTTAGAATTAAATAACCAAGCCATAGGACTTCGAGGTAGTTTGCTCTAGTGCAACATAAATCCTCAACTCTTCGTTAGACATTCACATGATCATGTCATGAAAATTAAGCCCTAACCGGTCTTAGGACTCCGAGGTAGTCGTTTGGTACGACATAAACCCTCACATCTTCGAGGCTGTTTGTATGATTTTATCATACAAATATAAAGTCCTAATTAATCAAAATTGGCAAGATCAAAACATTAAATAAACATTAGGACTTTCCTAAATTCAAGCCAAACAATAGGATAGTCAGGAAATTACCGAAGTTCGCTTCGAATCTGTAATTTCTCCTACTTTTCATCCTTTGAGTCCCCAAAATAAAATGTTCCAAATTTGATCCAGTCCCTATTGAAATTCCAATATATTCAATCCCTTGAAAACTTAAACCTTGAAATTCTTGAGAGCAGAACTACTGATTATTATCGAGAGTTTTCTTAGGTGATTCCCGTCACTTAAGATGTAATTAACTATAGGGGTTTGCCCTTATAGGGAATTTTAAGAACCCAGGTAATATAAACCCCGCTTAATTCATTTATATTAAGCGGGGAATTTGTCGGCTTATAAAATTGGTTCGCAGACCAAACGGATGTCACAAATCTTCTAGTTTATTTAATCGAGCCCCATCATCAAGCAATGTGTCTATTCTTCGGGATAGATACATGGTTTGTGATGCGGTGCTCATTTATATAAACTATTCGGGATGTGAGATCAGTTTGATTTCATATCTTAAAATTTTCAAATTTAAAATTATTTTTCAAAATCAAATATTACTTTTCAAATTATTTATTTAAATTAAATTTAAAATTCGCCGACAACTTCTGTAGGCGACCCCTTTTAAAAAATACAACACTCAACCTAAAAATATGCCGACAGTCGCTAGCAACAAGATCTGCAAAAGAGTATAGTGTCAATAATTCCAAAAACAAGTTTTGATGGTTACCCTTACAGTTAAAGACAAGATTTGTGCCTAGTGTATGGAGTAAACCCGATCGGGACAAACATCCGATCGATCAAATGAGACATGGTCAGCGTTAGATAAGGCTTATGAAGAAAGAACATTCAAAATACTAAACAATCGAATAATTTTAGCGTTAAATAAGGCTTATGAAGAACAAAAAATTGTATTACAAACAATTTATTGATTTTAAAAACTAATAATTGTTCGATGTAATATCAATTCATCTGAGTTCGGGATTAAGCTCTGAAGGTGATTCAATTTTCACTAACGATAAGATACATATTATAATTGAAAGATCACCCCAGATGCAAGTCTGAGTAATCCAATCGAACAATAAGGATGGAAGATAAATATTTTTCATCGGTCGATAAGCAGCTACGGACTCACTTCCGAGGTGAGCAAACAATCGATCACTATTCATTACATAAATAGTTCAAAACAAATATGGCGATAGGTAAAATAGAACGTAAGATTTTTTACATAAAAGCAATTATGATATTATTTATCATTTTTATTCTACAAACTTTCTAAAACAAAAAATACAAAAATTTTTAAAGTCCAGAGAAATCTACCGAGTCATCCAACAGTTCTCGTCACTTCTGATGGGGCTCTCATCAATTTCTTCTTCTTCTGAAGAGTCTCTTGGCTTATCAGGAATAAGAGTTGCAAACTCGTCTGGATTGGAAAACTCTGCATCAACAAGGTCATAATGTATGAATGTTTTGGTAGCATAATCCATGTCGTTGTGATACTGATTTGCAAGTTAAGTCATGTGTTCTTCATTTGAAATAGATGAGGCGATAGTCACTTTCAACTCTTTGTTTACTTTCATCAAAGCCACTAGAATTTCAATCAATTCATTTCTTTCGATAATAAACATCAAGTTTAACCTTGTAAAGATCTTTATCATCTTGAGTCCTTTTAAGGCTGGCCTCCAGTGAAGCGACTTTATTATGTGCATCGATCAAAGAGTTATCGACTTCACCCAAAGCCAACCCTTGGATGTGAGTTGCTTTGCATTGCCATCAAATGAAATTGATCCATGTTGCAAGATTTTCTAGCAATTGAACCTCTTAAACGTTTCATCGTATTTGTCGGACCATGTTAATTCCAGCAGAACTGGCAGAATTCTCTCAGTTTCGATAGAGTTAGGGAACCAGTCCTTCAAGGTATCGATTAGGTTGAATCAGCGGTAAGTATAGATCCATAATCTTCCCTTTCCCACTTCACTGGAAGCCACTTAAAGGACTCCCTCTTTCTCTTTAGTGAAGGTGGAGGAGGGAAATCAAGATCTTCCATTGTCTCCTTGCCTTGTCGATGGATCGTTGTTCATTAAGGAGAAGGCGAAGGACCATAGCCAGATGATCATGGCTGATCCACTTTAAAAACTACCTATTTTTAGTATAGATTTCATGCTAACTTTATGCACATTTTTAATGATATTACAATTTAAAGGAAGAAATTTTGCATATTTTTTGTCTTCAAGTATAAAAATATGATTCTAGAGAAAATCAAGAAAAAACTATGCAATTTTGAGCCAAAATAAGCAAGGAAGAAAATTCTAACTTAGCATATATTGATATGTCTTTCTATGCTTAATATCTTTTGTATTTCTCACATGTTTTTGAATGAATTTATGCTTTTGAGAAAGGTTGTTTTTTATGTCTATCATGTAGGTGAAGATGTTAGGAACACAAAACAACTGAAATGGGTCAAAATGGAGTTAAAATGGAGCTTATGGAGCAATTTTTGGAATTATTGGCCTGACGCCTAGGCGCCAGAGTCCGACGCTTAAGCGCCAGTTCGATACAGACGCTGTTAAGTTTTTTTGATGACTTTGGGCAGTTATTTTGACGATGTTAAGTGGTTATTGGAGCTTCTAGAAGATTGGAAGTTACTCCTAATATATAGGACATGTGATACAATGTATTTGGACACAAGGAAACGGTCTGGATCGCAAAGAGGTGCGACCCAAAGTGAAGAGGTGCAAAAGACCTGGTCACGGAGTCCGGCGCCTAGGCCCCAGAGTCGGTTTCTAGAAGATTCAATGAATGTGGACTACTTTTGAAGAGGTGCGTTAAGCAACCCTTGGTCATTTTCAGAGCTCTATAAATAGGAGATATTTCTACAGGAAAAAGGGCCTCTCTCTCGCCTCTCTCTTGTCTCTCTCTCTCTCTCTCTCTCTCTCTCTTTCTTCCCCCTTAGTCATTTTAGAGTCATGAAGACTACATCTTATGGAGAGATTGGTGAGGGATTTTGAGATATTTACGTAAGGAATGTACGAGCGGCGCATGGATCTGGGAAACTTTGGTGAAGATATCTTCTTTCCTTCAGAGAGAAAAGCTAAGTATTTTCTTCATTCTCTTATAATTGTTGTAAACACTTTCTAGTGGATTTTTTTTTTAAATCGAGTTTTCTGTCGTGATTTATCCATGCTTCTTAAGTGATTTTCTTTACTCTTTCTTTTAATATGAAGTAGTGGCATGTGTATGAAAATTATTTTTATGATAGAATTAACTATTAAATGCTTCTAGGTGACAGATAGTTGCATAAATATAATAGAATACTAATAAAATAAGTTCTTTGTTGACACTTAAATTATTACATAATTCTATCAACCCTTTTACTTCTTATGTCATTATTTTTATTTACTTTTATTTTGTTATAAAATAGATGCATGTTTAAGAATTAAGATTTGCTTAGATATTTTCTTATTAAATTATGGTGATGATATTAATACCAGATCTTCATTTACTTTACAAATTGATCACTTGTATTATTAAAACACGTTGAAGAATTCTGAGACCTATCCGGTGATGAGTTTTTAACTAGTAGATATCACATGAATCCTTGGGTAATCGAAGACCTTATGCGGGTTATTTAAGGTGAAGTACAAATAAATAGGAAGATATTATTTATTGGGCGTAGAATTGATTATTTTTTAGAGTGACAGACTAAATTCTAATAATTTGATTTATAGAAAGGGAACTGGTCACTGGTAAGGCCGACCATAGCCACCCTTGGACATCTAGTAGCGTGAGCCTAAATTAACCCATTCTATTAATAAAACATCCTGAACCGATCTATAGATTAACCAATGTTCTTTACACCTAGACCAAAGGGTAAAGAATAGGATTGCTTCTATTTGACACTACTACATAAAATTCTAAGCATTTCTTTCCTACACATTATCTATGTAAATGCAAAAAAGGTAGTTTTTAATATCTCGAAATTCTCCAAACTAATTTATCCATAAGTCATATTTTTATTTAAGAACTTTATTTAGGATTAGTTATTAAAAAAAAAAACATTTTAATCGACATTCCAAATTTAGGCCTTATAGAAATAGACTTGAATTAGCCTAAAAAAAAATTTATTGGCTCACTTCTCTGTGGGATCGATACTGAGGTTATAAAAATAAAACCTTATATTACTTGAAACGATACATGTACTTGCGTAGTACCCCTAGTGTGTAAAATATTTTCTAAAATTTTACAACATTTTGATTTTATACACTAGCCACTATTTATAAATTGGGTGAAGTTTTTTGCCATCTTTTGGAAGCAAAAATTACTGCGTTATTGCGGGTCGGGTCAATGGCTCTGCCTCCTATTCGGAAGTGGATTCGGACAATGAAATGGGGTCGGGGCTACTGAATCTGGTCATCTCCGACAAGGCTATAAAAGTTGGATGAGCTACCCTTGAGCTACTCGAAAAAGGAGCAAATTGGTGCGATCAATCGGAGATGAGTCAATCAGTTGATTAATTTTTGGCAGTGAGGTACTTTGCACCCCAGCTCCATCATAAGCTTCTTCATCAAAGGTGACAAGCCTAAAAAAAATGCATATTTCTTGCCTTCACTTTTTTCTGCACCCAACGAATGAGATCAAGTGATAATCGTAACTTCACCAGTTATAATGTTTTGAACTACGATTCATGTCCAAGACCAAGAAGTAACAAATTTAGCACAACTAGTGTCAGTCGTCATAGCAGACACACTATAGAAAAAATGACCTTTGATGAGATTACTTGCTCACGGTGGTAATTTTAGTTTATGTTGCTTTGCGGCCAACTTCTTTGAGACTGTTGTCGCTCAGGCGGCTTGTACAGTGTTAGAAGCAAGCCACAAATCACTGGTTATTTGGCACTTCAACACTCAGTTAGCAGTCCCCTTGGCGGTATATTGGAGGACTGACATTTGTCGTCGTGTGAGCATTGCTTTGACAATTCGTAATTCCTTTGGCAAAGACTTGTCTTATTTCTCAAAGTATATGTCGGCTTAGTGGGAATCCCCCAACTGCCGGTGCAGAAGCCAACCACAAACTCCTTAATTCAATCATTCACCTTATTCTCAACTCCTAATAGTTGGAGCTTCTTTTTAGTGGAGAACATGGCAAACTCGTTCTAGTCTCCTTTAAAGTAATAAAAATGATTAAACAGGTCACTTGATCAAGGTATTTCCTCCTAGCAATGGAAGATCACAAAAGTCATGATGGTGCCAATTGAGTTCGGGAGAAATTGTGAGGGGTTGACTCATATCAGTTAAAGATGCTATGGAGCTCAGCGTAGAGAGGCAACTGCAGCCCATATTTGGACTGATCTCTATAAAAAAAATCAAGCTTAGGCTAAATTTATTTGTCAGTCGATCGAATTCTTAAACTTTTTCATAGAGTGATTGTTCGGTTGAAGACGTAGGACTTCTATATTTCCTTCATCCATCGCCATAAAAATGGATGCGCAATGGCAGGATAAGTCCCGAAGAGTGTTGGAGAATACTTGAAAGCCATTGAAAAATTACAAGCGACGCGATTTGGTGAAGAAAACCAAAGAAGAAGCATGAAAGTGTAGAAAGTAAAATGATGATCTTGTGTCCTATTTATAGAGTGGGAGTGAAAGTTAGAACGCCTCGAAAAGATAAGTGCCACTCCAAACCTCACTTCACATTAACTAAAATATTATTTTATCACAAATAAAATGATTGTAGTTTTCAAAGAAGAAACTTAATAAAAAGGTCTTCTGCTGCTTCAGCCCAAGTCCTCCGGAAGACCAAGTCTTTGCATATCCTAATTTGATCCATTCGGTCGACATCTTACTGGAATTTGTTTTGAATGATCGACTCTTAAATGTGCCCTAACTCAGCCCGTTCATTAATAAATTCACTGTGAAGCGCAACAACCTCTTCTTCAAACCTTTAAATGGGAGGTAGTATCTCCCACATAAGCCCATTAGTAGGCTCTCTAATCGCTTTCAATGAATGGCCAACCATTTCCCTCATTCAATGCTCCATCGAGCTGGAGGACAACTACTAACACTTCAAACGTTCTTGTTGGGAGCTGCTGAATGGGTCCATTGACCGACACACACCCTCATCGATTGATCAAAAGGATGCAGTGACTGTATTTTGCGGTTCAGGTGCAGGCGTTGGGACAGAATCAACAATGATAATCGTAGGCGACCCATCATCAACATGATTCTCTGGTGCAGTCAGCTCATCTGCATTAAAATAATATCAAGGAATCATTAGAGGCTGCCAACGCTAGAAAAATTTACATACCCAAATATCTATTAAATTAAAAATTGGTAATAAACAATTCATCTGTTCCTTATGTCGGGAGGTCGTCATCCTTATTCTGTAATAGAGGCAGAAGAATGTCGACGACAGCCTTCTCTTTCGACCCACCTTGACCACCCTCTGTTCCTTCCACAAGTGGAATGACTTGTAGATCTTCCTAAAAAATCATGCCAATGCTTGATGAGAAGTTAACATTTTCTGGAGAGCGTCCATCTTTAAGGACTTCTTCGGTGTTTGACTGTCAGGACCTTCCAAAGAAGCGACTTAATTGACTGACTCATTTTCGGGTGTCGACTGCTTATTTTTTCTTTACAATTTTCTTTTTCTTCTTTTCAACTGTTGTCGAGGTAGGAAACTGAAAGCATTCCAAAACTAAAAAGCGAACGTTGATGTTCTTCTTGGTTGAACCGTCAACCATGATGTCACTTTAGGAACCCAAGTGACGTTGAATGAAATGAATATAATGCAAGTATTACCCTATTTATAAGGTTCACTCGGCACGGAACACAAGGGAAAATTAATTGTTGAATTAATTTTTCATTTATTGTGTCATTTTTTGCTTAATAATTTTCTTGTCCTTATCGTAGTTGTTGCTATCAAGAAACAGAAAAATCGAGAAACTAATATGTATACAACAAAAATGCTAGCACGACTCTCAAATGGATCAAACGACTATAAATGGAGTCCCAAGCGGCCAAAATTCCGAGGCAAAGAGCGAGATGTGGACAAACCAAGCAGTCGATCGACTACACAGTGAAATACATCGACCAATCTATTAACCAACAAACCTCTCACCGAATTGATCAGATAGCTTTTCTCGATCGACCGATCCTCTTAGCGGAAGAGATCTCATATATACAATCAATCGACATGACCAGTCAAAACTGAAGTATCTGACAATCAATAAATATTATATTTCTTTTTGTATTACAATGTACGTTTCCCTTAACGGACACGTCGATTCAATCATTTAGACTATTATAGTTGTTCCCTCTCTTTTCTGTAACTGTATTTTAGTCCCCTATAAGTAGGAGGTCAAGCATACCTAAAGGGATACATTGTCTCTCTCTCTCTCTCAACTCTACTTCTCTCTGTCTTTCTTCTTCTAACTCTTGGCGTGTATATACAAAAAAGACAAGTTAAAATTGAACATATTATATCATAGGATCACTTTTTCTCTTTTATTTTTTGCTCAATTTTTAAAATTTAAAGTGTTCTTCTTAAATAATATTGGGCATACACACACGCTCTTCCCTCCTATTAGCGGGAGACGCACCCAATATTTCTTTGTTGCTTGAAGCGCTGTAAAAAAAACTCGTTGTTTGTGAACATCTCGTGTTCGACTCATTAAGTAGCTTGTGTTCGGCTCGTTTGTTAATTAAACAAGCCGAACACAAACAAAATTTTTAAGCTGGAATTATAAATGAGTAGAACACGAATAACTCTTTGTTCGCTTGTATTCGACACGTTTTAGATCGAATTAAAAAAAATAGTATAAATACTTATAAAATTGTATATAATATATATTATTTATATAGTAATATATTTTATATATTTTTATCTAAATTTAAATTATAACAGTTCGTGTGATAATGTGGTTCCGAGTCTTCTTTTCAATATATTTGGTTCATGTTCGAATCCAACACTCAATATCTATTTTTTTCAATTAATTTTAATGAGTCAATTTTGAGCCGAACATGAGCCGGATACGAATAAGAATATTTAAATTGAGCCAAACACGTACACACCGTTCACGAAACGATTTCGAACGAGCCAAACCTTCTTGTACATTAATTTTTTGAATTCTTAGTGGAACCGGCTTGGCCCGAGCCGGATCAGTCATTCCGAACCGACCTTCGGGATCGGCCCTCTATAAATAGGGCAGACTGGAAGCCCGACTATTGTAAGCAGAACCCTGTTCCCAGGTCTTCCAGGGAAGACAAGGATCGAGATGGCGAGCGCCGCGGTGGAGAAGACAGCGGAGGAACTACGAAAGGAGATCGCGGAACTCCAGCGTCAGCAATGGGAGGTTCGATCGTCTTCTTTATGTTTCTCTTTCCCTTTATTTTCCGATAATTTCCTCTTTCTACGCCCCAGAATGTTCTATCTTGATACCTAAGCAATTTTGCCTACCGTCGTGCACAGATAACAGAGCGTCTTCGAAATCCGAGGGGTGTTCGCCGTGTCACCGCAAGCACCGGCGGACCACGGATCCGCGGTGTGATCAGACCGGTAAGAAGTTCCTCACTTCTCTTTTGTAGCTGTCAGCTTTGCTGATTTTTCTCGGTCTTTTACACTTCAGGCTCCGGAACTGGAGGAGCAGCCGGTTTCTAAAAGGCGACTCTCTTCTGCTGTTGTGAAGGTTTGTATTTTTTTTTTCCCTTTCCGATTACTTTGCATTTTTTTTTTATTGTGCTGATGGAAACTTTTTACGAAGGTGGATGGTGAAGAGAGCAAGAATGATAGTGCTGAAGCAGGAGATCCCCAGGTTCAGGATACAGCGTTGGAAGTTGGCGCTTCTTCTGGCGGGGAGAGCAACAGGTTAAGGTCTGGGAGTGGACAGATTAATGGGGGGTTTAGAAGAGATGGTAATGTCCGGTTGAGGAAGATGGTGAGGCTTGAATTTGATAATTTGATGGTTTTTCGTAGAATACTTGTTTTTGTTAATGTTGACTTGTTTTCTCCTTCTTACAAGCAGGACTATGACGCTATTCCAACAGAAACAGTTCCTAGGGTGTTGCCGAAGGAGGATGACCCAAACTTGGTGAAGAGAAATAGAAGAATGCTGGGCCAACTACTGGGTACACTGGAGGTTGTAATGACTTACACACACACACACACAATTCATCTAAAATCTTTTGAAATCTTGCGCTATTAACATTTGACCTGCTATCTCCATATTGTTTGCAGGCACATATAATGATGTGATGTATACCTTTTTTAGCAAATTTGAATTTGATAACGTTCCAACTATTTACTGAAGTGTATGGAATGATGCTATAATATTAAACGCTGCATTTCTAAATCATGTCTTTTATTTCTGACACTGAGTTCATCTCTTTAAAGGTGCTTGACAAGGTATTTTTTTTGTCTTGAATAAAAATGTCAAGCTGGAAAAATCGTTAAATGATGCAATGAATCTTGCATATTTCTAACTTTTTTACTTTAAGGAAAGGTCATGAAAAGGGCTTGCCTGACAAGCGTTTGCTTGCTGTAAGCAATTAATCTATGATTATTATGTTTGTATGCATACAAATAAACTGGGGATAGATTAAAGATGTTATATATAAAGGATGTTCATCTTGTATATTCTGTAGTTCTGTTTTTGTTTCAGTTGTTATGAGTTGTGTTTCTATTTTTTTCTAGCATTGCAAGTGCTTATCAAATAGAGTTGTTGTTTAGAAAAGTTTAACTGATCTATTTGTGTTCATTAGAAATTTCGTGAAGAAGACAAGCAGCTTTCATCAACTGAGGCATATATGAGGAGATCTGATTCATTGAAGAGGGTGAGTGTGCCATTTTCTTTTGACGCACCTCACTGTTGTTTGTTTCTTATGCAGGTTTCATTTTACGCAACTGTTTTTGATAGTTTTGAGTGTCATATAGCCATGAAGAAGCTTATATTTTTTCTTTATGTTGATTTGGGGGAGAATAAATTTAGGAAAATATTAAGTTAGACCAATTTTGATTAGTATTCTCTTAAAAAATTACCACTTGGCATTTCTATTCTATTTAAATGGCAAATTATATGGGTCGAATTTTTCTACTCTAAATTTGAATATAATTAAGATTACAACATCAATTAAGCCTTTATTTCACTAATTGAGGTTGGCTACATGAATCTTTTTTCTCTTTTTTCTCCATTGTGTCATATTTTCATTTAAGTCTAATAAATTAAGATCATTTTTATGCAATATGGCCAAGCCTTTTTTGGTCTACCTATCTTTCTTAACATAAGTCAATTCTAATACATCTACTCTCCTAATTGGATAATCAGGCTGTCGACGTTTAATGTGACCAAACCATTTAAGAAGACTTTCTCTAATCTTATATGCCACTGGAGCTAGGGGTGTAAACGAACCGAACACGATCGAACAAAGTTAGTGTTCGTGTTCGAAATGTTCGAACACATCACTGTTCGTGTTTGGTTCGTTTAATAAACCGAACGAAAAAAAAATTATTCGTGTTCGTCTCGTTTGCTTATCGAATGAATTGAACACGAACTTCCTAGCGAACCAAACACGAACTGTTCGCGAACAACGAGCTTTTTTGACCGCCCTAGGTTTGATAGCATACTTCCTCAAAGTGAAGCCAATTGATCAAGTATTCCGTACATATCAGATAATTCATACTTCATCAAAATGAAGCAAACCGAATAAGGTGTTTAGGGTGTTGTTTAGGGTTTTATTTTAATATATAGTATAGTATATTAATTATAATATTATAATATTTATATTAATATAATTAATACTATAATATTATTATTGTTATTAATAATTTATTAATAATTTATCATATATTATAATTTATAAAAGTTTAATTATTTAAAATATGATAAATTTTTATAATGTATAATTATTTTTAGAATATCATAAATTTTTTATATATAATTATTTTAAATTATTATATATTTCGAACAATAACGAAACAAACACGAACGAACACATCACTGTTCGTGTTTGGTTCGTTTAACAAACCAAACAAAAAAAATTGTTCGTGTTCGTCTCGTTTGCTTATCGAACGAATTGAACACGAACTTCTTGGCGAACCGAACCCGAACTGTTCGCGAACAACGAGCTTTTTTAACAGCCCTAATTGGAGCTACACCAACTCTTTCACGAATACATTCGTTTCACATCTTGCCTCTAAGTGTCAAGCCACTCATCCACCTAAGCATGATTATCTTAACAACGCTTAACTTAGCTTTATGTTTCTCCTTTAGAGGCCAACATTCTGTGGCATAAAGCATTGTAGCTCTCACCACCTTTTTTTTAAATTTTCGTTCGAGTCTAAGCGGTACTTTTTTATCATACAATAGACCTGATGCATTCCTCCACTTCAACCAACCCACTTAAATTCTACTAATAACATCCCTATCTATATCACCATCACTTTGAACAATAGATCCGAAATATCTAAAATGTTCACATCTTTTAATGATTTGATCAATTATAGTTACAAGACTACCACTAGATCTACTATTACTATAATTACATTGCATGTATTTAGTTTTAAATCTACTCAAATGAAGGCCTTACTCTAATGTAGACCTACGTAATTCAAGTTTTTTTTAAACATTTTTTCTAGTCGTATCCACAAGAAGGATGTCATCAACGAAAATCATACACCAATGTACATCCTCCTATAATTGTCTAGTAAGAGCATCCGCAACTAATGCGAAAAGATTTGAGTTTAAGGCCGACCCCTGATGTAAAACAACTGAAATAGGAAAATAATTGATTGATCCTTCTGTTCGAACACAAGGAGCAACTCTAGTATAGATATCTTTAATGGCTTGAATATAGTCATATCAACACCTTTCTTTTCCAAAACTCTCCAAAGAACTTTTGGAACCTTATCGTAAGCTTTTCCTAAATCAATAAAAATCATATGTAGATCCTCCTTGCTCTCTCTGCACTTCTCCATCAAACCTCTCAATAATTGAATAGCTTCCATGGTAGGCTTGCTTGACATAAGTCCAAACTGATTATGAGAAATCCTTGTATCATTTCTTACCATGTTCAATTACTCTCGCCCATAATTTTAAAGTATGACACATTAACTTATTTTCTCTATAATTTGCACACTCTTGTGTATCCCCTTTATTCTTAAAAATTTGGAGCAAAATACTCTTTCTTCTCTCTTAAGACATCTTTTTAGTTTTTAAAAATAATATTAAAGAGTTTAGTAAGCCAAAGAACTCCTAAATCTTCGAAATATTTCAACACTTTAATTGGGATATCATCAGGTCTTATTGGTTTTTCACCCTTGGTTATCTTTAAAGCCTCATCAACTTTCTTTTTACTAATGTGACAGTGAAAATAAAGTTTTATGATTATTATTAACTATATTAAAATCACTAAGGTCAATTATATTTTCAGAAATTTCATTGAAAATTTTATCAAAATATCTCACCCATCTATGTTGAATATCTTCCTCTAAGAAAAATACTTTTTGATTTTCATCTTTAATATTCTATTTGAATTATTTTTTTTCCTCTTTGTTTGACTAATTTATACATATATTTTTCACTCTTTAGTATATAATTTATTATAAAGATCATTAAAAGTAGAATTCTCCGTCACAAATTGTTCTCTTAGATTCCTTACGAATCACCTTATATTTACCCAGTTCTCTAAGTTTTTATATTTAAACCAATTTTTATAGCAAAACTTCTTATATTTATTTTACCTTGTTCATTATTATTTTTTATTCTCCATGTACATCTTTCACCACTAGTTTAATAGTGTGTGTTATTCTATCCCACATAAAATTAGCTTCTTCATGAACAACCCAAATATTGAAACTTAAAGTTTACTCATAAAACAATTTTATTTGTTTTTTTAGACGCCACTATTTAATTCAACAACAATACTTCATCATTATATTTTTTATCTTCAAATTTTTAATCCTAAAATCGAGAACTAATAAACGATGTTGAGAACTAATAAAAATCGAGAATTAATGATCTTACAATCTTTACATTCGCTACAATTTCTTTTTCTTATAAGAAAATAGTAATTTTGTGTTTTATTAGATCTATTTTTAGAAGTAACAATTTACTCAACCGTTTTCTTAAATAAAATATTAACGATATCAAAATCACAAGCTAAAACAAAATCTAATATAGTTCTACTTTCTTCATTAATTAATCCAAAACCATAGCCACCATAAATATTTCTAATATCTTCTATCACTCTACTCACATATCAATTTAATTCTTATCTAATAAAAATTCGTTCTTCAAGAGAAATTTATATTAATTCTTTTAGGTCATTTCAAAATTTTTCTTTTAAACTATATGTAAAACTACTTGAAGTGCATAAACATTTTTAACATTAAAAATTTTATTATCAACAATAATCTTTAGCGCTATAATTCTATCTCTAACTCTATTAATTTTTACAATATTATCTTTCAAACTTTTATTTATAATTACACCTATATTATTCATAGTACGACTCTTACCTAAATAATAAAGTGTAAAATCTAAGTTATCAATCTCCTTAGCTTTTTTTTAACCCATTTAGTTTATTGAATGCACAAGATATTTATTTTCTTATGAACCATAATATCTAATAATTTCATTAATTTATCTGTGAGTGTACCTTTAAGATCCTATCATGATATTAGTTTTATAAATTAACTTCTTTGCGGGGATTCGTCCATAATATGGGAACTCTTGCTTTTTTGACACTTCACTTTGATGCTGGTGTAGCGGCCCTTGCACACTTTTCACTATATTCTTTACCTGGACACCGGTATAGCGCCTTTGCACAATTTTCACTGTATTCGAGCGATACGATGCGTTTCTTCCTGGGGATGCCTAAGTATTTACACAATGATTCAAAGAATTTATGACATGATTTTTAGACAAAAATTTTATGTTGTTTGTCGCCTACCTAACACAACCTTTCACTTTTTGCATTTAGGACTTGGAACTCGGCAATGATAGTATTAATAAACAAAATATAATTAAGACTATGGCTATGAATTGTATTGCAAACAAAATATGAGACATTTATATATAATAAGAAGAATAAATGGGATACTTTTTAAAGACCATTTGGATGAAAATTTGTCGAGGATATCATGACCCAATTTTTTTTCCATTAAGTTACGTGCTGCATATGAAATTCTTTGAATGCATTCTGTAATCTTCATGCTGCATCTCACATTGAAGCATAAAAGTTGCATGCTTTAAGCTTTTCTAGAGCTAAAGATGGTTGCAGATAATTGGAAATTAGATACTTAAATTCAATTAATCCTAAAGTAGATATCTGAGAGTAACTATTGAAGCATCATAATGAACCAAAGATCGGGTGATGTGGAAATGCTGGTGCTGCATTGTTGTGATGAAGCATTCATACCACTGAAAATTTTGTCGCTTTTGTCTATTAACATTTGTATGTTCCACGTTTCTTTGTTGTGAGTATTTATCTTTTCAGGCATCTATTTTTAATAACTGGAGTTAGCACTTTTGTGAAGCTTTAGGGCCTGTTTGGTGCAACTGCAGCTTCTAGCCTTTTAGCTGCAGCTGCGCTGCCTCAGAAAACTGCTGCAGGAAAGCTGGCTGCCTGTTTGGTTCAGCTGCGTGGAAACAACTGCGAATCAGCTGTTTTTGGAAAAATGTCCATCATGCCCCTGTTTTGTAACACTGTTTAAAAGAAAACTGTAACAGCCACATTTCGGATAAACTACTCACTTAACAACGGGCCCCGATAGTGCTAAAAATTTTTGTTTGAAATAATTACACATGTAACACATTCTTATGTATTTACATACTGACCCACTTTTAATATGTATGCAATTTATGTTTATAGCAACGATATCAAAAACTTGATCCCGCTTTAAATATAGATATATGTTTTAATGTATAATGTGGATTCTACGCAAGTATACGTATCGTATCAAGTAATACAGAGCTCTAGTGGAGTCTCAGTTATCAATCCCACAGGGAAGTTTTTAATGATTTGTTATCGACTAAATTAAAAGTAATTACTTACTAATAAAGTGAACGGAAATTCAAAGTAACTATAATAAACTAAAGTAAACTAATACTTGAAATAAGTTGATTTAAATATTTGAAAAAGTATCATTCTCCTTGTTTTTAGAAAATTAAGTGAATGATGAATTTAAATAAATTTTTAAATCGTATTGTGACAAATAGGAGCATTCCTATTCTTTACCTTTTGGTCCGGATACGAAGAACATCGACTAATCCCATGCTTTGATTCATCGAATCCGTGTTAATTTGGGAGGATACTGGCTGCCACTTCGTAGCTCCCACGTTCCCTCACACGAGAGCTAACATCTACACTTCGACTTCAAACAAGAGGATCGAATCGAGTATTTTAGTCCGTCACACTAAAATATCCAATTTTACGCCCGATAATTAATATTTCCCTATTTATTTGCACCCGCCTTCCAAGCGTTTTGACTTCCGAATATTGGATGTAATTTTTACTATAGTTGATAATTCAACATATTTTAACTAATCAATCTGATCGATTGAAAGTAAATTAAGTTTTTAAGTAAAAATTATCACAATTTATTTATATTATATTAAAGTGCTTTATCTAATTTCATCAATCCGAATAATTTTCATAAACGATGATAAAGACTAAGAAACTACTCGTAATGCATTAGAATAAAACAAAGCATTGATTTCATTTAAAGTTAACAACAATAAACAAAGATACTTATCTTAATTTCCTCCCAAGTTACATTCTCGAAGCTCCTTTCGACTTTTCCTTCTAAGACAACAAACTAAATAACGACTCCAATAAACTAATAAACTCACTAATGATAAACAAACTCACTCAGACTCACTAAAATAAACACACAGAAGAGTCAAGAGACACTTTTTTAAGACTCAAAAGACACTCTAAGACACTAGAATTCGGCCTCTATTTATAAAGGTAAGCAAAATTCCAAGGGGTGAGTGTCCAGGTTCAATGTATATGCATTTTGAACTGGCTCGCCGTCGGCGGGAAACGACCTCGCCGTCAGCGGGGCATCTAGAAGGTCTTCAAACCGCGCGATCTCGCTGTCGGCGGGCTCGAGCTCATTGTCGGCGAGGTAGTTATAATTCCTTCGGAAATTCTCCTCACGATCTCGTCGTCGGCGGCTTCGATCTCGCCGTCTGGCGAAGTAGTTATATTTGCATGAATTTCCTCTTTTCGATTCAAATTCGCTCAATTTTATGCTTTTGCTTCCATCACTTATAAATCTTCATTCCTGTAATAAAATAAAGAAAATACCTTTCTTTAAAGTTACAATTTCATCAAAAATAGATATGAATTTCGACGTATTTTTCTCGTGATCAAAATCCCCAAACTTAATTATTAGTTGTTATCAAGTAATTTTAATACTAAATAAATAAAAATAATGATTTCTATAATAGAATTTTTCAACTCAGATAATATATGAATTAAATTTAAATATCATTATAATAAAGTTGAATAGAAATTTTTCTAAGTAATTAAATTAACTTTATAGTAGATAAGATTATTTAGCTTATCGATCTAAGCATTTCTAAATTTTCTATTTATTTCAGGAACGACTATATTTAAAATAGTAAATTACTTAAGATATTTAGATGATGGGAAGTTTAAGAAAACACTATTTAGTAAAATACTAATTCATAAATATAAGTTTAGAATTATAATTAAGTTCTACCCATTAGGTTGAATCCATTGAAGACAATTTTTGATAAGGCATCTCCTCAAGCTTCTCCTCACTTATTATTTCTTTTCTTTTATTTTCTTTTCTCTCTTTTTCTTGGCTTTTTTTTTCTTTTCTTTTTCAAGTGAGAATTACTGTATCTGGATAGCCTGTTAATAATTTTGAACTTCAATTTCTCTTCCTAAATTTGAAACTTAAAATATTTCTTTGCTTATATATATTTCTTAAACTCTTTACTTTATCGAGTTTCTATCCTTTATTTTTCACTTAAATACTTAAGAATTTTTCAACTTTTAGAATATAGTTTCCCTTATTTTAAATAGTTTACTATATTCTTATTACTTTTAACCAAATATCTTATTCCATTAATTAATTGAATTACTAGAAATATTTTCTTTAACTTTATATAATAATTAAATAAAGTAACTCATATTTATTGAATTGAAAAACTACGATAGAAAATCATTTAATAATAATTTTTGAAAATAGAAATTGAGAACAATTTTAATAATTAAATTTGTATTTTTACCTTCCCTAAACTTAAATTTTTCTGCATCTATACTACATAGATGAAAAAGGAAAGATATAAATAAAATTCATCATACCTTTGAGCTTTAGCGTATTTTTTTTTTCGAAACTTTTGCGAGCTTTTTCATTACTTACGTAACTCCGTACTCGTTAGTATTCTTCCACATATAATATTTAAAAAGAAAGTGCAGGGATGAAAATTTTAAAATAAGTATCAAACATAACAAAGAAAACTTAATCTGTTACTACACATACATTTAAAATTTAAACAATACATTAAAGAAAGACTAATATCCTATATATAAAAATTTGCAACTAATTTAACACACATAAGAAATTTAATATCACTACTCAAGCAAACAAACAACATATCAAGTCCAAAGTCCACAAAAAATACTAAAATATTACACTCAGAAATAATAAAGTTTGCAAAACAACAAATCTAAACAAACCAAACAAACTAAACGACTCTAATCTTCTACATTAAAATCCCAAACTATGTCATCTTCCTGATCTCCAGGCTGTGAAGGCTGAGCAGGCTGGTATTGTGAATAACGGGGCACTCAGAAAGACAACATCTAAATCACCACTCCTATATCGACGCTCGCCTTCATAGTATGCAATCTCGTACTTCCGAATGTCGCCGAAGATATTCGCTATCGTAATCGTGTCTTCTCTCCAAGCCTCCGATCCTTTGGTCTATATGCTCAAATCTTCTTTCCATATTTTCTCCAGATAACTCAAAACTCTTTCTACTCAGGGTTAACTCATTCATCAGATCTTGAAGGGTATGAATGGTGTACTGAGGGGGTGGTTCATAACTAGTAGAGGGTAGATCTCTACTTGAAGAAGATACATAATCCCTTGTCCCAGATCTCCATCCTTCGTGAGATTCATATTTCTTTATATTAGCCTGAGTAAGGGGTTTCATAGGCTCTATCCATTCCTCATCATCACTTGCTTCTACCCCAGATAATTGGCAAAGTGCATAGATAAGACCAGGATGTCGTAGTCCTCCTCCACTTTCATTTCTAGCAGTGACTAATATGTTTTTATAAATAACATTTACCACATTAATACTCTTCTGGTTCTGAATTGCAAAAATTTTAACTAAACTCCAAAATATTACTAAGAAGGCTTCCTACAACAACTAAAATCCATTTAAATCAATTTCTATGAAATTCTTCAAGTATTTTCTTCACATTTTAAAATTTTTCAAAATATCCCAATGTAGAAGAAATCAATGGTGAAAATAAAAAATTTTTGTATAGAGAGTGAAGCTCTTTACCGAGGCAAGATGAAATCCGGTGTCAAAAAGTCTTGAAATCGCTTCAAATCCGAGATCTCTCGAAGCCTCAGGTCGGTTTTTTCGAAAATTTGAGGAAGGAGATGATGAATAGTGTCGGTTGACCGGTCGAATATAGGTCTTTTCGCGTTCATTGGCCACGGCAGGGTTTTCTCGCCATCGGCGAGCTAATTAATTCCATAAGACAAAAGTTTCGGGAAAAATTCGCCGTCGGCGGAGCTCGGTCTCATCGGTCGATGGTTTTCTCGCTGTCGGCGAGATAATTCTCGCCGTCGGCGAGGTCCCAAAAATTTTTAATTTTTGAAATTCGTCAATCTTTTTCAACCTCGAGTTACCTTTAATCAATCTTCTGATCACTTAATTTAATAATAATACGAAGATTAGATACTTATACTCACAAAAAGTCACACAACACAAACAATATAACTTTATAAATGAAATCCATGAAACTTACAATTTTCACACCGACAACTTCACACCGACAACTTCACACCGACAACTTCACACATACTTAACTTAAATGTTCAACTCCATAATACTCAGCATCGCAATCCAAACCACAACACTCTAAATGCTGAGACATAACAATTTACAAATAATCTCATCAAATCTGAGATGATCAAATCAAACTTCGACTCATAATAAAACCTAACTTCAAATCAAACACACACATATATATAAATATAACAAAAACATAGAAATCTTTCCTACTCTTCAGTGTCCGAACTAACATCTTCTCTGATATTTCCGATGCGACGCATGTGCACAAATAAATTGTAGAAAGGCCGAAAGCGAATTCGTAACGATGATTCTTCATTAATCTATCCTTTCTGTCTTAGTAGATGAATAAAGCTCGCCTCCAGGATGTCCGAGTGTGATCAAAGTGCTCGCTTCATTCTCCAATTAATATGATCAAACATATCGCAGATATCATCAATGGAATTCATCACATTTTGCGATTCTTTCTCTAATCCTTTAATCTTCTTCGTAACGAAATTAGTCTTATCGCAAGAGGGCGCTCGCTAAAGGATTGTTACGTCGAAATAACGGTGATCTCATCATTGTTATCCAAAGTGGGAAACATATCGAGTGGGATCCGGAGGTTTCATGGTAAAAGTACTTTTCCCAAGCCTCATAAGAAACTTGTGACTGACCGCATAAAACGAATATAGTAGATGGGTGTCCAAGTCCATGCACCGACCCATGCACAATTAATCCCATCGGACTTTACTATTATTGATCCGACATCGATAGGTAATCCAATTTGAATACAGTAGTTTAAAATAGCGCATTCCTTTGAAACTTTATTTACTTTCATGGTAGGTAATAGTTTTGATGATATAAAAAAATGTCAGTGCTTTGAGACGGTTAAGAAGTGCAGAAAAACTGACATACCCGTCTTCTCGTAACTCCCAATCATCCGGTTCATCGGTCAGGTATCTATAGATTTCGTTCATATTGTATCTTGAAGGCACAAAGTTGGAATAATGGCAAACAGAGGTATTTTCTATAGAAAACAATTCATTTACCCTTGTAGGAGTAAATGTTACCCATCTTCCTCGACGTACACATTTCCATCGTTGATCGCATGTAAATTAGTAGTAAAACTCTTTAACTACTTGAGTATAACTACAACGGATGTTGTATAACAAAATACTCTCCCAATGCCGCTATGCGATCATTTCTTCGATTTTTGTAGTAGAATTCTCTACTCCTCTATCGACGAATCCTCTTTCTTTAATCAGTCTCTTCTTCATCGACGCTTCGTCGAAGATTCGCTGCGCCTCCGAACCGACGAATTTTCTCCGGTTGAAAACTTCGCCTTTTGTGGTTTCTAAGAATTTGAGGCCATTTTAGATGGAAAGGATTGGTCTCTAGTCGTTCCTAAGGAAGAAAATGGTGTAAAATCGGATTTGGAATAATTTCTTACGAAGGAATGGCTTAGATCCGTCCAAAACCGCACGAAAATCTTTAAGAAACCAAATTTTCAACCGCCTCGCCTTCTGCAGAAGTTCTCGCCGTCCGGCGACTTAGTTATAAACCGAATGGAGTAATGATCCACGATTTCGCCGTCGGCGGCTCGGGCTCGCTGTCGGCGAGATTCGTAAAAATCGCCCATTTTCGCTCTGGTCCGAATATTTTCTGATCTCATCCAATAGGTTCAATTTTGTGATGATTCTTAATAAAATTTGTAGTAAGATTTGTTTTAATAATATAGACTCACTAATATATAGATATTTAAAAATAAAAGACTACTATGGTCGCTTCCCATAAAGTCATGGCTTAACGTCGTCAGCCCGACCTAATTTAGTTAGTGTTCAGGTTAACTAAGCATTAAAACCTCTTTAAATTTGATCTTCTATTTTCGAAATATGGTTTTAATCTATGTCCATTTACTTTAAGTCTATGACCTGTTTTTGGATCTTCAATTTCTATAGTTCCATATGAAAATATTTGAGTTATGGTGAAAGGTCCTAACTATCGAGATTTCAATTTCCCGTAAATAATTTCAATCTAAGTATTATAAAACAAAACTTTCGTCCCTGTTCAAAATTTTTCTAATTAATCTTCCGATCATGCCATAATTTCATTCTTTCTTTATAAATCTTATCATTATCATATGATTCATTTCTTAGCTTCTTCCAATTCATTTAATTGCTAACAATCTCTTCTCACCAAACCTTCTTTCATATTATAATTAAATTCTTTAATCGCCCAATATGCTTTATGTTCTAATTCAACCTGTAAGTTAGCATGTTTTTCCATATATAAGCTTCGTAAGGAGTCATTCCAATCGGAGTTTTATAAGCGAATCTCGTATGCCCATAATGCAGTTGTCAGTCTTATGACCAATTCGATCTATTAGAATTTACGTACTTTTCTAATATACGCTTAATCTCTCGATTAAACTTCACTTAATCCACTAGTTTGTGGATGATAAGCAGTCGATATCTTATGCATAATATTATATTTTTCTACTAATTTGTGAATATATTTGTTTCTAAAATGAGTTCTTCCGTCGATTGATAATCACTTTCGCATTCAAAATCTAAGTAAAAATATTTTTCATTAAAAATTTTGAAACACTTTTAGCATCACACCTAAATAAAGCTTGTGCTTCAATCCATTCTGAAACATAATCAACTGACTACTAATATATATGAGTTTCCAAATGTCGAATAAAATGTCCCATGAAATCTAATCCCCAAACATCAAAAATTTCAACTTCTAATATAAAATTCGAGCGCATTTCATTTTTCTTAATATGTTTCCTATCCTCGGCATTTATCGTGTGTTTTTATATATCTATATACATCTCTAAATAGAGTAGGCAAGTAGAATCCGAGATTGTAGAATTTTTATGCGATTTTATCTGTCCTAAAATGTCCTCCAAAATCGTAGTCACGACATTTTTGAATAATTGGTTCGCTTCTTCATAACGCACGCTTCTTCTAATAATTAAATCCTTACATCGTTTATATAAGTATGGTTCATCCCAAAAGTATGATTTAGTATCGTGAATGAATTTTTTCTCGTTATTGCAAGTTAACATAGGTGGTAAAATGTCACTTACAATATAATTTACTATATCGACGATACTAAGGTATTTTCAACTCATTTATATTATAAAGTTGTTCATCGTAAAATCGTCTAAAATTTCATTATCAATATTAGATAATTCATGATTTTCCAATCTCGATAAATGATCGTCAATTCGATTATCGGTTCCTTTTGTTAATTATCTCAAAATCAAATTCTTGCATTAATAATATCCATCTAATTAATCTCGATTTGGAATCTTTCTTTTGCATTAAATATTTTATAGCAGAATGATCGGTATGCACGATACATTTAGCTCCTATTAGATAATGCCGAAATTTATTAAAAGCATATACAATTGCTTAATAATTCTCCTTCGAGAATCGTATAATTTATTTCAAAGATCATTTAGAGCTTTACTTAGCATAATATATAACTTTGAAAATCTTATCATATCTTTCTGCAAGAATCTGCTCCTATAAGCATAATCACTATAGATCACACATAAGCTCAAATGGTTTCTCCCAATTAAGTGAAACTATTATAGATCGTTGTAATTAATTTATCTTTTAATAATTCGAAAGCATTCGGACATTCAATTGTAAATTCAAATTTCTTGTCTTTTCATGAAGTTGGCATAGTATGCTTAGTAATTTTTGAAAAATCTTTAATATAACGCTCGTAAAATCCAAGCATGCCCAAGAAAACTTCTTATCCCTTTTACCGTAGTTGGAGGTGATAATTTAGCTATTACTCGAATTTTTGCGAGTCTACTTCCACGCCTTTTCCGAAATTTTATGCCCTAATACAATCGTCGCTCTGTAACCATAAATCGACATTTCTCCCACTCAAGAATTAAATTAGTTTTCTCACATACTTCAAATACTTTTTCAAGATGATTTAAACATGTGTCAAATGTTGTTCCAAATACGGATGAAATCATCCATAAATACTTCTATTCCATTATCAATTAATTTACTAAATATAAACATCATACATCTCCGCGAATGTTGCAGTGCATTACATAATCCAAAAGCGCATTCTTCGAAAAGTGAAAGCTTCATAGCGACTAATGAATGTAGCTTTATCTTGATCCTCGGGAGCGATTTAGTATTTGATGATAACCGGTATATCCATCTAAGAAACAATAATACTTATGTCCGGCTAATCTATCTAACATCTGGTCTAGAAATGGTAAAGGGAAGTGATTTTTTCTAGTGACTGTGTTTAATTTTCTATAATCAATACATATTCGTCATCCAATAACTTGTCTTATAAGTGGATAATATCATTATTTTCATTAGCATTTTCGATGATCACTCCTCCTTTTTAAGGTACACGATGAATTCGGCTTACCCAGACATCGATCGGAAATAGTGATATATAATATTATTATCTAACCATTTTAAAATTTCTTTCGACTACTTCTTTCATTATCGGATTTAATCTCCTTTCATGGATCGGCTTAGGTTTATGTTCATTATCTAAAATAATTCTCGTGCATACGTATCAACGACTAATTCCTTTAATATCTGCTAAAGTCCAACAAAAAATTTTCTTATATTTTTTTAACGTAACTAAAAGTTTTTGTTCTTGAGATTCATTTAATTCAAATGAAATAATAACTGATAAAGTTGAAGAATTACCTAAGTAAGCATACTTTAAATGATTAGGTAACATTTTTAACTCAAGTTCAGGAGGTTTAATAATCGATAGAACTATATTTTTTTCAGTGTTTTCTGTGTTATCCAATAATTCAAATTTCTCTTGAATATAATCTAGTTCTTTATTTATATCAGCTTTTTCAATTGATTCAATATTTTCTTTTTCTATTTTTTCTTCATAATATTCTTTAAAATGTTCTTTTTGTAAATGATCAAGTACTTCCATTCGAAAACACTCGTCTTTTTCTAGCGCAGGATATTTCATTGATTTAGCAATATTAAAAGTTACTTTTTGGTCATTTACTCTCATAGTTAATTCTCCTTTCTAAACATCAATCATAACTTTTCCAGATGGCTAAAATTGGTCATTCTAAAATGATAGGAATTTCTTTATCTTCTTTCATATCTGTAACAATAAAATTCCACAGGAAGATAAATTTATCCACTTTTACTAATACATCTTCAATAACTCTCTAGTGATACGTAATGTAACGATCAACTAATCAAGAAGTCATCAAGTAAGTGAAATTTCTCCCAATCCTAATTCTTAAAAATCGATAGAGCATTAGATTGACGTTGCTTCTAAGTCACTACACAAAGCTTTTCCATAGAATTTTTCTCCAATAACATATAGTGTATAAATGAAACTACTGCGATCTTTTAATTTTTCGAGAAGTTTTTTCGAATAATAACGATTACACTCTTCACTAAGCCGTAACCATTTCATTATCGATAAATTTTCTTTTTATTTAGAATATCTTTCATAAATTTTACATAATTTGACATCTCGTTCTAAAGTTTCACGAAACGAATATTTATCGTTAATTTCTTCAAAATTTCAAGAATTTAAGAAATTGTTTGTCTTTTTTATGTTGAATTAGTCGTTGATGAAATGATGATGGATGTTTTTCAACGTAAATTTTCATCAGTATTAAAGAATTTTCTAAGTTTGGATCTTGTTGATTCTTTTCTTTTTCAATTTTCACTTCCTCTTTCGACTTTCAAGTTCTTTTCGAATTCGAGGTTTAATTTTTTTCACTTCGTAATCAGTATCGCTTTAATTTGTTCATTTCCTTAGATTTCGGATTTATTTCATATTACTGGAAATGTTCGCAGTATTCTATTATTAAGTGCAGTAGCATGATACGTCCAAGTTGAGTTTCAGTATTTTTGATAACTGTTCTTCGATTTCAGAATTTGCTTCCTCAGTATTTGTAATCGATTTCTTTGATTTTGTAAATGTTGATCCATATTTAATATTAATTCTTCTATAAATAATTTCTTATCTTTAAATTGAGGGTTATTATTATTAAATCCGGATGAATAATTAGGTTTATAATTATGATTTCCTTGATTAGATGGATTTCCTAATCATTGTGTCATATTATTCATCCATGGTTGATTAGTTGTATTATTATTCCAATTAAAATTAGGATGATTTTCCATCCAGTGATTATAATAATTTGCATAAGGATTATGGTGTGCATTGTTAATTGCATTAATTGTTTCATATTGAGATCGAGATTCTATAAGTTGTCTAGCATGTAATTTTCTTCTCGATATAGTTGGAGAGTAATTCATTCTAAAATAATCTAATTTTTTAGATACAGCAATGATTCGTGAAGTCTAACATGATATTGCATCATTTTCTACGAATACTAGCTATTTTTTTCGTGATTCATTCTATCAGCTGGCCATCGAAAATTATTTGTTGTCATTTCTTCGATTAGTGCATAGGCGTCATCAAATGGTTTTGACATTAATGATCCTCCGAAGAAGAAGATCGATGATTGATCTTAAAGATCCTACTAATCCATTATAGAAAGTTTGGATAATTAACCAATCTGGTAACGCATGATGCGGCATTTCCTAAGAAGCTTCTTTAAATCTCTCCCAAGATTCATATATTGACTCTCCATCAAATCGACTAAAAGAAGTTATATCGTTTCTAAGCCAACAGCTTTAGATGCAGAAAATATTTCGGATAGAAATTTTCGTGATAATTCTCCCCAAGTTTTAATAAATCTAGTGCTTAACGAATTTAATCACATTTTAAACTTTTATCCCTTAAAGAAAAAGGAAAAGTCTAAGCTTAATAACGATCGTTAGATACTCCTTCATATTTGAAAGTAACACATAGCTTAAAAAACTACGAAGATGTAAATTAGGATCTTCATAGAGCGAACCAACTAAATCGATTATTTTTGCACTATTTGGATAATCGTGGGCTTAAGTTCGAACGAATCAAGTATCTACCATCGTGGCTTTGAATAATGAAATGAATTTTATCTAATGTAGGGTTAGCATAATATCGTAATGGTCTTTGGTTGATTTATATTTTCATTTTCGTGAATATTTCACTATTCGTGTTAAATTTATAATTTCTCTTTTTGTTTTATAATTCTTTTAATTGTACGCTCTAATTCTGAATCGTAAGGTATTAATTTTTCGTTTTCAAATTTTCGCATACAATTTTTTTAAATAAAATAGTCCGTTACTTTAGTAAATAATTTCTTTACTTCCCTAAGAATGTACGCTAAAAACTCGACCCACTTTTAATATGTATATAATTTATGTTTATAAGAACGTACTCAAAACTTGATCCCGCTTTAAATATGATATACGTTTTAATGTATAATGCGATTCTACGCAAGTATACGTATCGTATCGCAAGTAATACGAGCTTAGTGAGTCCTGTTATCGATCCCACAGGGAAGTTTTTAACGGATTTGTTATCGACTAAATTAAAATGAATTACTTACTAATAAAGTGAACTAAATTCAAAGTAACTATAATAAACTAAAGTAAACTAATGCTCGAAATAAGTTAATTTAAATACTTGAAAAAGATTATCCTTACTCGTTTTTGAAAATTAAGCTGAATGACGAATTTAAATAGAATTTTTAAATCAGTATTGCGACAAATAGGAGCATTCATATTCTTTACCCTTTGGCTCAGTGCAGTAAAGAATATCGACTAATCCTATGCTTGACATCGAATCTATGAGCAATGGAGGATACTCATCGTCACTTCGGAGCTTCCACGTTCCTCACCTGAAAGCTAACATCTATACTTCAATCTAAACAAGAGAATCGAATCGAGCATTTTAGTTCGTCACACTAAAATATCCAATTCTACGCCCGATAATTAATATTTCCCTATTTATTCGCACCCGCCTTTCCAAGTGTTGATTTCCGAATATTGGATGTAAGTTTTATTATAGTCGATAATTCAACATATTTTAACTAATCAATTTGCCGATTGAAAGTAAATTAAGCTTTTAAGAAAATTATCACAATTTATTTATATTATATTAGATGCATCTATTTAATTTCATCAATCCGAATAATTTTCATAAACGAGAGAAAGACTAAGAAACTACTCGTAATGCATTGTAATAAAACAAAGCATGGATTTCATTTAAAGTTAACAACAATAAACAAAGATACTTATATTAATTTCTCCTCAAGTTGTACTACTCAAGCTTCTTCGACTTTTCCTTCTAAATGACAAAGAAACTAAATAACACTCCAATAAACTAATAAACTCACTAATGATAAACAAACTCACTCAGACTCACTAAAATGAACACACAGAAGACTCAAGAGACACTTTTTTAAGACTCAAAAGACACTCTAAGACACTAGAATTCGGCCTCTATTTATAGAGGTAAGTAAAGGTCCAAGGGGTGCTTAAACACCTCTTCAAAATGTGTCCAGGTTTAATTTATATGCATTTTGAACTGGCTCGCCGTCGGCGGGAAACGACCTCGCCGTCACGGAGCTTCAGGCGTCTTCAAACCACGCGATCTCGTTGTCGGCGAGTTCGGCTCGTTGTCGGCGAAGTAGTTATAATTCCTTCGTAAATTCTCTCACGATCTCGCCGTCGGCGAAGTAGCTTATATTTGCGTACGAATTTCCTCCTTTTTGATCCAAATTTGCTCCATTTCATGCTTTTTGCTTCCATCACTTATAAATCTTCATTCCTGCAATAAAATAAAGAAAATACTTTTCTTTAAAGTGTAATTTCATCAAAAATATATATGAATTTCTTGATGTATTTTTCTGTGATCACATACCTAACACATCATGGATTTATAATAAACCTAATTTCTTATCAATTTCATCTGAAATTCTGAATTTACTATATCCTCTGTTACCACTTACCAAACAACCCCAATACAAATTCTGCAATAATTTTGATATGCACAAAAATTATTCTGTATTTGGTTTCCTTCTCCCTTTTCTATTCTTCAATTCCAAATTTATTACAAATTCCAAAAAGATTGCAAGAAAATCATACACATTATTTCTAGATCAAAGCCTTGCACAACATGAATATCAGCTCTAAGGAAGATCAAAATTGCAAATGCGAAGCTTGGAAGCTGCGAATTCAAGCTCGACGAAGAACGAATACCTGTCTCCTTCGTGCTCGATGAAGATGGGTTGACGAAGAAGATGGTCGACGAAGGAGAAGGCTGCGCGGTCGTGCTTCCTGTACTCGTTCCTACTCGACGTCGACGAAATTGATGGCTCGACATCGAAGAAGATGGCGAAACAACGCAGGAAGCGGAACCAAGGGTTGAGGTCTTCTTTTCGCCAAATCCTAAGGGCAGTTTCGCTAATTAGGGAGCCGAAAGTTGTTTTTACCACAGGCCGCGGGGTGGATGCCGCGGCCGGCTTTTCACCCGCTTCGGCTTTCTTCTGCCGCAAAGCTGGGCGCCAAATGAAAAAACTTCGTTCGAATGCGCAGAACTATGCCGCGCCGCATCTAAAAAAGCCCCGCCAAACGGGGCCTTAGTCAACATTTTTGACATGCTATGACTATTTATTGGACTGGAGCATTCCATGGCGAGAATTATTTTTTGTGGAAGTTTTGAATCTAGGTTTTTCAAAATTGTTTGTGACCAATTAAAAAAATGAGGAATTAAGAGGGTTAATCTTGTAGTATGCGCTCAAATAAATGAAGTTTTTTTTTATATTTATTTTTAGGGTTGATATAGGGTATAATAGACAAATTTTATCCCTAATCAAGAATTCTTTGCATGATCAGTTTCATTTGGAAAGTAATTACATGATCTTTGTTACTTAAAATATATGTAAACTAGTTTTTTGTTGCTATATATCCATGACCATTGTGCTAATTAGCTTTTTTTTAACTGTTAAATCTATTTTTTCTACCGATACATGGACAAATTGAATTCTTTAGAGCTTCATTTTGATAATATTGTAATGATGTATCAATTATGCATTACTACCCTCACCATAATGGATGATCTTCTGTGACAGTTTGTTGTCCTTGATCATGAATCCTTAGCGGTGTAGGGCTTCTCTTGGTAACTTGTCTACACAAATTAACATTGTTAAATGCCAGATTTTTTTAAAAGAGAACATGAAAAAAGCATTGAAAACTTGGGAAAAAAGGCATTATCTAATGACTTGTAACTGTTCTCTAAATTAGTGTTTGCTTGCTACAATGCTGAGAGATCCTTATTAGTGATCAAATTTATTTTTCCTCTGGATCATAGTTCAATTAGTTCAATGCGTTTTTTTTTATTGATTTGAAATGTTATGATCAAGAAGTGTTGTAAATTTTGAAACCTTATATATATATATAAAAAAAGAACAAAGAAGTTGCAAAATGTCACAATCATTATACTCTAAATGACTGGGAATTGAGAAATAGCTGTTGCCAAAAACATTATACTCCGAAGGATGAAGATGCCTATTGCTGATCCTTGAAATCAAGCTGCTGAAAATTGTGGGTTGTACTATAGTAAAAAAAAAAAAAAAATCGTTTTCAGGTTCAATACGGCCACTATTTTAATGTAGCTGATTATGAATGATGATGATATCAGGCTGAGAGTTGAGATTTCTTGAAGTGGTTTAGAAGATGCTAGGATCACAATGATCGAGAGACAAACATTCACTCATATGAACAATGATGAAATCATGATGAGAATTAATAGCTCTCAAAGTGGTGCACATGCATGTGTGTGTGTGTGTCTCTCTCTCTCTCTCTCTCTCTCTCTCTCTCTCTCTCTCTCTCTCTATCTATCTATCTATCTATCTATCTATGTATCTACACACACACATATGTACATACATACATACATATATATATACACCCACTCATGCTGCTGTGTGTGTGTGTACACATGCGCACATGTTTTATTGAACAGTAAAATCAGCTTCAAGGTGCATTGCCATATCAGTTATTGCACAGTTTAATAAACAAATATATATGTTTTTAGTCATAAAATTAAAAATACAAGCTTCCAACTAAGTTCTTGCTATGGCAGTGCAAGTGCAAAAGGTCTCTCTCTCTCACACACACACACACACACACACACACGCCGTTGTCTTCAAATTTTAATCAGTGACGGTGAGCTTTAGAGAAGTTTGCTTCCTAAAAGAGGGGTGGGGAATAAGTTGTGAGGACACCTGATCTAGAAGATGATAAAAGATTTAGAGTAATTTGATGATATCGTATGTAGTTGAGAACAATTTGAACGGGCATCATTGTGCTTTGGAGTTTGACTAAAATGTAAGAGACTTGGTGTTCAAGTAAATATTCAGTAGGGTCAGCCAGTGTTGGAACTAGTTCATTCAACTAACAAGTTTTTAGTTTTTCAATGTTGTTGTTTAGAGTTCCTTTGGTAAAGCCGGTTTTAAGCAGGATTTATACAGGATTTATGCTAAATCCTGCCAAACGGCAAAAAAAGGCAATGGTAAATCCTACAGTCTTAAATCTCAATTTTCCCTTTGTTTTGCCTTAAATTTTGGATTTAGTAAATCACGTTGAAAGATGGATTTATGGGATTTGGAGAAGCTAAAAGTTGTCAAAGAGCAGTTTTCAGGATTTAAAATTTCATAAATCTGGATTTGCAGGATTTACTAAATCCTATATATAAACTAAATCCTATATGCAACCAAACCGCCCTAAAGGCTCGACTTTTTTTGAAAAGGTTTATCTGAACCCATGTAGGCTTGGTTCCTCATTTAGCCTGGCTTTTTCTTGTTTTGTTTATTGCAGCCACTTCTCATTATGGCTCCTTGAAGCTCAACACCTTCAATGTTTTAGAGTATCAGAATTAAGAAGACATGATTGTTTTTTGATCTTATGCCAGCTTTAACATTAGAAGCCATGCTAACAACTAGGTCTATTTGACTGGTTATGCTTCCTCCCAATTACCTTATTAATGCGAGCTAGCTAATATTTCTTGCTATACTACTAAATAAAATGGCAAAAAGAATTACAATTTAGTTAAATGAGCATCGAAGGTAACAAATTAAGCAAGTTCAATGATCAGGGAATGTCCAGGGTGTGTTCAATAATGCTAAAACAAACATGATACTAATTTTTTCTCAACCCCGTTAATTTTATCTTAAAAGATAAATAGTAAAACCTTATGTCATCTTTAGATCTCTCTGAAGGAAGAACCTTATTGAAACACAAACAAAGACATTGGATGATTATCTATGTAATTGAGAGCCTACCTACCTTTATTGAATTATTCTTCATAGACCTTACATGTTTTATGCTTGTAGGCTGAACAGAAAGCCCGTGAGGAAAGTGAAAGGCTAAGGCAACAAGAAAGAGAGCAGATTTCTGAGAAGCGCAGACGAGATTTGGTAATTATATTGGATATGAAGTAATATTACTCATCCTGTTATAATTTTTTATGTAGTAAATCATCTTTATATCTTCCTTCAAATGTTTAATCTATAGACCCTTCGAGCTCGTGTTGCTGCAAAGGCGGAGGAAAAGAAGTTGGAGCTTCTGTTTCTCTTGTGGGCTGAGCATCATGAGAAGCTCTCCAATTTTTTAAGGTACATGAAACGTGGCAAAGGCCTCTAGAAATTCTTCCCTTATTTCTCAGTGTTAAGCATTACTGTGTTGCATTCTTCTTTTATTGTTATTTATATTTGTTTAGTTTTCCTGATATGGATTATACTATATTGAAATATTGAAATAATATTTCTATACGAACTGCAGGTTATTTTTAATCTTGGTCCAAAGTGTCCTATTGACAATTTTAGTTGAGACAGATAAGTTTCTGTTTCTATAAGTAGTGTTGAAATTCAGTGTGACTGAAAGCATTCCTACATGGTCTTGCTCTAATTTGAATGGTTTACTCTTTTTTTTATTCTATATTGTTCGTGATCTCATATTCTTTTTTGTTTGGGTTGCCTTTGTTAGGACAAAAGCAGAACCTCCAATATATTACATGCCAGTCAAGCCTTTAGTTGAGGATGCAGCTCTTATGAGCCAACATAAGGAACAGGTAAATATCTTGATGTTCACGGTTTGCTTTGTTGGCTACTACTACTACAATTTTTATAGAAAGTAGAACTTTGTCTTTTGGTTTTGCAAAGTTGTTTTCCTATTGTACTTTAGGATACGTCTAACTTTAGGATATAAATGTCTTGAACACTTCATTGGCCATTTAGGCTCCTTTTAAATGCTTGTTCTTCTCATTAATGGGGCTATTGATTTGACTAAAAAGTTCAACATTGTTTGAAAATCAGATTGATTTTTGTTCCAATCGAGCTTAAAATTGAAATTAACTAGGGAAAAAAAAAGATTGAGTTGATTCAAGCTTCAATATAAATGAGCTAGATTGAGGTTTAGTTGAAATTTAAATGCATTTATTTATCAATGCTTGTATCGATATATTCACATGCAATTATATTTGTATATATTCATCCATCTATATATGAATTTATTTACGTATGTACGGGTGCAAGAAAGTAAGATTAAATTTTTGTATTTAAGGATAAAAAGTCAATTCAATATTGAGATAACTTGAAGTGAATGAACCAATGTTGACGCAATTTGAACCAACCTATATCTAGCATTGTTTAGTATCTAGATTGGATGGAATGGCTTTGCGCTAATATGTGCCAAGATGGATAAACTCATGAGATCATTAACAACTCTGGAAATGGATGTGTTAACGATTGTTTTTTGTTCAAGATTATTGTTGAGAGGAAGATCATTGGTAGTGTTGCCTATATTGTGTAGTGTTATAGGGTTCAATTAAGTATTTTCAACATTTAGGGTATTTTAGTGAACAAATTTTCTTTTTATTTCTCCTCCCAAATTTTATATGTATGCTGTTGCCATGTGCCCAATGGGTTCAAACTCGATGTAGTCTCCGATTGTTGCTCTGTCGGAGCTTCTTCAATAGAATTCGTACAAGGCGGGGCTTTATAATTTCATTCCGTGTATTTTACAAATGTCAATTGTATGTAGGAGTAAATTTTTCTATTCGGCCACAATAATGGCTCGACATACTAAATAACAAATTTTGAAATATGTTTTCTTAATTGGTCACGATTAGGATATGTGCTAATGTATACGGTAATATCTATCTATGCATGTATGGTACATGCCAATTTGATATTTTGGAGATGACATCCCATGTGTCCTTTCTCAGCATGTCTTCGTTAACTTCAATTCTTTAACATTATCTATATTCAAGTTGAGCAAAGTGTTTTGAGCTATGTTAGATGGTTTGTAGGATTATGGGATCAATTGGCCATCATTATGAGGCATTTCTTAAATGTTCAGAAGTTTGTTTAGGAGTTCGCCCCGAGCTTATTCTCGAAAGAGTTTTTTCGGTTTTCATTCAAATTGTCTTGCTGAACAATTTGACGGCCAATCTATTCAAGTACCCCAAGTCAAGTGAATCCTTTTGGTCATTAACTCATTTAGTCTTGTGTCACTACATCCTATCCTGACCTTATTTAGTCATCCCATTCATCCAGAAGAAGCCATCGAAAGTACAAATTTATCTATTTGGCTCAAATTTCTTCTTTCAAGATGGCTTGTGGCTCATGTTTGTCTGCCTTATGTTATCAGGCAACTCAAGCCACATGAACGAGTTGTTATGAGCATGCTTATTGCTCCTCTGTTTCTCTCTTGGGTTGAGCATATGCTCGAAAGAGTTTGTTCGGTTTTCATTCAAATTGTCTTCCTGAACAATTTGATGGCCAATCTATTGGACCCTTTTGGTCACTAACTCATTTAGTCTTGTGCCACTACATCCTATCCTGACCTTATTTAGTCATCCCATTCATCCGCAAGAAACCTTTAAAAGTACAAATTTATCTATTTCGCTCAAATTGCTCCTTTCAAGATGGCTTGTGGCTCATGTTTGTCTGCCCTTATGTTATCAGGCTACTCGAGCCACATGAACGAGTTGTTATGAGTATGCTTATTCTTTTGTTTCTCTCTTGGGTTGAGCATATGCTCGAAAGAGTTTGTTCGGTTTTCATTCAAATTGTCTTGCTGAGCAATGCGATGACCAATCTATTCAAGTACCCCAAGTCAAGTGGATCCTCTTGGTCAGTAACTCATTTAATCTTGTGCCACTAAATCCTATCCTGATCTAATTTAGTCTTCCCATTCATCCAAAAGAAACCTTCGAAAGTACATATTTATCTATTTGGCTCAAATCGCTCCTTTCAAGATGGATTAGAGCTCATGTTTGCCCTCCTTATGTTATCAGGCAACTCAAGCCACATGAACGAGTTGTTGTGAGTATGCTTATGACTCTTCTATTTCTCACTTGGGTTGTATTTGATGAAATAATTTTGAGGGAGTATTTTGAGATGCCGAGTGTAAAAGCTATTGAGCTTGGATCATTTATTATGCTGGTTTGCCTTGGTTTCTTGTTGACAAAAAGTGTCCGATCAATAATGTTTTGAAAGATTGAAGGCTTTAGTTTGCTGATCTTCTGTTTTTGTCTCATTACCTCTTGTGGACAACTTGTAGCATGATTGCAAGGATTGACTTGCTTCTTTTGTCTAAATATATATGGACAACTTGTAGCATGATTGTAAACTTGATTTGAATTCGAGTGAACCAAACTTGATCCTTTGAATTTTGATTCCTCTCGGAGATAAACTTGTTGGCTGGTACTCAACCAGTCAGACTTAAAAAAATTCCTCAGTTAGATTAAATTTGGTACCATTTACCCATTCTTTCGAAGAATTAAACTTGTTATATGATTTATTAAAGATTTTAGGTCTTCGTTTAAGCATGAATAAATTTACCAAAATGTCTAGTGCCTTCTCCTCCATTCGCTTGTGTCTCATCTTGAGCACGGAACATTAATTCTCATTTTTTGGGGGCATTTACATACAATCCACACAGTTCTTATGTATTTACATATGTAACGCCAAAGCATTCATAATTACATGATTACCAGTCAAATCTTTTAACATTCCATAAAAATACCATTATTGCTATCTTCTTAAAAGTGAAGTACACATTTTTCATGCATAGATTTATGACACCAAGTGTTGTGAGTGTAAATATTAAATTTTGGGTGTTAGATATGTAAATACATAGTAATTGTGTGGCATTTATGTAAATTTACTTCTTTTTTTTCTTTGGTTTTAGGCTTTTGGAGAGGAGGTAAGTATGATGCTGAAAATGCTCACATAGGGAGGTATTTTGTTGTTGATTTAGAAGTGTCATTCAAAATTTTAAATACATTATGGAGAGGTATATATATATATATATATATATATATATATATATATATATATATATATATATATATATATTTATTTATTTATTTATTTAATGGGCCCTTTTTCGGTTTCCCTGTAAACGCATGCATGGATCTAAATTAATGTAATTATATATTGTTGCACTTTTGGGAGTTTATTCAATATTTAACTCCTTTAAGAGAATCTAGGATAGTCAAATCACCTTGTTAACACATTTTATTTTAGGAACATTTACATACATACCCCCCAATTCTTATGTATTTACATATCTAATATCTAAATTTTATTTTTTTACATTTATACCACCCAAATCTTTCATCTCACATTGTATATTGTGTGGCATGTTGTAAATTTCGATCTTTTATTCTTTTCTTTTAGGTTTTTGTTAAACGGAGGTATTTTGTTGTTGATTTAGAAGTGCCATTCAAAATTCTAAATGCATTTTGGGGAGTATATATCTGTGTGTGTGTGTGTTTGCCGTAAGTCCCTCGGGTCAGGGTTCGAATCCCACCCATTATGGGAGGATTTGAATAACACACAAGACTGGAAGGGGTTTCGCTCTTCGGTCATTTCAACTTATAGGGGTTGATCAGCGGTCTCCAACTGTAGATCAATCTTTAATATATATATACATATAACGTTCTCTTCAGTTGCACAATCAGCTATTCTCTGTAAACACAAGCATGGATCTAACCTAATGCGATTCTATATTGTTGCTCTCTTTGGGAGTTTATTCAATATTTAACTCCTTCAAGAGAATCTAGGATAGTCAAATCACCTTTTTTTAACACATTTTACTTTTAACATTTACTTACATACCCCCCAATTCTTATGTATTTACATATCTAATATCGAAACTTTATTTTTTACATTTATACCACCCAAATCTTTCATTTCACATAAAAATTTTACTTATAACTTTGAAAAGTGAAATGCACCTTTTCATGCTTTATGTAAATCGACACATAAAAATTTAAGTTTAGATGTTAGATAAATAAACACAGAAAAATTGAGTGGCATGCATGTAAACCTTCCTTTATTGTATTTATCATCCATTCCCAGGACGATTACCCTCAAAGAACGGCGGGTTGCTCCTCGTAGGGTTATCTAACCATTTTTGTGCTTCTTCACATGTCGAGCGTATAAAGCGGTAAATCTTTCTTTTTATTGAGGGTAACAGTTGAAAAGTCTTATCCAGGGTTTATAAATGTATTATCGCTACAATTGGTCACTTCTATGTTGTGCGCTTTCATTAGCATAGAAATATTGCAAGATTAGCCCTGTTTATATTTATAGTGGGTGGATTTCACAAGGGGGATACCCTTTGATGCCAAGCATTATTGCATTTACTAAATAAATTTCACCATTTATATACACAGCAATAAATAATCTTTCACGTTGGTCACTTCCTACAGGCCCTTCAAGAATGGAAGTCCTTGCGAAGAGCGGAGCTGTCCGAATATCAGAAGCAGATTGAAGAGAATTATATCTCTAATGTGGACAAGGAGCTTGAAAGGTGGCAGAATGCGAGGAATGCGAGGAGATCGAACAATCTGGTTAATCTCCAGGAAACCATGGACAAGGAGCTTGAGACACACAGGTTAGAACATGGCCCTAAGACAAGGAGGATAGCAGGAACCAATGATGAGGATGAGGATGTAGAAGATATTATCGTCGACGATGAACTCATTGACGAGGTCCTTGAGCCGCAGGACAGGCACGAGACCGATGCAAGTAAGGCCGCAGAAGCAGGTAACGGTAGTTCTGTTCCAGCTTGAGAGAAAACCATTAAAAAAACATTATTTTTCTCGTATCCTTAATGATCTTACTCTTAATTTCTTGGTATTTAGAGCCTTTCCTTTATCTTCGATACGATTAAGGTTTTCACTCTGAAGCTTTTGTGTGCTTGAAATGAAGGCGTTTTTGAATGCAGCTGATTTCTGCTGATGTTAGCTCATTCTTTTCACTCTTTTAACTTTTGGCAGATTCCCAATTCAATTTTCTTAATTGTTGTTTGCTTATTGGTAGTGATATGAAAAAAAAGTTAGATATTCATATTTGGTAAGCGTTCATCGGATATATCTGCTGCAAAAAAAACTGTTGTTCAAAAAGTTGCGGTGCGATCAAATTGCAAAACACTGCTTTCTACCGTATTTTTTTGCAAAAAGCAGACATAACTTTGTTTTGTTAAAGACAAAATTCGGTGCGGTGTCGTAGTGCGACCACACCGTTGCCCCAAACACATTAGGAATGTTGCAAAATGAAGTTGCTTTTGTGAATCATAGCAAGTATGGTAATCACATTTTCTAACTTTCTTTTTATATAGACTTTGTTTTTGATAAGAAGCATTTCAACTCTGTTATTCGGAGATTATTTTAAAAAGAGGAATTTACATGCAGAGCACATAATTCTTGTGTTTTTACATATTTAACACCTAAAGTTTGATATTTACATTTATGATTCTCATGCATGCATTTCAATAGCGAAGAATATGTAGAAGACAATGTAGAAATATGGAAAGCATAATTGAAATTGCACAAAGTTTCATAATTATCTAATTATGTTTGAAAGAATATTTTATTTGACTTCGCGGCCAAAAAAAAATAATAATTAAGGCCCTATTATGGTTACATTTGTTATGCAAACATTGGAATTGCAAAGACCATAATCAACGAGTTATTGTGTAGTTTTGCATCAGAGTTTTAATCAGGGTCTGTCATATGTATAGGCATGTTTTCTTTAGTAAAAAAAATAATTTATTATATCGGGAGATCTGCCTGTACATGTGGTTGATCTTGATTAGAGTTATGATGTAAAACTGCATCAAGACTCTTGATGCAATTTATTTTTCGCTATTTTGGGTCGCATTTCGATTGATTTGATTTGAATAAAATATTATCTGTCAAATACGTGCACATTATAGAAGTTAGTTGTTTTTATATGTAATATTTACATTTTGATGTGTATTGTATAGTATGTTAGTCTCACAAAATATCTACTTGCGTAGGTGCTTTTATTTGAGAAGAGTTAGTGGTAGTGATGTTTTGATATAATATAGAAGATTTGGGTGTCATACGAGTAAATTTTAGAAGTTTTTTGGTATTGGATATACAAAAAAAAGAAGTTAGTTGTATGCATGCAGATCTTCTTGTTATTTATTATAAAAGAAATACTTTTAAGCTTTAAACATTTAGATTTCAATTATAGCACACTGCTGATCATTTGATCAGACCACAGTTTAGAAATTTGTCATTTTCGCTCGATTTGAATTTAAAAATTTAAATCTTTTTTTAACGTAGGAGCTGTTAAGATTAATAAGCTATTTTGATTTATCTTGAATATTTATTATTTATTTATTTTGCCTATATTTTGATATTGAACATCATATATTTCTTTAAAAATAAATTTTTATTTAATATTTTCTTGGGCCTAGTAGATCCTTTTAAGGTCTGCCTCCAGTGAAGCCTCCTTTTCTCGAGCCTTGTCTAATGATCCCTCCAATTTGATCACGGCCATGCATATAAAATGGGCACTCAAACCATACAAGGTCTAGCAAAGTCGAAGGGATGCTCCTATTCTCAAATGTCTGCATTAGCAGTCTAAAGATCGATCTAGTAGACCGAAACACTTGTCGGACCACAGCCATGTTCCCCTACCGCCCTTATGCATTGGTTCTCAGTAGAAGGCTTTCCTGCTCCTCTTCAAAGGAGGATGATGCGGGACATCTATTTCCTTTGTTGACTCCTTCCCACACTGAGGGATCCCTTTTACCTTGGGGGAAGGCGAGACATAATCATTGGAAGACGAAACCGACTCTTTAGATGAGGATTTGGATGAGGTAGTAGAGGTAGCCTGACTAGCTTCAGCCCTTGCAGGTAAGGCGAAAAAGGGTCCCAGACCTACAAATTCGGTGGAGCGGTGGTAGCCAATGACGCACTAGCTTTTGAGGTAGAGGGGCTTGTGGATGCGGCTTCATCTGGAACACCTTTAGTTTCGAATGCTCTCTCGTCTCTTTCCCCAATATTAACAAAGTGAGAAACATATTTTTGAGGAATGGTAGAAAATTTGTCGGTCACCTGATCTTGAACAACAATGCTATTTTCAGACACTGAGACAAGGTATCTCATGGCCACACCATAAGGGAGCGGATCATCATCCCCTATGGAATCACCTGGTCCTGAGAGATGCCTTCGGTTCTTGTGTTTGGCAACCAGCTTGTCCTTCACCACCTTTGCTCCGGTTGCCTCCTCGATGTCCGAGAGGCGCCACAGATTCTTCGTCATCACACCCGTCAATACACGAGTAACCGTTGTCTCTGCAGTATACTACGGGACTGAGAGATAACGGTCAATCAACACCGCCTTAACAACTTCCATGCTCAAAGGAAGAGACTTCAACTTTTGCACCACTCGATCAGACACCTCGGTCCGAATCCTCCAGGCACCAGTACAATAGCAGAATATAAACTTCTTCTAATCCTTTATTTTATTCTCCACTCTTAGCAGATGAAATTCTTTGGGTGCTGAAAACATGGTGAAGCCTTCCTTGTTGATCTTAAAAGAGTAAAAATGCTTAAGTAGATCAATTGATCATGAAATACACTCTCAATAATAGTAAAGGACGAAGGTCATTATGACGGCTACAAAGTTTGTTAGTACTTGCGCCGAAATAACCCTGTACGTGTTGAAGACACTCCGGAAGACATATTTAAATTGGTCCCGGTAGAAGACCAAATCCCTACCCACGACATTTGTCTCTCGAATCGACCTGGGCATCTTCTGAAGAGCGACACTATCATGTAGGACGTACCTCCTCTACAACTGCTTCGCTTCGTTCTCCGTCAAAAATGAAGAATCAACACTCTTGACAGAGCCAAAGAGGGTAGAAGAATGTTTCAGAGCCATTTCAAAGAACAAAAGACATCCGGAAGATGAAAGGAATAGAAAAATCAGAAGCAAAGAAAAAGAAATAAGGGCGCATAAAATGAAAAGAAGCGGACCCTAGCCCTACTTACAAGACAAACATGTAAAACAAGGCGTCACATAATGATAAGTGTCACGCCAAATATCTTTTCAAATTTATTTAAATGTCACTTCATTTTCAAATAACATTATTGCATGTCTAGAATAAAGTTCTTTATGAACGGATTCTCCAAGATCTCAGTCGGGACATGCCCCCTCTAAGTTAGCCTTTTAATGATCATCTGTCAGCCTAACCTAATTTGATCCATCCGGTTAGCTTTTCGTTGGACTTGCCCAGTTCATTCGACTCGTGAAGCTCCCTCAGCTCGAGCAGCGCCTTGACGAGCCCACTATGTAAGGTGGTGACCTCTACCTGTAGGGCCAATACATTCTAGCCGATGGTCGTCATATGGACTAATAACTCCTGTAAAAAAATCTACGGTCGGACCACCAGCCACTCCCTCCGAAGAATCAATCATCTCTGCCAAGGGCCGAGCCCCCCTGTCTGTTGCTCCATTGCTCTAAAGGAAGATGGCCGCCACTCTGTTCGCTCCCATTCAGAGCCACTAGGGGGGGGAAGGGTCAACGGACCAGCGCCTTTCTGAAGTGATTGCCGGCATATGCTCCACATATTCTGTGTACAGATCGGCCACTACAGTGGGGCGGACTCCACATCTTCCTTCATCGACCCACCATCCGGGCGGTCCTCTAAATTGATCGAATCATCTGCATTGGAATAATATCAAAAACTGTTGAGAACCATCAACAGGCAACGAAAGTTTTTCATACCCATAAATTTATCCATAGAAGAAAGGATCTTAAAGTGCCTCTCTCCCTCTCGCGTCGAGGTACCTCCACCATCCCATAGTAGTGATTGAGAAGAGACGATGATTGCCCCTCCCGCCAGCTCCCTTCCAATCTTCTCAGTGCCTTCAGCGAGCATGATCTGTTGGTCCTCAACACTTAAGCCCATGTCGGACTCAGGGGCTACAGCCTCCTGATGAGTGACTTTTGGCATTCGCCTCTCAGGATTCTCAAATGATTAGACTTGATCAGCCGACGAAAGTTTGAGCCTGACCGTTTCCTTTTCTTAACCTTGTACTTTTTTGCAAAGACCGAGGGCCCGTAGCCCTCCTTGGCAAGAATTTTGGGGTTCACAGTGATCCGGCTTGAACCATCAGCCATGATGCAACTCGGTTAACTGAGAAAAAAGATGGCAACAGAAGCCATGCCAAGCCTGATTATTTATTGAACACACTGGGCACAAAATACAAAAAAAAGTTAATTATTGAATTATGTTTCTTGATTTTGGTGTCACTGCTTATTAAATAGTTTTTTAATTTTTTATGTCCTTATCGTAGCTATCCCTGTCAAGAGCACGAAAACCCGAGGAACAATATATATATATATATATATATATATATATATATATATATATATATATATATATATATACATACATACTATAGAACTACGCTTACACGCTGAGATCTTAAAACGAATCGAGCGACCCAGGTGATTGGCCGTGTAATCGGGGCATCAGATCAAAAGGGGCACGATCTGAACCGTTTATTCAACGACCAAACACTCGGTCGGAATTGACCGACACACTATGGTGAGAGACTTAATCAAACAACCACAGCTACAGTCTCGATCACCCAAACTTCATATAAAGGCGTCCGATCACAACTAGTCGACCCACCAGCTTTTGCTTCGACAGACGCTATCATCATTTGACTGATCACCTCAATTGGTTGAACTCGATCGAGTCGACCGACTGGTTACTGTTATATTCAAATTCAAATTGTAATACAAATTTTGTACAAGATTAACACAATTAATCACATTAATGACATATTCCATAACTATTCTCTCATTTCTGTAATTGGATAAATAGATCCCATATAAATAAGAGGCAAAAACATGAATAAAGTGTTTTTTTCACCAGTTTCACTACATGAATTTGCCCAATTACTCTCTCTCTCTCTCTCCCTCCTCCTTCCGGCTCTAACTCTCGAGGTGTATTCGCAAAATAGAACTTAAGATTCAACAACTACCAAATTAGCTATACTTAAAAATTAATTACTTTTACATAAAACGTTAATATAGTAGCTTCACCATCATTATTTAATTTGGACACATTATCTTAGCTTCAATATTTGGGACTTCAATTATATAGCTAAAGTCTTATTTGGTATCATTTTTATTTTCATTCTAAAAACCTTTTTCTTTAATATTTTTACACATCTTTATTTTCATTATTTTTTTCAAAACTACTTTAGTTTGCATTTCAAAACACCATAAACATCTAAATTTTTTTTTTGAAGTAAAAAAAGAATAAAAACTAATCATCTTACAATATATCAAGTATATTTTATTTCAAGTATATATATATATATATATATATATATATATATATATATATATATATATATATATATATATATATATATATATATATATATATATAAATAATCAAATATGATTCCAAACGGCCCCTAAGTGTATATAAATTATCAAATTATAATGAGCTTATTCATCATAATTTACCAATTTATAATGAGTTTATTAATCAAAAACTCACCTTCGGATTTATAAACTGCCTCCCTTCCTCGGTTCCTTCCTAAGTATGCTTCATAAGTAATAATACTTTGACCAGCATTTCTGATGTTAACATGAAGAGTTAAATATAAATCAGGATTTTGAGCCAAAGCCAACCATTTAACACTGAGATTTGCTTCACAAGAAAGTTTTTTGCAGGACCAATACATAGCTTCGCTCCACTCCTAAGCACGTTCTTAATGACAATTTATTTGTCTTTCACCTTCGACTCCGTGCTCTTTGAAAACTAAGGGCCCGTTTGAGGGAAAAAAATTGCGTCCGTCAACCATACGCAGAAATGCGTACGTAAAAAAGTACACGGGGGTTACAAGAGAGTTATAACCCTCTTGTACCTCCCGTTTACAAATGGATGAAATAGAAGTGCGGGTTACAAGTGAGTTACACAGGAGGTACAAGGAAGTTATAACACGCTTGTAACCCCCTTGTAACTCCCGTATAATCCCTGTGTATTTTTTGAAGTATGCTTCTCTGCGTACGGTTGACGGAAACAAATTCTTTTCCCGTTTGAGACAGCTTATTTAGTGCGGTGGTATTTTGAAAATACACCAGACCTGTTTGGGTAAACTGCATTTTGACAGCTTATGCATTTTCAAAACGTTGAAAATAGCGTTTTCACACTGTACCTATCTAGGTGCGATGACATCTTTCTAGTTGCGGTCTAGTTTTTCCAAAAAAATAAAAACGACCACACCTAATTTATCAGTAGATTATTTTTAATCAGCTTATCAGTAGATTATTCAATAAGATGCAGCTGCTCCAAAATAACTCAACACTGTAATGCTGCTACAAGGTTTGTCAACAAAAAAAACCATAATTTCATATAAATAATGTACATAAGATGTAGAAAATTACAATTATAATCTTACAGTTTTCTAATCAGAATGTTAGATTCTCAGACCTGCATCAGCCTCAATGATTTGAGCCAAGAATGATCAAAAGGAAAAACAAGCAACAATTTGTAATTGTAGACATCATTTGAAGGACTTCTTTTTCACCAATCTATGCCCAACTCTCGTGAGAGGAAAAGCTCTTCCACATAGCGAATGACAGGACCGGAAGACGTTATATATTTCTGCATCTGAACTCTAGCTGATTCCTCTGCAACAAATAAACATGAAAAAGCAACCAGAAATGAATTGAATATGATAATTAGAACATACCATCTTCATTGAGCTTCTTCAAAAGTTGGGATCTAGAGGGCAGGGCGTACATTCCAGCAGCAACAGCCTTACGAATTGCCCACCCATGATGAGGAGCAAAAACTTTGGAATAAGCTATGGATGCAGGATCCTTGAGAGAGTTTCCACTGATGCATAAAGGGAAAGGATTTAGCACTGACACGGTGTAAGTGAAGATCAAAGCTCAGAACTTGACGCTAGATTACTCTTAGTGTCACCATTGTCCTTGTCGTGAATATCTGGGGTTAATTTTATGAATTCTACAATCTTTTTCATTGCATGTGATGTTATCTACACTTGTTTTTCAATTGCCAGTTAACCCTTCGTTTAAGAAAAGAAAATGTATTGTACAGCACTCCATCAAGCAATTGTGATCCTCCATTATTGGTATATGTCAAGATTGCTAAGACAAGAAACATAGGGACTTGATTCTTTTTTTTCTTCTTTGCACCTTTTCTGGATGAAAACTATCAAGCTATTTCCAAGAAAGTTACCATAAAGAGCTACTTTTTAAATTGAGCATCAAAAAGTTCAAGAAAAAAAACTTTGCAACCAACTATATAATAAGGAGACTTCCAATCAAACAAATACTTAAACCTATCTCACTTGGTTAACAAATTACCTTTTAATAAAATTGATTAATAATTTTTAGTATCCCACCATTAAGATCTCATTTCATATACTCATATTTATTATACTAACCTTATGCTCTTTAATCTTCTAAATACAATTTTTTTTCATTTTTCAGTATATGACTGACTGATCACAACAATCATCTTGAAAATTCACATATCAAAGTATCTAACATCTAATAGTGACAACCAGAGATATGATGGATAATTATTTAAGAGAATAAAAAAACATATTGACATGAAAAAGGCATATCTTCAAATATTAAATTTAGAGACTTAAAGGAAGAAGTTCAATAGCAATATATGATAAATAAACATCATAGGTACTTGAGTATAAAAAAAAAGAACATCACATATCCATATAGATTTTATACACCTACAACAAGACCCTTGTGATGTCACAACTAAGGGGAATGATATATATATATATATATATATATATATATATATATATATATATATATATATATATATATATATATATATATATATATATATAGTGAATGTGTGATAAAACACAAAATATTAAAAGTAAATATTAGAAAGGTTTGTGTGCCTATATTTAATAAAATAATATGAATTAAATATTAATCGAAAGAATTCTTTTGAACATACTCTGCTACTAGGATTTCCTCAAAAAGCACTTTGACCATGTCAATTCCACGCTTCACCCTAAGAAGATTTCGTGAATGACTCCCACCTTGCCTTACACAATCGCTCCTGATGTCCAATTCAAGCATAGATTGCAACGTTGAAATAGATTTTGCCGCTTCTTTAAGATCTTCAACCTATTTTTACCCATGAAAATAAATAAGAAAGTTAAAGCAAACTAGTATTAATAAAGATATAAGCTCAAAAAACAGCAAGTAGATCATGCTACAAATTTGAATCTCAATTCAACACTTTTGAATAATTTAAAATTTTGATATCCAGATCATCCAGAACATGTTTAGATAAACTATAAAATCTATAACATAAAAAAAAAAAAAAAGTTCTATTCAAAGTGCATGATATATTTGAACTAGCATTCACCAATAATATTTTAAGTCATAACTAAAATATGATAATTAAAAATGGAAAAATAGCATAAATTATAAAAATAAAACATATTTGTTTGTTGTCATAAACGGTGACAGTAGAGTTTGAGTTAGTTGGTCATTGTGAGCCCAATATTATGTTAACAGGCCAGCACAAGAGTTATATCCTAGGAAAGTCCCTCTAATGCTCAAATCAACAATTAAACTTCAACTGTGAATAAGAACTAAAACTATATCAGTCAAGTTTCCCTTTGGGATGAAGAGCGAGACTCAAAGAAGAGCCCTACACCCTTTTTCAGCGAAATAGAATATCAACCTGCCAATCTAGGAGTTTCACCGTTGGGAAGACACATTGATTTCACTTATGAAAAGGCACAAGCAATCCTAACTTGGAAATAGTTTCCTATGAGACATTTCAAATCAAAACAAACCACAACAAACTAGTGTCAAAAGAAAATAATTCCAAGACCAGTCGGTCAAACCGTAATATGGCATTCTGTAGCCCTGAGAGAGTATTTACATTGGTATCCAAAAGATTGTAATATGGGAAGATTAAGGCTAGGTCACCAGATCAGAATACCACAAGGATTATAAGAGAGTATAACTCCTGATGAAAATGATCTAATCGTGACGAAATATTTCAACTATTTAATTGGGACCTCAAAAGACAAGGGCAATTAATATGCCCCTTAAAATTGTTGATTAAGGATTAATCTCAATCATCTAATCAAAAGCTTCAAAACTTGTACTTACACAATCTTCACGCTACAAAAGATTTGTGAAAGCTCGTCCATCAAAATAAGAGAACTAATCTTAAGGTACCAATTGTAACACCTAAAAATACCAATAATTTTGGAAAATATATCTTAAATTATGAATATCAACTCAATCAATCCAAACCAATTTGTTAACCTAACCGAATTATGTCAAATAAAAATTACTAAATGGCTCACATTTAACATTATATTAGAATAAATATAAAGAATGAATCCCATTTCCAATACATCAATAATAGCAAAATGTTGATTGGAATGTTGATGTAAGGACTTTGATAACTTATACCGCCAATTTAATCTAACTTCGAGTGCTATTGTTAAAATTGACCTTTAATATGCTTTAATTAATTATGATGTTTCATTTTCGTTTAGAAAGATGTATGATTTTTTATCAAACATGTTTAAAAAGAGTATGGCATCCTAAAGGATAAAGGAGGAATCATGCAACAAAAGGCAACAATGAAAAAAATAAAGAAGAGAAACCTTCACAAGAGAAAGTAGCAAAGGAATATGCATAAGGAAACCCGAGCCCTATACTTGGATTAGGTGTCTCCTATGTCATCCATGCCGTGATGACTACAAAAAGGAAGCTCCAATAAGAAGAAAACACTCTCCTCATCACGTCCCTCAAAAAAAATAAATAAAATAAAAAAACTCCTGAGTTGTGACATCCCAAGATATAGAAGCCCTCATTTAAGTAACTTTTTTTTTCCGCTAAGGATGCTTCAAATTGAATCCTCTATCCCAAAAAAGTTTCGCCTTCCATGATTGATCTCAACTACTGAACTAAAGTTCTTTTCCGTATCTCTATTTTTCATAATTATGCTCCTTATAACTAAATCCATGTCTAAGCATCAAAAAGATTTTCTTGACAAATGATAGTCCCTCCAAGATCCTCAACCCCTTAACCCACACCCCCCTCGACCCCATACCCCCACCCACCCAACATAAGTAATGACGGCTTATTCAAAACAAGCCACTAATTCGAGAATTCTGATAATACTTTCAATCCTTTACAAAGTTCTATCATAAAAAGCTTTTAACAGTCCTCTATTGTAGCAAGCAAAATCTTGGTCGAACACAGAAGTATCCCAACAACTTCACACAAACTCTCATTGCCTTCAAGTTCGCCATTTTTTAACTCCTTGACAAGTACTACTGATCTCAGTTGCATATCAACGACCATGTTTGAAACCTTCTCGTTAATTTCCAGTAGCACCTGAATGGGCACATGGATTATCATTATTGTACCAAATCACCTTGTCAACATACCAAATCATATTAACAACGTCCAAAACATCTTTGAGCCTTCTAGAATAGATATCTATTTTAGTCTTTAGTAGTTAATTTGTCACACTGGTCAGAGACTTGATCCAGAAAGAGATTTCTCGGCCGTCCTAAATATCAAGTTTCTAAAACATATAGTATCATGCCTGCACCTCATAAATACTCAATTGTCCACAAGCCAACTCAGCCACCTTGTCTAAGTGCTCTAGGACGGCTCATTGGCCGCAACATCAACAACCTCAACAACGACACTAGTCACCTTGGTGACAACCTTGGCCATCTTCTGGCATTTCTTAGACTCAAAAAAAATATATAAAATATTTCCAGAAAATCCCATATATACACTAACCGAGAGTAGTCAAGCATGAAAACTCCCATACAAGGGATCTAAATGGAAGTTTAAACAAAATTTAAACTGAAATATGTGTTTATCAAAGGAAAGCTTGATTCAATTACTGTACTTATTAATGGAAATAACCTAACAAAGAAAAGATAAAAAGATAGAGACCTAACTTTTGTGTTCTGGAAAAAAAGTAGGGATCTAATTATAGTCCAGGTAAGAACAAATTAGCTCTCTTTAGTTTATGCTATTCAAGTGCTCATAGGCTGACAAGTGTTACTCTCCATACATAGTCTAATACACTTCAAAAGATCAAGAATTCTATAAATCACATAAAATGCCAATCATATAATTTATCTGGAATTTAAGAAAGTAATTTAAGTGCTATAAATTTCAATTCACATGAAGATTAAGGAAACCCTCCACTAAATATTCTAAACCCACATGAAAGAAATTCAAGACCTCAAGTTTTTAGCTAGTTTAACGACTAGTACAACACAGTGAGCATTGTATATATATGCATGATCTAGTTCCCTAATTTCTTAATCCCCGCTGCAGCAGAAAAATCTTTTGAGGAAATTGAGCTTCAAAATAGATCAACAACTAACAAATTTAGAACGGAAGTTAGCACTTTGTGTATATAAGAAGGAGAATTCCATTTGTGAAAGAAATTGGACGTATTTATATTTATGCTGCTTCGCACTTCGCAACTTAACCCAGGTACAGCAAATCAAAGCAGAAGTCCAATGTGCAAAGTTAATTTATGCCTTTTTATTTTTCCAAAAGGCACCAGTTCATTGGTGGTATATATTAAGTTAAAACACTATTTCATGTGAGCATCTTATTTTACAAAAAGAGGCATCTTTTTACCAAGGAGCAAACAAGCGGACATTCAAGTTTTATAGATACAGTTTGTTTGCCACTTGTTGATATACTGAAAATATCATCTACTTTTTCTCATTGCTCTAAGTTTAATTCATTGAGAATTTCTAAAAGGGAACATTCAGATTTGTTGCTTTCAAGTTTCATAGCTTTCTTTTTATGCTACAGGTGACTGGTTGATTAACCTTTAAGCAAACTCTTATAAAATGGGGACAAATATCAACTCGATAAAATAAATTAAGTAAACCTCAGAAAATTAGAGTTATCTGTTAAGTTATAGCTTCCCAGCATTTAAAGTTTCCTTTCTGTTGTTCAGTGCGGTTCAAGTCTATTAGTCACCGTCCTGGTTCTGCTTTCCCGGTTCTGTTATGTTTGTTTTTGGTCTTGTTGTCGCTGTGTTACTTGTCTTCCAATCTTAAAACTATATATATAGAGGGGCATATATCTATCATGTAACTCCTTCATTTTTATAAAATAAAAATGTTTGTGATTCAACATGTATCAGAGCAGAAGCCTCACGGCAAACCTGTTTCTCTCCAACGGTTTGTCTGAATTTCTTTTGGTTTTCTTGTTCTTCAATCTCCATTTGACTCTTTCTCATGAGTACCCTTTCTAATTCCTCAACTGTACTGCCACCGCAACTAACCGAGCAATTCTCTTCCCAGTGACAGTCAGATCCCAACTCAGCTGAAATTTCTTTTGGGGAACATAAAAAATATCGTATCAGTTCCTCTTATTACCGATAATTATCCCACCTGGACGGGACAAGTGATAAAACTATTTCGTTCCAATGGCTATGAAAGCTTTCTTGTTGGTTGTTGCAACAGTCCAAACCAATACATCTAAGACCCTTCAGGTATAGAAATTCATAATCCTGACGATAGCAAACAGACTTTCATTGACCAGAACCTTCTCGCTGCTCTCTATTCTGTTGTCTCCTCATACTTTCTCCCCTATCTTCTATATCTTGACAAGTGTTGAAATTTGGAACATGTAAAACGGAGGTTTCAATCATCCAATTGATCTCACATCCTCCAACTCAAAGATGAATTACACAACATCTCAAAAGGAGATAAGACCATGAATCAATAACTTTCAGAAATCAAACATGAAGGGGATATCCTAGCCACTGTTGGAATAATTCTTGACGTTTAAGGCATAATTCTCTACACTCTTAACAACCTTCCTTCCAGTTATCATGCTTTCAAGGCCCCTATCTACACTAACTTGAAGCCCATCAGTCTTGATGACTTGTAAACCCTTCTCTACAGTGAGCAACTTAACATAAGAAGTGACCAAAGAAGCTCAAACAAACATAACCTCAGCACTTTCTGCCGCTCAGGTCACAGAAAGTATAAAAGCCAAACCAATATCCACTACAATAGAATTCTCAAAATTTCTGCTATCACAAGAACCATAAGAACAACGCTTTCAGTCAGTATAAAGGGCAGACTTCATCTGGCATCAGAAATTTCAATAACAGATGAAATAACACTAACATTACTTGCCAAATCTGCAATAAAGTTGGGCATTCTGCATTTAAATGTTGGCATGGGCATCATCACACCTATCAGCCTCCAACAAATCTCATTTCTAACTCAATTTCCAATCTTGACAGCCAATAGAATCCTGGATGGTGGCGCTACTGAAGACCTTATAGCAAATTCAACTCAGTTGCACAACATCCAGACTATAAAGGTGACAATTCTATAACCATTGGAAATGAACATCACCTTCCTATTGCTCACAATGGTCCAGGGCTGGTTCGGACAACTATGCGTAAGCTCTTACTTTGTAACATTCATCATGTACCTAATCTAGCTTACAATTTCCGTTCAGTCCGTAAGTTAGGTATTCAAATCTATTGTGCTATTACTTTTACTGCTAATGGCTATTCAATTAAGGATATGCAGACAAACAAAATACTCCTGCATGCAAGGGTTGTATCCAATAAAATCTCTCAGCAACTTCTCCAACACCATTCAAAATTTAGCCCACATCAGTCCAAGAAGTTCCAAATCTATGGCACCGAGGAATCGGGCATTCCCACCATAAAATCCAGCATGTATTGTCTCGCTCTATTCCAAGTTTACAACATATTAGTAAAAAGACTCATTGTACTTCATCTAATATGTCCAAAATTGAAAACTACCTTTTCATAAATCTATTACCAGTGCTACAGCACCACTACAAATTGTTCATTTTGATGTTTGGGGTCTTTCTCCAACCCCTCCCATCAAAATTATAAATATTATATCATTTTTGTAGATTACTTTTCTCATTCCACTTGGCTATATCTTCTTAAACATAAAGATGAAGCCTTCACTAAATTTAGAGGAATTAAAAACTTGGCTAAAATCAACCCAATCTTCGTATTAAAATCATTAGAACAGATGGCGGAGGAGAATATTACAATTAAAAAATTTGGTATTCAACATTATTATACCTGCTCTTCCACTCCTGAACAAAATGAAATCGTTAAAAGAAAGCACATATATCTTATTGAAACAGTTTGAACTCTTTTAAATGAAGCTTCCCTTCCTAAAAACATATGAGTTGATACATCACTCACTGCTAGCTATCTCATCAATAAGTTACCCACAAAATTTCTGAAATATAAATCACCATATGAGACTTTATACAACAAACCGCCAACCTATAAGCATTTAAGAATATTTGGTTGTCAATTTTTTCTGTGGCACAAGCCCTACTTCAAACATAAACTTCATCCTCTTTCTAAAGCGTGTGTTCCTTGGCTATGCTCCCTTTCAGAAAGGTTATAAATGTCTAGACATTCAAACAAACAAGATCTATACCTTTCGAAATCTAATATTTAATGAAGATGTGTTTTGATATCAGAAAAATACAAATTTATCAAGACAACACACAAACTTCACATTACATCTACCCTCCACTTCTTCTCGTGCCATCTAGTATTGTTTACCCTATCAACATATCTTCCAATACCATCAACTCTCCCACAACTGACTCCATCACTTTTCGGAATACTTATCCAGATTCCATCTTACCCATTGAACAAACCCTTTCTCATAACCATGAACAAATTCCTCCTCCTTTACCTAGTCCGACAAAACATCACATGCTTACTAGAACTAAAATAAGTAACCTTAAACCCAGAACAATTCTTTATCTCACTCATCAAGCCATTAGTGATCCAACAACCTATTCTATGGCTATAAAAAATGAAAACTGGAGACAAGCTACGTCATTTGAATTTCAAGCATTACAAGCTCAATGGACATGGGAATTGGTACCTCCCACATCCCAGCACAACATCTTTGGTTGCAAGTGGACATTCAAGACTAAACTCAATGGAGACGGGACAGTTGCTCGTTACAAAGCCAAGTTTGTTAACCAAGGGTTCAAACAACAAGAAGACAAAGATTACCTAGAAACATTCAATCTTGTTGATAAAATATATATTCTTCGTGTCTTCCTAACTATAGCAATCACTTTCAACAGGTGGATTCTTCAGTTGGATGTATCAAATGCTTTCCCTCATGGAAAAATATATGAGATTATCTATATGCAACAACTTTAAGGCTTCATAGATCAACTGCATCCACCTCATGTCTGTAAACTAAAGAAAGCTATCTATGGGCCTAAGCAAGCTCCTAGACAATGCCACAATACCCTTACAATATACCTTCGGCAACTGAGCTTCAAAGTTAGATCAACCAATCCTTCATTATTCTGCTACCATAAAAACAACATACATATCTACATCCTAATATATGTGGATGATATTTTAATAGCTGGAAATGATTCCCAAACAATTGACACCACTCTCCATAGTTTACACAACAAATTCGAGATGAAATCATCGGGAACCATTTCGAAATTTTCTGGCATACATTCTACCCACACTTCATATGGTCTACACATAAATCAAACTGCCTGCGCTCAAAAAATCCTTCATACTTTTGGAATGACGAGTTCTAAATCTGTTCAAAATCCCACCAATCCGAGGAAATCTTCTGAGCAAACTAATCAAACCAAATTTTAATGATCCCTCTTTTTATCGAAAACTAATTGACTCCTTGAAGTATTTAAATCTCACAGGACCTGACATAACCTATGTTGTAAATCAAGTCATTCAAAAAATGCATCATTCGACTCAGCACAACTTTCAGCAGTTTAAACGTCTCCTTCAATATTTACAAGGCATTATATATCTTGGTCTACTAATTATCAGAGGGAACTTTAAAGTCAAGGCTTGCTGATGCAGATTGGGTTGGCGATCCTATCGATCAGAATTCTACAATTAGTTTTTGTATATTCCTAGTATCTACACTTATCTATTGGTCTATTAAAAAACAAGTTACCATTGCCAGGTCTTCAATTGAAGTTGAATATAGAACTTTAACAACGACTAAGACAAAAATATTCTGGCTAACAAGAATACTTTAAAGAATTTCAAAACCCTTTAAATTATTCTATTACTCTGTATTATGACAACACCTCTCCAATAGCTCTTGCAAGGAACCCAGTCTTTCCTGCTCAAACAAAAATAAAGAAATAGATCATCACTACATCAGAGAATACATAAAATTTAACTACATTGTTGTTCATCACGTCAATACAATCGATCAAATAGCTGATCTATTTACAAAACCTCGTCCCAATTTCTGGTTCAAGTATCTCAGAAGAAAACTCACAACCTCAAAAAAAGACTATCAGTTTGAAGGGGGGTGTTAAGTCATAGCTCTCGACAATCTGAAATTTTCTTTCTGCTGTTCAGCGCCGATTCAAGTCTGCTAGTCACCAGCCTAGTTATGCTTGCCCGGTTTTATTATGTTTGTTTTTGGTTTTGTTGTCCCTGTGTTACTTTTCTTCCTATCTTGTATGTATCGTGTTCATATCTTGTATGTATCGAGGGTCATAAATCCTTTATCGTAACTCTCTTCATTTTCACAATATCAAGAAGTCTGTGATTCAACATTATCTACTCTCAATTTTACCAACAGCATCTTTCCGCATCTTTCAGAATCAAAAGAATACAGTTTTCATGCTCCAGAAAACCATCATCATCATTAGCTACAGGGCTGATGTTTGGAGTCGTATATATGACTCCTTCTCGATTCATTAGAACTACAAACTAAGCAATGCGATTAGTATCACGATCAAATGAACCATTTAGCTTTTCATCCAATTTCTGCTGCATTAAATCCCACTTAGAAATGATAGGACATGATCTAGATTATATCATTTCAACACACGCCCATTCTAAATTACACCCACTACAAGCTTGAGAAACTGCACCCTAATATTTCACAAATTACGGCATTCCGTTCCTATCATTACATCAAAGACGTAGCTGCAGAATCCGAGAACATAATCAAGAACAACTTTAACAAACACAAAGAAGCAATTAGCACCCAGAATCAACCGAATCACCGAATTCAATCAGCCAGACCGCAATCCCCCTCGGCAAACTACCTTGGAGACGTTTCAAATCAAATCGAAGAATCCAATAAAGATGAACAAAAACTACCTTGGAGACGTAATCCCTCTCGGCAAACTTGAAGGCGATCCCAAGGCATCCAAAAAGAACAGAAACGCGACAGCACGCATCGGAGAAGTTAACAGACTCGATGGGCACAGACTTGGAGTTGACCGTCTCCGCCAGACCGTCGAAAGCATCGGCGATTCGCCGCAGCGGCTTGTACTCTTCGGCCGCCATAGGTAAAGAATCTTCCAGAGCTTAATCTCTCCCCTCTCTCTCTATCGCGGGCCCTCTATCGCACGCTCGCTTGGAGTTAGGGTTCCGGAGCATCCAATGATGAAGATGCCATCGCCTGCCGAGTCGGAGAATATTGGGAGCTTCGTCGCCGTCTGAAAAGACGGGACCCACTGACAAGTATTAGCTAAAGCGAAAAATCAGATTTTTGGGGTTGACCCTTAGGTTTCCTCATAAGATTTTCATTCTTAGGGTTTGATTTGTTTGAAATTTAGCTGTCGATTTAGTTTATCTGAAACTCCTGTTAAGGGCAGCTTTTATTGAATAATCTGCTGATAAGCTGATAAAAAATAATATGTCGATAACTTAGGTGCGGAAGTTATTACAAATTTTTATTTTTTTTTGGAAAAGTCAGATCGCAGTTAGAAAACTGTCATCGCACCTGGATATGTGTGGTGTAAAACGTTCTTTTCATTATTTTAAAAACGCATAAACTGTCAAAATGTAGTTTACTCAAACAAGTCTGATGCGTTTTCAAAACGTTACCGCACCAAATAAGCTACCCTAAACGGGCCCTAAATATGGAAGAATGAAAAATAGAAATAAATGAAATCAGAGAGCGAAGTAGTCCACAATGAGCGTCCAGGTAAATCGGAAGGAAGTTTGGTCGTTTTTCAAAAGTTTATTCTTTATAGTTTTGATTATATGTAACTGAGATATATATTACATCATATATACTTTACCTCTTTTGTTCAATGAAAAACTTAATAGCTAATTAAACCGTATTGATTGATCATTTAGTATTGGAAGAGAATGTATTTTATTTTGTAGGATTTACGAGTACAATCAATTCAATACTACCACAATACCAGTATAAAACCACCATACTACTACAGTAATAACCCCACAATATCGCCACAATTATATCGCAGTAACATCATAATACAACTACAAAACTATCACAATACTACCTCAAAACAAGCATAATTTCACTATAATACAAACATAAATAGTGTTATTCTAATTTTAAATGGTGGTGGGGCGGCGGGGTGATGTGGTGTTATTGTGGAGGTAATTTAGTGGTATTATAATGTTAATTTGGTGTTTCTATGGGTGTATTTTTCTGATATCCTAATTTTTAAGTGGTATTATCGAGGCAATGTTGTGGCATTCTGGAGGAAATTTTAGTGGTATCCTGCAGTTTAGTTAGTATTACTGTGGTGGTAATATGGTGTTATTTTGGGGGTAATTTAGTGGTATTGTCATGTTACTTTTGTGTTACTATGGGTGTATTTTTCTGATATCCTCATTGTTAAGCGGTGTTATTCGGGTAATGTTGTGGTATTCTAGAGGAAATTTTAGTGATTTTCTACAGTTATAAGTTGGTGTTATTATGGTGATAATATAGTGTTATTGTGGGGGTACTTTGGTGTTATTATCATGTTAATTTGGTGTTATTTTGGGTGTATTTTTTTGATATCCTAATTGTTAAGTGGTGTCATTGGGGTTATGTTGTGGTATTGTGGTATCTTGTAGTTAAGTTAGTGTTATTGGGGTGATAATGTGGCGTTATTGTGGGGGTAATTTGGTGAGATTATCATGTTAATTTGTTATTACTATGTTTTTCTGATGTCTTGGTGTTAAGTGATGTTATTGGGGTAATGTTGTTGTATTGTAAAGGAAATTTTGGTGGTAACCTGCAGTAAAGTTGGTGTTATGGGGTGGTAATGTGTTGTTATTGCGAGGATAATTTGGTGGTATTATCATATTAATTTGATGTTACTATGAGTGTATTTTTTATATCTTGATTGTTAAGTGGTGTTTTTAGGGTAATGTTGTGGTATTTTGAAGTTTTGGTGGCATCCTGCAGTTAAATTAGTGTTATCGGGGTCATAAAGAATGTTTTGTAAGGGTAATTTGGTGGTATTATCACATTAGTTTGGTGTTATTATGAGTCTATTTTCTGATATCCTGATTGTTAAATGGTGTTATTGGGATAATGTTATGGTATTCAAGAGAAAATTTTGGTTGTATTCTGTAGTTAAGTTTGTGTTATTAAGGTGTTAATGTGGTATTATTGTGGGGGTAATTTAGTGGTATTATCATGCTAATTTGGTGTTACTATGGGTGTATTTTTCTGATATTTGATTGTTAAAGGTGTTATTGGGGTAATGTTGTGGTATTCTGCAAGAAATTTTGGCGGCATGCTACAGTTAAGTTGGTGTTTTTTGGGTGGTGTTATTGTAATGATAATTTGTTTGTATTATGATGTTAATTTGGTGCTATTATGGTTGTATCTCAGTTGTATTCTAGTTTTGAATTGTTGTTATTATGGTGGTAATTGGTTGTACGTTGTTGGTCTTGTGGAATTGAATTAGTGTTTATGGGTGTATTTCTGTGGTTAATTCGAGGTATTTAGTTAGTGAATTGGTGTTTATGATGTTATTATGTTGTTATTTAATTAGTATTTTTGATTTTTAGTTGACGTGAATAAAATGATAACTTGGTGATAATATGTTGTTATCCTGTTATTGAGTTGTTGTTTTAATGAAGATATTTTAGGTTAAATTAGATGTATTTGAGGTGTTATTATGGTGATATAAAATTTGTATTATGGTTTTGATTTAATGTTATTAGGGCAGTAATTTGGTTGTACTTAAGTGTTATTGTGGTATTGAAGTGATGTTATTATGGATGTATCTTGGTGCTAAATTGAGGGTATTTTGGTCTTCAATTGGAATTGTTATGATGTCAACTTTGTAGTATTTTTTTTTTCAATTTGTTTGAATAAATTGATGTTTTGGTGGTAATATGATGTTAATCTGTTGTTGAATTGTTGTTTTCATAGATTTATTTGAGGATAAATTGGTTGAATTTAGTTGTTAATTTGGGGTTATTAAGGTGATATCTAAGACGTATTCTGACTTTGATTTGGTGTTTTTAGGGCGGTAATTCAGTTATTATTGTGTTAGCCTAGTAGTAATCTTTTTTTTTTCAATTGGTGTGATTCGAGTGATAAGGTGTTTTTTTGGTGTTATCATATTCGAATATGTTTCTAGGAGATGTATATTATTGGTAAATTGGAAGTATTCTAGTATTGAATTGGTGTTATCCAAGTTGGAATCTGTTCTTAAATTGTTGTTATCCTAGGTGGCTTTTTCATAAAGTATTTTGATAGTAAAATTGTTATAGTAAGATGTTAATTTGACACTATTATGGTGGCATCCTAGTAGTGCTAATATGATTCTACCTCGACATTATTTTCTTTTGCGGGTATATGAACCCAAAGATGTTCAACTGGAGATGTTGACCATATGTTGTTAGATATTTTCCTAATGTGGTTAGACATACCCTAACCGAGAAGATAGTAAATACGTTGAAGGCTTTAAATGTGTTCCATTTTTTTAATATGTTTGTCTATCAACAATAAAATATCATAATATTGTACATCCTCAATTGTTGGGATGTTGAATATAAGGTATTCAGGATGGGCTAGAAGAAATTATGTATGGACTCCAACCAAAATGTCTTATTGATAAGCATGCCCAACAGAGAAAGAAATAGTGAATTGGGATAACTCCCCCTCATGTAGCGTAACTTCAATACATATAAAGAATGACTTATTAAAGGTTGTCTCCGGAGAGTTTTCAATGTCTGTTGATGAATTAATCATCAAGTTTTATTAACAAACTTATTTTTTCCTACGAGTAACTTTAGCGTGCCCAAAGGGCTTCACAGTTTTGTTGAGGATGTATATTTCTTTTATTCGTTTAATTGGCATGCTGTCATTTGTGACTTTCTTATTAACTAAGTGGATGTTGTGGTCAAAAAACTAAGGCAGAATCATTCACTGAGATATATAAATGGATTTATTTTTTTAATCACGATTAGAATGTGAAATATATCACCTAAAATTTAGATTTTTAGTCAAAACACATAATAATTCAAATTTCACACAGCTTTGGTTTTACGAGCATACATCTCTAGTTGCTCCTCTTGAACCTAACGTCGGCATCATATGTTTAGGTGGCCAACAAATATGAGCTGGAACACATCGCCGGTACATAGAATTTTTTATCAGCTCAGCCCCGAGCAGGTAATTCTCTTATATGACAATTTTTTTTTGGAAATTCATATGAAGACATGTTATTTTGATGATCAATCATTATAGGTTTATGATGCTTCTATAGATTTAAAAGATGAAGAGCAAGCCCTCGTTACTTCTTCAATTGAAGGCCATCCAAGTTCGATTGAAACACCTTGCTCCATCACGCAGAAAACATATTCCACATCACACTCACCACTCTATTTTGGTATTTACCCATTCATTGCAGGTGACACACATCGCAACCTAAGTGTGAAGCCGTCACCACGAGCATTGAAGAAATTTTTCAACTAGTGAAAAACAAGTCATTCTTTCTGAGTTGTAAGAATTAGTTAATAGTAAGGTCTTCGACTTAGATAGCAAAAATAATGGAGCTCCAGAGAAAATTCCTTGAAATAGAGAATAGAATAGCGGTTGTGAAGGTGAACAAAAATAAGAAAGATACATACCAATCCTCAATAGGTAGCATAATCAGAAGAGTCAAGGCACGACAAGGCAGAAGAAAAAGAAAATTGGGTTCCCCTTACATTAATTTTGAATTGAAGAGGAGCAAAACTGAATGTAAAGATGTTCAACCAGATGCTGAAAGATTAATTGATGCTGATACTGCAGCTGTGATGGGAGAGTTTACTTTCGGATATTGAACAATTAGAGGAGGAAAGAATGAAAGTTGTTGTCTTGAGTCTATAAATTGTATAAATAATAATGATATCTTCAAAGCATTATAATCAAGTATTGACATGTAATCACTCCAAAAAAAGCTCATCAACCTATCAAACTCATCAGTCTGGAAATCTCATGCAATAATATTATCTGCAGCTTATCTCTCTATGAATAATTGTAATAGAGAGTTAGTGTCACCATTTTCAAATCTTGCTCTTCTCTCTTTTTGAATGAAATTGAATGCATCCCTTTTCGTGCTTCCAAGTTCCTCTACTCCACTAACTTCTATCGAAAGAAAGTTGAATGCATATGTAGCTCTAATTCTTACTTCTGTCATCGATCTATCGATCTGCGCACATCTTCATTGATTTTACTGATTTTTCTGTTGAATCTTTGAAGATGCTTATCACTAGGCTTCGCTAAGGAGTGGTTATGACTTTCTATAAATTTTTTTATTATCAAATTGCATTCAACATCAACTTTATATCTAATCATTGTTGGACAACCAGTCATGGTGACTGCTTTTTTAAACTTCACAGTATCACTGAACTTGAGCACTTTTTTAAAACCAACTGTACCACATAAAATGTTCTTCGATTTTATATTCCTTGAATTTAATCAAATACTACGATGTTCCTTTCAAATAATAAATCCAACAATACGTGCATAAGCATAACATAAATTATATGCTTCATTTTTATTGTATATAGTGCTAAGAAATCTGTTTACAATTGGATTATTATTAACATTTAATGTCTCACAGAATTGTACATCTATAAAATACTTTAAACATGATTAAATTTGCATACCACTAAAGCACTAGAATTCATCACAATAAGACAATAATTCATCATTATCACCATAATAACACCATAATATCATCATAAAAACATCACAATATCATCAAAATATAAGCACCACAATACCACCACAATAACACCATAATATAATCTCGATAACACCACAATACCACCATAATACTACAATAATAATACCACAATAGCATCACAACACCATCACACTACCATCAAAATACTACCACAATATCACCACAACAACATCACACTACCACCATAATATAACCATAATACCACCACAATACCACTACAATATTATCACCATACTTTAAAATATCTAAACAATACCAAAACAACATCACCAACATAGAGCACAATTCCACCTCAAAATTGCACTAATGCCACAAAAATTCTACCATACTCACACTAAATACCACCAAAAAATCAGCACATCACCACTAGAATAACACAAAAATACAATCAAAATAGTTATATAATACCATCATAAAATTATCACAATACTACCACAAAACTACCACAATACCACTAAAAAACAACCATAATATCTTCGCAATACCACCAAAATATGAGCACAATACTATCCCAATGCCACAATAACTCCACCACAGTAATACTAAATTATCACCAAAATACAACCACATCACCATCACAAATACCACCCCAATGCCAAAATAGCTCCACCACAATAATATTAAATTAACACCACACCACCACCACAATACCACCAAAATATAATTAAAATATCATCACAATACCACCACAATCCCACCATAATACAACCAAATGACCATAACAAAATAACCGCATTAATGTGGTGTATTGACGGTTGTATTAAGATGACATTGTGGCGGTGTTGTGTGGTTATTTTGGTCATATTAAGGTGGTATTTTGCAGGTCTTATTGTTATTTTATGCTGGTATTTTGATGTTATTATGGTGGCATTATCGTGCAAATATTGTGTTTTTCTTAAAATGAATCATATGAAAAATCCAACAAAATATATTACGAATGTTTTAAAGAATATCAATCCATATCAAAAGATTGCATTAATTCGAATTATAAAAGAGCAAACATAAAACAAATGACGACGTTTGAATGGCTGATAAACTTACCTCCATTTGAATCTTGTTGCCTATATTTTCAGACACCATCTTCAATATTGCTCTCTTACCATGTTGTTCATAAATCATAGAGGGATATGTCAAAACCTCAGTAGGAGAAGTGCAAGGAAACCTTGTTCGGAGGGAGAAGCGCAAGAAAAAGCTTAGCCTGAAAAAAGGAAATGAAATAGTGTGTTGGATTTTAAATAGTGTGTCAGATTTTGAACTGTGCTCTGTATACTTTCCCAATTAACGGGTTAGATTCGGTCGAGGTCGATCGCAAAAATCTAATTTTTTATTTTTCCTAATACTTTTCAGTGGGTCCTAACACTTTACAGATGCGAAATTTTGTTGGTGTCCAGGCTCTGGATGCAATATTTTCTCACCGAATAGAGAGAGGGAGAGGGGATTCGAACTTCCTCAGCTAACTTATTGGAGTATAAACTAGCCAAGCCAGCCAACGACTTCTTCATATTCGACTCTTTAATTTCTTTTTGTTATTTCTGTTTATTCGATTTATAAATCGAGCTCAAAAAATATGTTTGTGTTCATCTCGTTTTCTTAACGAACAAATCAAACACGAGCAACTTAGCGAGCCGAATACAAATTGTTTGTGAATGATGGGTTTTTTGGCAGCCTTAATCACATAAAATACATCATTAATTTAACTTATATATATTATTTATTTATTATTTAATTTACTCGAGCGAATACTGGTCGAACATTATCAAACAAAAGTTTGAACAAAGTATGTTCGTGTTCGACTCATTTATAAATTAAGCTCAAGAAATTTGTTTGTGTTCAACTCATTTTCTTAACGAACAAATCAAACACGAGCTGTTTAGCGAGTCGAACACTAACTGTTCACGAATGATAAGCTTTTCTAACGATCGTACTTGCCATATTCATTTATTCAAAAAGTTGTGACATAATTAAAATTATATTTTACTACAAGAACAACACATTGAACAATAGACCCGAGATATTTAAATTGTTCAAGCCTTTTAATAATTTGACCACCCATAGTTACAACTATATCACTGGATCTACTGCTACTAAATTAAATTCTTGGTATTCAATTTTATACCTATTAAAATGATGTGTTTGTGTGTGTATTATATTTATATTTATAATATTTTAGTATCATAATGTATTTCACTTTTAAATTGTAAATAATAATAATATTTTTAATTTGATGTTAAAAGCTTTGAGTGTTATACAATAAAGTGTTATAAATAGGAATTAAAATGTTATTTGATCCTCATTTAAGTACTACAAAAATATCCAAATATTTTGAAAAATTTTCACTCTTAACTCACTAAAATCAATCATAAAAAATCTTATGATTAAAAATAAATAGGAAATTTACCAAAATATATAAGGATTTTTAAAAGATGATAACCAAAAGAAATGCGTTTTCAAAAAACTGTATTTTCAAATCATCAAAACCAACATTTTCATATTGTTTCTTGTTAGGTGCGATGACAACTTTCTAACTGCAGTGTGATTTTTCCAAAAAGAAAAAAAATATAGTGGCAAATCTTATTAATAAATTTCAACTGCCCCAAACAGACTCAAAGAAGGAGGAAACGAGGGAGCCAAATAATTTACCAAAAATGATCAGTATATCGAATAGTGAATAGAACAATGGATTCATAATTAGTCTCCTTAATTAATAGATAAATTAAGGACTAATTAAATATTAAAATACAATATAGGAGAAAAAAATGATATTTTCCTAAGGAAAAGATGTTCAGAGTGGATTAACAACATTCATAAATTTTAATAAATTTTGAAATTAAGTTACTATTTTACATACAGCAAGTTACAATAATCATTAAAAATAATAATTATACTACAAAAAATTTTTAGAGGCTTAGTTATTTAAACATTTCATAATCATAATTTTAAAGATTATTCAAAATCAACATGTGATGACATTCAAAAGAAATATTCCAATTTTTTTAGAATATTTACAAATTTTAATAATTAAAATAAGATTTAAATTAATTATTAAAAGAGTTAAATATTAAAATAATTTATATAAAAAATACTTAAGGAGGTAAAAATGTGATATAAATGAAAATTAATATCAATGGATGACGTTAATTAATTAATTAAGTGCTTAAAATTAAAAACTTGTATGACATCAATTTAAATGTCTAAGACTTATGGAGCTAAACATGATGAATATGTCTATTGAACATACTAACAAAGTTCTGAAAATTTTCTCAAAAGCACTAGATACTTTAATAGTGCATTTACATAAATATCTATACTATACTTTGTTTTTTTTTATATATAATTATATCGCCCAAATACTTCATAACACATCAAAAATACCGTCATTTTAACTTTAAAAAAAAGAAATACACATTTTCATGCATAAATAAGATTTAGTTTTGTTAATACATAAAGAGTTGATTGGCATGTATGTAAATCTCCCTATTTTAATTAACTAAAAATAGAATATTGGTGTTGAATCTAGAAGTGTCCAGGAAACAGACTCAAATATAGAACGTTATGCAGAGAGAATCAAGAGAGAGAGAGAGAGAGAGAGTAATTAAAAAATATTTATCGAGCTCCCTATGTCTTGCATCAAAAGCTTCCCTTCTCAAAAAATATTTACCAAGCTCCCTCTTGACAGCTGGTACTTCACGAGTGGTCACGTTGGTCTCGAGACCACCTTCCCTTGTGTTTTGAGTGTCTAGAGGATCATGTTTCATGTTGCTTATGGCTCGCAGGTAGCAGACTAGGAACTGTTCTAGTTCATTCTCGACTGTGACAATTTTTGTCTTTAGGAAATTTGATAGCTACATGATAGGAAGAGACCACCGCCCTGAAATCATTCAGAAGCGGTCAACCAAATATAGCATTGTATATTGAAGGGAAATCCACTACGAGAAAATCCTCCGTCAGCGTAAACTACTTTTCCTTCTCCCCCCAGATTATTGGGAGCCCAATTACTCCAAGCACTTCCTTTCCCCTGAGAATCCATACAGTGGCATGCCAGCGAAGTCATCTGATTGGTAGTGAGACTCAGCATGTCAAATACCTGCTTGAACAGTCCACTTACAAAACTCCCGGTATCAATGAGGGCGCTTCCTACCTGATAATTATTGATTATTGTTGTTATAACAATATCATCATCATATGGATTCCCCTTTGAGGGTAGATCTTCATCGATAAAATAGACGAGTGACTCTTGGGTTGCGTGCAAAAGCTGCGGCGCAGAGTTCCCATGTTTGTTATCTCTTTTGGTTTACCCTCTTCGGTGGTACTTTTCCTCCAAAGATTGTGGACAAGTACCCCGCAGCGTGAATGGCGTTGGTGCGGACGGGTCAATCACTCAATCCTTCTGTGGGAGCTTTGCCTTGCTTCTTCTTTTAGCTTCCCCTCCTTTATCAACTCTTTGATCAGGCTCTGCAAGTGTCTGCATTCCTTCGTGTCATGCCTGTGATACCCGTCATACTTGCAATACTTCCTGCTATCTCGAAGAAAGGCGTTGACTCTCACTATTTCTGTCACGGATACACTCAGTGGGGTGTTTCGCGGGGGACTTTGGGGACGTAACGAGGTTGCTTGTGATAATGAGACGACGATCAGTGGTGTTGGGTCTTTGCTTGTCTCCTCTGGTCTTCACGACGATGGATTAAGTGGTTGTTGGGGTGGTTTTCATAGCATGAGCGGATGATCGGTCGCTCATTTTGTCTTGGTTGCCTCCTGTTGTCCTGTGGGGGCCTCTTTTGGTGTCTCCATTTGGCGGGTTTGGGGGGCATTCTCATAGACGACAATGTACTTATTGGTCATTTCCAACAACTTGGCCAAGCGTCGCGGCTCTGTGAGGTCGAAGTCGAAGCGAAACCTCCCCGACCTCACCCCTTATGTCAGCATGGTCTGAGCCATGACGGGTTTCAAGTCTTTCGCATCCAAAGTTTCCCTTTTGAAACGTATCATAAACGATTGTAAGCTTTCATCTGTTCTTTGTTTCAGTTGTCACAGGGATCGAGCGCTCCTTTTGGGCCTTTGAGCACTGGCGACAAAGTCTCTTGAATTCCGCAAAATAAGTGATCACTCATGCCGGTAGCTCATCTGACCATCTTAGTGCAAACGATCTCAACGATGTGAAGAATAGTTTACACTTGAGAGCGTCAGAAACTTTAGGCAGAAATATGGAATAGGTAGTGGGATCTGACCGCCCTTTGTAAAGCTCTAGGGCAGGCATTTTGAACTTCTCCAAGGGTTTTGCTTCCGACACTTGTAGCGAGAAGTCATTATCTGGTTGTCCTAGCGCCTCGGTTCACACCGGTGGATTCCTTTCCTCCCCAGGGGTGGATTCAGCGCTATCTTGATACAACGCATCGTCGGTCTACTCCTACGGGTGGGCTGTTCTTCTCCCATTATTTGCTGGCGGTTCTTCATGAAGGGGGTTGATCGCCCCTTGTCGGACCAGCTCCTCCTAGAACTGGGACTGCCGCTAGGGCAACAACTGCTCTGAATACTTCTATGAATTGTCCTGACATCTGGTTGGGGATTTGAGTTATTAAACCTTGCTGGCATTACTAAATGAATTATTCCACTAACTCTAATGCATGATGCTTTTATTGTGTTCCTCTAACTGGATTCTCTCGCTTACTGTTGTTGGACTCCTCCTCTTGTTGACGACATGTTTCCGCGCTCACCACACCTTAAAGGATGTTGAATCCAAAAGTGTCTGGGAAACACACCCAAGATATAGAACATTATGTAGCAAGAATCAAGATAGAGGGAGAATAATTAAGAATCACAGGATTGTCACATTTATTTATAGTATAGACCCCTTATTTATAAGAATATGCCTCAATCTTACAAAGTTATAGGTCAGTCCCCTTATCATTAGCTTTCAAAGGGGCCTTTTAGTAATGAACTAGTGAACCGAGTCAACTCGAACGAAACCAACCAGACACTAATTTCAGAGAACACAACCATTCTCAATCGAAATCATCAACTCAAACATGTTCACACTAAAATATAAAGCTCAAAGGAACCAACTTCAAGCAATGAAGTTTAAGCAGTCAAGTTCACAAATAATCAGCCAAAAACAGGCTTTAATTTGAAGAACTGACATTTACTAAAAACAAGAAAGTAGAAAAGGTACCACACAATTCTTATGTATTTCAATATTAACTTTATTGTTTATATTTATACCACTCAATCTTCCATATCACGTAAAAAATACGACTATTTTAACTTCTAAAAAAAGCATAAATAAGACGGCCTATATATTTAAAATTGAAGTTTAGGTGTTGGATATGTATGTAAATAAATAAGAATTGAGAGGTATGTATGTAAACTTCCAAGAATAAGAACATAAATTGAAAATTCAATTCACCTTCCATTCCCACTTTAGAATCCATCAGTGACAGACAGTCCATAGAAAAGAATGAAATTCCTAAATGATACAAAGTTTACAAATCATACAGAGAAAAGAAAAAAATACAACAAACATGATATTGCAGGATGAGAAAAAGAGGCTTACTTTTCAACAGATAAGCTCCTCTTATGTTTCTGAAGCTTTTCATGGAGCATCTCAATCTTCTCACTTGTGCTCCTCTGATGCCCACTGGCTGAGCTCTCCTTTGCACTGCACATCTGCAACTTGATCTTGAAGCCAAACCTCTTTGGAACAACAGCCCAACCCCCACTCCTCTCCTGTCCCAATCTCGCAATCTCCTTCCTAATCGTAGAGCACTCTTTCTCGAGCTCGGAAACCCGCGTCCTCATGTGATCCATCCCAACCTTCAGGACCTGGTTATCCCTCACAGAAGTAGCCCAACCGGCACCCTCAGTGGGACCCACATGGCCGCTCCTCAGCGCTCGAGAACCGCCATCGAGGTTGTCCGAGACGAGAAAGCATCCGGCGATTGAGGTTCTAAGTTGGAGTTGCTCGAAGAAGAGAACTTGGACGACGACTCGCAGCGGAAGCCTCTCGTTCTGCGCTGCATGAGTGCAGGCTTCGAGGGAGAGCTTCTGGCAGTCCAACAGCCGGCAAAGCTGCTCTCTTTCAGATTCTGAGATCCATGGGTGTGCCTGAATGCCAACATATCAAGTTAATTGCAATAGGATTATTCTCTATAGGGGTTTTTGCATGACTGCCACCCAATATGTTGAATATAATATTTTAACCATTCAAAACTTTAAATATAACATTTCAACCACCCAAAACTTTCACTCGAAGCCTACACTACTGAGTAAAGGAGGGTGATTGTAATGAAAAAAGGCGGTTAAAACATTGTATTCAAAGTTTGGAGGGAGTTAAAATGTTCTAGTTTCTAAGAAAAGTGTCAAAATAATCCTCTTATTCTTTACGGAAGATCATTTCGGTCCTATTTTAATATGAGTTGAAATAATCGCTAAAGATTACTATTTTCAACCTCAATTTAAAGAACATGGGAACTAATATGACACTTTTATAGACACTGAGACTAAAATGACACAATGTAAACAGCCAGATACTATTTTGGCATTTTACTCGTTAGTTTCTCGAAACAACAATAGCAACATAGCTTTCTAAATCTGCAAACACTTTTAAAATCTCTTAAATACGAGCATTTAGTTTAAAGAGAAATTTACATAAATAGCGCACAATTCTTATGTATTTACATATCTCACACCTAAAACTTTCATATTTGCACCTTTGTGCTTTAACTCTATGCGTGGAAAAAAGTACTTCACCTTTGAAAAGTGATAATAACACTATTTTTGATGTAATATTCAAGATTCGAGTGTTATACGCGTATATATGAAAGTTTAGGTGTGAAAGATGTGAATACATAAGAATTGTGTGCTATGCATGTAATGCCCTTTAATTAAAACTTCACAAAAAAATAAAACCATGAGGTATGTTCTACATCTACAATCAACCAAAATCTTAAAAATATAAGTAAAAAGGGTATTTACATACATACCACACAGTTATTATGTATTTACATATCTAGCACTTAAACTTCAATTTTTACATATATATATGCTACCTTACCTAGAAAATGTGTATGTCACTTTTTAAAAGTTAAAATGATGATATTTTTTGAAGTAATATGAACAATATGGGTGGTATAAGTATAAAAGTCAAAGTTTAGGTGTTGGATATGTAAACACATAGGAATTGGTGGTATGTATGCAAATGCAAACATAATAAAATGCTTATAACCTTCAAGTATATATCAATCGCACGGTAAAGCCCATCATCCAACGGGCGGGCATATTCAGGCACAGCAGCTGCAAGAGACTGAAACTTAGGCAACTTCAAGTTCACATCTGGTGCAATCTCAGCTAAAAATCCATCGATAAGCTTCGCCACTGTGGTGATTGGCATAAGCGATAGAGAACGAATCAATTGTTCGTCATCTACGAGACCCGGAGAGGCATTACCCACCTCCTGCTCCATAGCCAGAAAGTGCTCCAGAATTCTCTGGATGCCATCGACGTCGTAAAGCGTTTCCATGGAGTACGAAAATGTGGGCATCAGCAAATCTTCCAAAGCAGCTTCGTCCAGTTGCAATCCTATTCTACGTTCCAAGTTCGACACGCAAGTAGAACTTGCTTTCAGAATCAAAGCAAAGCGGAGAAGATTACACAGAAATTTAGTAGATGTTATGGACTTTTGAAAAGGCAACAATCTGTCGATTTCTTCAAGAAGATTTCGCTGTTTCTCCTCGGAAAGAGCGAAATCCGAAGTCGCATGTGCCGAGTTCTGTCTCTTGTTTAATCCATGGATATGCCTTTTAGCATAGGAGGTGAGGGAGCCCGCAATAATGTCGGGTTTTATACCTCTGGATTCCATTACTGTTATCAACCTCTTATATGTAGAAAAGCTAAGAGAAGCAATATCTTCATACCACCAATCTGGGCTGCAACTTCTCGGCCTTGCTCCGGTACTAATTCCGTTCCAAAGAACACTTCCGCCGGGACTTTGCATTGATCCGTGCTCCATCATCGGCCTGCCGAATAGATTCGGATCTTTGCAAGCCTTAACAGCTAATGATTCGATGCATCGTTTTGTGATGTTAAGATCTTCGGCGTAAGGAAGAAGATCTTCGCAGGTTTGGAGTGCTTTCAATGAATCTTTCCAGCTACGAAGAACGACTTGATTTATGAACGTTTCTGTCTGTGAGATTAAGTTCCCTTCGGCGACTTCTTCAGTCATTTGGAGATATTCAGCAGCGCAGCGGAGGTATACGACATTCGAAGCAGTCAATTCTAGTTTAACTCCATAGCAGAACTTGGCGACAAGTTCGAATGATTTTGAATCACCAGGAACATCGTGAAGCTTGATTAAACAGCCCTCTTCTTCTTCTTCTTCTTTGGATTGTTCGGTTATCAGCTTTTCAAGAAGAATGCTCTTAGATAACAGAGGGAACTGAAACAGGTACATAAACAATGTTTAGTCTGGGAACTGGCTGGAACCATGTAAAAGTGATCCTAATGAGTAATCAGAATTCATTAAAAGAGTCTGACGATTAATTTAAAAGAGACAGAGGATTAATCTGATACTTTTATAGACTCCGAGACTAAAATGATATCATGTAAATAGTAAAAAAAAAACCAATTTTGACACTCTACTCTATTAGTAATGCATTAATTGACCTGTTAATTCTTGTTGAAAATTTTCAACAATAACCACCACAAAATAATAGAATCCATTTGGGCAGCTTTTAAAACAACTACAACACTTTAGCTATAGCCGTTTTTATTGGTTTTAGAAACTTTTTTAATTTGTCAGTGTATTATTATAAAAGAGTTATTTCAGAGATTTCTACAAAGGAAAAAAAAAACTATAATACCCGTATCAACTTGTCGGCCGCTTTAGGAGCTTTGAGTTTTTAATTTAGTATATATACGTATTGATTCTTGAAAATAAAGTTTTAAATTTTAAAATATGAAAATTTAGAAAGGACGGATCCCATTTGTTAAGTAGTTTGAATGAACGAGCGAAATATTGCGAGTAACACATCTATCCCGAAGAATAGACGTCCTACTTGACAATATCGCTCAATCAAATAAACCACGAAATTCATGATATCCGTTCTGGTCTGCGAACCTTTATGTGGACCGACAAATTCCCCTATTTAATACAAAAGAATTAAATAGGGTTTATATTATCTGGGGTCTTTAAAACTCCCTATAGAGGCAAGCCCCTATAGTTAATTACCCCTCAAATGACCGAAGTCACCTGAGAGAACTCTCGATTTGAATCTCGGGTTTCTATCTTCACGAAGTCAAAGGGTAGGGTTTTTTCAACGAAATTTGAGAGTAAGAAATCCAATAGGTGAAAGGTGCAAGGAGGAACATTTATTTCTGGAGTCAAAGGAAAGAAGGGTAGGGGATGTCACAGATCTCGAGGAGGACCTCGAGGACGTCCCAGACTACCCTAAGGTTGGGTTTTAAATTTTGGAAAGAGATTTTATTTTGATTTCAATCCCGCGATTAATTATAGGGATTACGTTTCGCATAATGCCCGGCTATGCAAACTACCTAAAGGACGAGGAGGGTTTACGTCGTATAAGCGCGACAACCTCGGAAACCTAAGCGGATTAGGGCTTATATTGCACGAAGGGGTGTGCAAAGGCCTAAAAGAGAAAGGTGAGGGTTTATGTCGCACGGGACGGACTACCTCGAAACCTAAGGCTCATTATTTAAACCAAGGAATGGGTTTCTGTTGAAGGAGATACGAGTTTCTATTGAAGAAGATGGCCGTGTCGTCCACCGTGCTCCAAGCTCCACGTCGTAGCAAGATCGCGATTTAGGTTTAAGTTTTGAATTAAAGTTGACATGCAAATTATTTATTTATTTTTATTGCAACAGTGAGTGTGTGTGACTGTGACAGGAGTAGTAAAAGTAAACAGTAACACGAGCATGCTGAACAGGAGTATACTAAGCTATGCAGGAGATGCTAAACAGGTATAAACTGAAAGCAAGCAGCCTAGACTAACAGGAGTAACATGCTGTAAAAGATGAAACGTGCTAAGCAGGTAAGAAGTACAGAAAATGTAAAACATGCCAAGCAGGTATATGTACTGAAAGGAAAACAGCCTAGACTAGCAGGAGTAAATGCTAAAAGGTAAAGCAAGTGCAAGAGTAAAAAGAAGTAGAGACTGTGTCGTAGGAGTACCGTATGTCCCGCTTATCCTCGATGTGCTGCTGCTTATTTATTGTTATTTTATATGTTTTCTTTTTTTTTTTATTTATTTCCTGCAGAAGATTTATTAGCACAGAAAAAGAAGCAGGGGTAGGAGTAGTAGGTAAAAACAACCTACAAATGTAAACGAGTACTACGGTGTGTAGAAAGAAGACAAGTACGTAAACCTCGATAGTAAAAGCGAAAGAAAGACGGCGAGAAAACGTCGAGAAAATGAAGAAAAATCGTAAAAGAAAACTAGGAAATCGAGAAAGCAAGAAAAGAACGTCCGTAGAAAACTCCGAGAAAAGTAATAAACGAAAACAAAGCAAAACCGTAGGAAATCACGGAAAACACTATGAAGAAACCTACAAGTGACCCGTAAGCACGGTGGTGTTTCTGGACTCAGTAGCCGTGCTAATATCCGGACTCGAGTGCCGACTACCGTCCCAACTTTCGCGTGAACGCGACTCTAATCCGACTCGAATAGCCAACCGTGGACTTTTATAAGTTTTCACACATTTCATTTTTTTTGTTTTCATGCAAGCCAAAACTATAGGTAAGTAGGCTGTGTAGTAGTAGAGGTAGTTTTGTATTTTTCAAACATATGTATTTTTTTGTTTTAAAACATTTCGATCACGGTGTTGACTACCCAATAGGACTAGGACTACGAACTTTAGGATCGTCGGCGATAGAAACCCCGAGGACGGCCGAATGGTTCCGTGACTCCTCGCTCTACTCTCTACGAGTCTCCGAGACAGGCGGCCCCATTCTATGGCTCTCGTAATTTTTCTCGTTTTGCAACCGCATCACCGTCCCCACCGCACTTACTGACTTGTTGATGGCCCATATATAACCCAAGGAGGTTATATATGCACACCTACATGTCCCCCGTATGTGTGTGGGTTAAGCCAAGAAACAAGGTGAAAACTAGGGACGAGGGTCAAGGAAAAGGAGAGAAAAGACAAGTAAATCACCCCGGACTTCCGACCGACCTCACATGTCCTATGAAAAGGACTAAAGGCACCTCGACACTCTCGGAGAGGGTGAAGCCTAGACCCCTAAGAACACACTCCCTGTTTCCCAAATTACGGTAAAATCATGAATGAAAATAAAATGAAAATAAAACAAAATAAAAGAAAAGAATTGCTGCCCGGGTGCTGGACCCTAGCTCACTAAACTAGGAGGGCTATCACAAAACTCCAAGGCCTAGCCCCTTACTTCCCTCTCTTTCTTCTTTCTTTCTTTTCAATTTTCATAAAATTCAAGGCTTTAAACAAGTGTGAAACAAGGCCCGTCAATTCCAACACTAATTCATCATATGATTGCCACAATTCAAGCCTTGCATAATTTCCTTCATCAATTTCAACATTTAACCATCAAATATTGATTGAGGCAAGTAAGAAATGTGCCTTCCTCCATCCAAATCATCTCACAAGTAAGTGTAGCAAGAAATAAGAAAGAAACAAGTATCACCACACATATTAAGGTTCTCGGCCAAGACAAGTATAAAAGGAGGCAGCTAAGGCCCCCAACAAGCTTCAACTATCATCATGAAGCTCACGGCCAAGCCCAACAAAAAGACAATAAGATAAGGCTTCCCACAATTCATCACACCACAAATGAAGCTCACGGCCAAGGCCCCCAACAAGCCGCTCACACACTTCCGTCTCAACACAAAGCCAAAACCCGAGCCCCTTAAGGGTCGAACCCAGCCCATACCAAGCCAAAACAGATTCCTAAACTTTACTAAAACACTTTCAAAAATTTAAGCTCAAACCCTTCTTGAATTAAGCCCAGCCGTGAGCCACAATGGCCTCCTCCAGACCTGCTGGAAAACCCTCAAAATCAAGCCCGAGCATATAGTCCAAGCAAGCCTCAACAAACACCCGTAGCCGGACTCACACCCGAGTCCCACTACAAGCTGTAGGAACAGTCGCCAGAAAGCAACAAATAAAGTAACAAAAGTGCCCCAAACCAAGTGCTAGAAGGGACAAAATCAAGAAAACAGAAACAACAAAAAGAGGGGAAAGATCTCACCCCAAATCCAAATCCAAATGCCGTGAAAGAGGGTGGTCGCAATAGCAACGAATGACAAAAAAAAAGAAAAATAAAGCAATTCCCGATTTCGAGTGCAAAGGGGCTAAGTCGCAGGCAATAAACACAAGACCGAGCCCCTCATGTACAATGGGGCTAGCTGCTATGCAGCAAAACACAAAACGAGCAGCAGCAAGGCTTAAAACAGCCCTAAAAAAAAACCGAGAGAAGGAAAAACAGCAAAGCTCAAACAGTTCAGAGAGAGTAGCAGGGGGAGGGCAGGACCGAGAATACAAAGCCACCAAAAGTCCAGCACAAAGCTACAGTTAAACCACTAAAAAGCTGACATCAAATCAAACCCAAGGCTAAGTAATCAAGCCTTCACAAAGATTGAAAACCGAGGCATCACAAAGCCAAAACCGAGGCCTCCATTCGGCCAAAACAAAGCACAACAAGTCTAAACCGAGCCCAAAGAAAGCCAAACCGAATACAGGAAAACCAAAACCGAATACGTGAAAGCCAAAACCGCACCCAGCTCAAGGGAATAAGCATTCTCTACCCCTTAACACATCAAAATAGAAGGCCACCATATATTTCAGATAAGAATAAGCATAGAACTTTTCCAAACTTAAAGTAAATTTCTCCATAACATGCCTTTTGATAAGGAAAAGCTAGAAGGAAGCCAGAAATGAGGCCCGCATGTTTACAAGGCCCAAGTGAATCCCCCACCATTTCATGCTAAACAAACTCACATGTAAAGCCAAAACACGATTTTCAAAGCATTAAAACAGGGGCAGCAATCATGCATCCAGCAAAAGGCTCACGAGTAAGGGCTAAAGCAAGCCAACCAAGCCCCTAAATGAGTTTGAAATGAGCCATGAGAAGGGCTGAAATTAAACTAAGCATGAAGCTAAGATAAACATTCCCATGCACCCAACATATCAAAGTATAGAACCTTAGTGTATTTCGAACAAAAGTAAGTATAAAGCTCTATTAGATCAACTCAAACTTTCCTTAAGCATGCTCCTAATAAAGAAGAATCAAAAGGAGCAAAAGACAAGCTCCACATGCATGTACTTTAAATAAACCATTCCATATTTTCACATCAAGCCCTCATGAATAAAGAAGAGAAAAGAGCAAGAGCATGTCATTTTTACCATGAAAACCATGTCCACCCTAAGGAGAGCAGCACATAAGTAATTTCAAATATAAAAGCTAAAATCAAAGGAGCCCATACCTCAGTGAGAACTCAAGCAAACCCACACCACGGCTCAACAACAGTAAACAAACGGCGCAACCCAGACTCAAAACCGAGCAGCCAACTCAGGGAGAACCGCAGGTAGCAGAGAAAAAGGAGAGGGGGGAGGAGAGGAAAGTAATAGCAGCCCACTCAAAACTATCCAACCTAAACAACTTCACCAAAATCGCCAGCCCTAGCACTCTCTCAAAATGAGGCTCTTATAGCCGGCCTCAAGGAGAAGAGGAAGAAGAAGCCGTCCCACTTACCCGGCGTCTCGGCAGGGAGAAAGAGGAGAGGGAGAGAGTGGCGACAAAGTCGCCGAAAAGGGCGACAATGGAGGCGAGGAAGGCCGAAAGGGGCTCGTCGTGAGCAGGTCGCCAGGGGAAGTGGCGAGAAGGTACAGGGACCAAGGTCGGAGCTCGCGCAGGAGCCAGAGAAACGGGATCGGGACCGGGAGAGAAAAGAAAAAGGCGAGCCCGGATGAGAGAGTGGGGTTAGGGTTTAAAAATGGGATTTTTAAATAGGAAAAATAAGGATTTATTTAATAAAAAATTGGTAAAATTTCGCGTCGCGGGTCCGCGCTCCAAACACGACAAGTTATACGTCTTTTCCTAGCAAATTCGACGTCCCGGACGCAATGGCGCAGTCCGTTTCGCGATCCGAGGTCGTTCGGAGAACCTCGTCACCGGTCGAGTCGAAAGTGCGTCAAATTCGATTTCGTCGAAATTCTGACCTTGATGGCGCTCGTTCTGGCATTCTGACTTCTGATCTTGATCCGTCGCGGAGAATTTGAAGACGTCGAGGCAGGGGCTCGAGGAATTTGTGCTCGGTGGTGCGGAAAGTGTGCACGAAGGCTACCCTAAGGTCCAGGTGGCCCCATAGGAACTCAATTTGGAGTCCTAACGCTAATTCCAACCTACCAACATGTGAGCAAGAGGTCGTGAATTCCGTCCGGATTCCAAAAGAGTGTCGAAGTGGTTTCAAGCATTCTAAGACGAGGTGGGTCCAAGTGCTAGGAATCTAAGATCGTCGGGGAAGCTCCTAAAGCTAGAACCCTAGATCCTAGGAGGAAAACTAAGCCTCGACAAAAGTGAGGTCAACACAACTTTAAAAAGAAAACATTGTTTTTCCAGCAATAATTCAACAGTTACTTTTATAAGACATTTGCAGGCCCCAAACAAACCCATATTCTAGTTTATTACCAAAGAAAACTAACAACAATAAGATAATTACACTCTAGAATAAAAAGTTCGCATTTAAAGAGTGTGGAAGTCCCCAAACCTTGTGGAGATGGAATGACATTTCTCCAACTTCAACTGTAACATCGCTGGGAAGGCCAGTAGTGCAGAACCTGCATTGAGGTGAAAGATCAGCCTCAACATGAGGAGATTTACAATTACTGAGAATAAGTACATATAAGCCATATTGGGGCATTTACATATATACAACATAATTGTTATATATATACATTTGTAACACCTAAACTTTGCTTTTTAGATTTGTACCACCGAAATGTTTCATATCACAACAAAAGTACCATTATTTTAATTTTTAAAATGTGAAATACACTGTTTCGTGCATAGCTAAGGCATTATGTATGTACAAACTGAAGTTAGTTATTAGATATGTAAATACATAAGAGTTGAGTGGAATGTACTTAAAAGTTCCTTGTTCAAAACATGATGTCTGATGGCTATAGCGCAATATCATGCTGAACCTCAATTCATACTTCAGAACCAAACCATATTTCTTAAAGACCATATGTCTGAGTGGCAAGTCACCATATTGTTCCGTTTTAAATTTTCAACTTCTTAATTTGTTATGGTATGTATAATATTAGATTTATTCCACAGTTCTTGAAAAATATATCATAAATGTTTATGGAAATCCTTTTAATATTGTGTTCAAATTCAATCAATATTTATGAGAAAATAATAATAGCTTGTCGGAATGTTGGAATTTTCTACTTTTAATATCTTTTATTGTTTATTATTTTCTTTTTTTAGTATTTTCTAATTTTAGAATTAGTTCTTGTTGGTGATTTCTATTTCTTTTTTCTAGCATGAGCATTTATGAGTTTCCTAATGTGGTGGTCTTCCCCCTGCTCTTTATGTTGTAACCAAGTCTTAGGAAATTGAAAGGAATAATTATTTTTCCCTTCCCAAAATTTACATGGTATCCGAATGGTAAATAACCGTCGAAATTGAGACCAAATCCCAATTGGATCTCATCGGCCTGGTCGCTCGTGTGTTCTAAGCATCGTGGTCACCTCCTTTTGCTCCGCTCTTGCCTGAAAAGTTATGACACATTCATGACTATATCTAGCTAGGAAAATAGACGAGATTGTGGCGCATGAAGACTTCTAAAACTCCAGTCTTTCTCCCGCTTCCACTCCGCTTTTACTCGAAACCATCGACTAGTTGGGAACGCATATGGGATCGTGATCCGTAGCATATTGAAATCGCTGAGTATCGATTTTGTGAAGTATCATTTCCTCATGATTCTGCAATGTCCTTAATCATCAAGGTTTTTGGACCAACGGGCTTTAGGACTGCCACGACATCGAGAGTGCGGCCTCTTATCTACTGACTTTGTCCCAAACATGAAATAATTCACTAAAGAACTATGTTCTTCGATTTCAATCGTGGTACCGTTTCACTTAGAAGTGGTTTCTCTCGAGTCAGGATCGGCGGAGGAACCCATCACTGCTACTCAGGCTTCTTCACCTCGAGGTCTATTGCCCATGCATTTTCATCACCGATTCGGCTAGCGTGGGCAAAATCCATCTAGTTATCCCATTCAACGCATTTGACCAAGATATGGGTGTTCCATCGCGCACGATGGATTTTATCCTCAAATTTCTTTTAGTGACGGAGGTGATAGTCACCAAGTTCGGATCTCTCTGCCAGGACCACACGTGCGCTTGTTTACACTACTATTGCCTACTTTTACTATCAAGACGACCAAATTCGATTAGTATCTTTCTCCTTTTATGATGTCCTACAAGTCAGCTAAAACAGCTCTTGTATCTAGGGGCGTTGATACGAACAAAGAAAAGTGAACGAAACAATGTCACGAGCATTATAAAAAATCATGGCATACAAAGAGAATATGTTGGAAACTTCATGATAAACTATAAATTGGAAACCAAAATATATATATTAATGAGTAGTTTTTTTAAAAAATTTAAAAGATTTATAATCAATTAAAATTATTAAAAGCAAATATAATAAAAAGTATTAAATTAGATTCAAATGATGTTTTAATATAAACTATAATTCTTAAATTTTGCCTCAACTCTTAACATCTTATGGTTACGTGATTAGAATTGTCAAAACGACTCTTTGTTCTTGAACAGCTCGTGTTCGGCTCGTTAAGCAAACGAGCCGAACACGAACACACTTTTTGGGCTCGAAATATAAACGAGCCGAACACTAGGCTCAGCTCGTGTTCGGCTCGTTTACACCCCTAAGCTTATCAAGCCACTGTTTATGAAACTCAAAACCATTCAACCAACTCGGATATAATACCTTTCACCAACAAGCAATTAGTGCATCTACACAAATTGTTCCAATCTCGAAAACCGTCATTAACTTCTTCTTACTCTTTAGTAAAGAATAGTAACTCTCTAAACACTGCATTTTTAGGCGTTAACCCTAATTTTATTAATTCTTCGATAATTGATTCCAATGCGTGATCATCCTAAATTTTTATCTTATAGACCTTATGCAAGCAATAAAAGGGTCAAAATTGTTGATGATTCCTTGTCCGCAATTATAGGGATAGGAACTGTAAAACTAATATCATTGTTAACCCTTCGTGATGTGCTCTATGTTCCCAATTTATCATGTAATTTATTGTCTTAGCAAAGCTACCTATAATTATCAGTGTCAAGTGAATCTCTACTTTCTTGTGATTTCAGGAATTGACCACTGGAATGATAATTATAGGTACTAAGAAAAATCAAGAACTCTATTAATTTGATGATGAACGTGACGCAAATAGACAATGCCAAAGTAATTGTTTAAATTATTATTTTGTTTCCAAAGTCAATGATATTATGTTATAGCATTATAAGTTAGGCCATCCCACTTTTTATTATTTAAAATTTTTTTCCCAATTATTTAAAAATAAAAATTTGTCATCTTTTCAATATGAAACCTGTAAGTTTGTCAAACATCATCTTGTATCCTTTCCTCCCCAAATTTATTCATTCATTACACATTTTACTCTGATTCATAGTGATATAAAGATCCTTATAACCAACTTGCACACTCTGGAAAAATAATTTCATGATCTTTGATGATAACACTATGTTAAGCTGGGTGTTTTTAATGAAAAAAAACTATATGAAGTGAAAATAAGCTTTAAAAACTTACACCATGATACAAATACAATTTCAAAAAATATTTAAATATTATGGAGTGATACTGGCCAAAAATATTTGGGTCCATTTTTTTTAATAAGAAAAATTTATCAAAGCTCTTCTGTCAACACCTCGTAACAAAATGATGTGGCTGAAAGAAAAAACAAACATTTATTTGAAGCAATTCTGTCATTGCTATTTACAAATTAAACGTCAAAATATCCTTGGGCTTAAGCTATTCTTACTGTTATATTCCTGATTAATAGAACACGCAATAAAATATTGAACTTTGAAACACTTTTTGATATTTTTCATAAAAAATTTATCCAATAAATCAGCTTTCATATTATTTATCCTTAAAGATATTTGAGAGTAGTTTCAGAAAAGACCTTAAATGAATCCACTAGAGGAGCCTTTCCATCTCAAAACTTAATTGAGAGTGGTTATTACGATACAAACCCACTAGAAAAAAGTCATCTTTAAACTCAACTAGGAAGTTCCTAGGACATGAAACCATTTGGAAGTGCCTGACCATCCTAAACTTCAACTAGAGGCATATGTTTGTGTTATTATGTGGATTCCGATTGTGTCAATCAATTGTCAATTTAGATCCATCAATTTTGTTGATCAAGCTTGACGATGAGCTTGTGGGGGGTAAAGGGAAGACTGCTCACTAAAAAAAAATTACATGCATGGTCCCTCGGAGTTGTACTCGCAATGCTACAGTATCAATGCTGCAGAGCTACTATAACAGTGTTGAGGCACTCTCTTGGCAACGCCACAACACTATTCTCAGTGTTGCAGTGCCACATTAGAACGCCACAATACTACATCACAGTGTTGCAAAGTGGGATTCCATCTTAAGGACTTCTATCTGTGATTTTTTTTAGGTTGGATTTCAAATTCTCTTGTACAAAAGAGATGAAATTAGTCTCCTGAAGTGTTCTAAAATATGCAGAAGCTTGATTGTGATGTAATTTATACGATTATTCCCATTTTTTTACAGTGGATTTGTACTGTAGCTCCATATATTTTTTTCGTTCTTGATTTTTTCCAAGTTAAATCTTGTATTTCTGTGATTTTCTTGTTTTGTGAACTTCTGTTCAAAGATTTATTTCTGATCTCTCGAATAAATTTCCACAATTTACATCTCCCAACAGTTTGCTAGCAACACTTTTAATCCAACTAAAACATTTTTCAAATACATTATGTAATTAGATTCACCTAGATATTAAATTCACCTAGGATCGTCTGTCAATTATATGCCTAACAAGTTATCAACATTTAGTCGGCTGTGAAACTCATGAACCACACAGTACTCCAAACTACCTCACGTCGCGGTTAGGCTCATCATATTCCACGAATTGTATTGCATTCATCATCAAAAAATAATGGTGTGTGCAATGAGCGAATTCACAATATATGAAATTGAAGATTTACATACATATCACCTTAACTCTAAGGTTTATGCCACCTTAACTCTTTGAAAAAAATTGCCATGTTTTTATCATTCTTCCTAGAAAGTCCATCTCTAAAGGTTAGCACTCACGATGTCTTTGTAAAACCTACTAAAATGAACATAGTAATCAATAATAAATAAAAAAATTTAGGAAGATTTGCATGCAAACCACTCAATTCCTATATATTTATATATCTAACATCTAAACTTCAATTTTTACAAATATGACAGTATATAGATATGCAAGAAAGGGTGTATTTCACTCCTTAAAATTTAAAATGGTGGTATCTTTTATGTGATATGAAAGATTTGGTTGGTGTAAAATGCCCCTAAAACTTGAGTGGTAGCCCGAAATGCCCCAAAAACGCATAATGACTTAAATACATGAAAAAAAATACAAAAACACCTCCTCTTATATAATAATACATGAATTAAATAATGCACTTCGCATAAATTGGAAAACAAATCAAATATTGCGCCAGAGGAATCAAAATAGTGTCTATTAAATCCGTGAAAAATAAAGATAAACAGAAAACAGCTTCTAGTTGTAATAAGAACGGGCACTTACAAAAATACCACCCAATTCATATGTATTTGCATATCTAACAATTGAATTTTACTTTTAATATCTATACAACCCAAATCTTTCACATCACATCAAAAATAGCACCATTTTAAATTTTAAAAAGTGAAAAACACCTTTTCATGCATAGGTAAAGTAGTATATATGTAAAAATTGGAGTCTAGATGTCAGATATGTGAATACAAAGGATATAAGGGGTATGTAGGTAAATCTGTTCCGAGACGCATTAAGTTCATTGTTGTAAATTAGGAAGCATGTATATTAGAAAAATTAATATTAGGTAAACTAATTTGAGAAGATCTGATTATATGATCTTTTCTATATTATGAAACCTAATTAGATGAGATTTAATTATATCAACTTTCTTATATATATATATATATATATATATATATATATATATATATATATATATATATATAGATGAAATATTCATAATTCTACATCCTAATTCTCTCTTATTTATAGGAGGAATTATGGAAAATTTGGGGTGTGTGTTGAGTTGTAACCCTAATTTCAGTTTTTTTTCCTCTCTCCCCACATGTTAATAGTGAAATAACCTCCTCCTGTGGACGTAGCCGGATTTGTTCGGAATTACATAAATTGGGCTATGTTTGGTTGTTTGTTGTTAGAATTTATTTTTCATATTGTTTTACATAACAATTCGTATCAAAGTCGGATCAACGATTCCGAGGATAGGCGGCTGAGATTATGACGCAAGATAAAGGGATCGAAGCAAGTTGGGCTATGAGTTCAAGTGGAGTCAAGGATAATAGCATGTTGTCGTGCACTTCAACATCCATCACGATGTTAGAAAAGACGTTGATTCATCGTATGGTTATACAACCTGTCAAGGTTGATGTGACAAAATTTGAAGGCAAGTGGAACTTTGGCATGTGGCAATGTGAGGTGATAGATTTTTTGTACTCTTTGAATCTGAAGAAAATTATTGATAGCGATGAACGTCTTGAATAGATGTCAAAAAGAAATTGGTTGAAGATGAATCGAAGTGTTTGTGGCTTGATCCAAAATTACTTATCTCAAGAGATTAAATATGAGTAAAATTGTGGAGGACGTTGGAAAACCAATATGTCAGGAAGAGCGTGAAAATCGCTTTAACATGAAGCATCGACTTTGCAGATTTCAGATAAGACAACAAATGGAACTTTGGCATGTGGCAATGTAAAGTGATAGATTTGTTATACACTTTGAATCTAGAGAAAATTATTGATAGCGATGAGCATCCTGAGGAGATGTAAAAAAAGAACTTAGTTGATGATGAATCAAAGTGTTTGTGACTTGATCCAAGACTCCTCATCTCAAGAGATTAAATATGGGCTATGATGGAGACTCTTAAATTAACATTGTCGAGGATGTTGGAGAACAAATATGTCATGAATAGCATAAAAAATCGTTTTCATATGAAGCATCGATCCTGCAGGTTTCAGATAAGATGATGAGTTGCTATTGATGAGCACTCAAAGATTTTACAAAAATTTTAGCAAATCTATTAAATCTAGATGAGGTTGGAGATGAAGACAATGGACTTTTTCTACTGAATTCGCTCCCGAATGAATAAAAAAACTTCACGATGACACTCAATCATGAGAAAGACTTAAATTATAGCGAAAGAACTACGGCGTTGTTGAACCATGAGTTCCATCGAAGGGAAAATGGGTCCACAAAGACGAAGTTGGTTGAGACAGTTACACTCTAATGTGGCGGATTGAAAAAAAAAAAAGAATTTGGCAAGAAAGAGTGGCACCGACGATACTTCTCAAAAGCAGGACAAGTCTCGTGCGTGAAATTGTGGAAAAAATTAGAGTGTTTTCTGTTTAGAGACGGGTCATTGGAAGAAATATTGTTCGAGGTTGAAGGAGAAGGAAAAGAGAGTTTTCTTTTAGGTGAAAGTCAATCTTATTGTGGCAATGAGTGAAGAGATTAATTCATATGTATTACTATCTATAGTTTCTCACAGTTTGTATACAGATGCTTCATGTTGACTTTTGAACACGGGTGTTACATATCACATTTCTTGCCATCGAAATTGGATATGTACGCAAATGAAGCTAAAAAATAGAGCAAAAATTATGGAAAAAAATCAAGTTTGTATGTAGGCAGTACTTTATTAAGATGCATGATGATAATATAAGGGAGTTGATTGATGTTAGACATATTCCAGATATCAAGGAGAATTACTGTCAATTGATATCTTAGAGTCTAGGTGCTACAAAGTAGTTATTGACGCAAGAATTTTGAGGATATGTGGTAGAACACTGATTTTTATGAAGGGGGTTCATCATAACAAGATTTACTATCTTCAGGATAGTACAGTGACTAAAACTGTTGTTAATGATTCTTCTAATGTCAATACATTGCGGCATATGTGGCTAACTCATCCTGGAGAACCTTCACTTGAGAATTTGGTTAACTAAGGATTGAACATATGAGTGAACATCTGCAAGGTTGAGTTGTGTTTGGTAAGAAGACATGTGTATCTTTTGGTACTTTCATTCATAGTACAAAGAGCATTTTAGACTATATTAACACAAGTGTTTGGGGCCTGACAAAGAAGACATTATTTAGTGGGTGGAGATATTTTGTCTCTTTAATCAATGATTACTTGAGAAATATTTGGGTGTGAACTATGAAGCGTAAGAACGAGACACTAGAAATTTTCATATTTGAAAGAAATAAATTGAAACTCAAACTTGTAAAAAGATCGGGTGTATAAGATTAGACAAAGAGGGTGAATACACATCGTATGCGTTTTTAAAAAGTGTTAAGAGAGACAGAGCATCTCATTGTTCGAGAGACACAGCAGCAGAACGAGATGAGAGAGGATGAACCAAACTTTGATGAAAATGTTTGGATATTTTGTCTCATGATGGGTTGGATAGATTTTATTGGGTCGAGACCATATAATATGTTTGTCACTTGGTGAATCATCTATTTTCCGCAATTATTAAAAAGAAAACCAAAAATAGATGTGCTCGGGGCATCCTACTAAATATTATGAGCACGTGAGAGTATTTGAGCTCCCAACTTACTATCACGTGCAAAATGATAAACTGGAACCGCGACCAAAAAATGTAATCTTCATTGGTTTTAGGCGTGGGGTCAAAAGTTTTAAATTTTATGATTAAGCAAAGAAAAAGATTAACATTAGCAAAAATGTCACATTTTACGAGGCAAGCTTATTAATGCATCAGGACTCGAAGTAGAGAGTTCTATTGAAACCACAGATATATAACGTTTGATACAACTTCAATTTTTTTGTATAATATGTCTAATCCTACTCAAATATCTAATTCAGTTGCAACTCAGAAGGTACCTATCAAAAGTGCTTAGAAGGAAGTGGAAAAAGATATTGATGATGAGGTTTATGCTCAAGAACCTATTGTCAGGAGCAGAAACAGGCGCCAAAATACCCAAAACCAGTTTGATTGAGAGATCATATTGCATTTGCACTTTTAGCCGTGAAAACTGAAATTCCTTGTCACTACAAAGAAGTATTGGAGAGTCCAGACGGTGATCTTTGGAGAGGGATAATTGATGAAGAGATAGAGTCTCTTCGAAAGAATGTTACCTGGAACTAATGAAGCTTCCTCTATGAAGGAAATTCATTGCGTGCAAATGAGTATATGCAAAGAAGGAAGAATCTCATGGAATTGATCTGCAGTAGAAAGTAAGATTAGTGATAAAATGAATTGTTCAACGAGAAGAGATTGATTATAACGAGATATTTTCCCCGGTGATCAAGCATCCCTTGATCTCTGTTCAATTAGCAATCATAACACGGTATTGCCTAATTTCGGAGAAACTTAGGGTTTGTTTGGGGCAACTGCAGTTTATTGAATAATATGCTGATAAGCTTGGTGCAGTGGCTATTACAATTTTTTATCTTTTTGGAAAAGTCAGATTGTAGTCAGAAAGTTGTCATTGCACCTAGATAGGTGCCGTGTGAAAACGTCATCTTCAGCATTTTGATAACATGCAAGCTGCCAAAAGACAGTTTACCCAAACAGACCTCGTGCGTTTTCAAAACGCCACAACACCAAATAAGCTACCTCAAACGGGCACTTAATGTATAGATTATGCTCTTAAAAGAATAATTGCAATAGAAGATTTATATGTTGCAATCACCTAAATATGTAGCCTCAAAAGACTTGGTTTCAAGATTAGATAAGTCTTTATGAGTCGAAACAGTCACCACGGTAGTAATATAGAAGTTTGATCGATTTATATAGGGACAGGAGTACACAATGAGTCAATATAATCATTACACATATTTTAAAATGTTGGTCAATAGTGGGTTCATCTGTTTGCTTCTATATATTGACGATACATTGATTGCATCTCCAAGTCAGATTGGGGTTAATAAGGTGAAAAAACAATAATTTAATTATTTCAAGATAGAGTTGAGTGAAACTCACAGAACTTTAGCATGAAAATTCTCGGGGGTAAGAAAGCTGGAAAGATTTGGCTTTCATAAAGACCATACTTTTGGAAGGTGATAAAAACATTTTGGGGTTAACGACTCGAGCAAGGCTGTGAGTCTACTCATTGCATCTCCAGTTTAGTTGAGTTCAGATCAATATCTATATGGGTTGAAATAGTAATAACGGTAGTAAAATATGAAGTTTAGTCGATTTATAAGGAGACAGGGGTACACAATAAGCCAATATAATCATTATGCATATTTTAAAAAGTCGGTCAATTGTGAGTTTATCTATTTGCTTCTATATGTTGACGATATGTTGATCTCATCTGCAAGTCAGATTGGGGTTGATAAGATGAAAAAACAATTATTTAAATATTTCAAGATAGAGTTGAGTGAAACTCCCAAAAAATTTAGCATGAAAATTCTCAGGGGCAAGACAGCTGAAAGATTTGGTTCTCACAATGAGCAAATGTTCGGAGGTGATTGAAAAAATTGAGGTTGACGACTCGAGCAAGACTGTGAGTTCACTTTGCATCTCAAGTGTAATTGAGTTCAAATCAATATCCTAAATATGATCAGAAGAGGAAATATATGCGATCGGTTCCTTATGCTAATGCAGTGGACAGTCTGATGTATGTCGTGGTTTTTATTATACTAGATATTACACAACCAGTTGATGTGAACAGATTCATGCATGGCCCGGGAAGAAGTCTTGGCAAGCTGTGAAAAATATTATGAGATATCTGAATAGTACAATTGATGTCAGTTTGCTATTTGAAAGGTAATCATATATTATGATTTGTACGTAGACTATATTGATTTAGACTATGCAAGTGATATAAATAGGTGCAAGTCTACTATTGACTATTTATTAAAAGTAACATGAGGACCAGTCAGTTGGAAATCAATTCTTCAATCTATTACTGTTTATCTACTATGAATGGTATATGCAATTGCAATGGCGATAAAGAAAGCGATATGAATGCGGAGCTTATAGGATAACCTGGGAGTTAATCAAAAGTCTCGAACGATATTTTGTGTTAGTCATAGTGTAAAATTCTTGGCTACAAATTCAGTTCGTCATGCTCGTATCAAGCACATTGAAGTGAGATACATTTATTAGAGATTTAATTGATAACGACAGTGTTATGTTGAAGAAGACTTCGGCAGGCATATTCGCAAAGGTCTACTAATCCAAAGTTCACATAATATAGAAGTTTAGTAAACATTCAAGCTCAAGCATTTTAAAGAACTACACGATATTTGATCTCTTCAGTAGGGGTACGTAGGCAATCATCTTCATGCAATCGTTGTGGCGTTAGAGTTCATTTTAATCATCTCCCACTTAAGTGAGAATGAAAGATGAGATAGAAATTGTTATGAAAACTATTAAATATAATAATTATAAATTATAAAGTTTTTATATTATAAGTATTGATATTAGGTTAACCTAATTAAGATCTAATCATATGATCTTCTCTATATTATGAAATATAATTAGAGGACATCTCATTATATGATTTTTATATATTTAATACATTTCTATTTTGTATGTCATAATCCTCTTTTATATATAGGAATGATTATGGAGGATTTGGGAATTCGGCTATGTTTTTTCCTCTGCACACCTATTGATAGTGAAATAACCTCTCCTCATGGACGTATGCAGATTTGCATCGAACCACGTAAATCGCACTGTGTTTGCTTGTTTCTTTGTTTGTCTGTTGTGTAAATTTATTTTCCGTATTATTTTGCACAACAAAATCTTCCTAAGAACAAAACACTAGAAAGTAAGCCGGGATAGTTTAATCATACCAGGCCATCCCTTGACGCTGGAAGGCATCAGATTTTGATCCCAGCTTCAGGCCAGCCATCTAATAAATCTACCACAGCTGCAAGACAAAAAAAAAAAAATGTTAAGGAAAGCTCATGGAAAAGAACCTCAACTAAAACCTAAGCTAGACACTCAATTTAACAAAAAAAAAAGGAAGATTTACATAAATACCATTCAATTCCCACTTATTTACATATCTAACACCCATGCTTCAATTTTTACATACAGTCCACCTTAACCATGCATGAAAAGTGGTACTTAACTTTTTGAAGTTAAGATGGTGGTATTTTTGTCGTGATATGAAAATTTTGGATGGTATAAATGTAAAAAAGTAAAGTATAGGTGTTACATATGTAATACATAGGAATTAAGTGGTATTTATGCAAATGCCCCAAAAACAAAAGCCAAAAATTTTATCAAAGACATAAATAGAGCCTTTAAAGAACCTATATAAAGGAGATCTCAGAGCCTAAATCAATAGAAATGTAATATTGAAACATACTGATAATGCCACAATCCAACAAAAAATGAAAAAAAAAAACAGAAAATTTGATAAAAAGATGCCTTAAAAATCACATATTAGCTGAATAAAAACAACAAAAACCCTAAAAGTTGCAGAAATCTACACATTTATGAACAGTTCAAGAACCAGAATCAAACATATCAAACACCATCAATGTGATTCAAAACTGCAAACTTTATTCCAAACCCTAGCTTCAACAAAGTGACTAAACCCATAACAGAACAAAACTTTGCAATGCAACTTAAACCTAATCTGACTGAAATCCCACAAGTTTGAATCTTGAACCTTCGGATCCCCACAAAGTCTCAGAAAACACAGCTCTGAAGCAGAATGCAGTGAAATTAAAGGAAGAAAACTATGAGAGTAGAAGGAAAAGAAGGGGACTTTAGAACTTCTACAGTGTCGCTTCCACTGGCCTCTTCTTAATTTAACACAAAGTTGCAGGCTTTTGTTAGCAGGAGGGGACCGCAACTAGTAGAAGCTGGTCTGGCGAGGGAGACAAGGCTGAAAACTCAACTTTTGCAGTACAGCACAAAACATACTAGAAATAGCAAGCCAACAAATTCTCAAAAACTGAAATTTACAAATACAACAACAACAACAAAGCCTTAATCCCACTAAGTGGGGTCAGCTACATGAATCTTTTTTCTCCATTACGTCCTATTTAGTGTCAAATTTTCGTTTAATTCTAATAAATTAAGATCATTTTTTATGCAATAAGCCCAAGTTTTCATAGGTCTACCTCTGCCTTTCTTAACATAAGTTGTATTTAAAACATCTACTCTCCTAATCGGATCATCAGGTGGTCGACGTTTAATGTGACCAAACCATCTAAGGCGACTCTCTCTAATTTTATCCGTCACTGGTGCCACACCAACCCTATTACGGATATTCTAATAAATTAAGATCATTTTTTATGCAACAAGCCCATGTTTTTCTAGATCTACCTCTGCTTTTCTTAACATAAGTTGAAATTTACAAATGTACCAACCAATTCTTATGCATTTATATAACACTAAACTTTCATATTTACATGTAAAACAATTTTGTTTATGTATGAAAAAGATGAATTTTCAGCATTAAACAGTGTATTAGTGTTGTTTTTTATTGTAACTAAACCCTAAACCCTAAAAACAGATCACTCCAAACATTGTTATTTATAATGCAACTGCCTAGTTGATTTTTTTGAAATACAATTAACCTGTCAAAAAAAACAATTCTAATGTTTGGTAAAGAGTTTCGATCAGCAAAAATAAGTCGAGCAATCTTAGGTGAAGGAGAACCGTAGATTTGAATAGAACTCAAGGTGGTGCCCGCATTCGGCTAAGAAGTCTGCCAGCTTGTTTGCTTCTCTGTAGCGGTAGGTCCATCTAACATGATAATAAGTCAACAACGTAGAGATTTTTTTTTCAAATATGTATACAATAAGAAGGGCAAGTAGAGTTACTATTGCAAATTTTAAATGCTAATATCGAATAAGTTTCCATTTGGAGACAATTCATACCAAATTTAACAAAGCTATTTTGAAATAAACCCCCACAAAAAACCCGAGCCTCAGTATAACAGTCATCAACATTAATTTTAATCAACGGAAAATACGGTCAAAACAGCTGAAGCCGAAGCCTTAGATCAGGAATCATTTGTTCTCCAGAGCGCTTTCTCATCGAACTGATATATTTACATGTGCATCGATCAAATTATTGAGAATTTGATACAAATGAAAAATATGAGTTTGAATTTTATCATGAATTTTGATATTTGAGTACAAAAATCACGACGTAAGCAACCTCGTATAGAAAGTGGAGCCTTCATAGAAAAAATAGTTAACATGCATTTACATACATTCGACAAAATTCTTATATATTTATATGTTTGTTGAATTTTGATACGTCTGTCAATCATCTTCGAGAAAAGAGAGCGAAAAATAGAAGCGTAAGCAATTGTAAATAGTAGAACTTTGTACTGATCTTAGCGAGCATTTATATACGTACCGATCTATTCTTATATATTTATATATTTAACACCAAAATTTTATCTTTCAGTTATGTCGTCCATATCTTTTATATCACATCAAAATATCACTATTTTAACTTTCAAACATTGAAATTCATCTTTTTCGTATACAAGTAAGATGTCATCTATGATGTATATAAAAATTATCGGGGTTGGATATATAAATACTTAAAAATTAGGTGATGTGTATGCAAATCTTCTAATAGTTAATTGCTTTATTGATTTAATTTCTCTTATTGATAATTATAGCGCACACCTAATCCCATGTGGGAAGGTATGAGCGCTGAATTCTGAACCAAGAAGACGATCCTTGAAGACTTTGAAGCCTCCACAGCCCATTAAATAATATATATATATATATATATTAAAAAGATTGATCGACAGTTTTGACCGCTGATCAACCTCTATAGGTTGAACTGACCGAGGAGTGGACACCTCTTCCAGTCCGGTGTGCTATTCCAAGTAGGGGTGTAAACGAACCGAACACGAACGACAGAGCTAGTGTTCGTGTTTGAAATATTCGAACACATCACTGTTCGTGTTTGGTTCGTTTGCTTATCGAACGAACATGAACTTCCCGGTGAATCGAACATGTATCGTTCGCGAACAACGAGCTTTTTCGATGGCTCTAACTTTGATAGTGATACTTCCTCAAAATGAAGCAAATTGATCAGGTATTCCGTACACATCAGATAACTCATACTTCCTCAAAATGAAGCAAACCGAATAAGGCGTTTAGGATTTTGATTAGGGTTTTATTTTAATATGTAGTATAGTATATTAATTATAATATTATAATATTTATATTAATATAATTAATACTATAATATTATTATTGTTATTAATAATTTATCATATATTATAATTTATAGAAGTTTTAATTATTTAAAATATGATAAGTTTTTATAATATATAATTATTTTTAAAATATCATAAATTTTTTACATATAATTATTTTAAATTATTTTATATTTCGAACAATAACGAACCGAACACGAACGAACACATCACCGTTCGTGTTTGGTTCGTTTAACAAATCGAACGAAAAAATTGTTTGTGTTCGTCTCGTTTGCTTATCGAACGAATCGAACACGAACTTTTTGGCGAACTGAACACGAACTGTTCGCGAACAACGAACTTTTTTGACAACCCTAATTCCAATCCTCCCTGTAATAGGTGGGATTCGAACCCTTGACCCGAGGGACTTACACCAAAGGACGCAACCAATGAGCCAAGTCTTTCACACACACACGTTTTTAAAATAAAAAATGCTAAGAAAATAGAATTTTTTTAAGTAGAAATAAATTCTTTTATTCTTTAAATTAATTATTAAATTTTGATAAACATTGCTGTCTCTTGATCTCTCATCGTACGGCCGAGGAATCGAAGTGCTGACGTGTCATCTTAATTTTCCAGTGATTAAATTAATTTTTAAGCAAATATTATATTTCAGATGGTTAAAATAAATATAAATTTTATTTTGAGAAAATGGTAAGAATTACAGTGTGTGGCTTACATTGCTTGAAATTTTATATTAAAATTTTCAATGTGTTTTAAATGCATTTTATGTCATGTAAACATGTTTCATAGTTATTATATCTTTTATAATATTTAAAAGATTTCAAATATGAGAATGAGGGTTGAAAGTACTTAAAAAATGGAGTCTCTCTCTCTCTCTCTCTCTCTCTCTCTCTCTCTCTCTCTCTCTCTCTCTCTCTATATATATATATATATATATATATATATATATATATATATATATATATATATATATAGGTGTGTAAACGAATCGAACACGAACGAACAGAGCATGTGTCCGTGTTCGGTTCGTTTGAAATTTAGTTTGATTGAAATAAGTCTCGTGTCGCTGCTTAACGAATGAATCGAACACGAGTTGTTCGCGAACGACTGAGTCGGTCGACAACCCTAATATTAATATATATAAATAATATATTATATTAATTATATAACTTATATTATATAAATATATAATATCTATATTAATATATTACTGATATAGTATATTAATATATTATTATTATACATTTATTATACATTTTAATTTATAAGATTTAATTTTTTAAAATATCATAAATTTTTTATATATAATTATTTTAAATTATTTTATATTTCGAACAATAACGATCCGAACACGAACGAACACATGACTGTTTGTGTTTGGTTCATGTAACTTACCGAACGAAAAAAAAATTATTCGTATTCGTCTCATTTACTTATTGAACGAATTGAACATGAATCGAGAACAAACTGTTCGCGAACAACAAGCTTTTTTGACATCCATATATATAAGCATTGGTTGGAGGCTATGATACGAGCCCTCAACCAAATTCATGTGTCTAACCACTCAATCTCGTGTTGCAGGCATATGCACTCAGGCGTAATCGAACTCGTGACCTCAAGGGACTCACGCCTGACAACGCAGCTGCTAGCCATATATATATGATTATAACTAAGTTTTTAGTTTTAGAAGATTAAGAATTTGATATGCTAGCAATCATCCCTCACGGAGAATTAACCTATTGAGTGATTTGATATTGAGGATAATTCTTCATGAGGGGGCCTTATAAGATGCAAATAGTGTATGTAGAGTTGTGATTTTATATTTAGTTTGATAGACACACAATACTTCTACTAACTTGGCATTAACCTCCTGAGTGACTTGAACCATAAACCTTGAATCACACCATGAACCTAACACTGATAATAATGACGAGCTAATTACTTACAATCTTAAGCCATTGAAGGCGAAATATAGCGGGCTTGACATCATTTCTAAGGCACTATACATAGACATATTTGATCGAACCAACATTGATATAAGGTTTTATTCAATATACAAATGACAATGATATCCTTTTCATTTCCATAAAGGCCAATATCATCACCATATACTTTAAAAATAGACTTGCTATTAAGAATCATATTACTAAATGCTTATAATTATGGTTAATATAGGATAATACTTATCTAAACTAAATCATTATAATTATAAAACTTATCTCTTTGGCTATTTTGGTTATTGCATCTTTGGTCTTATTTTTGTTTTGGGGAACTTGGACTAAAATTGAATTTAATCTGTTTGGGACAGCTGTAACTTATTGAATAATCTGCCGTTAAACTGATTAAAAATAATTTGTTGATAAGCTAAGTACGATGTCTATATAAAATTTTATTTTTTTGAAAAGTCGGCATCGCAAGCTGTAAAACTGCTACTACACTTTAGATGGATGCTCGCTAAAACGCAGCTTACCTGAGACAGATCAGGTGCGTTTTCAAAGCGCCCCGCACCAAATAAGCTATCCCAAACAGACTTTAAGAATGTGTGAGAATTGCTCCATAACTCACTAATGGAAAACAAAATAAATTGAGCTTAAGAATCTTATAGGCTTTCTTTACTTTATTATTCACCAACAAATAATTGCAACATTTTTTAATACCATTAGTTTAATTGCACAACTACCATTATGCCATGAGAGATTTTCTTCGTAGGCCCTTAGTTACAATATAATGATCTTATAATTATAATTTAATAAGGTTAAATGGCATTGTCCTATAATATTATGTATCTATGTCTTCTCGAATTTATAAATTTTAGTAAATGCTGTAATATTTGTGCTCCAAATAATTTAATTAAAAGATCGTGTGGCACTGCGTGCCACGTTCAATCAGTTCGGAGGGATTCTAATTAACATTTTTTTATAACCATGATTAATATTAGGGAAATTTACATACATACCACACCTTTCTTATCTATTTACATATCTGACACCCCATAGTTCAATTTTAAAAAGATGATAATATTTTTGATGTAACGTTAAAAATTTAGGTGGTATGCATGTAAATATGAAGGTTTAGAAGTTAGATATGCAAATGTATAAGAATTGTGTGGCATGTATGTAAACGTCCCTTAATATTATTGTTATATACTGTTAAATAATATTAACATTGATATAAAATATCAAAGGATACCGCTAGCCGTGACCTGTCGGTAGAGCAGCCTCTTTGAAGATCGTTAAATCCCCTCAAACCACGGGTTCAAATCCCTCCTCTGGGACGGTCCTCGAATAGTCAGGCACATAGGAGTGGCTGGGGATCGTATAATAGCCTCCGGCCGTTCTTTATAAAAAATAATATATATATACATACATATATCATAAAAGAAAAATCACAGAAGACAGTTAAAAACATTAGGTAATTTATGGAAATCAGAAATGTAATTAACTGACCATGAAAATGTTCTATAAGAAGCTGGCATTATGTGAAAGATTTACAGCACCTATACTACTACATCTACATATATATGAACAGAGAGCAGACCATCTGGCTCTCAAGCAGAGCACTGAAAAATGCACAGAAGCCTTCATCAAAATTGAAAATTCTGCACAGAAACAAGTACCAAATATGTAAATAAATCCATTATAAGTATGTGAATTAGAGAAACGTTGCAAAATAGTCCCCTGTAGAATGTCATGTTAACCCCAGACTCCTTTAATATGGGTTAAAATAGTCTCCAATAAGGACTATTCTAGCCATAGATAGTCGGGGGACTATTTAGGAACTTCGAAGGTGTTATAAAGCTCTAAAAACTGTCGAGCGAAAAGTGAGGGCGACATTACCGACTTGGCTCTTTTCTTGAGAGCCTTCAATGCTGCTTCGGCGAAAGCCTCGGCCGCTTCGGCATCAGCTTCGGCAGCCTCTGCATCCCTCGCAGCTTCTTCAGCTTCGGCAATGGCTTCCTCGGCCTCGGCGACAGCTTGAGCGGCAGCTACAGCTGCTTCTTCGGCAGTCATGTTTCTCATTCGTGCCAATTCAGCATCAATTTGAGGTTTTGAAAGTGCTTTTATATCCTTCTTATTATCCACTCTGGAGGATTCCTTTTGTCTTCCCTCTGGAAGTAAGGCCATGGATTTGGTTCTTCTATGTTCTGATTGCGCTGAAGTTTGAGCTATTCTGTATCTACGTTTCACCTGTAAAGATAAGCTAATAAATGTAGGGAACAAACCATTTAATTTGTATCTATTTACATATTTAACACCCAGACTTTAATTTTTCACATACATGAAAAGGAGCATTTCACGTTTTAAAAGTTAAAATAGTGGTGTTTTTTACATAAAATGAAAGATTTGGATGGTATAAATGTAAGCAAGTAAAGTTTAGATGATAGATATGTAAATACATAAATTGAGTGCTGTGCGTGTAAATGCCCCAAGACATTATAATGGACTTTTCCTAAAGGTTAAACAGACTGCACACAGAAAAAAGATGAAGACATGCTCTACACAATGAAGTTCGAAGTTCATCAAAAGGATCAAAGAGAGGATTCTATGAATTCCAAACAGGTTGGTCAGAAGATTATACATAAGCACCAGTACAGAAGACAACTATAACTTTGAGCATAGCATCCTGGATTTTATGATGCATGGAGACTCCAAATTAGAGAGCATTGTAGTGTATGACATAGACAAGCCTCCGACCGAGCTCCGTTCAGACGTGGCATAGAAATATACAGTTTAAAAGTAAAAAAAGGACAAGAGTGTCCTAAATTAATGAATTAAAATTTTCAAACTTAGTTTTAAATATATACATATATATTTAAGATTAAAACTTTAAAAAAATTATTTTATGCTTTTATTTAAAAGTGAAGCTTATCTTGATGTAATACAAGATAGTTATTACTTACTTTTTCATATCATGAACTAAATATTTATGGATCTCTTAGCTTTTAAAAGTTAATGTTACTAAATTTCCTATAATCTCTTCTTTATTATTCTTAATGTTATGTTAATTTAATTTTTATCTATTTCTGATAATTTATATTAGAAAGATTTGCATACCACTTAATTCTTATGTATTTAAATATCTAACGCTTAAACTTTAATTTTCTACTGATATCATCTTGCACATACATGAAAATGTGCATTTCACTTTTTAAAAGTTAAAATAATAGTATTTTTGATTTGATATGAAGGTGGTATAAATTTTGAAAGCAAAGTTTGGGTGTTAGAAATATAAATACAAAAGAATTAGTTAGTATGTATGTAAATGCCTATTTATATTATAATGCCATGTCTGACGGATATTCATGTTATATATTTTAAATTATAGAAGTGTCTGGTGCCGGTGTTGTGTCCTATCGATGCCCCCATATTCAAATCCATGTATCACAAGTTGCATTTTATTGTGGTGAGTTTCAATAATGTCTAATTGTTTTTCATTAACTTCCTTTGAACTTGATTGCCTGCGAGTGTTATAAATATAATCTTTCCAGCGCATTGACATACATACCACATACATACCACACAACTCTTGTATATTTACATATATATAACACCTAAGCATTCATATTTACATGCAGATCACTCAAATCTTTAACATCACATCAAAAATACCACCATCGCTATTTTTTAAAAAATAAAATACACCTTCTCATGCATAAATTTATGACACCTAGGTGTTATAAGTGTAAATAACTAACTTTGGGTGCATATATGTAAATACATAAGAATTGTGTGATATGTATTTAAATTTCCCTATTTTTATAGTCTGACAATAACTTTCTTACAGTCACAAGCCAAACAGATATGGCTGCAGTCTAAAATGTAAAACAGTGAGAAAGCTGCCCCAAATAGATCCTGAACTAATGCCTCAAGATAGATAAAATTTCAACTGTCATAAAGCAGATCAATCAAATAGACGCAAAACGCTGTAAAAACCACTAAAATGCATCTCGCCAGCAGATATTTTCATTCTTCATTTCCCAAATTAATGTAAATTGCATGTCCAAGTGATAGCATATTTGTTTATTGAGTTATAGGATTTGGAAATTAATTAAAATTTACATGAATAGATTTATGTAAATGAACTAATGGATAAAGCCTATCCAGATAGCTAAGAAATGGTTAAAGATAATGACCAATAAAGAGAAACAGCATGTATGAAGCATAAATCACATAGTTCATAAAGATCTTAAATTTTATTACATTACCTTCGATAATTTCCCATTTGCAGTCAAGGCCTTGAGTTTACCAGATAACAGTTTTTTCAAATTTGGCGGAGCAGAGTACTGATCCTGCATAGCTAAAGAGAAGATATGGAATCTTGCTGGAAAAAAAACACATTCTTTAAACAATGCAAGGTATTGAAAACAAACAATATTCTCCCTAAAAAACAAGGAGGAAATCCATCCCAGATGATTAGCCGGAAAATACCCATATCGGATATACAAATAAGGTACAAGCAATTAAGAAAGTAAAACAACTTCCACTGCTGCTAAAAACCAAATATAGGGCCCGCTTGGGGCCGATTATAAGTGAACTAAAAATAATTCATCAGAAACTCCATAAAAGAACTGATAGAATCATGTAAAATTTAGGTCGGGACTTCACGGGACACCTCTAGGCGACTTTCTTTGAGTTCTTGATACATATCCTGAAGTTAAGTTGGACAAGTCATTCTACTTGAACTCATTGAAGTTGTTGAAAGACCCGACACGCAGACAAATATTCATGCAGCCGGACCCCGCACTGTGAGTCAACTATTTACATTTTTTTATAGACAAATGATGTTGTAGAGATGTGTATTTGGTCTAGTTTTTTTTTTTTTTTTCATAGTTGTTTATTTGTATTGGTTTTTCATTTCACATTTGTTTGGTTGATGTTTACTTGATTTCTGGCCAGTATAGACTATTTTCAGTTTATATATCTTCTTTTTGATGTTGTTTGATTCCCACTTAATACCTTTAGTAGAATACTTGATCACGACGGATCCACAACAATTGAGCTTTAGAAGAAAAGTTGCGGCGGTTATGATTCTGTTGTACAAATACTACAACTCCTATGTCGATCAAACTTCCTACATGACATTGAGTTGTATTGGTGATAATTGGGTCGGCAAGCTACTACAAGGACACCCCACACGGTCCAGTAACATGTTCCATATGACAAAAGTTATATTTCTCGATCTGTTCGATTAACTACAAAGATATCGTGGACTGCATGGCTCCTCAAGAACAACAACAAGAGAGATGTTAGCAATAACCCTCTAAATTTTGTTACATAATGAATCAATCAGATGAGCGATAGAGCGATTCCAGCATTCATCGGAGACAATCAACAAGTATTTCTTGATGGGTTTGAAATCTCTTGTCAGTTTAGCGGCAAAGATAACCAAGTCAGATGATCCAACATTCAGAAAGACTCTGACAAATATTAGAAATGACCCGATGTACATGTCACTATAAGGTAATTTTTATATCATGACATTCGGACGTCAAAATGAGTTACATGACATTCACAACTTTAACAAATCTGATAGAACTATATTGGAACAATTGATGGAACTTATGTGGATGCAGGAGTATCCGGTACTGAGAATGTCACATACATTGGACACTGTGGAGCGCCAACATAAAATGTGATGGTCATCTATGACTTCAACATGTGCTTCGCTTTTATGATGGCTGGTTGGGAAAGCAGCGAACACGACAGCCGTACTTTTTCTTTTGCGACACGAGACCGACGACACGGCTTCCCGCACCCACCTCCAAGTTTGTAAATATATCAACCACGGTCGCTTTTTTTTAACTTTGTTACTAATTAAGGTATTTCAGCAGATAAATATTATTTGGTGGTATCTGAAGCCATATCCATATACGAAGTACAACATTCCTGATTTCAAAATATCAAGCGGTGTTGCCTGCGACAGGAAGGAAATGTTTAACAAAAGACATTCCTCCTTACGCGGTGCAATTTAAGAACTTTTGGAGTGTGAAAGAAAAAATGAGTCATACTACGTGATATGCCGACTTACATATTTCCAAAACAATTGATAGAACTTATGTGGATGCAGGAGTATCCGGTACTGAGAATGTCACATACATTGGACACTGTGGAGCGCCAACATAAAATGTGATAGTCATCTATGACTTCAACATGTGCTTCGCTTTTATGATGGCTGGTTAGGAAGGCAGCGAACACGACAGCCGTACTTTTTCTTTTGCGACACGAGACCGACGACACGGCTTCCCGCACCCACCTCCAAGTTTGTAAATATATCAACCACGGTCGATTTTTTTTAACTTTGTTACTAATTAAGGTATTTCAGCAGATAAATATTATTTGGTGGTATCTGAAGCCATATCCAGATACGAAGTACAACATTCCTGATTTCAAAATATCAAGTGGTGTTGCCTGCGACGACGAGAAAGAAATGTTTAACAAAAGACATTCCTCCTTACGCGGTGCAATTTAAGAACTTTTGGAGTGTGAAAGAAAAAATGAGTCATACTACGTGATATGCCGACTTACATATTTCCAAAACAAGTGCAGATTGTGATGGTCACGATGGTGATCCACAATTACATTCGACGACATTACTTTAGGTCGGATGTGGACTTCACCCTGGCCGATGAAAATCACATGCAGGTCCCGCCAGAAGCATTTAAATTTTATATAGGCCAGTCTATACCACAAACAAAAGTGGAATATCTGAAAGATTACACCCAAGATGACGAAGGTGTCGCGAAAATGATTGCATTGAGAGAGCGGATAATGGACGAGATTGTTCGATGTTGATTGGACATATCTTGTTTATTTTATAAACTCTATATTTGTTTAATGTTACTTGTATTATGGATTTTTTTGGATTTGTATTTTTCAATTGTTTGTCAGTGTTTCTTTTCCATTTGGGTTTTATTTCTCTGTTTTCTTTGTGGGTTTGTGAGGTCCATGATGAGAGTTTTGTTAGTGTTACATGTGAATCCTAACGAAGGCAACCAAGAATCTCTCTTCTTTTCGATGCATCGGTTTGTAAGGACCTACTAGATCTTTTTTGGTGATATGCACATGTAGCACTGGACCATTGTTTCCCGTTCGTGTTGCATGTGAAATCCTAATGAAAACAACACAAATTCTCTCTTTTTTTCGGTGCATAGGTTTATGAGAACCTACTGGATGATTTTTTTTTTTGTGATATGCACATGTGACACATGACGTTGGTTTCACGTGGGTTAAAGGCAACAAAGAAATCATTTTTTGACAATGTCAACTGTCTTCATGTAGTGACAGACTCGATTGGTGTAGTTACATTTTTTTTCCAATATGCTTATTTATTCAATACTATAATTGTTAATTTCCATTTTCTTGTACATTTTTTTCTTTAGTTTATTTTTCTGAGCTGACTAATGTTTCTCTATTGTATCTTTCAAGGAACATGAGCTCCAATATTTCAGAGACCTCTCGACGTGTGTTATGTCATTGTGGACTACAAATTTCTTTACTGACGTCACGTCAGGCGCACAGTCACAGGTGACGGTTCTACAGTTGCCCACAGAGCGTCACGAAAATGTGTGCTTTCTTCCGATGGGCGGACAGTCCACCAGATTCCACTGCCGATAGTGATCGGGGTTCAATGGTATCCCTGCAGGATAGTGTATCTCGTGACATACTCCGTCTCGATTACAAAATCAATATTATCATACTTTTAATTGTAATTTTAATTTTTTTTCTTTTTTTTATCAATCTTGATATTCACTGTTAAGTGAGGATTGTTTCATCTTTTTTCTATACTATTTTGTATTAGTTTTCCGCCTTTGCAATATCAAATATCTTGCCAAGACAGTTTTGTTACAAACCTCATTTATTTAATCAGGGCAGAATAGTTATTTATTCGCAAACAACTGCAAATCAATTGTTTTCAAACAATCTACCCGAATAACCGGCCGGCAGCATTCAGGATAAGTGGTTGATCGACGAACTTATCGAATAAGATGCTTGATCAACGAATTATTCGATAAGATGCAATTGCTCTAAATGAACCTAAAGCATTTCCAAAATTTTAGTGGTTTTCCGGATCATTTTTGCTTTTGTTTTTATTTAATCGTTTATTTATGTTTTGATTTGAATTAAAAGCATATGGTAGTTGTTTTAAAAAACACTTAAAAAAATTTTAGGTGTACGAGTGTTTTTTAAATATAAGGTTATTTATTTTTAAAAACAACGAATAAAACGGTAAAAATTATACTAACCAAATGTTTTTTTATAAATAAAAGTAAAATTGAAATAAAAACAGAAAAAAAAATGATGCCAAACGACCCCCTTAATTATGGAAAGCACTCCCGACAGTATCAAGAACATGGAGAACCCACTTTCAAAGTAACTCATCCATAACAGAGAGTGTGGCAAAGAATTATATCATAAAGCAAATCCCAATAAAACATTACCACATGAAGCCAATTATGGCTTTGATTCATGAAAAATATGTTATGTAACAATACTGCAACAAAAAGTAAATTGCACAATCCACTGAAAAAAAAAAAAAATTCTACACCTCTAATTGTAACTTTATTCATTTTCCCCAAAAATAATCCAACCTTACCTTTTTGAATACTTTTATTATGTACTTCATGGTTATATTAATTTGCACTTCTAATAAATGTAACTTCATCAAACTCTCCAGATGGATGAGTGCATTAACTGCACCATCTTAATTAAACCTCCCGGACTTGCTAAATCACCACCTGCGCCTCAAAACCTTGTGACAATTCTCTCCTACGGTGCTTATTGACTGGTCAAGACAATACCAACATGGGCATTTACATGCATGTGACACAATTCATATGTATTTAGATATCTAACACCTAAACATTCATATTTACATGCATACCACTCCAATGAAATACACCTTTTTATGCAAAAGTTTAAAATGCCAATGTATTATAAGTGTAAATATCAAACTTTGGATGTTAGATATGCAAATTTATAAGAATTGTGTGGTATGAATGTAAATTACCCAGCTAAATAAATAACTACACTCTGATGCTGTAAATATAGTTCTTTATAGCACGCCAACTGGCCAAAAACATAAATAAAAATTTGAGAGACAAAAGAAGACATGAATTCATACCTCTATGTACATGGTGATGGCAGTCTTGTTTGACCCACCGGTCTCCTTCAAATTAGTTATCGCTTCATATATAAGACTGTCTATCCTACATGCATTGACAAGGATCAAGTTGGAACTTTAAAAAACAGATGAAATCAACAGAAAATTGATTTATTATGAACAAAGCTTCAGGAAATGGTAGCATTCATACAAATTTCTTCAGATGGTCGAAACTAAGCTGCATTATAAGAATTTGATTGATAGTGAAAGGAAAAGAAAAAGCTTTATTTTTAATCTTTTGACGCTAATTTTATCTGACCATATAATGGACAAATGTTCTATATACCTTTCTTTGCAAATGTTAAGACCCCAAAATTCTTAATTAATTTAACTTCAATAAATATCCTTCTGACCACCTCTCTGATATAATCATTCCTTAGTTTATTTGTTGTATTTGCCACACATTCATCTTAACACTCTCATCTCCTTCAAACGCAACAAAAATAATAATGATTTTTTTTTACTACCCAACAATCAGGTCCATATAACATAGTCAGCATAACTGCAATTGTAATAGCACCCAAAACATTGCTAGCAACCCATATTTTCATTTTTATCAAATTCTTAATGGATTGATTGTGGCACGTGTAAATACATCAGTTCGGTTCAAAAATTTCACATGGGTGCTTGATTCTGTAAATTGTGAAGTTTCAGGTGCTATGTATGTAATTATCCCTACATAATATCATGGAAAGACTTGAAAAATACAAACTTCTTCAAATAAATGATACAAAAAAAGGTAAAAGCCGGTAGGTTCTAAAAGCTGCAAAATGGATGCCTTTAGACAATGGAAAAAAAAAAGTGATGAAATAAAAATGTTTTCCATTTCTTTTATATAAAGAAATAATCAAAGACAAAACAAACAGCTCAACAAACTACAGTACTAACTTTGATACCAATTTTCTCGGTGCCGTGAGCAGAGGAAGTGGGTTTGCTTGTGCCAAAGGTTTAGCATCAACAAACTCATCATCATTATCATCAACTAAGCTTAGTGCCAAAGGGCCCTCTTCTTGTTTAGAAATCGGTTGACTTTTCTTCAAGGCCATCCGAGCTTTCTCTCTAGAACCCCATCCATGTGCTGTGACACTCATGTTTCGCCATTTATCCTATGAATTGGGGAATAAGTTTGATCATAAATGATAATTACAATGATGGTACGATGTTATCAATTAAAATCCAAATGACACACGATTCTTATGTATTTACATATCCCACACCTAAGCTTTCATATTTACATACATATTATTTTGGTGTTTTAAATCTATGCATAAAAAATGTACATTTTAGTTTTAAAAGTAGTAATAGTGCTATTTTTTATGTGACATAATATATTTGAGTGTTACGTGCGTAAATATGAAATTTCAGGTATCAGATATGTAAATACATAAGAATTTTGCGCTATATAAATGCCCCTATTTGTTTTTAGTTATATTTAGACAAAAACATGAAATCCCTGATAACTAAGCCACAATGGGACACAGAACATAAGCAAGAAATATTAATTAATGTTAAATGGAGTCTTATCAAGAAGCAAAACAATTAAAAAAACACAAGTCTTAGATTAGTACCTTGAGGTCAACATTTGATCGCAGGGACAAAACACTACTAAACTCCGGATCTTTTAATATTGTGCGCCATTTCCCAGCTCCATGCTTAACAACTCCGGCTTTAAGAGCTGATTCCTCCTCTGATGTCCATTTCTGTTTTGGAGCGCCCATTAAGAATAACACGACAACCCTCCCCAAGGAAATTGAATTTGCACACCTTGTAGTCTATATAGAAATGCTTGTCAGCGTAAGAATTTCAAAGGACAATATATCACAAGAAAAAAGATCAACTCTAAAAAACAAAAAGAAAAATAAAAAACACCGCCACCAACTAAACCCCACTTCTTTGTCGTAAGAAAGAATTTTTGAAAATTTTTATAGTAACATTAATAAGAAGCAGAGGAACTCAGTTAACTTATAGTGGCAGCTTAGCCACAACATTTAGCTAAGATTTATCAAGGATTTAAGTTGAATCTTAAAAAATAATATTTTAAGCTGCATGAATCATACTACCATCTTAAATCTAACTTTTTACATGTTTTAGGCTAAATTTTGAATTTGGTAAATCCTAAGGGAAGCAGGCTTTAAGAGATTTACAAAACTTCTCATCATTGAGGCTCTTCTTCTCCTTTAATTAAATCATAAATCTTGAAAATATTTGTCAAACAATTTACTAAGTTTTAATTAAATTTAATATCTAGCATGCCAAGTTATTTTCAAAATTTAACTGATTGAGGATTTATTAAATATAAAGTTACAAGATTTACTAAATCCTACTAATAACCAAACAGTTCCTAGCATTATGGACAAGCAGTGGCCTAAGGCAACCTACAGTCTCATTGAAATCAAAATTGCATGCACTGACAAGTTAACAAGTAATGCACTTCAGAATAGCAAATTACATGTCGCCGAACTTAAAGACTTAAAGCTCTTATAATCCAATAAAAACCCATCGAAAGCCATTTTTTATTTTAAAAGCACCTTCCAATTCACTGGCTTAAGATAATTTTACATGGGGACTATTTGGTAGCAAGATTTAAGAACAAAGATTTTGAGCCACATGAATACTACTTTTTCTTGAATCCAGATTTCCTCCTATTTTAGGATAAATCTTAGTACATCTTGAGAGAATTATAATAACAAAGGTTCATACCACTTCTCCTCACAACACATTTGAAAATGTGTCAAAAAATTTATTAGTATAAAACCATATTTAACATATATCATGCCGAACAATTTTTATGAATAAACTCCTACAAGATTTATTAAAGGTGAATTTATATGATTTACTAAATCCTACTTGTTCCCAAATAGGCCCTTGGCAATAACACGACGTATCCGGCATAGGATAACATATAGTTTTATTAAAGATTAAAATTGCAAGCAAAGACAAACTAGTAAGCAATGCACTTAAAGACAGCAAGCAATAGTTCATGCCACTAAATTTAAAAAATTGATAGCTTGATAACTTACTTTATCAAATGACAAGTTCGATTCCAAAAACATCTTCAATTTTATTAACTTAAGAATGGTTTGCATAAGGCTGGTTTGGGATCACTTTTATTTTTTTTTTTTTTGTTTCTGCCTTTCTTTTGTTGTTAGAAACATGTTTGTTTAGTGGGTTTTTTACTTTTTTTTTCTAATTTTTTTTTTTGAAACACTCAAATAATATTTAGGCATTTTCAGTATTTTTAAGAACACCAAACATTTATCAAATAGCCAACCATGTTTTGTTTCAAATCAAAACATAAAATAAAAAAAAAACAAAATAAAAATAAAAAAAGAAAAAATAGAATAACAAAATTGATCCCAAAAGGCCCCTTAGGTGTTGTTTTCTCGCAAAATTTACCTAGGATTTAGGCTAGATCTTACAAACTAGTTTGTTAAGCTGAGTAAGTCCTACTAATTTCTTAAATCTCGCTCTGCTCTCCTCTTAGGCTAAATCTTAGTAAATCCTAAAGGAAGTATAATTTAAGAGATTTACAAAACTTCTCCTCCTTCTGCACATCTTCTTCCTTTTTTTGAATTATAAAACATGAAAATATATACTAAAAGATTTCCTAGGTTTTAAATAAATCCAACATCTATCACATCAAAACAGCTTTCAATTTAACGCCTCTAGGATTTACTAAATCCTACTAGAATTAAATCCTGATATCCAACCTATAAGATTTAACAGCTCCATAGACTTATGGAAGCTTAAATTTGCCAGCAGCGACAAGCTAGCAAGTAATGCACTTCAAAACATCAAACAAAAATCCATTCCACAAAATTTACAGCTCCAATATTTTGATAACTCATTGCGTGAAAAGTCATGCTGATTTTAAAAGCAATTTCTAGTTTATTAGCTTAAGATCAATTATAAAGTACACAATACAAAAATGCAATAGTCTTCGGACCAAATAATTCAATCAGAAAGCATAAATCACAAATAAAAGCGATTACTAAACAAAATAGCCTGGTTAAAATCCGAATACGAAGAAAACAAAAGAAGATCAGTAAGCAGACTCGCATTATTATTTTGAAAGATTTTGACACCCAAGCGAGGAAAGCTAATAGCGAACAACACGAACTGGCAGCAAATAATAAAAAATCAGCATCCATATGGCACAAAAACATCACTGTAGGAAGAGCTTCATGGCAACAGGGAGAAAAACTAACTAACAAATTCACAGCAAAGTAAACCTAAGAGAAGATCGTGCAGAAAAAATCAAAATACATAGACGACCAGAGGGGGAAAAGGAGCTAGAAATCTTGAGTTCGAGAGTGAGAAATAAACCTAGGTAGGAATAACCATCGATCCGAGTTCCATGAAGTGATAATTTGCTAGAATGGGAGATGGAAGAGATTGGTTCGGTGGCTGCTGTTGCATGCCCTGACGCGTAGTTAGGGTTTCCGATCGACAATTAACACCGTCGCAAATGAAAGCCGAGATAATCTTTGCCGAGTTTTCTTCTTTTTTGTTTTTTCCACTAAATCCTATATATTTGCATATGTAACTAAACATATACTATTTTGGGTACATTTGGGGTGTAAAATATTACATCTGGACTATGCACGTAGAGTTACGTGCAGAGTTCAATCCATGAGAGATACGTGAAATTCCGTAATAAAGCGCAATAACACGGGAATAACACGAATGAATATTCCTCGTGTTACTCCGCGGTTAGCGGTGTTTTGGGCGGAATAACGCGGGGAATATTCCTCCGTGTTATTCCAAGTTATTCATGTGTTATTGAGGTAGTATTGTAACACCGGGAATATTCTCTCATGTTATTCTACGTTAATCCCGTGTTATCACACGTAGTATTGATGTGTTATTGTGGTGGTGTTACAATACCATCACAATAACCCGGAATAACACATGAATAACACGAAAGAAAATTCCCCGTGTTATTCCATATTTTTCCCCGTATTATTCCGCCCAAAACACCGCTAACCGCGGAGTAACCCGAGAAATATTCTTTCGTATTATTCTCATGTTATTTCGCGTTATTGCGAGATTCCACGTGTCTCTCGTTGATTGGGCTCCGCACGTAACTCTACGTGCGTAGTCCGAATGTAATATTTTGCCGTAGTTTTGACTGTGGGTAAACAACATTTTGACAGCTTTTCCCTAAAACTTGCATTTTTTCCACCGGTCCTAATTATGTGCGGTGGCAGCTTTCTAACTGCGGTCTTATTTAAAAAAAAATTGCAATAATCACCGTAGCATTTTGAACATCACATTATTTTTCAACAGTTTCACAACACTTATTATTAAGCTTGAACTGCCCCAAAGAGACCTTTTTTCTATGCAACTATGTAATAGTCTTTCATTTTTCAAATACTATAATAGAGGTACTTTTGATTGGATATAAAATCTTTGAGTGATAGTAATATAAAAAATAAAATATAAGTGATAGATATTTGAATACATAGAAATTCACTTTTACATACATACTACTCAATCAAGGTCGGAACTAGAATTTAAATTAAGTCTCTTTTAATATGGCTTATAATATCTTGAATTGTGTTTGATGCTTCTTCATGATATAACTCAGTCAATCATTTATGTTACATTCAAACTAATTGCAATAACATTTTAAGTATATGTTATCGATGAACTCACAAGAAAATCATCTTCCACTTTTATTTCGTCACATTGTAGTGATAATTTTCAATCTCCATATATTCAAATTGATTGTTTATGTGTCGCTTTTATGTATGTATGGAGTTTCCAAGATAGAATTTATATGGGAGTTGAAAATTATGATCAAATTTGAATGATTGATATACATTTTGAGGATCCTATGCATAAATGAGAAATACAACTTGTTCCGCAGTTGTGTGTCTAAGGTGCATGAAAATATCAAATTTGTAACGATGTCTTAGTGTAAATTTGTTTTATTATGACGAGTGTTCTCAAGCTCCATAGAAGGAGCAATCATTGATGGAATACATATATTTCATTTTTCACTAGATAATTTCATATTATTGAACAAAGAAAATCATCGTATTTCTGTGAAATTTTGAAGAAGATGTTTGGTTGTTAATATAAATGTATCGTATTATGTTGTGAAAAAAATAACGGTAATAAAATGAAAAATCGGATCGAGAAAAATCGAAAAAGAGAAATATTGCGGAAACACACAGATTTACAAGGTTGAACAAATTGCCTACGTTCACAGAGTTGTAGAGGATTTTATTAGCTTGAGAAATTACACGCGTCGATCAACTTTACAGAAAATAGATCTCTCCTCTCTCTCTCTCACCTCTCTCTCTCTCTCTCTCCTCTATCTCTCACCGTAACTCAAGGGAGGAGAAGTCTTGTTGCTCGCAAGGCATAATCGAAGTCTTCCCAGATTTGACGCGACTCCTTGATTTCGCCAACGGCTGTCTCCTTCCTCCCAACCTCATTCTTCTCCTTCTCTCTCTCTTCCCGAAAGCAACAACAAACAAGCCAATGAGCAGCCCTTCGATTTCTCTCTACCCGTTAGCCAAATCGCTGAAGGAGAAGCAGCGGAGGGATTAGCACAGCGGAGGGATTTTCTTCCGCGGTCCTTTTAATTTAGGGCCTGTTTGGTAAAGTTGCGACTTCCAAGTTCTAGCAATTGCTTAGCTCTTACCAGAAGACATTGCTGGGTAAATGTTATCTGTTTAGTTCATTGTATGAGGAAAACAATGCTGAAATGAGAAAATGACCGATCGCCCTCGTTTATTAAAATTGTTTTAAAATTTTGATATATTTATATAAGTATACGATATTTGCAAATGAAATTTTTTAAAAAAATTTATATTTTAAATATACAAACTAATAAATTTAAATTATATTTTTTAATTTTTATATTTTAAATATATATTTACTAAGCTTTATTATATCTAGATTATATAGTAAATTATTGTTTCAATGCAATAATTCACTATATAGATGAAATTATTTAAGTATATTAACAAAATATTTACATGCTTTATTATAACTTAATTTAATATATTAATAAAATATTTACGAGCTTTATTGTATCTAGATTATATAGTGAATTAATGAAATTATTTAAGTATATTAATAAAATATTTATGAGTTTTATTATATCTTAATTTAATTTAATAATAAAATATTTACGAGCTTGATTAAATCATATTTTTAATAAAATATATATTTGGAAATTTTTATTTTTTAAATAGATTGTTCGAATTAATAAAACATTTAGGAGCTTTAAAAAATACGTAACTAAATAATATATCTACATATTTTAAAAGTATTAAAATTTTTTAATCTATAAAAGTAATCTTTTAGTTTCATATTGTTTAGATATCTATATATATTAAGAGCATTAAAATTTTTTTATTTTTAAATCATATGTCTACACAAGATCTGAAACGAAAACACATCAAGAGAATGATTGCATATCTCAAAAAAGTCATAGAGTTCTACAGCAAAACATATAGTCCTCTCAAGCATGTGGTAGCATCAGTAGAGTGAAAAAAAACTGTAGGACTATTCCAACAACAACCAACAATATAATAATGTTCACTTTAGTCTTGAGATGCTGTAACTCCCGTGTCACTCCGTCTTCCGTTGTGGTCGTACACTCCCTAACATCGGCCTCATGAGAATCTGATAAACTATCTGCCCATCGGAAGAAACCGCACTGCTCTAGAATGTTCCGAGGACAGGCATAAAACTTTCGGCTGCTATGCGACTGTCGTGATACCAAAAGAGATGTCTGCAGCCCACAGTGACATATCAATCAGCGAGAGGTAGCCGACGTGCTGTGTTGACCTCATTTTTGAGGTCATTCTTTTCTCTCTCCTTAGGGCCTAGGATCTAGCCTTAGGATTTTCCAATTTTTGACTCTCTAAGAGAACTAGACTGGGACACACTATATTTAGAAATTCGAGTCATTTCCTTACTCCTTGAAGTTTCATATGGACGGCTCTAAATTCTCGACACCTGGTTGAGTCGATTAAAAGCTGACGTAATGAAGCTCTTGTTGAGTTCCTATAGTGATTTGAAAAAATCATAGGTGGACCCCATTGCGTGCGACGTTTGACTTTTTGCCACGAGCAATATGTTTGTCTATGGTTCTCGCTTAGGCGAAGACCGGTCATTAATTTGCTCGATAAATGGCTCCGGTCTGGTCAAAATAAATTCATTTTTGCGGCGTTACGCAAATTTAATTTAAATTGATGTGACCATCGGCGAACTTGTCCGAACGGCCCCGGATGATAAAACGGACCGCGTCGATGCGTCCGGAACGTCGATTTTAGCCGGGAATGACATATAACTTGATAGGGTTTCAAATTGACTTGATTTGCGTGCAAAGCCGATGAATTTAAATAAAATAATAATAATAATAAAATTTTTTTTATATAATAATATATATTAAACTTATACCCTAATCTCACGGCTCACGATCCCCGGGCACTGTTCACCGTCTCTTATCTCGCGCACATGGTTTGCTTCCCTTTCCCGTGCCCTAACCGAACCTGGGCCTCTTCGGTGGCGACCGAATTCGAGAGGCTTCCAGCCGGTTTCTCCGGTCACTCCCTTCCTCTCCGGCTACAACCGAAATTCTCTCCTGTTGTAACTGTCGGTCACGATCTTGTAACAAACTCCCCGCCCAAGTGAGTCGGGTGACCTTCCTTCTTGCCGAGCTTGGCCGTTTTTTCTTACTTACCTTGGTGTTCTCCTCACCGTTTTGTCTCTCACCGCCGGTAAGTCTTGCCTCTTTGTTCGTCTATAAATACCCCGATGTCGAGAGTTAGAGGGAGATTTTTTTTTTGGTGTAAGCTGAGGATTTTCAGTTTTGCTGCTCTCGAATTTTCTGTTAGGCCTTCTTGCAAAGTTTGGAGGTAATAGACCTTTCCCCTTTCTATTAATTTAATCACACAGAGTTTCTTTTTTCTTTGATTGCAAGTAGGTAATTAAGGCTTTTTGTATTTCTCTGATATTACGATGGATTGTTTATGAACCCGCACTGTCTTCATTCTTTAAAATCCCGTTATATAAATTCTGGAATTAAGGTGGAAGATAGGGATTTAAGAGGTCTATTGCGGCAATAATTTGATTTTGCTTCTGGTTTCAAATGGGTTCATAGTTTGAGATAGGAGATATGTGAGTAATGCTTTAGAACATTTGAGACATATCATATTTGAAGTGATAAAGTTATTAGTTCGGCCACATGAGTTGAGCTTGCCATCTTGAATTCATGGAATATCTTGGATCCCATTTTATTGCTATAATACATTATTATTGCAATATAATGCAGTTAGGTATGATTCTTTCTGTGAAAGATAGGAGTGTAAGCATATGGAAAGTTTGGGTTTCGATGGCATGCTAATACCTCCTTTATTTTATGTTTGAAGCAAGTATAATATGCTGAAAATGAAGCTTGAGGTAAGGCTAGCCTCTCTTGCTAATATATGGAAGGATCGGGTTTAAATGCTTTAAACTTCATTCTTAAAAAAAAAAGAGAGAGAGAAAAGTGCATGTTAGAGTCCTATGTGAAGTTTTTATTTGAAACATGTACTCGTCTTCTATTCTTTTGTTGGATATATTGAAAGCATGAATTTGAGATAAGGGTTGATCTCATTTACAAGCATGTTAACATAGGCATTGAAATTTTCCTTACTTTAGCTTGATATGAAGCATGAAAGGATTTATTTAGTTTTACATGCATGTGGAGCTCATTCCCCGCTCCTTTTATTTCTTCTCTATCAAAGAACATACTAGGGAGGATTTTATTTTGATATTGAAGAGGTTCTATGTTTGTCGAGAAAGCTTTGTGGAAAGTTCCTATGCTCATTTTATGCTCATTCTATGCTCATTCTTGCTTGCAAGCACATGGTAGTTAAGCTTTAAAAAAAATATGTATGTGCCTCATCTTAATTGAGTTCTTGAGAAGGACTTGCTTCAGCTTTATGTTGGATTTGGATTTAACTGCGGCTGGAATTGGTTTTAGCCTCATATGGCTCGGTTTTGTTGAAGTCCTGCTGTATTCTTTGTTTTAAGCTCAATTCGGGATTTGGTTTTAGCCTTATGTGGCTCGGCTTTCTGTTAATCTTGTTGTTTTCCCTGTTTTAATTCAAATCTGGGTTCGTTTTCAACCTTGTTGTGGCTCGGTTTTGGCTCTTTTGACGCTTTTGGTTTTAGCTTTATGCTGGGGCTGCTCCAATTTAGTGTTGGGCTCAGATTTTGATTATGTTTTAGCTTGGGTTGGATCTTGGGGGCCGTTTTTTTGCTTGGAGCTGGGCTGATTTCCAGCCATATGGTAGTTTAGGTTTGACCTGTGCTTGGCTCGATTTTCAGTCTTGTGAGGGTTCAATTCTTAGTCCTGTGCTTGGTTTGATTTCAGCTTTTATGAGGGTTTAATTGCGGCCTTGTGTTGGCCATTTTGTCTGCTCGGGTTTGAACTCTGTTCTGGCTCGGTTCCACTCCTGTAATAGTTTCCTGTTGTGACTTTGTGTTGGGTTGCGGTTACGGCTTTGTGACGAATCCATTTGTAAAGCCTTGTACAAGGTTATTTATCCTTCTTATGTCTTAGCTGAGAATCTCTGTTTGGATTCATGGGAGGCTTTTACACTTTTTGTGATATATCAGATTATAAATTGGAAGTGTGGAAGTCTTAATGTTGGCTTGATTTGGAAAGATTATTGTAGGCCTTTGCCTTATCATAGGCTGCAAATCTTTATCCCTGCTGCAGCCTTGGTTGTAAGCTGCTCTTTTCTTGTTTATTTCTTGGTCGAGAATCATTTGTTGGCTGGCCCTTGCTGCAGCCTTGGTTGTAAACTGTCCTTTTCCTGTCTGTGTCTTACCTGTGAATTTAAGCGAGGTGATTTAGGTAGTGGTGGTTTTACACAAATTGGAAGGTTATTTCAGCTTGCCTATGTTGAATTGCCTGAACACCAGAGATATGGAACATTTCCTTTGGCCTGATTTATGAAAATTGATTTTTTTTTTGAGGCTTTTGAAGTTTTTATTTGTCCTAATATATTTTTGGAATACTTCTTGGTTTGATTTCTGAGAACCTGAATTCTGAAAATTCTGGGCCGGCACCCTTGCTATTACCTGCTGAAGTTTTAGAATGCCCTTTTGCCTTAATTTGTTGAAGCAGAACTTTAAAGAGAAAATAAAAAAAAAATTCTTTTTGAAAGTTGATGTTAGAATAACTTACTTGAGGCTAAATTAAATGAATGTTTCAACAACTCTTCTTACTTTAGTTTGTTGAAATGATATATTGGAGATACATTAGTTTTTTATTTATTATGGATTGCAGCCTTTTGTAAAGCTTTATTGTGTATAAACATATGAAATTTCAAAGTGGGTGTATAAGTTGGAAATGCAGGGTACAGGCAATGATGCACACTCGAATAATCGTGCTTTTATAGCCGAGACAAATAATAAAAAATCAATACTCAATATTAGATGCCCATCTCACCTTGAGTTAGGTAGTTCTAATCCCTACCTTTAAGAAATCCAGGAACCAACAACAGATACTACGATACCAGATATTACATTGGTACGACAACAGATACTACACCACATTTACACGACAATAAACACCACCCTTGCACAACAGATACTACGCCAACACATCAAATCAAATGCCACACACATAGTACAACACATATCACATCACACACATAGCACAACGCATATCACATCACACATATATCACAACAAACACATATCACATCGAACACATACAATACATTAAATATCACACACAAAAAACCATACATGGTACATCATACACAACACATTTAGTACCTTAAATCAAATATGACATATCAAACACACCGCATCAAACACAACACATATAATTATCAAACTTATCATACACACCCTACACATTAAACATCACATAAACACTACACATAACACATTGCACATTACACACTATACACTACATATTACACATCACACCTCACACACCATATACCACACATCAGATATTGCACTCGTAAGAATAGATACTACGACATCAGATATTACACTGGCAAAGTAACAGATACTACGATAACAGATTATTCACTCTCAAAACTCAGATACTACAAACTAGTTCACTCACTAATTAAGTGGTAGGGATTAGGATTACCTACTCTAAGGTGATTTGCTCGTGACTTTATTTGAGATTGATACAGACTTCAGTACTTCGGGTTGCCTATGGGATCGAGTTAGAAAAAGAAGTCTACAGACTGAGCCTATCCTCAAATAGAATTCTTATTCCCCCACTTTGATCTTTTATATGTTTATAGCTAAACTTGATTGTATAGTTGCTTGTAGCTATTAGCTTGCTTCCGAGGCATCGACGGAGTTGGCCAGGTACACATTTTTTTATTGTACAGTTCATTTACTTTCTTTATTGCATGCATTCTTTTACTTTTGTATATACACTTACCTGTATTCATGCTTTTCTTTTATGCTTTCCCATATGATAGGCCATCTAGGGCATGGTTAGTTTCTTTTTATTACACATGTTTATTTTTGA